>CM065718.1:57126294-57136294 GCA_033310375.1 Conus canariensis | reverse complement strand
ACAGATTAAAATCAAAGGAATGATATCATTTCGTGCTCTTGAAGCTGGCGCAAAGACAGGGTCACGGGTAAGTGCAAAGGCCTGAAATGTGTGTCAACTATGGGGAAGGTCTTGTACTTGAATATTGTTTGTGATTTTCATCAATGAAGATCCCCCACCCCCACCCCCACCCCTCCCCAACGAGGGAACTAATTGGTCGGGAGTTGTTCTTTTGATCAAGTGTCAGTTTAACACGAAATGCTGACTCGTTTATGGTAGGCTTCAAAACGCTTACATGGATTATACGTGTATAGCGTTATAGTGCAAAATCCTAGTTATGGCGTGTTGCTAGCAGTTCGTGCAGCATGGCATGCTCTCCTGCTACTGTCGATGTTAAGTCACACAGCCGGTGTGGCCTTGTCGACTGTCATTTAGATAAGATCATAGTCTGTCTGTCGTTCTACTACCGCCCCCCTCTTCCTTCCCTACTTATCTCCCCTAGCCCCCTTCTATTCTGTCTCCCTTCACCACCCCTTCCCCCTTGTATTTTTTTCCCCATGTGTGTGTGTGTGTGTGTGTGTGTGTGTGTGTGTGTGTGTGTGTGTGTGTGTGTGTGTGTGATTTATCCACTCCAACGTCTTTTCATTTCATTCCATTAGATAAAATGTGTGCTCTGTGCGTGCGTGTGTGTGTGTGTGTGTGTGCGTGCGTGCGTGCGTGCGTGCGTGCGTGCGTGTGTGTGTGTGTGTGTGTGTGTGTGAGAGAGAGAGAGAGAGAGAGAGAGAGAGTGTGTGTGTGTGTGTGTGGGGGGGGATGTAAGAGGGAGAGAAAGACAGAGAGAGAGAGAGAGAGAGCGCGCGCAGAGACCATACTTGGTGTCCCAGAGAAAGGAGGGAATAGATAAATAGTACCAATGAGAGAGACAGCTGAGGTCAGATAAATCATGAACGTTTCAAACATATCACTGCTCTTTTTTTTTTCTTCCAGAACTGGGACAGACTTTACAAGGAGCTCGTCCTCTAGGAAATGGTACAGAACCAGTCCTCAACACATCAACCAGAGGACGTCATAAAAGATTTGATTACGAAGACACGTATGAATGGGAGGATGATGACGATCTCACATACGAAGTACGTTTTGCCACATGTAGACACATGAACATATCTATCCACATAAGGGATGATAAAACAAATCTCATTACAGTCATTTCAAAGTTCTGTAATAGACTTGATCCTAAGGAAAAAAAAATCAAGGGAAGATAACACATGTCTTTCCATTGCAAGGAGAATTACCTTTTCTCAGTTATAGGTCAAGATCATTACGGAATTTGTGCATGTGTCATTTGGTCAAAGCACACGTAATATCAAACCCAATACATGTAGATCGGAATCGATTGACGATGATAATAACAAGTGAATGCGAATTGTGTAACACAGTGTCTGCGCCACATTCACACCATTTTATGCCCGTTTTTGTCATTTTCTCTCTCTGATGGAACTAATTTAAGCTGTTTGATGGAGCAAAACAGAGCAGTTCCGAAAAAAAATAGGGGAATATTACGCATGTCTTTCCCACGCAAACAGTTACATGTTCTCAGTTTGTGGGCCAGACAAATAAATCCAGAGTGTCAATTATTTGGTTTGAAGCGCATGCCAGGTGAACAAACAGGCTATTGACTGTCTTCATCACAAACGGGCCATTTCATACCCATGTTTTGGCATTGTTCTCTCTTTGATCGAACTGTTAAGCTGTCTGATAAGACAATTGTTTTGGGCGTGACCACCAACACTATTGTCCTTTGAAAACGGTGGATCACTCTTGTTGAACACGAGCTTTAACACAGATTACCTCCCTTGCAGATTTCCGAACATCCTCAACTATCAGCATCAGTGAAGTGAGATGGTGAATCACAATGTTACGATGTCACATTTTCTGTACACTTTAACGCTTTGTGCGAGAACGAACAGGACAAATTCTGCACATCACTGTGTCGAGTGGATGACATCAATAAACCAAGCTTAAAGGTTCATGCGTATTGACGTAATTTATATGGAATGAATTTCTCTCTTTTTTAACTGACAGCTGGACATCATATAACAAAATGTACTTTATCTTCATTTGGTCCTTTGCACAACGCAAAAATCATGTTTACTTCATTGTAATTCTCTGTACCATACAATTATTGCACGATGCATAAATCAGGTTTACTTCATTACAATTCTCTGTATCATACCAATTGGATGTGATTTTACTTCATTGTTATATCAGTTACAAAAAGAGTTATGTTCATGACAAACATCTGATTACTGCGAAGATGTTCTTCTCATCCTGGCTATCCTAGTAATCGAGTTGACGAAAAATACGTGTGAATTCTTTAACATATCTTCGTCTCTCCAAATGTACCCTAATCATAATAATAATAATAATAAGTATGAAGAGATATGTTCAATTGATACCCAGTTGTTCTTCCCAGCCATGTCTAATCCAAACAATATATCCTAAGCTTTATCAGATAACCAATACCCATTCATTTAGACGCAAATCAAAACAACAACGAATGCAATGCACAGCAGCATTTAAATGTATGATATTTCTGTTGGTTTCACCACACACTACGTTATTACCAAAATATGTTCATACCCTAAAATGTCTCTTAAGCAAGTAAATACACAGATTCAGGTGACGTTCTGTATAATACGCTGCATTTGCCACTCAAATGTTGAATAGTTGAATGTTGTTGAATAAAAACATTTACTTTAAAATACCCGGCTATGAAAAATTTGCTCTGCTGGCAAGCGCCTCGCAAGCACAAGTAAACCTTATATGTCTTAAACGAAATAAAAGCACTTAGCATACATTAAGTCGTACAAGAATTCAAACACTAAAATACGTCTACCTTTCTCATACCCAATTTCCCACCTTTTCAAAGTACTAGATTATTCATATTTCACTATGAACGTTTCATTAAATTTCCAGTACTGCATTTTGTCAATAATTTTGCTGGGTCTGTAGATCTTTGGCAGTTTTAGACACGGCATTATTATCTACATGTGAAAGAATAAATACAAATGCGTTGATACGAAAAATGGGCAATATGACCACCATTATTTCACACTTCTGTGACCAGTTCGTTTCTAGAATTTGAGAATGAAATAGGGTTGTGCACTCCTTCAGCTTTAACTCCAGCTGTGGAGCTAATATAATCTGTCAGTGGACAGCCATCCATAATTCTGTATTGAATATTGTTATATATCTTCTTGTGGTACAGTTCCATTCACGTATCATTTTTCGTTGATCTACTCCAAAGTAAATTTCTGTTTCTGCTTTGTCAAAGTCCGTGCAAGCTATTTTCAACGAGCAACCGTCTGAAATTTGTTTATATGTCAAAACTAGCAAATGAACTTATGATGAAATATTGAATAGCTGTTTTTAAATCACCTAGACGCTCATTGGTAATATTAAGTTCATTAGCCATTTCATGTAGTCTCCCATTAATAATGGTACCAATTGAATCGCTGCTCATATAACTAAGACAGACACATAATCATTCTATGTTATGTCTAAAATAGAGAAGGATATCCCGGTGAAACAAAATATAGAATAATTTTTAAAAAGAATTGAACCACCTGATCCCAAGAATTCTTGTACACGCCTCTAATAATACCATTGGTGCCAACTCCCTTGCTTTTTTTTTATCATTCACCTCTCTCAAAGCACACACTGCCGCTGTGATTAAACTGTTCCCAGAGCTACTATGAGGAGGAGAAGGCCGAGCCCAACCTGTTCCAGAAGATTGCTCTGCACTGGCGGACGGCAGGTCCCAGAGTGGTGTTCCTGGGCGCCTTCCTGATCCTGGTGACCCTTATCTGCTGCTCCTGCCTGCGTCTGGCCTGCCGCTTCTGGTGCAAGTCCATGGAGGAGAATTGCGCCTGTTGCTGTCTGCCCGGTGTGAAGCAGACCTGTCAGATGTGTTACACAGATCCCAGTGAGTTTTCTCCCGCCTTGTGGCCTTCTTTTCCACCAGGTGTTCGTTCATCAAAGGAGACCGGGTTGTTTGTGGAGTCAATGTCTACTAGATTTCTAGGGGCTTAAGAAATGCTTCCTTCCCTTCCTCCTCATTCCCCTCCATTTCCGCCTCCCTCGTTCCCCGCCCCCCCCCCCCCCCCCACACACACACACACACGCACGCGCGCACGCACGCACACACACTCATACACTCTGAAAGACACGTGCACTTTTGCGTGCAGCTCAGAAACAGACAGACAGAGAGACAGAGCCTTTTGTTGATTGGCCTGCATCTGCCAGGTTGAGCAGGGAAAGGATTGGTGCGCCCAGGGCTCGCGTTCCGCTCTAGAATGCTATTTTCATATTGGAAGGCCCAATGATTTTATCGTAAGTGAAGAATGTAACAGCGTATGAATGCAGTGTGAAGGATTCATCTTGTTTATGGAAAGTCGATCTCAAAGACTATCTGAGGGCCGAGGTGTGGTTGAGACGCACATGAATCTGACCATTTGTGGCAGAAAACGTTCATTCTTCTGGCAGAGATCTCTCGAAAAATCAAGCCAGTCAATAAAGTGTCTATACGAAGACTATGGATTTTAAGAGCTGTTGCAGTTAGAGGACTGATATGATAATGAAATAGAAGAAGACGAAGAAGAAGTAAAGCAGTATTCTGGTCAAAAACAACATCAACACATGAATTGACAGTCGCAAGAAGAAATAGAAAAAAAAGGCAGTATTCTAATTGAAAACGACAACATCAACACGTGAACTGGTAGTCGCACCAAATGTACGAGACTTCCACTGGAGCGGCCTCGGTCGTTACGTGGCTCGACCAAACTTCTGCATTGAAAACAACGACAACAACAACAAACAACAACAATACCTCGAAACCGACGAATGTCACACTGCTGAAAGATTTGAAAGAAAAAAAAAAAAGAAGCGACAGTAGTGACAGTAGAAGTAGTTAGCAACAGTACCACCGACACAGCAACTGCTGTACACAACAGCAGCAGAAGCAATAGCAATTTAGTGATAACAGTATCTTAAATGCAGTTGTTACAGTGGTGTCGGAACGAGAGGGTGGGGAAGAAGGGGGTTCGGGGAAGGAGGTCTCTCCAATTCTTTTGCCCCCACCTACCCTCGATTTTTTAAAGTATAGAGATTCCAAAGAAGAGAGAGAGAGAGAGACTTTGAAAAGTGATGACTTTGGTTTGTATCTTCCTCTACTTGGAAGACTGACGTCCCCCCTCCCCCCAACCCCCATCACCCCACACCCCGGTTTTACAAGAATTTGGAGATGACAGCCGTTGTCCGCCCCCACCCCCTCCTCCAACTCATATGATGAAATTGGAAATCCTGTCGCAGCCGTCCTCCCCCCCCCCCCCACGTCCTCCCAACACACACACACACACACACACACACACACACACACCACACACACACACACACAGCACACACACACACACACACACACACCTGCTAACACAAAAAATTTGAAGCTGAAAGCCTCCCCCATCCCCACACCTACGCCCGGCCTAATGAAAATATCTTCTCATGCCTCTGTGTTTTATGAGCTATCATGGTAACACGGCCTGACTTATACTTGTGTCCATCCGTGCTTAAAAAAAGTGTCATCTGACATTGTCACAATGTTAGGTATTACTGATCCTCAAATGCATAATACATTTTTTTGTAATATTGATCGTTCATTAAGCACGTGCATATACAAATAGACAGTGGATTCCAGTAATGTAACTATTTTACAAAAGAATAAACTTTTGTTCCCAATTTTTTAACTGGTTGATTTCTTAAAATGTATCAGTTTGTAAGTTACCTGAACTGGCTTCCGTTCTGTTAAGAAAAAATAGTCTGAACAGGGGCAGATCACTTTGGATAAAGTAAAGGGTGCAATATTTTCAAAAGTCTGGCTATTGGCAAAAAAAAAAAAAAAAAAAAGTGACAACAAAAAATGACAAAGTGAAGACATCGGATGGTTGCTAGCAAAAGGGAAGTCAATATCCAGTTAAAATTTTCAAGAAAACTCTGCGAGTGGGGTGAAAATTGTAGGAGATGGGGTGAGTGCATTTTAAAAAAAAAAAGGGAAAGAAAGAAAGAAAGAAAAGAAAAGAAAAAAAAAACGAAAGAGAGAGAGAGAGGGAAGAAGGGAGAGGAGTCAGGAGGTGACTGAATCAAATTAGTCGTTGACATACGTAACAGTCGTTCCCCCCCCCCCTCCCCCTCCTCCCCTGTGCATATAGTACCAGAACTCTCGTAACAATCCACACTCTGCTAATTCACGCCTGAATGAGAATGATATTTACTGGGAGTGAGTCATTTTCCATGATACCCAGCTTTTTTCTTTGATTCCAGTGTAGGCCTAATCCAAAACCTGTGAGCAACGCATGAAAAACCCAAAGATCGGGGTGATTTCTCTTTGACTGCAATTATTCGGTTGTAGCCTACTGTGCGCGATGTCTCCTCGTGTAGAGTCAAATGTCGGGGTCGATTTTTGTTTGATCAGCAATTGTTGGCTGAGTCGTGTGTACAATGCATCTAGAGAGCCAAGGGTTGGGGTGATCTGATTCTGATCTGTAATCGTTAATCTGAACTGTGTGTGCCATGTTCATACACATTCAAGGGCTGGGATTAGTTATTAGTCATCTGTCATACAATAGGCAGAACTGTGTGCAGTGCACACAGTCAACGGTTGGGCGGGTTGTCTCTGATCTGAAGCCTAATCATTGGGCTGAGCTGTGTGTGCATTGTTTATAGAGAGTCAATGATTGGGGTGAGTTGTATCTGACCTGAAGCTGATCATTGGGCTGAACTGTGTGTGCATTGTTTATAGAGAGTCAATGGTTGGGATGAGTTGTCTCTGACCTGAAGTTGATCATTGGGCTGAACTGTGTGTGCAGTGTATGAAAGAGTGAAGGATTTGGGGGAGGCCATGGGCATTCACATAAGCTTCAATACCTATGAACGGATCAAGGAACATTATCTACCAGATACGGGATTCGACCCCGCTGAAATGCCGCTGTTGATGTGACGTGCATGGGCGCTTCTGACATGTTTATGACGTGTACGCGCCCTTGACGCAGCCACTCGGTCCCAAAGCATGAGGCTTCTTTGTTTCTTTGCTACTTGGCTGGGAAGGTTGATTTGCACCATCTGGGTGAGAAGAGTCGCCTGTGCTGCTGCCCACACATTGTATCCTTGTGTCAAGCATCACGTTTCCATGGACTTTATGAGACTGTGAATCTGAGATCTGTGAAATGCGCCTGTTTCATTGGTTCAAATTAGAAAAATAAAAGAAACACACATACATGCGCGCACACGCACGCGTGCACGCAAGCAAGCAAACACACACACACACACACACACACACACACACACACACACACACACACACACACACACACACACAAATATAGGCCTACACACACCCACACCCATCGACAAACCTTTCGCACATACTGAGCGTGCTTACGCTCACACACATACACACACTTCCCACACAGAAACTTGCGTCCATGTGTGTGTGTGCGCGCGTGCGAGACAGAGACAGAAACAGAGAGGGGCCAATTATGTTAAATTTTTCTAGTATTAAAAAAAAGTCTTGCGATCATAAAGAAATGATCTGCCTAACTCTGCCCCATATTGTACCGTAGGCTGAATTTGAGAGTCAAATAATTTAATGAATAAGATTAACGCATTGTTATTGAGGATGTACAATTTTTCATGATGCAGACCAAAGCATTTTTAGCCCGACAAGCAAGATCTTTGCATGCAACAACAGAACTTAGTCGAGTGGAGAAAAATATTCCCAAATATTTGTAAACATTGACAACAGGCATTACGCAGCCTTTATAAAACCATCTTTGAGAGAGAGAGAGAGAGAGAGAGAGAGAGAGAGTAAATGCGGTGCTCGATTCTGGTAAATGTTCAGGGACTTTAAAATTACCCTTCCGTCTTGCCCTCTACCCCGGGCGTGTTTTATTACATTTGTTCGTTAAATACTACATGCCTCCACATAGGCTACTTACGCTCTTTGTCCTCCTATAAAAATCAATAATTTTTTTTTAAGGGAATAAAAGAAAAATCTCTAGATTTATTTACATTCTCCACCAGCCCTACCCTCATTCTGATTCCATTTCAATTCTGAATTGACTAGATAAATTCATTAATTTTGTCTGAAGAATGATATCATCCCTCCGGGTCGAATTCTCGTCCCCACAGTTAACCCTTTAAATACAGATGGAGGGTGACGAGAATGGAGGGGGGGGGGGGGGGGGGGGGGGGGGGGGAGGGTTGAGTAAACTGTGTGAGTTTTTAGAAAACGCATTAAATTTGATGATTACCTTCTTACCAAATTCTCAACTCAAATTCTCAGTATCCCTCCGCTGTGCCATGAGAAACTGTCCATTTAATTTCAGCATGGCAGAATGGTTGTGGGTGTCTGGAAACTTTAATCTATAGTGTGTTACAACGGCCCATCGCTGTACCAAGGGTTGGTGTTGTGCATGGGCTCTCCTCTCATCAATATGAGCATATGCAGTGTTTTCTACACTGAGGGTTTGCAACAGATACACAAGAATTTCTTCTTTTTTTTTTCTTTTCTTTTCTTTTTTTTTTATTTTAGAAAACAAGGTAATTTAGCAAACCCTCATACCTTTACCCATCTATGTTTGTCTGGCGGTTGCCTACGCAAAGTGTACCCCAGAGTGGACGACATGGCGGGTGTAACACTCCATCCATAGGAATATCCCGCTGCATATATTAAGATCTTAATTACAGCTCTTCATATATTAATGAGTAAGGAGAGACCTCATATGCAGCGTGTGCCATCGAGGTATAGCAACAGACCTTTGTAGGGCCTAATGCACCGGGTCATATGTATGTCTCGACGGGCGAGTTAAACAATAAATTAGTATCAGAGTAAGTAAAATAAATATTTCGGAAGAAGGCAAACTTACATAGAAACAACAATGATATTGTGTTTTCAAAGAAGTCACACACTCAGTTATTTTTCTCCTACATTCTTCTGATCAAACCGAACTTTGCACTAACGCTGCAATTCTTTCGTCATTTTGATAAGCCACTCAGTGTCGTTTACCAAACCAAGAGTTTGGGGGCACATTCTGAGTAGAGCAAGTGGACGATGAATCTTTCGAAAGACTGGTTTGAATTTGTTGTGATAGCGTTTCCCGTGTGGCGCTGCGCCCAAAAGTGTGATGACGTCACCACCACCCCCAAGCACTCGATTGGTAGATGCATCAAACTGTTAACATGCAGACCGCCTGGCCCTTTGGTTATCTATTTGTGTTTTTTACACCGTTGCAAAACAGTTCGTTTGCCGCGGCGAGTCAAACTGAAGATGCTTTTCGCGGTGTCTGAATATACTGCGGTCAGTCTTGTATGTTTTCTTTGTTGTCCTGTATCTGTCAGTTTCACGCGGACTTGAGTTTTGCACGGTTTTGAAAAATGAGGTGTTAATTTAGCCGCCTTCCCCGCTCAACTGTTGTTCTCCCATTTCACTCGTGAATTTGTTCACACGTATAGTTTTGCAAGTTTGTCTTAGCTTCGGTGAACTGCAGCTCCAATTCAAGGAGATCAAACATATCCACAGTTATGCCTTCTGATTCTCACGGTCCTTTGTTTAAAAAAAAAAAAAAAAAAAAAAAGGAAAAAAAAAATCAGTATTTGTATCTTCACCCTCAGCGAATTTTTGCGCCTATTCCTTATGTCCTTGGCGAAGTTCTGTTCATCACACCTGCCACAGTCAGGTATTTGACACATTTCATGTCTATTTTTCTTTCATTCCTGACCTTATTACAGAAATCATATTGTCAGGCCTGTTGTTCAGTCACTGTAACATTTTGAATTGTGTCTACTCTATTCATGAATGTTGGGTTCATGTCTCTTAGGTCGCTAGCATACAGCCAGTGCTCTTGAGCATTTTGGACGAGTACAACATTTCTTAATGGAATGGATTTGGTTTTTAACACACACACATCAT
>CM065718.1:56953794-57121294 GCA_033310375.1 Conus canariensis | reverse complement strand
TGTGGTAAGATCCATGTAGGCGAGATATCCCACACACTTGAGACGCGCATCTGTCAACACCTGGCTGACATCCGCCACCATCGGCCCAAACCAGTTGCCCTACATTTCAACCAGCCCCAACACAACATCAACCATGTCGTGAGGCTTAAACATATGCACACATTCGCATGCGCGCTCCCCCCCCCCTCCCCCTACACACACCACACTACCCCACGCACACACAGTGTCACATACACTGGACAGTTATGGCATATATTTGTTTACAGCCCTCCCTCTGAGGAAGCCTTCAATTAAAGGCGAAAGCTTTCAAGACATGAATATTTGTGGAGTGGGAATGGAAGTGCGGATTTTACTACATACTTGTATTTTTGACTAATGACTACATTCAGCACTGAACGGCCTTGAGCGGTGCTCAGCAGTCAACAGGCTTTACTTCATATATATATGTATATCATATATATATATATATATATATATATATATATATATATGTGTGTGTGTGTGTGTGTGTGTGTGTGTACACACATAAAACGAAGATAAAAACAACAGAGTCATAGGCTGTATGCTAATTCTTCCCAATACTTCGGCCTGTAACAGGTCTTCCTCAGAGGACTTCACACACACACACACACACACACGCACACACACGCACACACCCCACACACACACACACATATATATATATATATATATATATTATTTACAGGTAAAATTCTCGCACCGCGGCTCAACAATATTATATATTCTCGATGTGTGATATAAGTGGAGGATTTAAAACCTGTTTAGTCAACGCCTGTGAACAGTTGCCCTTGATGTTGAAGCGAAACCTTAACCACTAGGCCTAGTCGATGTCGACTGGCGGTTTCCTCCCTTGTCGGTCAGCTTATCATACCACGTGACTAGACGTCACATTTTGGCCAGTCCAACCACCACGGTCGATGACGCATCTGACAAAACAAACGTATGCAGAACGTCTAAACAAGTCTTGAGGTACGTGATATTGCAAACCTTTTGGTGATTGAATGTTGGACGGACAAGGTCAATGCATTACGAGTTCGAGCAATATTCATCTCGAAGGAGTAGCTTCTTTGGCTAGTGCTTGTTCCAAATGTTCTAAAATGGCGGATTTCTGGCAACATTGTTTCAAAATAAGAGTTGCACATTGAAGTGTGGTGATACAGCGTTCATGTTAAACAGTGATACAGTTTTGGCATTTTACATTTTGTCGGCAAATCTTATAGACTACATTGATAGGTAATAGTCCTAGCGCACTGAGTTCCTGTTGAGTGATTGTCATTTTCGTAAATTTTTGCCTGGCTTTTTGTGCCTTCCATCTTGCAAACGCTCTTTCTCTCTGAGTGGTCATATGACTTGTGTGAGCCAATCAGAATTGTAGTTCACGGATGGCCGTGAACAAAGGCAGTGCGTGAGTGAGGCCTGGGACTGGGAAGTCCGATCACACGAAAAAGATTTTCTTTGCATTGAGGCAAACAGATTTACTTATAGTATACAGTAGACATACGCTTCCTGATCTAGCATCTAAGCTACGCGTTAGTGATAACACCAGGGCAAAATAAGTTCGAAGGAACATGCCCAGCATGACACAGGGTGGCCCGTTCAAATTCGGAAGACGAGACAGGCGAAGGCTTGGACTAGGAGAAAGAATGTGATCAGTATGTCACGTAATGCAGTTTTGTCGGAGAAAAAATTCCAAGGATCTGAATGCTATATTCACCATTGAAAAGCATAATA
Organism: Conus canariensis; assembly: GCA_033310375.1. Lineage (NCBI taxonomy): Eukaryota > Metazoa > Mollusca > Gastropoda > Neogastropoda > Conidae > Conus > Conus canariensis. Next base: position 57,119,542 of record CM065718.1, on the reverse strand, counting down.
AGAGCTTGCAGTGAAACCAAGGTTGTATCATTTGATAATACATTTTTTTTCCCCATTGAATTTCCGTAGCGCAGAGAGAGAGAGAGAGAGAGAGAGGGGGGGGGGGGATGAGGGAAATAAATACAGGTTATCCATTGTTGCAACTCCTGATAGCTTTTATTGAAGCTAGGGTCATGATGAAACTGGTGATTGGCAATGGCTGCAACACACCTGGAAGTGGTGACAAAGTGGCATGTTTAATGAATTGAAATACTTGAAAGGACATTATGATAATGGTTCACTTGATTGTATGAAGTTAATGTCCCCAATGTCAGAAGTATAACAACGCTAACAGTAACAGCTCAGATGTAGCTGATGGAATGGCAAAAAATTCCTTACAGAAGAAGGGAAAGTGTGAACAATGTCATAAAAATGCTGGATAGCTTCAACTTAACATGGAGCAGATTCAATTGTGTCATTGTAGTATGGTTTTACTAGTAAATCATGTGACTTGAGGACACTTGTCAAGCATGGCACTGCCTCGTTCTAAATCTGATATACTGTAATACTACAACAATGCAAGCTGTATAATTTATCATTTTCTGTTTATGGTCACATTTCTTTACTTCATCTTAAAATGTGTTTTCTGTTTATCCTATTTTCTTTTGGTCAGATACCAAAGGAAATTTAGCAGAAAAAGGGCATGGAATTAAGAAAAAAAAACAGGAATGCCACTTAACAAGGACTTAACATAAAATGCAAAAAATGACTGATCCTAAATGCTTAACAAACATGCTCGCCTACATAATAATTCAACTTATTTTGCCTGAACATCAATTATTTTCGGAAATGAATGAGGCAGGGAACAGTAAACGATAAACGGTAAACAAGTTGGGTATTTTTTGCTCCCATAAGAAAACCTAACACAGAGTAACTTGTATTCAAGACCGGCACAGCCTTTTAAACTTGAATAAGGTCAGACAAATACATAGACGAACAATCTAATAGTGGGGGAAAAAACAAGCGCAGGCCAACAACTGAACTGTCTTCATAGTAATGACTTGGCAAAGATTTGGACTTAGGGAGGAGGGGGGGAGTGGGGGGGGGGAGGGGCGGAATTTAAAGATGGAGAAACTGGGAACATGAAATTAAGAAAATATGTTACAGATATGAAAACTCTTCACTAGCTGCATAAGGGAACCATCGCAATGGTTCCCTTATGCAGCTAGTGAAGAGTTTTCATATCTGTAACATATTTTCTTAAAAGGCTGTTTAAAAGGCTGTGCCAGTCTTGAATACAAGTTACTCTGTGTTAGGTTTTCTTATGGGAGCAAAAAATACCCAACTTGTTTACTGTTTATCAATTATTTTGACTGAAAGAAAGGGAGGCCATTCATTTAGGTTTTGAATATAGGCCCCTAAACTGTAGGTCACTTGATTTTTTTTTAAGTTGAAGATGGTACTAATCCAGAAACGGAGGTGTTGAATGAAAAACATTGATCTCTGTACCTTCTACTTTGTGTGTAAAAAGTAACACTTTTAAAGACCACATTCAAACAATGTACTTTCTTATACCATGTTCATCTTTACAGATTATGAAAGTTAAATTTTTGGAAGAGCTGCTTCTGTGGTCTCCAAGCTATTGAGAATGCATGTGGCTTATTTAACAAGAAGAACGCCTTTTGTAGTTGAAGGGGCTGTCAGTAGCATTATGCAACTTTAGTACAGTGAGGCAGATGTTTTGCTATCATTAACGCGAAGGGGATAACCACTAACTGATTTTGGCATTTGCATTGTCGTTTCAATCAAAATGGCCTTGGGGAAAGTCACGGTCTCGCTGAGAATATGTTGAGTTGCTGTTAGAAAAAAAAAAATGCCTTTGACTTGCTATGATTTCATTTCTGAGATGACTCTTTTGAACCTAAGATTACATGTTTATGCTTGCTATTTTACATTACATGTTTAAACTTACTACGTTACACTAAGGTGTCTGAGGGGGTAGACTGATCTGGTGACAGTATTTCAGTTAAAAAGGGAAAAGAAAAACTAAAAGAAAAAAGTCATTGGATTAATTAATGATGGGGGAGCAGGAGCCATTGATTGAAGTGGCTGAGTAGTTAATCTAGTTACCTCACCCACCCCTGTTCCCATGGAGATATACCCAGGGTGGGAATTATAGTTCTTTTCAGTATAAACTCTGTACCCTCGTGTGGAAAATTCTGTGAGAGTAATTTTCTCTGTTCTGTCATGGTTTTTGACTTTGATTGTTGTTGTTGCTTTCATCTTTTCCCTGTTGTAGCCCATTTTAAAATTGTTCTAGAAAATCTTTGTGTATATTTCCTTTTGTAGAATTAATATAGGTGTGTGTGTGTGTGTGTGTGTGTGTGTGTGTGTGTGTGTGTGTGTGTGTTTTGTACAGTCCTATTTGCTGTCTGATGGTTGGATGCACTTTTTAATTGATAATGTGATTTGATACCCATACTTTTTCCTTCCACATAATGCTTCTTGGGCAAAAGTCCAACCTGGCTGTGCCCATCCCTGTCCAGGTCAAATTTTCTTGTTGGTTTACCTCCCAGATGCAGCTGGTAGTACTGGCTTTACAGGAAAACTTTGTTAGAACAAGATCCATTGGCCTTGCTAAAACAATTCTCTGGGACATTTGTTGAAAGAAGGAGACAAAAGGGAAGACCAAAACAACGGACTGATAACATTGCAGAGTGGACAGGGAAAGCATTTGTGGAGACCAGGACCTTGGCACACAATCGTGAGAACTGTTCTGCAGTGTGGTGTCCAACCATGTACCATGGAATTAGATCTTAATTTTTCTTTTTTCCCTTGACAATAAAAAAAAATTGAGTTTGACCTGTTGTCTAAACTCTGTAAATGCTTTAAATTTTTATATAGGTTTCTTGTATTCTCACTTCAGTCCTCTGAAAAATCGCTTATAATCTTACCTTTTCCCATGATCCCTGGACTGCAGATACATCCATGGTAGGGAATGAAAATCTTGAAGGAGAAGAGGATCAGTTTTTCTTTGTTGTTAAATGAAATCTTTGAATAAGGTCAGTAAGGAATAAAACCTCATGTACACCAGTTCAGAGTAGTCACTAGAACTGTAGAATTACATTTGACTTGACTTGCCATGTCTTGCAAGTAGATCAATTTTCTTAGCATTGGTTTTTTTTCTGGTTAATGCTGCAAGCCAATGCTCTGCATATTGTCTTAGGCTTGTAACAGTGCAGTTGCTTTCCACTTTGTACATTCTAGGGTAAAATGCAACACAGGGAACATCATTCAGGTTTCTTTCCATCTTGCCTTTGCTGTCAATTTGCAAAGCATAATTTTGTTGTTTTTCATGAAATAAATCCATTCATTTTCAGTACTAATGCCAGTAATGGTTTGGGATCACTCAGTTGAGAGATCTGGTAATTTCAGTTTCTTGTCTCTCCCACCATTTTACTTTGTTCAGATCGTCTTGGGTGTCCACCCATCTTGCTCAAACTGTCTCAACCAGGTGTGCATTTCGGTGGCATGGTCATGTGAGGATTCCATTATTGATTCAACCATACATCAGAGATCCTAATCTGGGATCTTTAATGTGGACAAGACTAGGTACTAAATGGGAATTCATTAATTAGCAGAGGACATTGAAGTCATGGGATTTCATATTCTTTGTAAGAGCACTTGTAGGTATTTGTTAACTTTTTCACAGCATGCTGCGAGAATGATCGCGGTGTCAGACTTGCCGCTCGGCAAACTGAGGCTAAGAATCTAGCGGCAAGCGATCTATCACTCGGGACATGTCGCTAGATGATAGCGACGGTGCTCTAAAAATAAATATGACTGAATTTCACAGAGAATTTTTACCCAGTGGTGTCAGCATACAGATACAATCCTTCCTACGTCATATTATACCAGTTAGCAAGCTACTAAGAGTCGATTTCATTGGTTAATTTGAAGAGAAAGCAATCAACATGTGGCGTCTTCAAGCACTGAATCAGAGTTCCTTGTTCGAAGTATGTCATTTTCAACTCAAACAAGCAGTAAAATAATTATGACTTTTAAAGCACTCATCAAGAAGATGAAAGATAGCGCTATTTCACTGTACAAAAAGAAAGTCGCTGTCAGATTTCGACTTTCAAGGAACAGTTACTGAACAATTGGTCCTTGTTGTGGTTGGAGCAAAAACTTGTCCATACACCACTTGATGTTCAGATGGTGTCAGATTGCACCAATTTGAAAAAAAGTTTGAAATATTTTTCTGGGGGAGTGAGGGCATGTCAACCAGCCCCCCCCCCCCCCCTATAGTTTTTGCTTTTCCTCAGTGAGAGCCTCTCTAGGGACCCAGGGTGTGGCAGACTGTGCTGGTTAAGGAATGCCTTCTGTCCTGCACTTGTTTGGAGAGGGTATGCCAGCAAGATGTCTGTTCCCGCCCAAATGTGCCCACACTGGTGCGTCCAGAGTTCATGGAAGTCCTTGAAATTTGAGGGCTTCTGTTTAGGGACTGAAAAAAAAAGTCCTTTAGATTCGATCTGTAGTGCATACAAATACCTCAGAACACTTTAGAATGCTTAAAAATTGACAATTTGTATGGAAAAAAAAGGTATGAAAGAAAAAGCAAATTAATCTTGTTCATTTTATTTTTGCCAATAGTGTCTACTTGTCTGTCTATTTCATCTGCTACTAACCAAATTCTTTTGAACAATTGAAGTGACTACGCTATGAAGCAACCAGAGTGTGCATAAAGGCTTAAGTTTTTAACATTTGGCTGTAGTCTTTGAATTTTAAAGTACAAGTACATGAGTAAGTAGAAGTCCAGAAAAAGTCCTTGACTGTTTTGTTCGGAAGTGTAGGAACCCAGGTATTTGCATGTTTCCAAGTGACATACCCCATGCAAGTGCTTAGGGAGTTGTTCAGCTGAAAGGCTAAGCACGAAGGGGCAACCCCTTTTCTTCAACTTCAAGTCAAAACCACATCCGCCTTTTAGAGCCCTTCCCAGGCAGAAATTGCATGCTCCTGGAACCCTTACGTTAAATCCATCTGTTGTAGGCACCATTTTGGCCCCCAGAAGCTGCACCCATTCTCATAATCTCGGTCTTGCACCCCTCCGCTTACTGTGAATGGTAAAGTTCAAGGTATACTCCCAGGCCCAAATCAGAGAGTATCCAACAAGGGGACTGTGCATCGTCCATAGATCTCTCAAGCCTTCCTCTGTACAATGCACCGTTGATGCCTGAGCGGAGTTGCCAAGTCCTATACTTTTGGGCAATGCTATACTGCTACACTTGTGTGGTTGTAGAGCTGTGCATAAAATCAAACTGAAATGATTAGAGAGGGGAAAAACAAATTTCACAGATTTTATAGCAGCTTCAGCAGAACCCGAGACGATGTAGCTGTTCAGACTGTAGACTTATTTTGTTTAAGAAAAAAAAAAAAAAAGGGAAAAAAACCGGCCATTTTGAAACAGGAGAGGATGAAAAATAGGTTCTAAGAAAAATCACTAAAGACAGTCATGATTTTTCTGCTTTATCGATTGGTTTTGTTTTTTCTGCTTTATCGATTGGTTTTGTTGTCAGACTTTTTTTTTTTTTTTAAGAAAGTCAAATCAAAATCACGAGATAAGCAGCTGGATTTCGGACTTCTTGGTCTGCCGTCGCGTCACTTGCAAAGCAAAATGCAAATGGAAGTGCTGTTGAGTCGAGACGTGTGGCATGGCATACAAGTGTTATGCCAAGTTAAATTTGGAATGGCACAATGAAAATTCAGAATGTTAACTTTTTGCTTTTGAGACTGGCAGCCCTGTCTGATATAGCTTTCAGCTCGCCAGCTTTTTTCTGGGATTTCCTGATTGAAGAAATTGTTTCTGAAACCACAATTTAGAAAATAGAAAATCAATTTTAATGTGAAAGAATGGGTTTGGAGTTGACTTTTTTTTTTTAAACAGCAGATGAAGATATTAACTAATTTAGTAATTAGCTAATCACGCCATGCTCTGCGCCCCCCCCCCCCCCCCCCCCCCCCCCCCCCACTCCTCACCCCATCGCTCCTGTTTGTGTTTTCTTCTTCTTAATTGTGTATACATAATCACAATACTAAAGTGTTGTGTTGAAGCTCTTAAACGACATATTGCTTACTGATGTATACTTGAGTTTTTGAAAATTTGAACCTTTTTTTTAAGAACATAAGCAAAAACAGACACGGACACACACACATTTAAACACAAGGAATTTTGTTTTATTAAATTCAGTCTTTTTTTTTTTCAGACTGGATTCCTTGCTGCTGACTACAACAAACGATATCTTTCAGCTCAGTCATGGAAAAGACTGGTGATGATGCATCTACCAAGTTTATCAGTGCTTTGATTAAATCACTTCAGACTTTGTGCCATGGGTATCTAGATTTCCAAAATGGAATCGAAATTATTGGACATATCAATCTCAATGTTGATAAAGGGAATTCTTTAGATTATATTCTGAAGGAAAAGGTGTGCAAAAATGCAGAAAATTCTACATTATTCATCAGTAACAGCTTCCACGCAGAGCCCAAGCCAGACGAGGAGGTCTCAGGTAAACAAGGACAGGCAGGGAATCAGTCTGTGAACAGTGAAGCATCGATGGTGGAGGGTTCTACCAAAGTGTCATCTGCAATATCTAGTATTAGTTCTGCCTTGACGGGAGTCCGAGACAAACGCCGAGAAAGTTCAGGTGGTAAAGACTTCGATTCGTCGTACGTTCATCATAGGACTGCTAAACGTAAAGCATCATCGGATCAGAACAGTGATGTTTGTCCAGCTAAGATGCCATCCCATCATGATGTATCACATTTGTCAACAGATTCCCCATATCGTCCGAATTCCAGTAGTCCTGTTGATTCTAAATTGAGCCTTCAAGAACTTCAGACAGCTGACGGTGAGGCATCTGAAACAATGCTTCCACAGACAGCAAGTGTGACAGATAATACTGATTTAGGTGTGAATCTTGCAGGAAGTGTTTTAGAACCTGTGGAAAACCAAAGTAGTGATCTTGCAGCAAGAGATGAAGACAGTGATGGTGACCTTGAAGTGACGTTCATCAAAGAAGAATATGTGGAAGGAGATAGGTCGTGTGAATTTGACAACCCCAGTCAGCAGTATGTTGGTGGACCACATGACAGAAGTAAGACTTTACAGTTTTATTTATTTATTTTCTTTGGGGGGGGGGGGGGGGGGGTTAGGAGCTAAGGGAAAATATTGAGTCTTAAAGAATGTATACAACCTATCCAAGAATGTGGTTGTAGTTAAGGTAATAAGACTAAAAAGATAGCACGGGAAGGTTGGCCAAACTTTACTTCTTTTTTTTTTCTCATGGTGGCAGACACTCGTTTGATAGTTGACACTCCGAACATGGCTCCCAGTTTTCCATGAGTTTGTTGTTGTTGTCATACCCTGGCTAAAAGACTCCAGGGATCAACTTGTTGCTGTTGTCATACCCTGGCTAAAAGACTCCAGGGATCATCTTAACAGCCGAAGTACTTGGAACACTATGGTACAAATGCACAGTTTTTACTGCACCACATGGGCAGCCACACCTGACTTCAGGAGAGCCACGAGTTTGTTGATTTCAGAGAAATATTTAACAAGAAAAGAAAAAAGGCAAAAGAAAAATATTCAAGAAGAAAGGTGAGGAGTAGGAGGAGGGGAAGGGGGATGGGGATTAGGAGGGATAGGGAAGAGGGGAAGAAAAAAGTGAAAGGGGCAGTGGAATTAGCTGAATGAGTGCTGGTTGTGTTTTAAGTATGCCAACACTGCTCAAGGTCAAGAGATCTTGGGTTGAGCAGGACTTCATACATAACTTGGCAAGTGAAAGATAATTCTATAAAAAGCCTTACAAGCAAGTCCTGTTTGTGATGGGACTGAAAGTGAACAGTATATTACCTAATGCTCAGATTTGTGTCTGACTGCACCATTTTGAATGCAAGTCCCCCCACCCCACTCCCCCACCCCCCACCCCATCCCCCCTCCCCCCCTCCTGCCCGAGTAGGGGTGAAGGAGGGAGGTAGAAATTATACACACATACATGTACACATGCTTCATGCATACACGTTTTCCAATCCAGAAGGGTTGTATTTGTTAGTAATGTTACTGAAAAATGTGAAAATGGACGACTGTTAATGCCAAGGACATCTGATCGCTGGCCGCAGGGGGAGGGGGTGGGGGTGGGACATGAAAACAGATACACTTTTTTTCTACAGGTGGACAATCCTGACGAAAGATGGTAAGTTGGAACTCAGACATTGTGAGCATGTGCAACTGCAAGTCTGCTGACTACAGAGCTTCAGATTTTTGTTGTTTTTGTTACCATGGAACACTTGTCTCCTGGCAGCTTTAAGGAAGAGGTCAAAAAGCAAAGGCGGGATGAACACGAGTCAGTATCTAGGAGCTCTTGTGCAATTTAACTAATCATTGACAGTAAGCATTATGAATTGGCGCTGATTAATCTTATCATCTTGAGGGCACTCGGTGTGGAGACAATGTCAAAGTGCATTTATGTGTGTGTGTGAAAGCGCATCAGTATGGTGACCAGTGGTTTGTGTGTGTGTGTGTGTGTGTGTGTGTGTGTGTGTGTGTGTGTGTGTGTGTGTGTTGACAGCGTGCAGTATGAGTGTGTGTGTGAGAGAGAGGGAGAGAGTATGTGTGCTTACATGGTGGTATGACAGTGCAGATGCTTTGTGTGTGTGTGTGTGCGTGCGCGTGCGCGCCTATGTGTGTGTGTTCACTCTGCATTTGTAAAGTCTTTTTCCGTTAATTAATCAAAATGTAACGCTGTAGGTATTGGTGTTGACTGTGTGCGTGTGTGTGGTTGTAGTAGTGGGTGATCAATACAAGACAGTGTAGAGGTTGTGTGCCTGTGTATGTGTGTGCGCGCCAAAGTGTGTGTGTTCACTTTGCAATTGTAAAGTTTTTTTGATAATCAAGATGTATCACTGTAGGTATCAGTGTTGACTGTGTGTGTGCGCGCGCTTGTAGTAGTAGGTGATACATGACAGTATGGAGGTTGTCTGTCTGTGCCTATGTATGTTTGTGTCTCGACGGACAAACATGATGTTTGTGTTCACTCTGCATGTGTAAAGTGTTTTTTTTTTTTTTTTGTTAATCAAAATGTATTACTGTAGGTATCGGTGTTGACTGTGTGGTGTGGTGCTGTTCAGGTATCACAGTATCACTGAATGAGTGGAGATGGCAGTGAATGAGAGAGATGAGATATTATCCACTCTGGCTCTCGCTCTTTCACTGACACATATAGTCTCACAGTGACGCATTGTGATAACACAATACGCATGCACACACACACAGTGACAAGCAGTGAAACACTGTTAATTCCTATCTTGGCACTGCTGCAACGGGCACCCAGCTGCCTGGTGCGCGAGTATGCAATGTGATGTGCTATTGCAGAATTTCATGTGAAAATTATTGTGGGTGTGCCTCAATCAGTGAAGCCATCCATGGTTGTCTGTAACCAGCTAAACGAAGAGAGTGAAGCAAGTTGAAGAGAGTAGGCTGAAACCAAGCAAATCAGATAGTGTGAAATCTATAAAGAAGAGGGAATCCTGTCACAGAAAAAATGGAAATCAATCAACATTACCAGACCTTCCGGAAATAATAGTGGGGGGGGGGGGTGTATGTGAATAGCTCAGTTGGTAGAGCGCCGGACTCATGATCCTGGAGTTGCGGGTTCAGATTTAGGTACAGGGGGATTTTTCCCTCGGAGTTAACATTGGTTCTGACTCTATTCCCCATACAGTCCTTCAAATGAGACTGTAAACCGAGGTTCCGTGTGTGAACGCATGCACAACATGTTGCACGCACGTAAAATCCCATCACCCACTTTAGGAAGAGAGGGCCAGTTTGGCTGTTGGTATGGATGACACATTACACGTAGCATACACCTTCCCTGAAGATGGAGTATGGCTGCCTTAGTGGTAGGATAAAAAACGGTCATACACACAAAACTCCATGGCTGTCTATACAGGCAGTGTCCGCAGGAGTATCAGCCTGCGTACACGGAAAGAAAATAAATAGTGGGCATTTTCTTGTCGACAGAAATGGCATTGGTCTTACCCAGCTCTCCTAAAGCCAAAGGATGGGTGGGTCTGGCTACGAGCATCTGCATGCTGAATAGACCACAAACTTAGCTGACTGCGTGTCCACCGTCAGCCCAGGACTCTCCCCGGCTGGATGTACATGTTGCCACTAGGGACCCCCTTATCTCCTCCCAGGGACAACTGGCTGCGGGACTTCTCCATACGCCACATGCACAGAGTTCCTGCAGAAGAGAGAGTGTGCTGAGGCGATGGGGGAGTTGCAGACTATGATCCCCATCCCACCCCTCGTATCCTCTGATATCGATTCCACTGTTTCTATACTTTGGAGTATAGGATACTACATGGCGAGTCAGAGGAGGAGGATACTAATACTATACTGTGCACAAAAAGAAACGCATATTTTTTTCGCTGAAAATATTATGGAAATTTTTGACAGAAACATGCCCCGTATAGCAGGGAACTCTGTCCTGTGTGAATAGTCAGACATAATGAATAGACATAACAGCAGATTGATGTCTTATTTCTTCTGTCGTTGTAATATTTTGAATGCTGAATGATGCATGAAATGACTGAAATAAAAATATGCGTTTCTTTTTGTGCATAGTATAGTTAGTAGACATACGGTTCAACAACTCTTCATCCATTGATTGTGATATCCTCCAACCATGATTGATTGGCAGATTACTGCAGTTGATTCAACTTCACTGTCATTGGTCCTAGCATGTTTGTTGCTCTATTTGGTAACACATAACCACGATGTCCCTTCCATGGAGTGATAGTGGCTTGATATGCAATTGCAGTAGGTTACTGTCTTTGTTCTGGTGTACAGTAATTGACAAGACGGTCACCAAGTCAGTTGCTTGTCACTGTGGTGTTGGCAAAACACTCACACAGTTCCATGGACGTATCGAACATGCTTTAAGTTGAACATTGGACGAAAGTGTCCCTGATAACGAGAAGCTTTGGACATTAAGTTGAACATTTGGATGAAAGTCTTTCTGTTAACAAGAATGCAACTTGTATCTCTCTTCATGAAAAACAGAACTTTAATTCATTATCGTATTTATAAGTCCAATAGGTTGATCCTGTCATGGAAAATTCTGTTCAGTACAGTTGCAGATGACATGGCTTTGTCTTCAGTATGCGAGTTGTGAATATCGGATTGGCTGGCACCCTCAAGCCCTGTACCGCTCCCATTTTATTTGTTTGAAATGTCTTTTCAAAAAAGTGGATTATAATGATAGTAAATCATCATTGATATGTTGCAGTTTTGTAGTTTGTTATTTTAATGGTAAGACTTTTTTTGTTTACTTGTTGGCAGCCACATGTAAGATGTTCATGTGTTAGTCACTTAGTGTGGTTAGCTAGCTGAAATTGCTCCCCACAGTCACACAATAAATTTGTTATGATTTGGGCTCACTGACTGGAATTCTCCATCTGATTGTATTTGTTAGGGATTGAACCATCTGTCCGCTGACCATGGTTCAATGAACTGCGATTCAGTGGCATCAAGTATGGTTTATTACACTTGATTTTGTCAGAAAACCATTTGTTCATTGAGTAACCATGATCTATCAGCCTGTCCTTCCAGCAAAGGGGAGCAGTAAGTTTTAGCCATCAGGGGTACAAGTCGGTCTTCACCTCCAAGGAATCGCGCTCCTGCAGCCATTTGAGCTGCTGCATTTGGCAGCTTCCTCAAGCACAGCTGTCAGGGAGGGAATGGTTGAACAAATGAATATGATAACACAAATTTGACTAAAACAAACTATGACTCCCAGCCGACTCTCACCTCCTACCCCCATCTCCCAAAGCATACAAAAGGAAAACATCATCTGTTGTGACATTTTTTTTCTTGTTGAAAAATGGGACATTCGGTTGGATTAAATCTGATGAAAGTTGCTGAAGAAAAACCCCTCACGATGATGCACTTTTTAGGACTGGAGTCAAAACCAGAAAAGATAATCGTAATGCACACAGGAAATAAATGACTTGGGGGAAAAAAAACAACAAAAAAAAAACAGACATGCCTGTGCATTTAACACTCAGTTGTTAAATTGGTGCATCAAAAATTCATGAGGAAAGAGGACTGATGTTTTGACTGGTTTCTTTCAGACTCTGAAGGGATGCCTGACCCATCTGTCTTTCCTGTGGCACTTCACTCTGGTACAGCATCATCAACATATGTTCCCAGTACACATGATCCTGGAGCAGTAGGGCAGCAGTATCAAGGTGGTGTACCTTCCCAGCCCCAGCCAGGGCCATCTGGAACAAGAGGTAGGGGTCTGTTTTTTTTTTTTTCTTTGTATTTAGAATTTTGAGCAGGAACTCAGCTCTTGAATAATATAATGTATTTTACATGCAAACTCATTGAAAGGAAAAACAAAATAATTGGAAACCATACACAGTGAGGTAACAGCAAGGCCTGGCTAAACAAATATTTAAAAGAAAAAACACACCAAATAATTGAACTTGAAAGCTAGCAAAGAATAGTTGAAACGTTTCAGCCAGGAATTAAAAAATCAAAAGTGAAACAGAACTGATGAAGAATTGTGTTATTTAACTTTGGTGTATCCTTAACAGTCCAGGCTTTGGCCGTAGTGTTAGGGGATAGTACTGTGCTTTTCTTCTTCCTTTTTCTTCTTTTTGTTTTTGTTTTTTAGTACAAAGAAATGGAGTGGTTGTGTATGCTGACTGAGAAAAGCCAGCTTCAGTATGGCAGGACAGAAGCTAAGACAGCTTTACCTTTATGGTGGCAAAAAATTTACATGTTCCAAAGTGGACCATACTTAGAATGGCTGTTAGATATAATGTGTATAGTAGGCTAGGTGTCATTGAAACATTTCTTCCTTTGCATCAAATGAAAATAAGACTGACTGAAGTTAGATTGATTTACTTTATCACGCTGGTGACATAATGCTCTGAAGTGAATTATGTTACAAGGCAGAATGTTCCAAGTTGAGCAAAGATCACAACTGTTGCTTGTTTTGATGTTTGCGTGCCTTGGTAGGAATATGGTCAGTATTTGGAATGGCAAAGACTTGATTACTTGGCATCTAAAACAATCAAGAATGCTTCATGGCTTTGAACTTGGTATATATACTATCCCTGGCAATACGTAACTTGTTTTGATAACGTATCCAAGAGAATAAATGAATAAAAGAAAAAAATAGTATTGGAGCATGTTATTTGTTGCGGGTTTTGTGAGATGGCATGCTGGAAAGGGAAGTGCAGAAACTGATACTCAGAAACCTGCCTTAAGTGTTTAGCTCAGAAAGTTGCATTCTAGAATAAACTGTGTGCATTGCTGTCAATTTTCTTTTTCTTTTTTTTTTAATAGGGTGAAAGAGGACAAATCTATACTTTCTATTCTGTTGAGTGAATATCTTCAAACAAAAGTGTTAGAACTCGTACCTGATGAATCGGCAGAAAATTTCAACAATTGCGGCAGTGAAGAAGAGATGTGGGATCTTCAGTGTAAAATCTTAAAACTGAGAACACCATCGCATTATATGGCAACATTTAAAGTGATTATTGGGTGCAGGGAGATTGTTGTTGGCCACCGATTTCTATCATGAGAGAGACAGTGGTGTGTTAGATCTACCCTCCTGAGCTAGAAGAACTCGCTGAATTATTGTTCTATTCAGACAGTGAAGATGAATGTGACAACTTTGATCTTGAAGAAGCCAACCAAGACATTAATCGATTACAAAATCATGATCATGATATAGATAAAGGGTGACAACTACGTGCCATTTACCCCCAGCCTTATAGGGTACTAGTACCATCAGAAGTTTACCTATTTTGGCTTTTTTCTTTGTCCTCGGAGGGGGAGGGGATGGGATTGGCAGTTGACACCCAACAGCCGATGTACCCTGCCAGAGGCCTGGGCAGCCCCTGAACTCCTGCCTTTCAGTGTTGAAATTTCAAAAGTTAACATTTTCATGATTTTGCATGCCGAATATGCCACCATGCTTTTAACCACCATGCTGGAAATGTTTATCTTGAATTAATATTTTGGTTAATTATGGTAAATAGTCAGTATTCATAGTGAATAGAAAATGATACATCATCATGTTCTTGCCAGCAGAATCAGTCTGAATTTCCAGTTTCATGAAACAAAGTGATGTTCAGCCAAAAGTGCTGCGAATCTGAAGGCAATGACACACACACAAGCATGCTCATATGCGCTTGCACACACACACACACACACACACACACACACACACACACACACACACACACAATCTGAAGGCAATGACACACACACAAGCATGCTCATATGCGCTTGCACACACACACACACACACACACACACACACACACACACACACACACATACACAAACATAATTCAGGCCTTTCCTCACAATTATTTAAACTACATCATGAGAACAGTTTGCGTTTTGTACTGTCATTAGTGTCATGGTTGTTTTGATTGAGGACTGGTCTTGTGAAGAGTTTAACTCAGACTGTTACATGTTGGTGTGCAACTGATTTGAATGTGCGCAGGAAAGTAACCAGGATCAGTATCTTTGTTTTAAAAGGAAAAGCAAGAAGAAGCGTTTTGAATGAAGTCGTTGTGGTCAGGAAAACATGATCGGCCTGTGTTGGTTTTCCTTCAAATTTTTTTTTTTTTTAATCTATTTCCCAGCTTCCGTCCTCTGGCATTAGTGCCAGTCGTCGTTCATTTTTTTGTTTGTTTGTCTCTTTAATCTGTTGTTGCTGGTTCTTTCCATACCTCTGTAGTACCCGTTTTCCCACCTACCCACCCACACACATACATGTCCACTTTTATCTCTACCTGTGTGCATACCCTGGTCGCACACACAAACACACGCACACACACACACACACACACACACACACACACACACACACACACACACACACACACACACACACGTGTATACACACACGCACACTCTGCACGGGCACACTTATTCTTTCATATAGCACTGTGGATGTCTATGTTCAAAGAAAAACCAACATTGGGGGCTTTTTGTAATTCTTATGAAAAGAACATAGGTGAAACTTGGTGCACAGTGTGAGGACATGTACATGCCTTGGACGATCAGTTTTCATGATTGTGTTTAAAATGGAAAGTCAGAGTTTTATTTGTTTAGGCATACCAAATTATGTGCATTTATTGATTAATGAATTTAACTTACATAAAATCAGATGTTGAGATTGATAACGCAAATTATGTAAAAAAGAGAAACAAAAAGTAATATCTTATGTGAAAGATGACTTTACATGACCTAACGTTATTTCCTATTGCATTGCTATAAAGATTTGTGACTATCTTAACTTGAAGATGTTTTGTAGAAAGAGCAGAGTTCCTGGTCAAGTATGGACATCATTCTTGTTTGTGTGAGAAAGAAAGAAGGGATGTAAGGGTTCTAACTCGGGTTTGGAAAATGGCTTCTTGTTTTATGGTAGGGCAGTATTATGTTTTTGTAATAACCATAATTTGTTTTTTTTATGGTAAGACGGTTTCTTTTTTTTTATAGCGACAGTAAAGCAAATAACGTTCACATCGATGGAGGTGCTGGTGACATTGAAAATGTATCCTGACTCACACCCAATTTAATATTTTGTTGGAAAAAATATTTGTTGTATTTATTTTTTGTTAATTGTTAGCAAACATGAACAAAAAATGTGACAAAACGCCGAATAAATGAACACAACATATGAAGAATACATTGTGAAATATGGAAACAGAAGCAAAAAAGTTATACATTGTGAAATATGGAAACAGAAGCAAAAAAGTTTCGAACACAGTTTGAAATATGGAACTGTGAATTCGAGTTTGATAAGACTGAAGTGTTTTCTTTTTTAAAAAAAAAGTTCTTTCTTTTTTTTTTTTCTACAATGAGGCACAGAGTGATGGCTCTGATTTCAGTCTCCGGAAGAACAAATGTGAGATGAGAGAGGACATTGAAGAAGACTTTGAAAATTAAGATTAATTGACAAATGTGAATGGCGCCTACCCTTACATTCCTTGCTCTTTGTTTACGGTATACTTTGCTGTCTTGTCTTGTCATGCATTATAAACAAACGTGAACTGCACTTAATCTTTTGACAAAAATGTTTTGAAAACGTTGGCTTGCACAGATGGAAAGTGGTTTGTCAAATATTTTGGGTATGCAAATGCAATATTGATTTACTTTTTGCAGGAAAAGTCGTCCGACTTTTGCTTGTTCATGAAGTTCCATTATTATTTTATTACTCCTGAATTTCAATAATGCAATCAAAAGTAACAGTTGAAAAAAAACGTTTTTTGTATACCTTATTAAAATTTCAGTTGCTTCTTATAGAATTTGGGGGGCGAGTTTGAAATCAGGAAGTGTCTTGACCGATGAATACCAAAATCTTCGGCTGGTTTCTTTTACATGTGATGGAATGGTTGTTTGATGTTGCCTTATTTTCATCATTAACGGGAATCAGGTCATGATTATTTTGGCAAACTCTCTGTGTTGACTGGTTTTCACTTCGTCTCATTCCTTTGACCGTTTCTTTTTGAAGATAATACCATATTTTTCTTTCTTTTCCTTTTTTTTTTTCTTTTCTTTTCTTTCTTTCTTTTTATTTTTTGAATAATTCTTGTTAAAATGAAGCTATCAAAAAGGGTCAAAAGAAAACTTACAAGTGCAGTTCATGTTTGTGTTTATTGCCATTTTGAGAATGCTTTACATCTGAGATAAAGTACACTGGCATGCACCACATTTGAGTTTGAGCAAAATGTCAGATGGTAAAATGAGTTTCGTTATTATCTGTAGTTTACTTCATCTTGAAGAAGTGAGAAACATTTAGCTCACATATTAAGTCTGTTGATACGAATTCTGGATAACTGACCCTTCAGCTTGTATCAGGCTACTTTTTTTGTCACATAATCTTTTCTTTTGATGTTTTTGTTAGTCTGTCCATGTCCTATGTCATGATGAAGACCTATTGTTTTGGGTTGGATTGAAAACACACTTATGACTTGCAGATGTTTTGCAATACATGTAATATGATGTGTTTGGTGACAAAGTTTCAAAACTTAAAATTTTACATGATTGACATCTGCAGAGCTGAATAAAATGAAGCCGACGTTTTCCCTTCACAGTATTGGCAATGTGTTGTTTTTCTGTGTGTGTTATAGAATTTATTGCCAAAATTTAAACCTTTTGCCTTCATGTTGAGAAGTTATGAAAGTATGTTTTTGAATTTTCTTATTGTAAATAAATAAGTAAAATCTGTTCATTGATTTTTGAAGATCATATAAATTTGTAGTACCAAAATTGATCACCTTTTGAGAAACAGATTGTCATAGAATTCTGAGAAATGGAAACTAGCTGTAGTGATGAGAAATGGTAATTGACACTGGAAATGTTGGAAGAGGAAATCTCGTACAGAAATATTTATACTTTATGATTAGTTTTCAGTTCTTGTGATTTTATCTGCTGGCATTTAGGTGGTTGTTTATGAAAGAAGTAAAAATCGGTGAAGACCAGTGAACATTCTTTGTTCCACATCAGTGGTGTCACATCCGCTGTGCAGTGTAGTATATCAGCATATCACTTTTACCTGACTGGAAATCAGGAGCTTCTGTCTCCTAATACAATGAAACAGCCCAGAAATACAATTTTGGGTTTGATAACCACTGTTTGGTATGAGGTAGAAATGACTATTGGGAGTAGAAACCCATTTAAACTTGATGAATTATTTGATGTTAATAGCAGTGGTGAAATGATTTGAAAAAATTGAAAGAGAAACCTGTGGGAGGGAGACGGTTTGGGATGAGGAAGGCAAAAGAGGGGAATGAACTAGAGAATCTAATCCTGATTCTATTTTTAAGCAAACAAGGAAGGGAAAGCTTTTGTTGTGATTCATAAGTCAGTACTGCATAGGCATGTTTTGAATGCATTTGGGACGGAGGTGCTGAACCTGTGTATAAATGATTAAAAATGACAAAGAACCGTTTTCAGCAGTCCCTTCTAATCATCTGCTATCTTAGTCTTGTTAACCAAGAAACATATTGAGTTTTTACTGGATGAGTTTGGAATGCTACTTGAAGGAATTCCTGTGTCAATTATAGATCATGTACAAATCATAAGGGTAATGATGTTAACTGTATGCGGTGATAGAGGTCATGTACAGATCATAAGGGTAATGATGTTAACTATGTGGTGATAGAGGTCTATCATGCATTTCTGATTGGTTGTGAAGATTAGCGGCTCAAACAAAATTTTATCCTTTTTCTGATATGCAAGATTTGAACCTTTTTTTTGCCACCAGCCACAAAACCTTTAGCAAGTCATTAAATGAGCTCAGACATTTGCTCTTTAAAAATATTCTGGCTTAATCTCTTCTGCATCGAGTGACTGTCCAGTGCCTTGTTTTGTACTATGAGAGTATGTTTATTTTGAAAGCTTCCTTATCTGCGAATGAAAGTGTCCATGAGGGTGAAGCAAACCACCAAACTTGTGGCATGGAAAGTCGGATGCTCATTTGTGTGTGATTTATACCCATGTAAATACTTGACTAAGGTATGGTTATCTCTTATTGTTTTTAAAAAAGGATGTCCATATACAGTGGTCTGACACACTAAATTAAGAATAAGAACCTAGCATAACGTACATACTGGATTCCATAGAAGCAAGTGCATGCAACAGTTTATGTTGCCACCGTCATGATCTTAATGCTTGCCCAATTCTAAAATGCAGTCTTATTGATATTAAAAGAAGTTAATAAATTGTGATCAGTCCTCATCAGTGATGCTGGCCAAAGTTGGTTAGAAGTCAGTCTCTGGAACTTGAAACTGAAACAGAGTCAAGCAGATAGACAGTTAATTGAAGATTTGTCTGGTATTGAAAATGAAATAAAAAGCGGATAGACAGTTAATTGAAAATTTGTCTGGTATTGAAGATAAAATGAAATGGCAAGTGTGTATATTGGGATATTTTACTAGAAAGGTTTGTATGTAATCGCTTTTTTTTTTAGTTTTTTTTTTTTTTTTAAAGGTTTCTTTGGGGCAGAGTCGGGAAAGGGATGGTTGAGCTTGATATCATGAGTGTTGATTGTGAGAGCATTGCACTGTTCAGTTTTTTTATTCAACATTTGGCATTGATGTCCTTCTTTTTCTCCTCTTTTTAGTATTTGTTTCAAAGTCGCTTTTTTTTCTTCTTCTCCAGTTCATTATGTAATCATCACTTATTCCCTTTGCCATCCCACCACAAAAAGGGGGAAAAAAGTGAATATGCAGGCATCATCCACCTTCTTGAAATGTTTGTTTATTTTCGTAAAGAATCTGAAATATTTGCTGCAAGGTTTGACAAGTGATATTGAAAAGTTCGTGCATGGATGATCCGCGTATCCATCAGAACATGGAGTTGATAATATTTAAATCAGTCTTAGTATTAGTCGTGGTATGTCAGTGACATTTAATTAAATGAACAAAGTTGCACCAAACCCTGCTCTAAACCAATATGGTCAACACAATTTCTGCCGTATTTCTGTAGAAAAAAAAAAATCATTCCAGTCACTGAAAGGCGGTTTTGTCTGGTTCACCATTTTATAATAGATGATCAAATGTTTATATTTTTAAAAAAAGTGAATGTTGATTATATTTTGTAACGAGATGGTCTCAAAGAATAATGAGAATTTGCCTGCACATTTTATGAAGTATGGCCAATGTGCTGCAGACATGAAATGGGCTCAGAACTGCATGTTTGTGTGTTTCCATATCACAGGTGTTATATGTTATTTTCTTTGAGTTCCCGTCACCGTTTTTGTTTGAAGTATGCAGAATGAGTTTAACCTACACAAAGCAGGTGAGCACAGAAGTAAAAGGTTGCTGTACAAATACATGCTGTTGCGCAGCGCTCCACCACACTTATGTTTTCAGGGCATATGAAAGTTTTGGTTAAAGGCCTGATATTGGTGAATGTTAAAAATATAATGACCAGTGATGAAAGCGTTTCTGTTTTTGGCCATGGTAGCTGACTTTGCATTGGCTTCTACAAAGTTAGGACAGTTGAACTTGCTGGGTTTTTTTTTTTTTTCAAGCAAAGTGTATTCCTTTCGCCAAGATGTTTTGAAGGACTTGTCATAATGTACTTAAGTTTTTTTTAAAATACAGCTTGATACCACAGGAGATGGTGATTTGGTATGGCGTTATTGTCTGGTGATGAAGCTTGACTTTTACGAAATTGAAAATACTTACTTGCTTTGCCATCCTTTTCTTCTTCAGTGTGTGTGTGTGTGTGTGTGTGTGTGAGTGAGTGAGTGAGTGACTGCCTATGTGAATGATAAGAATGAATTCCCTTGAAATAACATTTTTAAGTCCTGATGTATGCGGCAGAACTCTTCCAGAAATGGGACTTGTACTAAGTAGGAGCCATTTCAAAGCATTCCCAGTTTTTGTCAACAAAAGTTCCAAATTCTAACAATTTGTCAAAAAGATTATGCCTTGAAAAGATTATAATGTAATGTGTGAAACTACATACATACCAATTACCAGTAAATATTTTGTTGCTCTTTGTACCCTCAGTTTGAACATTTTGAAATCTGTGGTAATTTCATGGCATAAATGACGCATGATAAATGCACTGAATGGATGCCTTGGTTGAGTGTATTTGGAGATGAGATTTCTTAGGAGGTTAGTGAGTGAGAGAAATTTGAAATGGCGGTTTATGTGCTTTGAGTTCAACTGAAAGATTATGAGAAATGCATTATTCTTTTTCTTTTCTTTTCTTTTTTTTTTAATATAACTTAATATGCAAAATGTCCGGATGGGGGTGTATGCTTTCTGTTAGGCTTCATATTTGTATTGACTAACATTAAGAGTATTTTGCATGCAACTTTGCCAGTGGGCTGGTTTCAAAAAAGGATAATTTTTTAGAAGCAGCATCCTTTTTTTTAACTTTTTCATCAGTTGACACATCTGTGTTTCTGTCTTGGGGTTTTAGATGGCTAAATTTCATGATACTGCATAAAAAATACTCCTTTGGATTGAGTGGGGGTGTGGAAGAGGCACTGAAAAATAATTTGTTCAGAAGGAAAGAACAACATTTTGTGGATTTTTTTCTTCCCCCTTCTTTCTCTCTCTCGGTCCCTCTCTCTGTCTCTGTCTCTGTCTGTCTGTCTGTCTGTCTGTCTCTCTCTCTCTCTCTCTCTCTCTCTCTCTCTCTCTCTCTCTCTCTCTCTCTCTCTCTCCATTCTCCTCCTTCCACCTCCATCCCCTGAGAGTCTGCCTCACACAAGTGTGCAAGAGGATGTCCTCAGCATCTGTTCCCATTTCTGTCTTTTTCATTTATTGGTATCCTCATTGTCTGGGTGTGAAAGCTCTTCAGTTTTTTAGACTATGAAGACTTCCAGTGGTACCATGCGCCTTGGGTTTAGAGGACAATATATGAACATACACTACAGTAACTGAAGACGGAAAGGATGAGTTTTCGAGATCTATCTTTTTGAATGATCAAACACCAAGATGCATTTCCACCTTAATATTAGATCTATCTCCCTCTGCCTTTGTCTCTGTCTCTGTCTTGGTTTTGCCTTCTCCGCCTTCTCCCTTTTTCACCCTTTTTCTGTCTCTCCCCCTCTATGTCTCACTCTGTTTCTCCTCTCTCTCTCACGTTCGTGTGTGTGTGTGTGCGCGCGCATTGGTGCCTAGTTACCAAGTAAGCTGTTTCCACATTCTGCTTTATCTGTCCTTGCCTTGTTTTCAATCCTGAATGTCGGGCTTTTGTCAAAATAATCTATTTTCTGCAGTATGCGATGTTAACGTCTTCAGGAATAAAATAAGGTGGACTTTGTAAAACCAAAGCTTATGTAATTCTGTACTTAAAATGGGGTGGGAATAGAGGAGTGTTTGTGCTGGAGAGGAGCCACGGAGATGACAAGAGCTTGACAGAAGAGACCAGAGGAAAATAAGATGGGTGTACTAGCCAAATACATGGTTTCCAGATCGGTGAAGTCTTGGTTCAGTTCTCAGCAGCAAAGCTAGGTAATAATGAAAGCACTCACAAAGAGAGACTTTTGTGCACGTCTAGCCTCCCTCCTCTGCTGCCCCTTGCTTTCTCTTACAGCTGCCTCTCCACCCTCATTCCAGCAGATGCAGACATACACACTCGAAGACATGCATACAGGCAAGCATAAGCACGCATGTACATTTGTTCGTATGCTGGTGTAAAGGCTCGCACACGTGCGGAGGGACACATACTAAATGCATACAGGTATCTACACACGCACACACACGCGCACACACACACACACACACACACACACACACACACACACACACACACACACACACACACACGTGCACACACAGGCATGCACTCGCCTTTCTTCCCCTCAATCATTCTCTGATCAGGAAAAATTCTGGGCTGGTATCAGAGGGAAAAAAAAATTACCTCCCTCATCAATCTATTCTACTCTTTGCTCCCTCTTGTTTTCTGTCTTTCTCAATCTTGTAGTCCGAGTACCAAGCTGTTGACTGCTATTAGACATTAAAAGTCTGTATTTTTGTTGATGGTAAGAAAGTGTTCATCACTTTCCCTATCCCTTCTTTCATCTCCTTACTCTTCCTCCCTCTTGCCCTCCCTTATTGTATGAGGGTGTTTGCATGTGTGTTGTATACAAAGTATGCTGGGGGGGGGGGGGGGGGGGGGATGGTGAAGTTGATGAATCTTTCCAAAGGTCAACCAACCATTTGTCTGTGAAAGAGGAAATTATGTATCTACTTTGTGATATTTGATAACAGTTTCAAAAGGTTCTACAGAAACTTGGCATGCCAGTCCAAAGCAAAGGTTTTGTGATGTTGAAGCGAGTGGCCATACATTTTATAAAGCATGCATAACAAGTGAATAACTTGAATACATAATCACTGATTTTCATCCATGTAGTAGTCGGCTACCTGATCACCTCTGTTTTTACCCGAATTGGAAGGCATACTACTACTTGCCAGAAACTTGACCCCATTGTCACTTCACACAGTCTTTGAGTTTGGATAGTTCCAGCTTTGATCGTGGTCCAGATTTTGCTGCAAGCTGTTGTTAAGAGAATTTGTTCCAAGGTTAGTGTTGTCATTTTCTTAAATAACATCCTACAAGTTGAAAAAATAAACTGACCAATCCTACCAGTTAATCAGTTCAAAAGCTATCATGAAGCTGTCTGATGGCATTATTTGAACCAACATCACAGTAGAAACATATTATGAATGACCAACTTTACAAAAATACAGTAACTGAAAAAGGACAGGATATTGCCAAAATCTTGAATGCTGTCTCCCGAGTCTAGAATTTTTGGACAATATTGGTGGTTGAGACAGCATTCAGAATAATGGAGATGCAGGCCATGATGCATCACACAGGCTGGCAATGCAGACATACATGCACACGTGTGTGAACACGTACGCACACTCACATCTACACATCTATACACACACACACACAGGCAGACGTACGCACGCACACACACACAATCTGCACATCCACACACTTAAAAACACAACACACACACACACATACACACACACACACACCCCTTGAAAGTATGGGGCCATTTAAAAACCTGAAAATGCTAGTGTCAGGGAGCTTTCTACATTTCTCAAAATAGAATCATCAGATTGTGAAGTTAAATGAATTGTTTTAGCTTTGGAGTACATGCTTCATTATTTGAATGGGACCGTAGATTGCTTAAGTACATCACATTAATAGTTGCGGATTGTGTTCATTTCTGGTGAAGGAGAAGAACAAACTGGAATTGAATCAAGCCCCTCGTGCAATTTTTTTGGAAACCATTGGATATAAAAACCTACCTGTAGTGGTTTGCTGCAGGTCTTGCCAGCTATTAAAACAGTACCGCGTCGGAGAATATTTTCTTTGCCCTATATATAATGTGTGGTAGAATAAGAAACTTCTTTCTTTTCCAGATTGTGGTGGTAGAATAAGAAACTTCTTTTTTTTCCTCACTGTGGTATAATGATTTAGAGTATAAAGGAGGTGTTAGACAGGGTAGTAGTACAATCATTTGCATATACTTACATCAAGTGTTAGACCGATTGTTAGGGAACTATCTTGTTTTACTTCCTGTTTTGCTTGCCTCTTGGCAAGCCTTTAACATGTGTAGATGGAGAGAAAGTAAAGCTCTAAGCGAAGGAAATTGGGAGTTCGGTTATTTTCCATACATTTCTTGGGGAGCATGTTAAGAGGAATACATGTTAGATCTGTAGCTTGGATCTTGATGGAACAAGGTAGGGATACATATAAAAAGGCTTAAAGGCTTAGTCAGTCAAACGTACACTGCATTTTCCAACCTCCTCAGTACATTACAGTGGTCTGATGGACATGCTATAAAACATGCAGACTCTTCCTGAAAACAGACTAGAACAGTGCTTTGTCATGTCATTGAAATTTGAACTGAAAGGATCTTGAAGTTTTTTAAAAAAAACTTTTCAATAATTTTTTTTCTGACCAGAATCATAGATTAAAACATCTGCTCCTATGTATACAAGATGCTGTGAAGTTGTTGAGCTCTGAATATTGTGAACATGGGTGTAAACTGCTTTCCTAGGAATATTTTTTATTATTAGGAACGAAAGGGATCTGAACCTGAAGCAGAATGATTATCAACGCAGTTTGAAAGTTTTCTGTGCTTCGACGGCCAAAATGGTTGATATGTGATAGAAAGATCCCATATGTTTCCAGGATCAGTGTGGCCATTGAACTTGCCCAGCACCAGAGGGTCAAGAAGAAATACTTCAAACCCAAGCATGATTCATGGCCTTGGCAAGCTTGGGTGGATGCCAGCACAGTTTCCCCCCAACTCTTCTCCATCTGTTAAATCATCTTCATCTATCTCTGGTAGAATTTTTATGTGTGAGCAGTGCAACTTGACCTTCGCCACCTATACTGGACTGAAATCTCACATCAACTGTATTCACTTGAAGAAATTCAGCTATATCTGTGCTACCTGCAATAAAGGCTTCACCATCAAGGAGCATTACATTGACCACTTGAACATGCATAGCAAGATCAGGGCTCACAAGTGTCCTAACTGTTTCAGACTATTCACATTTAAAACCAGTCTTCGTAAACATCTACGAGACAGAGTTTGCATCAAGAATCATTGATTAGTTGCTGAAATTTTTTCCCCCCGTGTGTGCATGCAGGACTTCGTTCAAACTGTAAGTGCGAGAGAGGCAGAGGAATTGAGTCTAGGCACCCAGCTGTGTATAATTGCATTTTTTAACCTTTTGCACCATCAAAAATGAAATGAATCTGGTGGCATTGTCAAGACGCAATGGGACGAGAAAGATATGGTTCAGTTTGCAAGGTTTGATTCAGTATTAATGGAAATCCCTGTTTTACTGGTCCTTTTGATTCTTGCATTCCCCTATGTTTTGCAAATTTATGGAAGAGCCTGAGACCCTCTTGACATTTGGCATTTGCCCACTTCGCCCAGCGAGACATTCACAGGTTCAAAGTTGATCTGTTATGTACAGTACCAGACAAGCTGTCTCTCCTATGAATAGATGCTCTCTGTCTCTCTGTCTCTCTCTCTCTCCTCTCCTTTTTTGGGGATCGCGTGACATTAGCAGAAGCAACAGGATGATCACTGACTGATCTGCAATAAGTTTTATGAATTTCCTCACAAACAAGCCAGTTTCTAGACTCCAAGCAGACAATAATGTCACAAGCTGGGAAGTTGCGGGAGAAGGTGTAAATACTGTGGTTGTCTTGCGCCGTTTGCGCCTCAACAAGTATGGCAGATTCTGTTTTGAACCGCAACACACAGGTTCAGAACTATAGAAAGAAACCACTAGGTCAGATCGGAAGCGATCAGCGAAGAGCCCGACAGCAGCAAGAGAGGCAGGCAGGTGGATAGTGTGAAGAGGCCACTGTAAGTGTTTTGAACGCTCCAACTTGACCGATGCAAGACTTGAAAACCTGTGTCGACCTGACCCAGAAATGGAACACACTGTGGCTGCACACTCCAGTCATGTGGTTAGCTTGGATGATTGAGTAAGATTGGAGAATGATGCCTTGAGCCTGCACAATAGCACTGAAACTTGATGTACATGTGAGTACATCGACGTTAGCACTGAAACTGGATGTACATGTGAGTACATCGACGGTTCTGTCCTCCTCCACCAACTGACACGGACATCGAACTCTGTCCTCCTCCACCAACTGACACGGACATCGAACTGGTCTATGAAAGCCTTTGGAAGGATTCAGTGCAAGTGTGGTAAAAAGTTGCATGGCCACTCAGACACAGAGATCTGTTCAAAGATGATTGAGAGATGAGAGCAGAAACAAGGTATTCAGAAAAGTTGCTCTTGATGCTCAAGTGAATCAGATACATTAATCTGTGAATCGGGACGATCTGGTGTTTGAGGTTCCCTGTCCACCTGATGACAGTGACTGTTCATTCTCATTTTTGTGTGTGAAGCAAGATGACAGACACTTGCTGACAGAGGAATGGACAAAATTGGCCAGTCTCTGCCGAGGAAAACATGTTGACGGAACACAACACATCGACATCCAAGCACGTGAGGCACGGACGCTGGAGATACTATACAGTGTGATCCTGTTTACCTGGGATGACGATCTGTGTTCAAGACCTACGCCGCACATGGAATCAATGTGACCAGCACCTTACCACTGACTTGAAAAATGTCAGAACTGTGTTTGAAGAAAAGAACAAAATTTGTTACAGTTTCCATGTCAGACGAACATGTACCGGGTTCAGTTTTATCATGGTCGATAGAATCTTGTAGCAAATGAAGCTGTACTGCTTTAAAAAGCAATAAATTATTTTGTTCGTTATTTGGTTTCATTCTCTCTCTGTCTCTCTTGCTTGTGCGCATGTTCTCTCTGTCTCTCTCTCTCCCCCCCCCCCCCCCTCCCCCCCCCCACTTCTCCCCCACTCTTTCCCTGCCTACCTCTGCCTCATTCTCTTTTTCTTCTCTCCCCCTTGATTGGAAATGGGTGAGAAAGGGCTGGTTCTGTTTCTTGCAGTGAACAATGGAAGCAGCTATTATTTAATTCCTGTGCTGTCAAATGGTTTTGCGGGAATCTGGGATCCCATTGTAGTACTTCGCCAGCTTTAAGTATCTCGTGTATTTGCCCTGTAACCTCATGCATTTCCATTGCCCTGTTTATGATCATATTCAAAAGTAAACATAGTGTATTAGCTTATCATTAGACTTTGGAGATAATTTGTGTTGTGAAGACTGGCTGTCTTTAATAGCGTGTTTGCATATTAGATTTTGGAGATAATTTGTGTTGTGGAGACTGGCTGTTCTTAATAATATTCTGTCATGTTATTATTGTTATTATTATATTTTTTTTTTACTCTCTTAATCTGATGGTGGTGGACATTTCTTGTGGAAAAAAACTTTCTGAGATATGATACTGGAAAAAAGTAATGGACATGATGAAGTTTTGACCTTGTTAATAAGACATCTGAGTGGAAATATGTTGTTTATTCCTACTTTAAATTTAATAGTTTTGATAACAGAGGCAATGAATTTTTTAAAAGAATAGAATTTTAGTCTGTAATTGACACTAGAGACTTGGTATGTGCTTAGCAGCGATAAAAATAGCAGTGAAAAGTATACAAATTACGATATAGAGAAATTGTAGTCAGATGTTTTAAACAAAAGATAAAAAGGCTGGAGTGTTGATAGTTGTATGAATAGGAAAATCTGGAACGTCTAAACTCAGTAGCAATTTTGTATTACATAAACTGTTGGAAAAAAGATTGTGTTTAAGTGGCAGTGGCACATTGGTCTCGTATTTGGTTGGCATATACTTTAGATGGTCAAACATGTGTTTTAAATGCTGTGTTTTGCATGTGAATAGTTGGTGACAAAAAAGTACAATGTGTTTCCAGGATCAGTGTGGCCCTTGGTCTTAACCAGAACCAGAGGCGGCAATAAGAGAACTTCCAACAAGCTGATGACATATAAGATTCATAAGTGTGATGTTTGTTCTATGACATTTCCTTCTCACACTGCTCTACAGACTCACGGAAGAGCGGCTCATTTGAAGAAATTCCCTTATGTCTGCACTGTCTGTGAGAAAGGATTCATCATCAAAGAACAGCACAGGGACCATGTCAACATGCACAACAATATCCAGGCTCACTTTTGCCCACACTGTTCAAGACCATTTACTTTTAAATCCAACCTTCGAAAGCATCTTCGGAAAAATGTTTGCTATAAAAGGATGCTACAAATGGAATCAAATCAGGCCACTTGATCCTATTAGCAACAGTTTGGCAGACAATGTTTGTCATTTTCGTTCATGTATGTTCGGCAGCCATTAGTTTGTATATGTCCGTAGAATGTGACACTTTGATTATTGTTTATTTAGATGACATTTTTTGATTATAGAACATTAACTTAAACCACAACAGAATGTTAGCAGCAAGGAGTTGTTTTTAGGTGTCCATTGCTGGCGTTGGGCAAACCAGGTACTGGTCTGGCTTTGTGATGCTGTTAAAAGTACTAACACACACCTCAACTATTCACAGTCCAGGTTTGAAAGGGATAGGATAATAGCATCCTTTTCTGCCATACAAAATTGTTTACCAGTTTTGCTTTTTCTTTTTAATCAGGTTTGAAAAATAACCAGTTTGTCTTGATATTTAAAAAAAAAAAAAAAAAAATTGGATTTGGAAAGTTAACCATGGGAGTTACGTCTGTTGTGCAGACTGATGAGTGAAAGTAGATCCACATTTGTACATGGTGAATGGTTTCAAAACGACTATTCTAGTCCTTCAGTGAAAGTCAGTTCAATTTAATAATGTTTGATTAACACATGGAAAGTCATTTGTGACTTTACCAGCTCATTATAAGCACTAAATTATGTAAAACTCATAAGAAACAAACCAGAAGTTATGATACATAATAGTTTAAACTTGGGTTTCTTATCAGTGTATGTGTGGGTAGAGGGGGTAAGGTAAGGTAATGTTGCTTATAGCCCAGCCGACCGCAAAGGGCCACATCAGGGCTGTTAAACTGTGATTTTTTATGAACAATTTGTTTTAACTGTTTCATAACAAAGAAAATGGAAATTTCACAGCCTTTCTGCAATCAAACTAATTGGACATCATTTGTTAAGGTATTTTTACTTGGTGTTATTTATTGCTCAATATCATTGAGATCAGTCAAGCAGTTATATATTGTCTTGACTATTTTATTAGTCCAGATTATGAGGAAAGTAAGAAGGGGATGTAGAAGAATGGACAAAAGGGAGGAAGTGGGAAAAGGGCAAAAGGAAGAAAATAATTGTAATCATATGTAAAAGAGAGACCTTGTAATGTGGAGGTGTTAGTGGCCTGACAAATGTTAGGGTATCTGACAGGCTAGGGTGAGAGCTCTTGTAAAACGGAGAGAGGCTGAAAGTTGGGGAGGAGCGAGAATGAAGAGGAAAGAAACCTTTATATTGAGAGTATGGCAAGTGATACCACCCGACACAGAGAGCTCTTGTGAAAAAGAGGTATGCTTAAAGTAGGGGAGCAGCCAGAATGGAGAGGAAAGAAACTGGAACAACCTTTATATTCAGAGTATGGCAGGTGTTACCACCAAACATGGAGAGCTCTTGTTAATAGGAGGGAGGCTTAAAGTAGGGGAGCAACCAATATGGAGAGGAAAAAAAAAACGGAACAATCTTCATATTGAGAATATTGCAAGTGTTGCAACCCAACGCCCCACCTCAAGTCAGGAACATTATAAAAATACCAAACACTACAGGAACACTACAGAAGCACACCAAACACAGCAGCACACTTAGTAGCAGCACACAGAAAGTCTAAATACCACAGCAACACCAAGCTGCAACAATACAAAAACAACAAATATCACTGCACTCTGAGCAGCAGCACCACAGAACCACACCAAACATCTTAGAGACACAGGAAACATCATAGCAACACCACAGAAACGCTCTAAACAAGACTACGCACCAGCACAGCACAAACCCTGCAAAGACCATGGCCATACCACAGCGCATCAAGCAGCATCACCGCAGAATCACACCAAATACCACAGCAACAGTAAGTAGCAACAGAACCGCAGCAACAGTAAGCAGTAACAGCACAGAAATCATAACATCAGCACCGCAGAAACACACCAAACACCACAACAATTACAAACAGCAGCGTCACAGAAACACACCAAACATAGCAGTGCACCAAACGGAAACACCACAAACACAAACCAGTTATTCTGAATTGGACCAGATACTACAGGGCAAAATACAAGAATAAGAGAGATCAGCTTCCATGTCTTCAAAACTATGTTTGAGAAGTATAAACCCAGAAAACTTGACATAATTGGACTTGAAGTAAGGTTTGCTGTCTTGAAATAAACACATCAGTGAGACGGAATAGGAATATCAAGAACACGGCAAGGAATGAGTTCATAATTGCCAAATTTTCTGTGATTAAGGTCACCTGTTGCTCCTTTCTCCCATTCTGGAAATGTTTCACCTCTTCTGGGGTATCATTTACCCACACTTTCATGAAAATATTTAACATTTTCTGGGGTATCATTTACCCACTTTCATGGACTTGTACTCTATCATGCTTCATATTTCTTATGTTGCATGCACCCATAAAGAATACTTTCCCCTCTCTCTCTCTCTCTCTCTCTCTCTCTCTCTCTCTCTCTCCCCTCTCTTCCCCATCCTCCCCTTCCCCATTGTCCATTTTCCTTCTTCCTTCATCTCCCCCCACTCGCCCTCTCTTTGATACACAGTTCGACACCAGTAGCCATCCCTTCATTTGGGTGTCATGGTCAGCCCATAGATTCTCCTTTACGAAGAACTAGTTCTATGGTATTATTAATTGAAACAAAATGACTTGTGCAAGGAGATGAAAGAACAATGTTGAAATTTTACTGAAAATTCATTTGGTGCATGAAACGGTGTTTAAAAGAAAAGAAGTCATTAAGCATTTAGTTTGAACATTGAATAATAATTGAATAGGCTATATGAAGCGTTGAGTGTGCCAGACCTGAAAGAAGGTGTATTGTATTTCCAGGACTGTGGTGGACATGCCCTGCATTGTCAGACTCTGCAGCATCTCAAGCACCAGCAGACAACAGTCTGGAGTCTAATCCCATGCTTTTTCAGCATGACACTCTTCCGCGTTTTCAAGCAAAAAAGCGACCACGGAAGAAACCAACAAAGTCCACCATATCACCTTCTCTTAAGTCGTCAAAAAGTGTTCCGTGCCGGCTTTGTAGCAGTTCGTTTTCCTCTGCCTGTGCACTCAAAGTTCATGTCAACAGTGTCCACTTCAAGCAGTACCCATACACTTGTGACATCTGCCAGAAAGGCTTTACCAACAGAGAACGTTGCACAGATCATGTGAATATGCATAACAATATCAAGGCTCATCAGTGTCCAAAATGTTTACGAATGTTTACATTTAAAGCCAATCTGAGGCTACATCTTAATAATGGAACTTGCAGTAAACATTGAATTGTAATAAGTTGTTTTCAACGTGCATCAAGACTTGCATCAAGTACTTTTGTTCAGTATGCTGTAACAAAAAAATCTTGCTACACACACACACACACATACGTTGGGGGGGGGGGGGGGGGGGGGGGGGGGGGGGGGGAATTGCAGGAAATATTGAAATGTAATAAATGGATTTCAACATGCAGCAATTAGTTTTATTTAATATGCAGTAACAAGCAAACAAAAAAGCAAAAACAAAATGGTTACAACAACAAAGGCCAGCACAAATTGAGGATTACTCAGGAAGATTTTTGGGGGTGGGGGGGGGGGGGGGGGGGGGAGGAGGACCTCTTTTCTTCTGAAGTATTTATTAGTTTGCTTTACTTCGATAAAACTTAAGTTGGAATGTTGTGTCATTGAATGTCAACTAGCAGCCAGTAGATAACACCAGGAATGATCTGTTGCAAAGTACAGGGTTTTTGACTATAAAACATGTAAAAATAAACAATAGAAGCTTTGTTCATGCTGTACAGTACATACTGTTTTCCTTTGTACTCCTTGGTTCCATGTTTGTCTGGGAAAGACTCGTAATGATTTATAGTTTGCTTAATTACTACCACTAAGTTGTTTAAAGTGACCACCTGGACCTGAAAACATCTCAGTTTGATGCTAAAATTATGTTGGAATACAGCTGTGTGGGCAAAAATTGCTTGTTACTGAGAACTTGCATGGATTGCAAAAACATTCTAAATTTTCTTATGCATGGTTTCAGGTTGAAAAGAGGTACTGTGTTCCTTGAATTCCTGCCCTCCTTGAATTTCCCCCCACTCAGCACATGTTGTGAGGTTCCTGATTTTTAATCTGTAGCATGCAAGTGATCATCACTGGCAAGAGTATGCAATGCTTTTGTTTTGTCTTGTCACTTAAAATGTAAGTAGTAGACTTGATGTAGAACGTGTAGGAAAACTGTCAGATGTAACAAAGGTCAAGCTAGAGAGACTTCGCTCTCTGAATTGTCAAACTGTGATGGGTCTCCCAAACTGATAGAGTCCAATGTATTTCCAGGGCAATGGCAGACCCATCCCAATCGAGGAGGAACCTGTCAACCTTATGATAGCTTTACTCACCAGTCTGAGTCCTGGGAAAGAGGCCATTCCAAGCAGGGCGCTGGGTACATGTCAGTCTCTGCTGCCTGGAGTTCAACAGTTAAAGATGAGACTGAGGGAAAGGAAGAGAGCAGGACTGGTATTAATCGTCACAACAGTCTGTTCATGAGGAAACCCTTGAACAGAACCATAAAAGATGATCTAAAATGCAAATTCTGCAGTCATTCCTTTCCATCAAAACTGATTCTGAATGAACACATGAGCATGTTTCACTCGAAGAAATATACTTGTTCAATTTGTAGGAAAGGGTTCACAAGAAAAGAAAGCTTTACAGATCATGTCAATGTTCACAACAGGATCAAGGCACATAAATGTCCATATTGCTTTATATTGTTTTCATTCAAAACAAATCTTCGAAAACATCTGCGTGATAGTGTGTGTAGAAAGCCATTGAACATGCAGTTGCATTTACCACCAAATTAACTGCAAGTGTCAGATTTTGGGGGGTTCAGTTTTATGTTGCAAGGGAGAGAATACATGGACGGCTATTTTTTAGTGGATGGCTATTTACACTGCTATGAAGATATGCCTCTTCCATTACAGTAGTAATTAGTTGATTGCTTTCAAAGCAAACAAAAAATTTAATGAAATGTTTATATTTCAATAATGCTGATGAGCATTTCTTTAATTTTAAGATTATCTGCCACAAACTTTTGTGTTGTTAATTTTATCCATGCTGTTTGTTAAAAACATGGTTCATCAGCTCATCGGATGCATGTAAACTTGAGAAAGATGCATTTTGATCATTGAATTAAGAAAAATGCTCATTATGTATGCCAGTGTTGAGGTATCAAGTGCTTTGGGATCATGACATTGACTGAATAAGTGATTTGACTGCTACTGTTGTAATTTTGAGTAATGTTCGTTCCATGTTTTTTTTCCCAGTTTTGTGACTTTTTGTAAGGGTTACAGATGTGGCATGTATAGTTCTACCTATGATTATTTTTCCAGTGCCCTTAAGATGACTTATTACTGAAAGCAGACATGCAGTGATGCATGTACAGGATGTGTGAGCACACATTCAGTTCCAAACGACTTTGCCTGTTAGTTGATTTTCTCCTACACACATTTTTTCATTTTTGCCTTTTTGCACATTAAGGACTTGAAGATGGTGGGAGTGTATGTTGTGATAGAGTGTATGCGTTATTTTTAAGTTTACTTCAGAGTTGGAAAAAAAAAAAGAGGCATGTCACACTGAAGAACATAGCATCATGTTACCATTCTTTTATTCTTGTCTCTTTAACACTATGCCTTTTGCAAAGTAATGTTGGGGAAAGGCTTTTGAGACAGTATCTTAAATGGTTTGTCCAGACTCTCTGCATTATGACATTGCTGCTGTTTATTTCCAGGGTCAGACAACGACAGGCGTTGTGGAGGGTTGTCCCAACCAGCATTCCTAGGTGTCCCTTTGCACTCTACTCAGCAGTCACTGTCACAGTTTAGAGCGTTCTCTTTTAGTGAGCCTTCTGGTCAGAACATTGCCTCAAATTCCAAATGTTTGAAATGCAAATTCTGTGAAGCAGTATTCCCCTCATACTCCGATTTACTGGGACATACTAATAGCGTCCACTTGAACAGACAACAGTATGTTTGCACTATTTGTGGCAAAGGGTTTAGTCAAAGTGAACATTACAATGACCACATGAACATGCACTACAATGTGAAAGCCCATCACTGCTTTAACTGCTTGGTAGCTTTCACGTACAAAACCAACCTTAGACGACATTTACGTTCTGGTGTTTGCAGAAAGAACCATGATTGAATTTGTACATCATGAGGTCAGGAAAGCCACAGGTGTTGCAAGGGATTATGCTCACTTCTTAACTAGAGGATGAGCATTAGATTGTAAGTTTGAAACTGATGAATGGATCAGAATGTTTGCAGAATAACACTACAAGATGAAGATGTAGTTCCATGTATCCTTGCAATGGCTTCATCTTCCATAATACTGAAGTTATTAAAAAAAAAAAAGTGACAAAAGGGGTTTTTCACAATGGAAGTTGTGCATGTTGTATTCCTTTTCTTTGGGTAAAAGTGTTGTGGATATCTAATCAAAAGATTCAAGTCTTCTGCAGATCTGTAATATGGTCTTTGAGCAGTCTGATGGAATTTGTTAAAGGTGTGTTAATTGTCACATAATGGTGGTGGAAAAAACTGATAAACACTTTACATGTATGATGACTGATAATGATAGAGAATGTAGTTGTCATGTGGAAAGTTAGATAAAGTAATGCTAGGTGAACCATTGCTTATTTGTTGCTTGGATCTGTTTGTTTGTCAGAACCATGCTTTTTACCGGGGGAAAAAAGTTTGACCTCTGCTTTGGAGGCATTGAAACTGGAAGAGAATGTATGTGATAGCTGTAAAAGTAATGAACTTCATGGGAACAGAATCCATTCGGGTTACCATTTGCACAATTTGGGATTGTCATAAAAAGATGTGTAGATGCTTATTTTGATTTCTGCCACAGTCAGTTATTTGTAAAGAGTAGTATAGTAACATGCATAAATTAGAACAGATTTCCATGTCTTTCTCTGGAAATGTCACCACTCCAGACTAGATTTTAAAAAAAAAAGAAAAAAAAAGTATGGTTAGAGAGGAATGATCATACCTAGCGTTTACTGACTCAGGAATCCCTTATTTCCAGGGGCAAAATGGATGTATCAGTGGTTGTCAGATTCTGCAACTCTGCGGGCCCTTGGGTTGGAAAATCTTCATCCAGAAGATGGCTCTCTGGGTGAGACCACTCCCCAGTTTCTGTGCAGCTGGCTCCAAGGAAAAGATCCACTGCACGCGCAGATCCCTCAAGCATACTGCATTGTGAGCTGTGTAGCGCTACATTCACATCCAAAAGTGGTCTGCTAGGACACAAAAATCGAGTACACTTGAACAAACATCCATATACATGCAATGTCTGCAGCAAAGGTTTCTCTGTGAGGGAACTCTACCTAGATCATCTGAATATGCACAAAAACATTAAAGCTCATTCTTGTCCATATTGCAACAACTTGTTTACCTACAAGGCAAGTCTTAGACAGCACCTTCGAGAAAAGTCTGGAAGCTGTAAACGGAAGCCCATAGATCATCATGCCACTAAAAAGTGAATTTTTTCCCCCCACATTGTAAGGTTGTCATGAAAAAAGAGGCTGGAAATGTAGTCTCTTAGAAGTAGAAAAGGTGTTTGATATGCAGTGTTATTAAGGAAACAGAAAAAAAGGTGCAGGGTTGAGGTTGTAGAGGAAATGGGTGCAGGATGGGATATCTTGTCATGGAAATTAAGGGTGATTGACACTAGTGACAGATAAAGTCGTGGAAGAAGAAAGGAGTCTATGGATAGATAATGTTGTAGAAGATAGAAAGGGTTTTGGATAGATAATGTTTTATGGCAGCAGACATGGGTATTGGATAGGGGAATATTTCATGGTAAGAGGGATTCTGGATATTGAAGGTTATCATTGATACAGAAAAGAAGGCTAGAGAGGCATTGTTGTCACAGAAATAGAAAAGAACGCTGGATTGGCAATATCAAGTAAGCAGAAAGTTTTTGAAAGTGTATATTGTAATGGAAACAGACGAGAGGTGCTGCTGGATAGGTAACGTCAAGGAAACAAAGTGATGTAATCATGGAAGTTTTAGGGTGCTAGAGGTACTACTGTCAAGGAAGCAGATAGAGGTGGTTCATAGGCAATGTTGTCAGGAAAGCAGAAAGGGATGTTGGATAGATAATGTTGTCACGGAAACAAAAAGGAGTGCTGGATAGGGAATATCATAGAAGCAGAGGAGGGTGTTGGAAGGATAATGTTGTCAAGGAAAGAGTGTGCTAGATAGGTAATGTCATGAAAGCAGAGAAGGGTGCAGGACAGATAATAACATGAAAGCAGAAAGGGGGTGGGACAGGTAATGTCAGAAACAGAAACAGGGCACTTGAAAGTGAAAATAATGTCATGAATGTGGAACGAACACTGATTAGCAGTAATGCATGGAGCACTGTAGGGGCACTTGAAAGTGAAAATAATGTCATGAATGTGGAAAGAGTACTGAATAGTAATGCATGGAGGCACTGTAGCTGAAAAGGGGTATGGGATAGTAATGTCATGGAAGCACTGTAGCAGGAAGGGGATACAGGATAGTAATGTCATGGAAGCACTGTAGCAGGAAGGGGATACAGGATGATAATGTCATGGAAACAGAAAGGGGATGTACAATAGTAATGTTATGGAAGCTTTTTTTTAGCAGGAAGGGGATTCATGATAGCAATGTTATGGAAGCACTGTAGCAGGAAGGTGGTACAGGATAGCAATGTCATGGAAGCACTGTAGCAGAAGAGACCAGGATAGTATGTCTGGAAGCACTGTAGCAGGAAGGTGGTACAGGATAGCAATGTCATGGAAGCACTGTAGCAGAAAGAGGACACAGGATAGTAATGTCATGGAAGCACTGTAGCAGAAAGGGACACAGGATAGTAATGTCATGGAAGCATGTAGCAGGAAGGTGGTACAGGATAGCAATGTCATGGAAGCACTGTAGCAGAAAGAGGACACAGGATAGTAATGTCATGGAAGCACTGTAGCAGGAAGGTGGTACAGGATAGCAATGTCATGGAAGCACTGTAGCAGAAAGAGGACACAGGATAGCAGTGTCATGGAAGCACTGTATCAGGAAGGTGGTACAGGATAGCAATGTCATGGAAGCACTGTAGCAGAAAGAGGACACAGGATAGTAATGTCATGGAAGCACTGTAGCAGGAAGGTGGTACAGGATAGCAATGTCATGGAAGCACTGTAGCAGAAAGAGGACACAGGATAGCAATGTCATGGAAGCACTGTAGCAGAAAGAGGACACAGGATAGCAATGTCATGGAAGCACTGTAGCAGAAAGAGGACACAGGATAGCAATGTCATGGAAGCACTGTAGCAGAAAGAGGACACAGGATAGTAATGTCATGGAAGCACTGTAGCAGAAAGAGGATACAAGTTAGTAATGTCAAGGAAACACTATAGCAAAAAGGGGATACAGGATAGTAATGCCATGGAAGGACACTAGCAGAAAGGGAATGTAGGATAGTAATGTGGAATAATTGTAGCAGAAGGGGGATTTTGGATAATGATGTTATGGAAGGACTATAGCAGAAAGGGGATACAGGATAGTAATGTCATGAAAGGACTGAAGCAGAAAGGGGATACAGGATAGCAGTCTCATGGAAGGACTGTAGCAGAAGGGGATACAGGATAGCAATGTCATAGGACTGTAGCAAAAAGGGGATACAGGATAGCAATGTCATAGGACTGTAGCAAAAAGGGGATACAGGATAGCAATGTCATGGAAGGACTGTAGCACTGTGCAGTAGAAGCACTGTAGCGGAAAGGGGATGCTGGATAGTAATGCAATGGAAGCACTGTATGGAAGGGAGATAGGATACTAATGTCATGGGAGCGCTATTGCAGAAAGGAAATACTGGATAGTAAGGTCTTGGGGGCTTTGTAACAGGATGGGGATACGGAAGCTTTGTAACAGGATGGGGATACAGGATAGTAATATCATGGAGCACTGTAGCAGAAAGGGGATTCATGATAGTAATGTCATAGAAGCTTTATAGCAGAAAGGGGATGCTGGAAATGTCATGGAAGCACTGTAACAGAAAGGGGATACAAGTAATGTCATTGAAGCATTGTTGCAGAAAGGGGATGCTGGATACTTTTGTGGTGAGCTTTCTACCGGAACTGGGAGGTAGAATGGTAATATGAAGGAAGCACTGCAGCAGAAAGGGGATACAGGATAGTAATGTAATGAAGCTTTGCGGCAGAAAAGAGATGTGGATTAGCGATGTCATGAAAGCAGTATAACAGAAAGGGGATGTAGGATAGTAATGTTCTGGAAGCTTTGTAGCAGAAAAGGGGATGCCTAACAATAGCCAGTGATGTTGGAATGAGAAAGGCAAAGAGCTGAACCAAGTAGTGCAAGATTCTATGGAAACAGAATATGAAAACTACTGGTGGAAAAGAAGTTTTTATTGCCTTGAAGTCCACAATCTATTGTCAGCTTGATAAAGATGTGCCTCTGCACAGTTGACGGGGTACAAGCAATGGAAAAAAGGAAAAAGGACTTCAGTTTGAATGCATTCAGATGGCTGGTAGTAGGCTGAGAAAGGCTGTCAGCATCTACCTGTCAGAATGCCTTGTGAAAACGGGGGAAAATATTTAGCTGCAAATACAAGCATGAGCCATGTATGTTTATATATTCATCTGCTCTTGGTTTCCTTTTATCAAGAATGATTTTCACCCCTTTCTTTTTGGATCAGTTTTTAAAATTTTTTTTATTTTAAATTGGTCCTTCCTTTCCCTCTTACATTTGATTCACATTATTTTAGATATATCACTGAAGAACTCGCAAGTTTCATCATGTAAGATACTCTCAGGCTACCACACAAAAAAACCGACTATAATGCAGGTTCTAGCTAGGTTGACTAATGCCTAGATCGAGGTGGTTAAGTTCATGACGGGACTGCTTTAACAATGAAATTATGTATTATTATTGGTTGGAATCGGAGGTTTTGTGTCGGTGTTGATCAGTGACAGAGAGAGAGAACTTGTCACATAGCAGTATGACAATCTCAGTGCTTGAAACTGAAGGATCATCTTTATTTTTTAACTGTAAATATTTTAAAGAGCTGACCATTGAAAACATTAAAGTTTTCGGGAAAGGGTTGAGGTGACAAGTGACATGTCATGAATTGAAATTTAAGTGCATATGAACTGTCTTGCCTTGCTACACCCTTTCTCCCCACCACTTTTCCTCTGTCTCCTCTTCTCCCCCCCCCCCCCCCATTTTTCCTCTGTCCCACCACCCCCACCGTCTCACTGACCTATTCCCTGTCCTTCAGGGTTGTAGAATGTGAAAAATAAATGACAACATGAAATAAGAACAAGCTGCTGTTCATGCATGATTTATTCTTGTATCTTTGATTAAAAAAAAAAAAAAAAAGTTGTTGAAACATAATCACAGAGCTTTGCTCATGATTGTATGATTACATATTTCAGTTTTACAGAAAGTACTTGCAGCATTATGATGCTATGTTGAATGAATAAACATGGGTTATTTAGTGGCTATCACAGTCCTTGTTTTTGCTTATTAGAGTTGGAGATGAAAACCATTTTCTGAAATGGATTCGACTTGCTGTTTTCCAGTTCCTGTTTTCTTTAATGGGAAAAGATCGTGTCTTGACTGTATTGTATTGGTTTTGATGTTTGTTTGCATTCTGACTACATGTGAACTTACGGCTACAGCCAGTACATGTTTTTGATTATTGTTTTTCATTTCTGATATAAGAATGCAAAGTAAGCAGGGATTTTGAGTGTGAAAACCACGCAAGTGAATTTTGAGTATTGCTTTAATTATTCATGAAATTTGTGTGTATTTCATTGCACTACTGCAAAATTGAAGGTTGGTTTGTTATATATCATTATGTAGGGGCATATTCGCCGCAAGGGCTTGGCACAAAACATTGTGTGCAAGATATCTTTTTTGTTTCATCTTAATTTTAAAAAAAAGATAATAGTACATGTACTCTGTTAATTTTTTTTATAGATAGGTCACCCTCCTGTTAATTTTTTTTTATAGATGGGTCACCCTCTTGTCTTGCATCAGCTCCAACTATTCCTGTGAGTGGTTACATAAATGATTCATTATGTAAACGCTATTCATGCGCATTGTATACAACGTTAATGAATGAATGAATTGTATGCAGAAAACCTGCTGATTGGCAAATTAATTTATATATTGGTTGGCTGTTGAGTGAAAGACTTGGAGTAAATGATGTAGAACTTTTGAACGTGTGCACAAATTTGGTTGCTATGAAATTAAGGCTAGGGGTAAACACTTAAGTGGAGAATATTCTGCAGGCTCTCACTGTTAGCCGTGTGGAAAGGAAAGGAAGAGGAGGATATGCAGAAAGGACGCAGGGTGGGGTGAAGACTTGATTGATAAAGCGCCTCATACCAGTTAGAAAAGTGTCATAGCACAAGAAAAAATGTCAGGTAGCACATTCAGATATCCATGAGCCTGCTGGTGTGAACTGCCAGCTCTGTATCCTGTGCTGTGCTTTTGCGTGGCATGCTAAGATTTCATCGATAGTGTTATGCTGCAATACTTTGTGACAAAATGCTACGCAAAGAACAACAGCAGAACTTTAAAAAAGACGAACTCGCTCACAGACTTAGCGGTACCTTCAGAAAGAAGAGGAAGCAAAAGCAGAAGAAAAACTGTCAAAGAAATGTACAATTTTGCTGCTTTATCGATTGTTTCATTGCCAGCCCTTCTTCATAAATGAAGTCAAACCATATAACAAGAGAGATTTCTGTCATGGTGCACCAGTATTTGTGTTAGAGGAAAATTCAGTTGAGTCTGACTTGTCGCATTGCACACAATTGCTCTTCTGTATTTGGAATACTACACTTTGTGTCAAAATGCTACACTGGGTGCATTTTAGGCCTTAGCAGTTCTGTCAGACTGGTTTAGTGTTTTCTCAGCTGCAACTGACAATGTTTCTTTGTGAACAGGTGTGAGTTGGTAATGCATGGTCAAAGTAACTTTGGTGCTTAAAATCAGTTGGTTAAAAGATGTAACACGCAACCAGTGCTGCATCCTGTATTCATCTTGCACACACAGAGAGAAGTGGCAAACAAGACAAGGGAAAGGTTTATGGTCCTGTGTACCAGTTTTAAATGTTTGATTGATGAACCGCTACTGCAAGCAGCATTGGCTGTGAACAGTGTGAGTTCTGTGTCGGAATAGTTTTCTCACTTTAGGAACAAAAAAATGGTTACACTTCTTTGTTATTGTGTTCTGAATGATTTATATCCGACTTCCTCCTGCTTTGCAGCAGGTCTCCCTCAGTAAGAGCTTGAAACACATTTCAAAGCCTTAGTGGATGAGAAATTGAAGAGGAAATCCAGATAAATGAGGTTCAGTCTGGAGGCCTCCAGTCCGGCAGCTGAGAACAGCATAGTTTACAAGCTACATTTTTTTGTATTGTGATGGTTAGGATACTGGAGAGAAACAGAAGAGAGTGGGTGTGTGTGTGTGTTAGGGGAAAAAAAGGGGGGATTTTCAGTATGACATACAGAGAGGACATAAAACTGTTCTAGTCATAAGTCTGTTCTAGTCCCTGGGTCTATGTACACTGGATTTACAAAGTGTGCAGCGCTCGAGAACTGGAGCGCTGTGTTGGATATGGTTTACTAGGGTTTCCTTCCTATCGGTGGAAACGTTCCTGCCGGTAATTTGGGGCATTTCACAGCCCCATTTATAAGTGGTGAATTCGATAATTACATTTCCTCAGAATACAACAATCAGCAGTTTCATGTGCCACCTGTGTTGGCATTATGCTTCTTAGAATTAAAATGGGATGCAATGAACAAATCCTTCCTGATGAGCAAAGATCACAAAGTTGAAGGTGCAGGACTTCTTACTGGTGTCTTGGTAACTAAAGTGAAATAAACATCTTGGTATGTGACCTGAGTCTTCTGTCTACCTTTGACTGAAACTGA
Organism: Conus canariensis; assembly: GCA_033310375.1. Classification (NCBI taxonomy): domain Eukaryota; kingdom Metazoa; phylum Mollusca; class Gastropoda; order Neogastropoda; family Conidae; genus Conus; species Conus canariensis. The sequence goes on along the minus strand of CM065718.1, from coordinate 57,077,309 downwards.
CTTGTGTAAAGCAAGGGTATTTTTGTTGTTGTTTTAGGCTTGGAAAAGTTCAGAGAAAGTCTTGTAAAATCTGTAAGAATTGACCTGGGTTGGGATAGTTGATAGATTTAATTTATTCCCCACATACAAAGGGCTTTTGTTTGTTTTTTTTTTGCTAGGAAACTCAAGTTTCCTGCATGGATTCAAAGACTAACTACTGGAACTTTTCCAGTAGCTATCGGAGATACATGGGAAATTGGGCCATACTGATGACAGCATTATGATAATTGAATTTTGGCCGTACTCTCAAATGAATTTTTGGCTATTTTCAAGAGTTTTATATATATATATATATATATAGAGAGAGAGAGAGAGAGAGGAGAGAGGGACGCATATATATATATATATATATATATATATATATATGTGTGTGTGTGTGTGTGTGTTTATGTATGCATTTACTTCAGAAATTCAGTTTGGGTGGGTCATTAAAATTTGTAAAAAAAAAAATTTGTGTCTTTCTCAGAGCACAAAGCCTGTAAAGAGATCCTTTGGTGGACATTTGTCGTTATATTGTTTTATTACTTCCTGTTCAGATGAGTGCTTTTCTGTTGACAATTTTCCATTTAAGTTCTTGGGGAACTTGAAATTAGGCGGGAAGCACTGGTTTACTGTGGTCTCTAGCTGTTGAAATGGGGAATGTTACGTACGTTCTGTGTATTGTTGGACATAAGTTCCATTGAATTGAGCAGATGAAAAGTGCTTTATTCGCTATTGTATTAATAGTGATTCTGAGTGCTGAAAGCCAGATATCTATACACTGTAACACATGCTTGCAGATGCTACATGCACATGCAGAGACACGTACAGATATGGACGCAAGATAAATAGAAAATGCATTGATGGTAATTAAATTGCAAACCATTGATTTCGTCTAAATTTGAACTGCCGTAATATGAGCATGCATAAGAATTTCTTTCGTGATGATTGAAGTGTGTATAAACGTTTACAAAGCAAGTACGTCAGGTCAATTGTTTTTGGTGAGCGAAAGCTCTGTGTGTGTTCGCTCATGTACATGCATGCATCCATGCTCTCATTTAAGGACATGTTCACTTCTTGTCAGTCTGTAGTATATTGAGCTGCATGTCGCTGATTGAGGATGTTACTGCCATGAAGTTTGTTTTAAAAACTTAAGTTATAGTTATAAAAAGTTTATGTATACAGATATAAAGTGTTGAATTTGGTTGAAATTTCTAAATGAAATGATTTTTATTTGCTGTAATGAACAAGATGTTCTTTATCAGTATGTGCGAGTGTTTGTGTATGGGATGCCTGAAGTTATCATTATAAAAAGTTAAAGTGTACAGACACAAAGTGTTGAATTTGGTTGAAATTTCTTAATAAAATTATTTATTGTAATGAACAAGATGTTTTCTATCAGTATGTGTGTGTATGGGATGCCTGTTACAGATTTCTTAAACAGTCCTTTATGACAAACACTATTTTTACAATATTGAAAATGCGCTCCAGTGTATGTTCATGCAAGCACATGCACAGTAAGTATAGACCTCGAACGTGTCCTTACACATGCAGATGTTTTCCTTGCGACTTACATATTAATGGGTGTGTAAAGAGGGAGCATTGTCATATTGCTGATGTAAGTGCCGATACCTCACAAACGAAATACTGGTTCTGTAAAATATACTGATATTCTTGATATACGTGCACTTAGAATCATACTCGCACGTTCATACAACAGCAAATGCATACAGCCTCACAGACACAGCTTCCCTCAGGCAAACTTAATAATACACACCCCTTCACACAGGCACACACACACACTACGCTACACATGCTCATCTATGCTTGCACTCTTTTGTATACACGCCCGCATGTCTCGGCCTCTGTCTTTAACACTTACACACTCGTACACATGCTCACAGACTAATGTATTCTCATGTACATGTGCATACATTTTCTCATGTACACAAACACACACACACACACACACCACACAAGATACATGCATGCACAAGACTCTTGCTGTCTGTGTCTGTCTCTGAGGATTGACTGACAGTCTCTCTCTCTCTCTCTCTCTCTCTCTCGCAAAAACGCACACACCACATTAACACATACACTCCTGCATGCAGGCATATGCATGCACATTGCCCTCAGTGGTTCTTATCCGATTTCGGCTTTATGTATGTGTGTGCTATTGATTCAGTTTGGTGTGAAACACTGCCTTCCACCCTCTGTGAGCTGATCACTTGTCTTTTGGTTGTGTGGAGATCTTGCGGAAGGTTATGACCTGAGGATGCAATAGTACGCTGTGGCCGTTGGGTCTGTGAGGAGTTTTTTTTTTTAACGCTGAAGGCTTGCTAATTAACATTGGCTGCTGATGGACTGTCAAGTTAACCTTCTATGGATGTGTGTAATGAGCAGTTCGCTTACGTTTTGGGGGAAAAATTACACTGTGCTTTTATTGGCACCGTCACTCATAGTCTTGTTAATTCGCTCATGTAGTCATCTGTGATAAACAACATGAATGAAATCATATATCCCACCTATTGCACCCACCCTTGCCCCTCTCTGTGCCACACCTCCCCCTCCTCCCTAATACGGCCCCTTGTGGTCCAACGGTCTATAAACATCATGAATTCAACTCTCATACATGCACAACATTACACTACCTCATACCACATAGTTTTATGATCGTATAAATACCTAGATGATGTGTGCCGTATCCACTTTGGTCTTCGCTTAAATTAGGGGGGAAATATTTTACTTTTTCTTTCTTTTTTTTTTTTTTTAAAAAAATTGAAATGGAGCAGTAGATATTTTTTCCCACTGCATAATCTCAGCACATAGTGATTGACACTCTAAAATGTGTGTGTGTGTGTGTGTGTGCGCGCGCGCACAGTGTATACACTGACAAGTGCATTCTGGTTGAATATGGTGCTGTTGTTTTGGGGATATAAGAAATGGATGTATTACAGTGTTTAAATTCTATTGCATGTGCATGTAGCAGTTGAACCTCTTTTTATCTTTGGACATTAAATAGGTAGTGGTTTCCTTGTTCTTTTCTTTAGTTTGTTTTTGACAAAATGTTGGAAATGTTTTGGAATTAGTTCGTTCTGTTGCCTGAGGGTTTTGAACACCAGTAGTGGCAATGCCCATAGCTTGTGAGTTTCGTCTTTATGTTGGAAAAAACTAGTAAGGATTGTGATTACTTAAGTAATGTTCATCTTGGTTTTAAGGATCACTCTCATCCTTGCATATGCAGACACCGTAGAGGCCCAGTCTTATGAACAACCAAGATTAATAGTGACCAGTTTAAAAGAAAATAAAAGTTAAAACTTGATAACCAACAATGGCCATGACCTGTATTTCCAGGACAACTGGACTGCCCACCAGCATCCAGTAATCCATTACAACCAGACTTCTGCTCTGCCAGTAAATATCAGTCAACTGGTTGGAGAGACTGGACAGATGGTTTGCAGTCAGGAGTTGATACTGGAACAGGTAGCAATCCCAACAGTGTCTATGTACCGAGGAGTTCAGCCAAGTCCAAGACCCTGTGGTGTGAATACTGCTCTGCCTCTTTTGCTTCTAGCAGTGGTCTGAACAGACACAAAAAACTACTGCACTTGAAGCAGTTGCCTTACTCCTGCACGCTGTGTGGACAGGGCTTCACGGAGAAGGATCATTTTGAAGGCCACATGAACCGGCACAACAACATCAAGGCCTTTAAGTGCCCCCACTGTTCACACGACTTTACCTACAAGGCTAGTCTGCGTCAGCACATTCGCCAAAGACATCTGTGATGAACAATCATTTGCAGTTCTCACATTGGCAAGGAAATGATGCAGAAAGACCTGGCAGTTGTGATATCACTTATTCATTTTTCATTCATTTGCATAATTGTTTATTTATTTTAGAACTCTGTTTTCCAAACTCAGAATGTAACCGTAAGGTGCCATTGGAGCATGGGATTTAAGAGAGATGCCGAAGGATAATCTGAAGTCGGAGTGTAATTTTAAGTGTATAAGCATGAAACCCACAAATCTAATCATGGCAGTCATTTTTTAAGGTTTCTTGTAGGCACTGTTTTCAGAATATCAATAAGAACGCTGTTTGAATTTTAGAAAGGTGTACTGTCTTTTGTTTGGGTTTGTTATACCTTGATTATAATATGTCCCAATGCACTGATTTCATATGGGTATTTCTAGTTCCATTGTCCATTGACTAGTGGGTGCTGCAATGTGGTTTTGTAAAAAAAAAAAAAAAAAAAAAAAAAAAGTGTATGTATGTTTGGGTGGAGTGGAGTTTGTTCATGTGTATATGTGTGCTTGGTGCATACGTGCGTGTGTGTGCGCGTGCGTGAAACATGCTTGTGTAAGTGTGTGCATGTGTGTTTGGACACTGTTTTAACCTATACCTGCCAACCCTTTCAAATTTTTTGGAGTATATTGAATTTGGAAATTATTCCTAAAAACCTGAATTTTGTGAGAAAAAAAAATCCAGAATTTCAACGTTTTAGTCTAAAAATGTGGAGTTGGGGGTGGGTGGGGTGGGATGGTCATTTTTGAATAAGGATGATAGAGTATTGTAGAATAAAACCCAAGTGGTATTTTACGATGTTGCCAATCATAAGTATGAAAAGTGCATTTTCTTTTTGAACCAATTTATCAACAGAAACATAAAGGGGTTAGGAATGCTTTCAGTCAAAATCCCAGCTGCCCATTCTTTATGCCATCCATTTCCTTCATTCCTCATTCTGGAATTTTGACTCAAGAAGTTTGGCAACTATGGTAACCTGTAGTTCTTTTGCAAAGCATGTAAGAAAAACATGGTTTAGGTGTCTGTTGTTGATATAGTTTGCTGCTGTCTAATAGTTTTGCTCCATTTGTCCATAAAAGTTACATTTGCATCTAACTCCATTCATGTGATGCATTCTGTGTGATCTACCACTCAACACAAAACATGTTTTTAAAGAGTGCTGGGACATGCATGATGTTAGACATGAACACTTGGTAGCAGTCTCCATGAAAAACCCTGTTCAGAGATGTTCCTTCTAATCTGAGTTTGGATTTTTTTTTATCTCTTGTTAAACATCTTTTTAAAATCCAATTTAAGATTTGACTAAAGAAAGATTTTATCAAAATTCAGTTTGTGTGTGTATGTTGATGATTTGTTTAGTTTTTGTGTATGTGTTCTGTTTTGAGAGTTGACATAAACGAGCTGACAGCCCTGATATAGTCCTTTGCTGTTGGCTGGGCAGTATGCGACATTAGCAGAATTGAAAGAACACTTAATACACTTTTTCATACATTACTTCTCAAGTCAGTGCTGCCACTACTGAAAAGGCTGATTTCTGTCAGGCAATAACTTAATTGAAAATGTTAATGAATCGGATGTATTAACCCCTTTCAGGTCAGGTTAGCGGTACGCTGACCTGAACATCCTTCTTTGTGAATACAGTTAAGGATGGGAACTTTGAAAGGCATTGCAGTATATGGGTTGGGTTCAGAGTTTGTTATCCTAGGTTGACTGGAATGTATGAAAAATTGCAGTGGTTTATTAAGGTCATAGTGTATGTTATTTTCTCAATACTAAAACTGACAACACCATTTGGAACTCAGTATCTGGCATCATGATTTTTTGTGTGTGAAAAAACTTGTTTCAGCTGTATTCTGTAGGTGCTTTTTCAAAGCAAGGGGAAGCTGTTGTTTAGGCCTCCACTCAATATGCATGCAGATCGGAAAAAGTATTGATAGTCTTATCAGTTCTGTGCATTTCCAGCATAGCTGCCAACCCCCTGATTTTTTTCTGGAATGCCCTTAAATCACAAATAATTCGTGAAATCCTGAATTCAGTTAAGAAATTTAGGATTTCCATTTTTTGATTGAAAATGTAGGGTTTTGGAGTCAATTTAAAAAAAAATCAGGATGATAAAGTATTGTTAAATAAAGTCGAAGTGATGTTATGTGGATGGTGGCAGATATATGAATGAAAATGTATTTTGTTTTTAAACCAGACATTTGTCAGCTGAAACATAAGGGGGTGATTAGAAATGCTTTCAGTTAAAAGCTGAAATACCCCCTCTTCACTCCACCCATCCCCTTCATCTCTTTGCTCCCAAAAGTGACTCTTGAAGGTTGGCAGCTTTATTTCCAGGATTGATATTAAAGCACATAATGTATCTGTTTACTGCATCCCAGAGTTGATTGAAAAACTTGTGCTGTATCAGTAAGTCTTATGTCTTACCCATGTCTTTACAAGGTAGATGATCACAAAACATGTGCTGTATCAGTCAGTCCATGTTTTCCAGGGTTGATAGAAAACATGTATCGTTAAAGCCAGGTCGATGTATTTCCAGGGTTGATCAGAAGGCATACACTTACGGTAACAGTAAAGTCAGCCCATGTATTTCCAGGGTTATCAGAAAGGTATGTACTGTATCAGTAAAATCAAGTCAGTTTATTTCCAGGGTTGATCACAAAGCATGTACTGTATCAGTAAAAATCAAGTCCGTTTATTTCCAGGGTTGACCACAAAGCATGTACTGTATCAGTAAAAATCAAGTCCGTTTATTTCCAGGGTTGACCACAAAGCATGTACTGTATCAGTAAAGTCAGCTCCATGTATTTCCAGGGTTGCCATGGAGCAGTGTAGGCACCCCTGAGTGTAAAGCCACGCAGCCTCAGTCTGATGATCTTTCCATGCTTCAGCAGTCACTAGACGACTCCTCACGGGCACCACCGCCCTCTATCCAGTCCAACAAACCTCTGGTGTGTGAATTCTGCAATGCCGCATTTGCCTCGGCCAATGGTCTGCGAGGACATATCAATAAGGTCCACCTGCACTGCACTCCCTTCACGTGCGAAATCTGTGGCAAAGGATTTAACTTCAGGCGGCATTTTGAGGGCCACATGAACACACACAACAACATCAAAGCATTCAAATGCTCTGTATGTGCCTGCCAGTTCACCTACAGAGCCAGTCTCTATCGCCATGTCCGTGACAAGCATGATTCGTCTGTGTGAACTTTGGGGTCAGCAGGAAATCATGTAGGCCAAGTTACTAGGAACAGGTTGTGACCATTTGGTCCTGTGCTGCTTTTGTTATGGCTTACATAATTTTGGTTAATAATAAAGAGGAAAGTCCTGGACTGAATCACATGCAATTAGGAGAGAAGGGTGAAGGGAGCGAATGGAGGGCTCAACATACATTTGTAATTGATTGTAATTATTTAAAAGTAGGAATTTTTTTTCTTTTTTCCACTGGTTTACTTTTATAGAGACACAGCAGGCATTTGCGTGAACTTGTTTCTGTTTGTGTTTTAGGTTTAACATGTTCACAACTGTGCGAGCATTCTCGAGATATCGATGAAATGTATTGAGAATCTGAGTTCATTTTCAGTTGTTTTGGGTTTGACTTCTGCAGATTTGGTAAAATGGATTGTTTTTGTGTTGATTTTTCTGTTCAGAGCATTATGTCACTCTAAATTAGCACCAAAAAATAAAAAAAAGGAAGGGCAATTTTTAGCATTTTGAAGATTGAGTGCTGCAAAGGAGCCTTTAACTGTTTGTGTCCTTAAGTGGCTTGGAGAATCTGGAGCTAATTTGTTATGATTTGGCTGGGCTACACACACACACATACACACACAAACACACACACACATACACAAGTACACACACACGTGCGCGCATGAGTGCGTATGCATACTTGCATTCACATATACAGGCTTATTTGTATACTCGTCTTTATGTATGCACACATAGGGACATGTAGAAACTAAGTCTTAGTAGTTAAGTGCAGTCCATGTACAAGAAGAGGTCATGATTATTTACTCCGCCTGTCCTTCCCCAATCCTATTTTGGCTCATTTTTCACGAAAAGAAAAAAAAGCAAAACAGATAGGCCCAAAACACAAGCTGCAGGTAAAGAGAAACAGAAACAAACACAAAACCATTATTGTTGAGTATGAGTAGAAATGGTTCTAGCTTGGCTCAAAGGTTTAGTTTTGTCTTATAGACTCAAAGATTTAGTTTTGTCTTATAGACGAGGTATTCACCAGAATCTTCTTCTCTCCAGCATACATTGCCCTATGGTTGCAGGGCTCGTATGGAAGTATCCACAAAGTCTCGGTTGGTCAAGGAAGCCAAGCATGTCTTCGGACAGCACACGCCTCTTCAGTGCTCAAGCAGCATTGATACAGAGGTTGACAAATTTGGCTTACCAGATGCGCTCTATAAGGAATCGGTAGAAACCAAATTTGTTCAGTCTGCTACCTTGCCTTGCATCCAGCAGTTCTTTGTGAAGACACAAGCGCTTTCTTCTCTACTGGAAAGCACCCTTTCAGTGCAGGGAATGGTAGAAGACTTTCTGATGCATTGGAAACGTTAAAGACCACTTAGGTATGCACCAGAACATTAAAGAGTCATCAGTGTCCCATGTGTCTTCAGCTGTTTTCCCATCACTACAACCTCAGGAAGCATGTGCATGATACAGATTTGTGATAAACAAAGAGAAAAAATTGGTCCCCATTTGTACTGTTGTACAGTGAAAATGTAACAAATGGGGAGGAAGGGGTGTGCATGGGGCGGATGCATGAACTACGAGGAAAATGTAAATACACCTTAAGAAAAAGTTTTATTTTAAAAAACAAAATTACCTTCTGCTTTGCATTGACATTGACAGTGACCATGTAAAAATAGGAAGGGATAGATGTTCATGTGCAGTTCATTCTCATGATTTATGTGTGAAAGGTTTGTTTCGGTTTGTCAGTTTTGACCAGTCCAGCTGCGTTGCAAGTTGTCATTCGTCAGGAATGTGAACGTTTTTGTCCTGAACCCCTCTTTTATAAGATTAAGACCCCACCCCCACCCCCCTTCCAGACCCTTACTCTCTCTCATCCCTGGATTTCACATACAAGGGTTGTCTTTCCTCTGTTACCACCCCGGTTTGTTGTCATCTAAACAAGAAATACTGTACACACTAGCAGATTCTTGAAATGCACAAGTACAGATGTGCTTTCATAAAGAAAACAATATTTTAATGTAATAGATATATATATATATATACACACACACTCACACACATACGCGTGCGCACACACGTGAACGTGGGGGGGGGGGGGGGGGGGGTTTCCAGGTATTAAGGTGGTGGTTGCTTTTTTTTTCTTGAAGGCTTGCATATTCTGGGTTACCATCAACATTCCTTTTGTTGAATGTTCATGTTATTCTTAGTAGTGTGAAACCATCACTGAAGTAGAGCACCCTGTTTCTTTTCACACGATCATTCAAAGTTTTTTTTGTTGTTGAAAGTCTGCATATCCCCTGTCGGCCTGTTTGTCTGTCTGCCTGCCTGCCTCACTTTCTGTCGGTCTCTGTCCATCTGTCTCACTCTGTCTGTCTGTCTCTGTCCATGTGTCTGTCTTTGTGTGTGTGTGTGTGAAAGGAAATAAGAGAAATAAAGGGTCTTTGTATTTGCAACTCGGAACTGACCTGTGTTGACTGTGAAGACATTTTCAGACATTTTTCTGCTGATTTGACCATCAGGTATTTAGCCTTCTCTATCTCCAGCATTACAAGCTCAGTAAATAATAGAATGGCATTGTCACTACCTTCAGTTGATAATAAAGATTGACTAGAGTTGATCACAAGTCTGTTGATGCTTAAAGAAAGAAAGAAAAACCCGACAGGACATGGAATTGACTGATTTGTTCCAACAAAGCTACCTGTTTGATTCCAGGATCATTCAGGTACAGGGCCTATTCTCAAGTGCTTGCCAGACATGGTGGCATTGCTTCCGGAGCTTTGACTGGACCATGGCTGTCTACCCTTAGACAAGCAACCAGTGTGGCTTACACAGGCCTCAGACGATCAAAGTTTCATGAATGTCCACGTTGCCACTCCAAGTTTGTGTCTGTCCAGGAGTTAAATCGACATGTGTGTGATATGACAAAGCGGGCGCAGCACATATGCAATGTGTGTGGCAAAGGGATAACACGCAAAGATGACTATGAAGATCACATAAACCGGCACAGGAATATCCGAGCCCACGAGTGTCCCCACTGTGGCTTGAGATTCACCTTCAAAAACAACCTCAGGAAACACATGCGCACAGGGGTGTGCCACAGAAATAAAACCCTTTCGGTTTGAAGGGTTTTACTTGATGACACAGATGCATCTCTTCCCGTTCCCCCAAAACATCATGTGCCCCTTCACTTTTGAGCTTGTGTCTGTGTGCGCGCACTCTCTCTCTCTCTCTCAGTCACAAGCACTCAATCAGGCGTGCACACACACTTAGGCATACACACGTTTATATTGAGAGTTCAATTCTGTATTTTATGTTTTTTGTTGTGACATGATTTCTGGAGAACCACAATCATCACCGCCCCTTCCCCTCTTCCCCCAAAGAAAAAACAGTTATCATTGAAACCTTTATAAGTCATTCCGTTCAAATTTTGTGAACTGTTTGGGGGACTGCTAAAAGTGTATTTTCACAATGTTGATGACAGCTTTCACACATTTCAACCTGGTCCCGGGCTGTATAGAACCCACTAACTTTATCTCTTGTGTCAACCCCCACTTTCAGTCCAATAATCATACTACTTCTGTGTAGTGTTCGTGTGGATTTGCTAGCAGCTAGCATCTACATCAGTAACTTCTGAATCCTATTGTACAGCCACTCAAGTGCGCACAGACATCTACTTGCCACTTCCTCTATTCCAGCCATATGCGCTCTCATATGAACAGATTTAAAGTATGCTTTTGCAAGGATACTGGAGCAGGATGCCAGATGAAGCTGTCGGGCTGTGAATTCATGTGGCAGAGCTTGATCAAGGAAAAGTATCACAACGCACAGTTCAGTACCTGTAATAAATAGTGTAAAAGAGACAAGTTTATCTCTCTATTTTTTGTAGAGCAAAACTGAAATTCCTCAAGTAAACAGTGGACTGTTTGGCGATGACATTAAGCATGCTTACTAAATCATAGCAGGAAGATGGCAGTCTTTCCCTTTGTCCTCCCATGGCCTCTAGTTTTTATGAAATTGACCAGGATATTGGTCATTTGGAATCCTCGATCCACCCCATCACTCCTGACAAATGAACTCAGTTTTGATATGAAAGCATGTCTGATTTAGGTTAGGAATGTCAGTAATCATTTTTATGTTCACAAGAACACCGAGATCCAATGTACATGTCATTGCGGTATTAGGCTACATTTTGCAGTTTGTGCACAGACAGGTAAAGTGTACCTTTGTGCTACTACTTAAATGTGCGATTTGAAAAAAAAAAAAAAAAAATTAGCATATGAAAATATTCTGGGTTCTGGAGCAAATGTCGGTTCTTATACCTAGATCATGGAGTGTGTAGAGGACTGGCTTCTTGTTGAATGTGAAAAGGTTATGAAGGATTATTTATTGCTTCTTCTTTCTTCATGTGTTCCTTTATATGGGACTGCTTTTTTTTCATATCTTTTATATTCACATTTCCCAGACCATAATCAATCAATGTGCAAGTGACCTCGTTTCATTTACTTATTTTGAATTGTTCAAAGAATAATTTGAGCGTTTGTTACAACAGGGGGAGGGATGGCTAAACCTCCAGTACCCTGTCCTTTTCTCCCCCAGCTCCCTGCCCCTTCACCCTATTCGTAACACACACACGTACACATGCATGCATGCATACACCACACCACACACACACACACACACACACACACACACACACACACACACACCTTTTTTCTCCACAGTGATGGTGTTTATACAGCTGGTGTGCGTTCATTGGGATGTAGCACTGATTTTGCATCGCTTTCCTTACATAAGAAATTGTTATGCCTCCCCGCTCCCCCTCTATTTAAAAGAAGTTTTTATTTCGTTTGATATACGGATGAATCTTCAAAGTGAGCATTGTACTTTTTTTTTTCCATGTGAGAATGAAATACTGGTATTGGTGGTATCAGATTCCGATACCTTGAATGGTTTCAGTGTTTTTTGCAGAGATGTCTTAGAGTCTTTATAGAGAAGTGATGTTGATCATTTTTACTGATTGCAGTTCAAGCATATATACCCAAGATTGAAAAGAGGTAAAACCTTAATGGGTATTTTTTGTCTCCAGATGCCTTGGGGGAACATTTTTGTTTCTCAGAATGAGAAGACTTGTGGTGTCGGTGAACAGGCCAGTTCACACACCAACTGTTCTAGAAAGCTAAACAAAGATTAAACAAAACAAAACAAATGAAAGTGTTCTGTAGTATGTTCCCCTTAAATTTTGTGCTGTGCTGCTTTTGTGTTCTTTCGATGTTTAGTTTTTGTCTGCAACGTCTCAGTGTTCAAATCGCACGATGAACAAGAATGCGACTGAAATCTTGAAGTATTCTCACATGCAAGCCATTCATTTTAATCATGCTAAAATGTCCCGGACAGCTGACTGGAACCTGTCAGTTAGCAATGAAGAAACTGCCAAAAGCAGAAATATATAGGTCGTAATGAAAAGTTTGATGAGAAATGCCCCATTGGCATATTCAATTTTCGGGTGCGCGAGTCTGGTTAGCTTGTGACTTCTCTTGCATGGGGCATTTGTCTGTTGCCCCAGTGAAACTTCCAGCAGGATGGACAGTTTTCATTGAGATCATTCTAACTTAGTGATGTAAATGCAGATTATATCGCAGGCTCATGGAAATCAGTGGTTCTGTGATTTTAGCAAGCGGGCAAATATAAATACAGATGTTTTTGCAGTTACTTATACTTGCACACACACTCAGACATTCAAGCACATGGAGAGAGCATACACTTTACAGGAAATGATCATTTGAGTTTCTTGGTGTGAGTGTACAGTCAAAGTGCCATTGTCGTTTGTTTGCTTTCAGTATGAATTGATGTATTTTCCATGTGGAGTTGTTTTGATTTGCTAAAAATGTATGTTGCGTACAATTTCTTCTTGTCTTATTAAATAAAAGAAGAAATGAACAAATGAATTGGAGTTTCTCTCTCTTTGTCTCTGTCTGTCTGTCTCTCTTCTTTCCCTCTCTCTCTCTCTCTCTCTCTCTCTCCTCTCTTTCTCTCTCTCTCTCATCTGTTTTTCCTCTCTCTCTCTCTCTCAGTCTGTCTGTCTGTGTCCTGTCTCTGTCTCTCTCTCTCTCTTCCACTCTTCCCACCCCTATTCCCTGTGTGTGTGTGTGTGTGTGTGTGTATGCGTGTGTGCATGCTCTCTCTCTCTCTCTCTCTCTATCATGTACACATGTGTATTTGAGCTGTCCAGTACCCTCTTAATTTTGGTAATTCTAATCTAACAGTTCTGTTTTTTGTTTTTTTTTTCTTTTTCTTTCTACTGGTGACAGTAACTCATAATTTTGTAAGCAATACCTGTGTCAGTTGTAGCAATTTCGTCTAACAATCTCCTGTAATTGGGAGAAGAGGAAAATGAGATGAGCAGCTGTCTTGCTGTTTTGATGGACAGACATAACCTGAGTCTCACTGTTCTTTTCACTCCCTAAAGTCTTGTTTCCAGTATGTCTCATCTTGAAGAGTACATCCCTCTAGCCCTAGAGCCGGGGGAAAACCTCCAGTGTAGACAACTGACCGAGGTCTGGTGTGTTTCCCTTTCCAGAGATGGAGCTGAACTTTCCCAGACAGCCTGATAGCCATAGTCAGCCCATCAGTGAGCAGTCCTTTGCACCAGCTTTCCGTCGCCAGTTACCTCACCCGTCAGGATATCATTTCTCCCCATCAAGCCATCACACAGGTCGCAGAACTTTTGCCCAGTTCAGGAGTGTACAATGTGAACTCTGCAATGCTTCGTTCGCATCCACCAGTGGCTTGTACCGCCATAGAGACAAAGTGCATCTGAAGAAATTGCGTTTCACCTGCAGCGTGTGTGGCAAAGGGTTCAACGTGAAGGAGCTGTACGAGGACCATGTCAACATGCACTACAATATCAAAGCCCATAAATGTCCTCATTGCCCCAGCTTCTTTACCTACAAGTCCAACATGTATCACCACATACGTGGAAAACACAGCACGTCTGCTTCGAGGTGCTGAGGAACTCCATAGGATCAATGATGAAGGGAAAAGGTCTGCATGATTTCAGATGTTAATATCCAGAGAGAAACTCCACAACATCTGTGACAATATCAGCACTAGACCTGTGTTTCAGGGGTGGGGATTGGTAATTGAAACTTGTACAATTATGGGGACTTCAGGGGAAGAGGAGAGAGAGAGAGAGAGAGGGGGGGGGGGTTACTTTAAGTATTTAAAACAAAGATGAGGAAAAACATTGTAACCCAATAGACTGAGGGACGGAGGATATGCTTATACGCTTGTATATTCAAGCACACACACATACACAGTATAATAAATATGATACTCATTCTGCAGTATGTGAACTTGTGTGGTATTTTGATATGTTCGCATTTGTTTTTATCCAATCTAACTTCAGCATTGTCTCAGGATCTTTCTTTTATCTAGGTTGCTTTTAACAAAGTATCTTCAGTTTGATTCCCCTCCTCCAACATCTAACACCCTGTTGTATGTTTTATACGCAGTTGTCTGTGCACTGCTTACTTTGATGCGTGGATCTTCATGAAGTGATTTTAATTCTAGAGTACATTTGGATCAAACTTTTTTTTTTGGCAAGATGTAAAACTTAAAGGAAAAGAGACCCCCATTATCACCTATTTTACACTGGTATCACAAATCGTTTAGTTGAACAGTGCTTTGAAATTGCATTTACTTGGTTACGGAAAATAGTCACTGCTCTGAATAATTAATGAAGAACAGTCTTTGTCCACTGTGCAGAGAATTGTCTTTACCATGCTGGGTTTTAAGTTGGTTGTGAAGTGTCGGCTATGTGTCTGAATGTTCCCGGCATTATTGCATGTCCTGCAGCAGCCTTTGCATGTGGGGTAAGTCACCAGTCTATGTTGGGTAGCCCCATTGACGGTGTCGTGAGAGTGCTTGTGACATGTGGCACTGTTTCCCTCTGGCTTGACATGATGACCCGAGATCACTGAGTATCCTCCCTGTGTTTCCAGGACCACCGCCCCTTGGACCACTCAGTCCTCGCTCTGCCGACAGCCAAGATCACCCCTCATCCTCCGACAGTCCTCTGGCATCAGCTTCAGGAGCTATAGCATCGTTTGTGTCAGACCCTGGAGCAGCCTTGTCGCCCCAAACTATCTTTTACCAGGAGATGGCCCACAGGGAGAAGAACTTCTTGTGTGACTCGTGTGACGCCCGGTTTGCCTCGGATAGTGGATTGTGGAAGCACAAGAACAGGGTGCACCTGAAGAAAGCCACCTATATCTGCCCCTTTTGTGGGAAAGGCTACTTCGATAAAATCCGCCATGAGGATCACATCTACAACGTTCACAACAAGACCAAGTCTCATAAATGCCCCTACTGCCCCAGTTGGTTTGCCTACAAGACCAGCCTGTACCCACACATCCGGGACAAGCATGGCCGAGATGTGCCCATGGAAGAGGACAGCCAGTTGCTGCATTTCAATAAAAAGACCCTAGATCAAGAGGAGAAGAGAAACCCACAGTGAGATGCACGGGAGTAGGTAGATGTTAATCAGTCAGGTGCTGTCATTTTGGTGCTAGAAGCCACACATTTGCGCCATTAAGTGTACCCAGAGCCGCCCCTCAGCTACAAACCATTTTTGTTGTTGTTTTGGACAAACTTCGTGTTTTCCATGTGCGCCCATACTGAACCCTCTTAACTGGACTTGACGATTATGGATATTCTCATGTAAAAAAATCTGGTTGAATTGGTGAAATCCATTGTAAAATCTGTGAGTGGTGAAATTCCTCCATGTTCACAAACATTGTGTCTGGGGCAGCTGCATTATATATATATATGTAAAAAATGCCTTGAGTAGTTGTCGTTGGCTTTTGACAGTTTTCCAGTTCATTGCTTTGTTTTCGCATAGTCTGAATGATTTTGAATTTTGCATGGTAAAGATTTTATGGTTTTGTGACGCTCATTGACTTGTTATTACATGGTGTTTTAGGGTGAACTTTCTATTTTTTTGTTTTGAACTTGTAACAGTCTGCACAGGTGGACTCTCTCATGGTGTGCATATGTTATGTTTCCTGTTCTCTGGATATTACTTTAATATTTTTTTAGATGAGATCAGTTGTATGAAGAAAAAGCCAGAGTGAAACATGAAAATGATGGCAACGTAAATTACATAGGAGAGGTCTGATAAAGCTGTTCTCTTCTGTTGTGACAGTGAAACTAGGCATGTAGATAGGCTGTTAAGTTTTGTACTGGTCACTGTAAAGAAGGGGGGGGGGGGGGGGGGGGCTTGTTGAAAACTCATTTATACATTTATATGTGTATTGTTTAGTCATATTCTGTCTCTGTCTCACTCCTTCCTGTCTTGAGCCCCCCCCCCCCCCCCTCGTTTTCCTTCTGTACCCCATCCTTCCCCACCATCCTAATTCTCTCTCTCCCTCAGTTTGATATGCCCTGTGACATAATGTGTTTCGACTTTGTTCATAACTTTTTGGTGTCAAGAAAGCCTGTCCTTGTGCTAAAACATTCTTCAGTTGCATCATCACGAGATAAGATTTCGACTTTGTTCATAACTTTTAGGTGTCGAGAAAGCCTGTCCTTGTGCTAAAACGTTCTTCAGTTGCATCATCATGAGATAAGATTTTGTGTCTGTAAAACATGCACTTTGTGTGCAGAACACACACTTGCATTTACATAACACACTTAATATGTAGGAAAGTACATGCTCACACATGCATGAAACAGTGCAAGACATGTACATCTACTGTCTGCTGCCCACCCCCCCGATAATCTTCCTCCCCCACACATTGCATCCCCGCATACTTGTACACATGACATATTTGGTTTTGAAAGAGGTATATTGGAAAGAAAAAAAAAAGGGGGTTGGGGGGGTGGAAAATGATACCAACATGGATTTTTGTGTGGATTGAATTCACTCCTTACAGAAACAAATCATATAAATCAGTTTTCAGGGCTGTATCATATTGTGAAATGCGTATGAATGTGAGCTGTAGAAATGCGTGTATAAAACTGAAGTTTTTAAGGAAAAATTGTTGCAAAAATTGGGGGGGGGGGGGATATAAGGAGCTGGTTTCCTTAACATTAACATTTTGCGCTTAGTTATGTAATTTTAAACTAAAATCAATACCATTTCTGCTTACTAAGTATATTGCTTTTGCTTTTTCCATTTATTATGTGTTTTATTCACCTGATTGTTACATGGTTTAGACATTGCTGGTTTGGAGATACAACTAAATTTTATATGAAGACTTCTAAGACTTGTAGTAAACCATTTTTGCACCTTGATCCACTGTAGTATACTTCAAAAATGGAGAGTGTCTGTCACTAAGATGTCCAAGACAATCCGACTTACCAAATAATATATTGTCATCGCTATTGTTTTTGCTAACATGCTGCTCGTGAACACTTCCATTGGATGTTTGACTACAGTCAGTTAACCATAACTTTATTTTGCTGAAATTGAAAGCTCTATGCCTGCATGATTTGGGGGAAGATTCTGCCCTTCTGCTCTGGATGGCAGAGAAGAGGTTATGATATAAATAAATTGAAGGTTTCTCCCTTCCTCCTACCCTCCTCACCCCTTTTCCACAAGGCAAATGTGCACATTTTCTGTGTCTTAGAAAAGTACATAAATAATAGCTAATTTGCTTGTTCAGTATGTCATATTCTGTTACTAGCTATATGAACAGAGCAGATATCAATGTGTTTTCAGAATACACATGGAGAAACTACGATTTACGTCCGAGAGACAGTACAGACGACCCGTATGGTGACTCTGCTAACATGCATTCAGTACCTGGCCTGTCTCGGAGGTCTAGAAAATGTGTGTCAGGGCCTGTGGACTCGCCTAGCTCACCAAGGGATACTGAACACACTGGGAAGAACCTGGCAGGAACCCAAGGCACAGAGAAAGACAATGTCCAATCCAAGATACTGCTGTGTGAATATTGTGATGCTTCCTTCACCTCCAGTGGGGGTCTGTCTCTGCACAAAGCCAGTGTTCACTTCCAGAGGCGGTTCGTGTGCAGTCTCTGTGGAAAAGTGTTGAAGCGAAAGGAGAATCTCATGTATCATTTGAAGACTCACAAAAACCTAGGTGCACCAAGGTGACGGGATTGAGGTTTCCAGTGTATAATGCTGTTTGTGAGGATGGAGATAGGAACACACACAAAAAAAATTGGTGACATGGTTCACCATGCAGTGTTGTGTCCTGATGTTACTGTTCGCAAATTACTCTGTGAGGACGATACTCTGTGAGGACGATTGTTGGTACAAGTCAGCGCAAAGTACACTTAGGCACACTTCTGTCTTTTGTCAGATTTTGTTGACAGGTGTATTATGAGTATAGAATTGCTTTACAGTCATTTGATACTGATTATTCTGTCCATTGAAGTACATCTGACATATGCTTGGAAATTGTTGACAAAGTGTAGGAAAGGCAGGTAAAGGGCTGTTTTAGGATCAGGTATATTTTCCAGATTATGTATTGTTCCTTTTCGCTTTACTCTTATGCATAAGTGTATATTAGTTATTATTCCTTTTCCCTTTACTCATCTGCACGAGTCAAAGACGTGTAATAATTAAACACATGACAACTTGACATTGACGCACATGTGTGCACGCACATTCCACACACACACACACACACACACACACACACACACACACACACACAATCTCTTACACTTTTTTCCTTTTCTCTGTACCCCCTCTTCACTTTTCTCATTCCCTTTATAACCTCTCTCTCTCTCTCTCTCTGTCTCTCTCTCTCTCTCTCTCTCTCTCTCTCCTCTCCCTCTTCCCCCTCCTCTGTCACATTTGCAAACTAGACAGCAGTGTGTTTAAGGAAAACTGCATTGCTACTCTAGTTTGATATGTATAAGCCAAAGTATTGTTTACTGAAGATGGATTGCTGAACAGCCTTGGGTCTCAACAGCCTGATTTGGCATACATGTCTGAAAATTTGGTAACCTGAAAAAAATTTTCTGACCCTTCAATTTGTAGTGAAACATACTCAGGTGTGATCCTATAACCAGTATGTTTCCCAGTGGACCTATAACCTGAACATTTACTGATGTGCACTCTTTCTGAGACACATGTATACATTTTGACATTGTATGTAGATGGACATTGCACCTTGCAGAACAGAGCTTGCATCTGGTGAGTTTGTTCCTGTCATCGCAGAAGGCTTTTTAGATTATTGTCAGATAATGATATTTCTTTAAAGAAAGGAAAGGTTCACACAAGAAACTTGGCTTCCTTGTGAATTTTGTGATAAAGTAATCCACACTAATTAATACCAGTTCGGACATTTTGGTGACCAGTTCAGACATTTTGGTGCTAATCTCTTCCTCTTTTCCTTTTTTTTTTTTGTTTGTTTGTTTTGTTTTCTTTTTTTTAACTAAAAGAAGTGGGTTATCACAGTTTATTGACTTTACAATGAAAACTAGACATGGATATCTGTCAAAAACATTGTTTTCATTTACAGGTAGTTACTGGTGTTTTGGTCTTTCAGATGACAAAACACTGACACAAATACCAAAATATGTTGTAGACAGGGTTTGTGTTCACAGTAATCATCATTATTTTACTAGTTCAGATGACTTATAGTGACATAAATGTTAAGAAAGATGTTATATACAAAGTTAAGGTGAGCTTACAGATGATTGTTAATTTTATACGTCATACTGGAATTGAAGAACTTCTATACAGGGTTGGCGTTTCCAGGTACTTATCATTTTGCGAGTTCAGATGAGGAAAAATAGACTAAAAGATGTCAAGATATCATACAGGGTTCGTGTTGGTAGGTCATTATCATTATTTTACCACTCCAGATGATTTAATGCAAACAAAAATATCAAAATATGGTTTGCGTTTACATGTAATGATCATTATTTTCCCAGTTTACACGGTTCTGACAAACGCATCAAATTGTCACCTACATGATTCGCATTTATCAAGTAGTATCAGTATTTCACCAGTTTAGATGGCTAAATACCAACAAAGTTATCATCCAGTGGAGCTTTGTTCCGACAGAATTATAGTTTCACCAGGTATTGGCAGCAGGAGAGTGGACTGTTGCAATACTAAGACTTGACTTTTTCCAGTGATAAGCCAAGTTATCAATTATGTTTGACCCTTTACCTTGGCAAGTCTGCCATACTGATTTTTACAAAAATACCAGTGTGATCACTGCTTTGCCTTAAATTTGAATTTATTAAGAATTCTTCAGAATCTGATCATAGAAAACGTGATTGCTGAAACAGTAACAGTAGAGAAAGTCTGAGGGCCTGGCATTGAATATAGATGTTCAGTAAGGGAAGGAGTTAACTGTGAAGGGATAATGGAGTGGGCAAGGGGTGGATGGATGACAGGTGGTTTGGGAGTGGATTGAAGGGAAGAACAGTTCAAAAAAAAAAAAAAAAAAAAAGAGAGAGAGAGAGTATGAGAAAAGTCAGAAAAAGGAGCTGACTGTGTGCCCAGTGCAAATAGGTGAGATAAGAGGAAGACCATTTTTCTACATTTTTCACCAGCGTCAGCACTCTGTAGTAACAAATATCACTAGTGTCAACTGTCTGTTCTAATAAACTGCACCTGACTCAAACAGCGACCCTTGTTATTAAGCTGTCAACAATACACAGATGGATAACAAACTCTTTCAGATCCGTCCAAACCTTAAGGAGTTCCTCTCATCTACTTCTGGTGGTCGTAAAGAAGAAACAGTTTTGTGCCGGCTGCACACCGGCCATTCGTATTTTACCCATTCATACCTTTTAAAGAGTGAAGAAGCTCCATGGTGCATTCCATGTCATGTGCCACTCACAATGAAACATGTTCTTTTAGAGTGTTGGGACTTCCATGATGCGAGACACAAACATTTTACAGCAGATTCCATGAAAACCTTGTTCAGAGAGGTTCCGCCTGACACGATCTTTGAGTTCTTGAAAGAGATTAACATTTTTCATCGGATCTGAGATTTTACAATGGAAAGATTTTTAACAAACTTTTGGATGGGTTTTTCAATGTATTTTAAAGAATTGTGTGAATGAATGACTTGTGAGTTGATTTTAACGCAGTGACAGCCCTGATGTGGCCCTTTGCGGTTGGCTGGGCTATAAGCAACATTATCTTATCTTAATCTAAGTAAATCTCTGCAATTTCAGCGGTCTGTTATTGTAAATCTCACCAGTGTCAGCAGTGTAAATCTCACCAGTGTCAACAGTCTAACAAATCTCACCTGTGTCAACCGTCATTGATAGCCTAACAAATCTCACCTGTGTCAGCCGTCACATAAATCCTTCCATTGTTGATAGTCTTACAATCTCACCGGTGTGTCATTACAATCTCACCGGTGTGTCATGAGTCACAACAGTGTCAGCAGTCTCATAAGCCTCACCAGTGTCAACAGTGCACTAAACTTCACCAGTGTCAACAGTCATAAATCTCATAAGTGTCAGCAGTGTTGTAAATCTCACCAGTGCCAACAGTTAAATCAAATTCACCATTTTAACTCTGTCTCATAGTCTTCTTGTCAGGTAGGGGTTTTGAGGAATGGAAATGGAAGTGAAAACTAAATAATTTGACACTTAAAATACCTCCATGACAATCCCTCCTTTCCTCCCACACTGAAGAAAGAAAAGGAAAATTCCAGTAAAAGAGTGACATTAGATCATTCAGTCTTGCACCAGAGCAACACTCGGGTGCCGCTGAACAGTGCCACAAACCTGTGCCGAAGAAATGCTCAGGCCAAGGACCTGTTGTCCTTAAACTTGTATTTGTCTAAAACTTTACAAGTTACAGTTTTCAAATTGACACAGCTAGAAATAGAAGCTTCATTTATATATATGTTAAAGTTTTGGAATTTTTTTTTTGGGGGGGGGGGGGGGGGGATGGAGTGTACTGTTTTCAACTAGACATGGCATCTTGTAGAAATTGAAACATTGTTTGAGTTCGTCGAAGCATCATTGGTTCAAATGCATAAAAATTATTAAAGAAATTCTGATTGCTGAACAGTTAACTTTGATATCAACATTGCAGAATTTTTCACATCTTTTTAGAGTATTTTTCCAGATACTTAAAAGTTGAGATTGAGTACTCAGTCTCGTCATGTAATAGTAAAACTCTGCTATCAAAAATCCAAAAGCTCATCATGTTAATGAAGTTGTAATATTTTACCATACAATTACTTGGCAATAATAACCATGTGCTTTTCCCCCCACTTGGCTAAACAGTTTTTGAGTTAGTAGGGTTGAAGTAAAATTATTCCTTTTGTTCAAGCAGACAGCCCGAACTGGCCAGGCAGGAGGGCCTGTCCAGGCTCTAAACTCGGAAGAGTTGAAAGGGTAAAGCTGTCCTCCTGCTTCCCAAATCCCCTACCCAGGTTACAGACTGCAGAGTCATACTCCAGCAGGGTTAGAAGCCTCAAGAAGTCTCCCAGAAGATGATGACAGATGAGGCCACACAGCGTGGTACGCTGCCAGGAAACGCCCTCCTCCCTTGTATATGACTGTGAATGAGAAGCTCTACACCCCTAAGGACTAAAAATGGCCACAATAGAGAAGTGAATGGTTCTCACTTAATTTCTCAATACTTCATAACAGGAAATGTTTGGCACCACCTGCATAATAGGCTGGGTTTTGTTTGTTTGTTAAATCAGTGTGGACAGATGTGATTAAAAAAAAATGTTTTTAAAAATCTGTGGATTGTAGTGGTTTTGTTGTTTTTGTTTTTGGCCGAAAAACTGTCTTGGAATATATTGTTCTGCCCTGATTGAAATAAAGAGTTGTATGTTTATTACAACTGTGTTGGTTTGAAGAGGAAGGAGAGAGGTGATTTGAATTTTACTTGAACACTTCATGCACAAGCATGTGTACATATGGATGCACACACACTCAAACATGTGCGTGCACACATGGACATGCAGACTCACATTTTCTCTCTCTCTCTCACATACTCACACACACACACATACACACAAACGCATGCATGTACATACACACACACACACGCATGCATACACGCACGCACGTACACATGCACGCACATTCGCACGCACACACACATACACCCACACATGCACAGTTCATGGAACTTATGGATGCACATGGTTTATAAGAGGGGGGGGGTGGGGGGGGGGGGGGGGGGAGTGAGGACTGGGTTGGGTAGAAAGAAGGGCAGAATCCTGAATCCAGTTGTGAATATATAATCTTTGTAAGCCAATCTTTTCTCTCAAATTGAGCATAGGTCATAGGATCTTCCCATTCAAAACAAGTTTTGGATATTACCACTCAAACTGAGCCTGTGGTCTCCGCACTGAAACCATGAAGGTGGAATCTTTCCACTCTAATTGAGCTGATCACCTCATCCAAACTTGAGCCTCCTGTCTCATTCAAACTGAGTCTTGGATCATCTTGCTCAAACTTAAACTTGAGATCTTCTCACTTGAAGAGTGACGAAACTCAGGGTTCCTCTCTCTCCAGCAATAAACCTAAATGAGATAACTTGTTGCAGAGAGAAGAATCATGAACCATGAACATAGTATCTCATTTTGAGCCTACAGTCTTTCGGGTTGTGCTATGAACCTTGACCCAACCATAATCATTAATCTTTTCATCCTAAATATGAACATGGAGCTTTTTACCCAAACCATGAACCTTGGATCTTTTTACCACCACCGTGAACATTGGATCCCCAAAGCCTACCGCAACTATGGATCTTTTCACCCGATGCATTGCCATGGATCTTCTTCCCCCAAACATGAGCATTGAATATTTTCATAATCATTCATAACCTAGGATCTTGTCACGCCATCCGGGAACTTGGAATCTCACTCTGACTATAAAGCTTGGACTTGACCTCAATCCATCCATGAACTTGGGAGAGACTCCATCCACGAGTCTGAGATCTCAACAATGGTTGTGATCATCTTGTTCCAACTGTTAATGTAGCATCTCACTGTATCCATTAACCAAGGATCTCACCTCAGTAAGGAACAGAGATCTTTTCTTACCATCCACAAACCTCAGATTTAGTCTGAGGTGTCAGTCCCATCTGTGAGCTATGGATATTATCACTTCATCAGTGAATGCAAGATCTCAGGCATGAACCTGTGTTTTCATTCTGAAAAACAAACTGGGGTTTCACTCCAGGATCTTACTCCCATCCTTAATCTGGGATCTCTGGCCTGTCAATATGGTTGGATCCCTTCACTCCATGAACTTAGGATGTCACCCAAACCATGAACCATGGATCTTCAAACAATGGACTTTTAGACCTTCTCATTTTCTACATACATGTAACAGTGTCCTTAAGGACATCATGCTACTAAGCAACCATAAGTTCAACCGGGGAGGGAGGTGGGGTGTTGATTGGTTTGGGCATTTTGGGGGAAAAAAAATGGTGGTTTTAAAGAAAATGAAAATTGGAAGAGTTAGGGGGTGAAGGGTGGATATAGAGGCATTGACACACAAATTCACCTGGAATTTTCAGTTGAATGCCCATTTAAGACCCTTTCACTTTGTATGGTGTCATTAACTTTACATCAGTGTGGTAGCCAGTAAGATTTACTACAAAGCTGATGACAAAGGAGGCGAAGCATTACTTTCCTGGGCCTGATTTCTATTCATTGTTGTTTTGAACCGTTTAATCCTCATGGCTTGACTCATTTTAAAAACAAAAAAAGTTGTAATGAAGGCATTTTTTACTCGTAATTTTAGATTTAATGACTGGAATAATATGATTTGACATCACAAGAGGTGATATCATTGCATCAATATAGCGATCTGGAGTACCACAATGTTGAATTTGATCGGCACTTTGACATAGCTGCTTTTGTGTGTGTGTGTGAGGGAGAGAGAGGGGGAGAGTGTGTATGTGTTTGCATGCATGTTTATGTCAGTGTATGTTACTGTTGTGTCATGCTCTGCACATGCTCATGCAGGGTTTGTACGCTCCTTGAAACTCCTTGAAACTTCTTGAATTTTGACAGCGAATTTCAAGGCCTTGAAAACCTTTGAAAATCGATAGAATGTGGTTCTGTAGACCAAACCTCCTTGAAAACCTTTGAAAATCAAGCCATTGGCTCCAAAAAATTTTAATGTGGCAAAAAGAAAAAGATAAAGTTACAAATTATCTCCCTTGGTTAAATAGCAGACGACAAGCCAGGATCGCAACGATGTTTGTAAAAATTTGTTTTTACATAATTTTTTTCATCAACCTGAATGCAGAAAAATCAAATTGCCGTTTCTTTTTTCAATTTTTATGCAAGTATTGTTGCCTTGAAATAAAGAAAAAACACTCTTTGAAAACTCCTTGAATTTTGTTCTTGGGAGTCTGCAGGAACCCTGTCATGTATTTATTTGTAAAGTTTGGAAACATTGTGCTCTGATTTAAAATATTTCGGTCAAAATCTATCCAGCACATGTATGCATCTCATGATTTTTTTTTTTAACCAACATTTCATTTTGAACTATTTATTTCAAATCTTTATTTCTTTTTCCAGCTTTGTATATGTATGATGAAATCTCAAGCTAGTGCTATTTTATTCAATAGTCTCAGCACACAAAAAAAATCAACCAATTTACCAACAAGGGACTGTGTGGGATCGTTGTTATTGTAAAGTTCAGCTATAAAGCCATGAAGAAAAAAAATTTAATGAGTGAAAAAAAATTTTCTTCATTACTTATTTTTAAACTTGATGAAAAATGTGACTTCATACTCATGCAACATTCAAGATTTGCAAAATGTTCAGCCCCACATTTTTTCTAAATTTTTCTGATTCTTAGATTTGTAGGAAGTTTCGTTGATTTCTCTTTAAAATTAAGCATCACAGTGTGTGTTTCGGGCATAGTGCTCCTGTTCATTTCATTCAAGGATCACACACACACACACACACACACACACACACACACACACACGCACGCACGCACACTCAGGCATGCCTACACACACAAACACACAATTTTGATGTTTTCAGTTGATATTGTTTATAGCCCAGCCAACCGCAGGGGGCTGATCAGGGCCATCACATTGTCAAAACCAGTTCCATGAATTTTGATGCTGGTTTTGATATTGATGTTGATGGCGTGTGCTTGCATTTGTTATTGTATTTTCCTATCATTTTAAGAATGTATTGTGGATTCATTTGTCAGTACATTTTTATTTTTTCCATTTTTATTTCTGTCACTTTCTTGTCTTCAGTAGTTTGTTTCCTTCAGTGGTTTGTTTCCTTCAGTTGTTGATATTGTCAGTGCTGGTTTGTCATTGGGTTAGTTACTTATTACATGTTCTTTTCGTATCTTTTTTTTTTTGTTCTTGTTGATTAAAAGTTGCCACCCATTTATGTATTTATGTTATTGGAAATCTTACACTAATCGTTTATGAATTTTAGCGGTGTAAAAAAACATCAGGTAGAATAGTTTTCACCTTCCAGAATTTCAAGAGAAAAATATTTATGTACTGTTACTTAAAGAATAACGTTCATGTCGCAGCTGTGCCTCAGACATAGTACATATGAATGCAAGTATGTACACACACACATGCATGCACGCATGCATGCACGCGCACTGTAATGGCGTTTTTCTGTCTTGCACTCTCTCTCTCTCTCTCTCTCTCTCTCTCTCTCTCTCTCTCTCTCCCTCTGTCAAGTGTTCCTCTCCCACCTGATACCTCCACCCCCCCTCCCCCCCTCTCTCAGTTGACTTGATTTGTCGTATTTAGTTTTTTTCAAGCTCGTCTTGTTTACTCTTAGGTGATAACATTTCTTTTGAATGCCGTTGTTTATCAAAACTTGTCTTTTTCTTTTATAAATGATTGTGTGTGTGTGTGTGTGTGTGTGTGTGTGTGTTTGAAAACAAAAATCAGTTATGATTCACCATCACGTTCACATTCGGATCTTGGTCCTAGCACACTCTAAAATTGGACAAGTCTGTTTACACCCCAGGGATGCATAGTATTGTTAAAGTAAAGTGCCTATATTAGCGTGTGCATGAATGTTCACTTTGTGTGTCAGATTCTGTGTGCATATATGGTCACATTATGCATGTAAACATGTTTCCATACAGACCAGTGGTCCTAACGATTTATGCAGTGGAAGTCTTGAATGAAGACAGAAGAATTTTAACCTTAAAAAAGCAAATACAGCAAGCTGTGGAACTGTCATGAAAAATTAGGCTTATGTGTTTACTGGTACGCCACCTATCCTATCAATCGAGGAAGAAGTATGATGTCAGTAAAAGGCAACAGAAGAAACAGAGAGACTGCTCACCTATCTACCCATCTGTTAACATGGCAACTTCCCCAGAACATCCTAGGAACTGAACTGGGTTTTTTTTATGGTGGTTTTTGTCTGCAGGTCAGAAAACTGAGTGTTTTGTCCTGGAGAATTGGGTGTATAGACAACTGTCGAAACTGAAGGTTTTGTCTAGGAGCATCAGTATTTATTTTTAGGCAGATGAAGAGATTGGATGCTCAGTGTTGGAGCATCAGTATTTGACTATAGTAGCCCGAGACATTAAATGCATTGCGTAGGACTATCAGTAGACTATTATGCTAGAGACAACCTGAGAAGTTTTGTCCATCATCAACCTTTAATTAGAGACAGCTTGAAAAACTGAATACATTGGGTCGGAGAGTCAGTGTTTATTCGTAGACAGCTTAAGAAACTGAATGTTTTGTTTTGGAGAGTCGGTGTTTGATTTCAAAAGCCCGACGAAATAAATGCCTTGTAACAGATAATCATCGTTTATTTATAGGCATGGTACAGGGAAAACATCAAAAGTTGCTGAGTACTGTAATGTGTGTACGGTCATCTGAAGTGCTGGCAGCAAGCTTGCAGTTTGATATAGGTATTACAGAATGAAAATATTTATGAAGATTGATGAGGCCATAAAAAAAAAAATCACTCCCGCCCCCCACCCTCAACCCCACCCCGTCCTGAAAGTGATCAAAATGAGCTTGCATTTTTTTTTTTTTTTTGTCTTTTTGTTTTTGGTAGTTGCTGTGTCTGTTGTCTGGAAGTTCAGATCAGGTAAGAGGAAAGACCGTTCTCACATGCATAACTGTTGTCAACAAATCTTTTTTTGGTGTGCTGTTTGAATCATGCATGTCATCGTGACGAATGGGAATCCTGTATATGAGTCTGCTCATTGCTGTCACGTACAAGATGTCCCTGGGTCACCATGATATTAAACTTTTTTTTCCCCCAGTGTTGTGTGTGGTGTGTGAATGGAAATAGGAGGACCAAAAGTGAGGAAATGTCTTTCTGTGTGTTGCAGGCAATGTTTCCCAGCAGCAAGCGGCCCAGCCCTTACCGCCAGGCACACGCCCAGGTTGTGGTTATGTTCACCCTGCTGATGCACAGAAGTGGAGGGTGAGTACACTGCTTTCTGCTGTGTATGTGTGTCATTGGGTCTTGTTTGTCGGTGTCCTCAGGAAGATCCGCTCCAGCCAAGCATGCCTAAGAATGTTTGTATTTCTCGCACACACAGTACAGGCATGTACACATACACGCACACACGCAGGCGCACATGGACGCACGCGCGCACGCACACACACATGCACACGCGCACACACACTGTCTCACACACACACACACATGCATGCACACATTCACACACTGTCCTAAACACTCACACTCTCACACACACACACACACACACACACACACACACACACACACACACACACACACACACACACATATGCATGCATGCATGCACACACAATCACATACTACACCAAGAAGTTTTTATTGCATGTCACTTGACTGACTCTAATTTTTGTACAGACAGAAACTTTGGAGGTTGGAGGGGGTAGGGATAAGGGGAGGAAAGGAATTGGGAAGAGAAAGAGAGGGGGGGGGGGGGGGGGGAGAAAGGGTTATAAGAAAGCATGCCAATTAAACAAGGCATGTACACAAAAATAGTACACACGAAGAAGTGGTGGTCAAGGACCAACCAAGCAGACAACAGAAGTACTCGTTTACTCCAGATTTTCAGGGGAAGGCACTCGTTATGTTCAAAATGGTGACAGAATGTGCAAGTAGAATAAAGCACTTGTTTGCTTTATGTAAGGTGACCTTCCTCAAAAAAAAAGGAACAGCGCACACACAAAACTTGTGATCAAGGACTGACTGACACAGCAGACGACTGAAGTTCTCATTTTCTACAAATTCTTTCAACGGAAAGCACTCGTTATGATGAAAATTGTGATGAAAAGTGCTAGTAGCATATAGCATGCATTTTCTCTAAGGTAATGCAACCTTCTTTGAAAGAAATCTGACATCTCATTTTCATCTGGCATATTAGCGGAAAGTGCTTTTTTTTTTTTTAACCTAACACCTTTTCTTCTTTGAAAGAAATCTTGACATCCCATTTTCATCTGGCATATTAGCAGAAAGTTTTTTTTTTTAACCCAACACCTTTTCATGTCAATTATCATAATATTCTCATTGTTGTTAACAGATTCTTATTCCACTTAAAATTGCTTTTGAGTTTATTTTTCAGTGTATTTGGTTTGTTTTCTATTCTCTGCATGGTAGAATTTTGGATACTATGAAACATTTGACACTAATCTACCTTAATGCACAACATGTCATTTTTGATTCGCCATAGACCACAGGATATCAGAAATGTGTGATCTTTCACAAACGTAGAGTAATGGACATCTCACATCTCAGCAACCAGGGTAGTTGGGCTAGCACTGATTCATTGTGAAGCACAGCAGATTCTTATTGTCCACAGAAGTAACTCCCCCATAGGGAGAAGGAAGATATGACAGACTATGGTTTCCTGAACTTTGTGGCCTGTATGGGAATACAAGTACATTGTACTTGGTGGGGGTGGTTTCTGAGCTCATCTCTACAAAGTCTATATAATGACATACTCTGAAAGTCTGTATGATAACATGCTGATTAATGTTATGAAGTGATGATGTATCAGTAACAATGGTTCACAAGGTTTCTGTTGTATAATTCATATAAATCAAGCTCAAACCCTTTTGCATTAATATTATAGAAAGAAAATTTGTATCAAGTTGCAGGAAGAAAATCAGAGGTTAAAAAAGAAAGTTTATCTTGTGTAAATTCACATCAATTCTGGTATCTGTTTAGTTACCCTCATCACAACATTCATAAACAACCTTTTACATACTCAAAGATCTCATCTGACTCTCTCTCTCTGTTTCTTTCACTGTCTGTGTCTAGTTTGACTCTCGCTGTCTCTCTCTCTCTCTCTCTCTCTCTCTCTCTCTCTCTCTCTCTGTCTGTCTGTCATTCTCTCTGTCTTGTTTTGTCTCGCTTTCACTCATGCATGCACGCCTGTATGCACGCAGTATGCACTCATGTACGCACGCGCGCATGCACACACACACACAACACACACACACACACACACACACACACACACACACACACACACACACACACACACACACACACCACAGAGGAGGAAAAGCCTGCAGAATAAATTATTAACAGATTTAAATGCTGTGTGGAAAAGATGAAAAATATTGGTGTTTGTTTCTTAAGAGCCAGAGGTGATGTATCTTCAGGGTTTAAGGAGCTTTACTTTTCAAGTTCTAAAATTCATAGATTATGAGTGAGATAGGTGGGTGAAGGTTGAGGCATCGAGGGAATGTTTGGAGGTTGGGGGGGGGGGGGGGGGGGGGGGGGAGTAAGTGAAGGAGGTGGGGGGGAGGGCATAAAACGTGGAAAAAGAATGTTGAGCAGCTGTTGCAAGTACACATTGAAGATGTAAAATGCTTTGCACTTTTACGACCTAAGATTCATTGATTATTTGTGAGATGGGGGAAGGTGACAGGGGGCTGGTGATAAAACATAGGCCAGCTGTTGTAGCGTTTATCTATAGGGTTTAAGGAGCTTTACACAGTGGTCTAAGATTCGTTATATTTGCTGGAGGTAGACAATGGGGAGATGGAGACAGTGGTGTGTAGATGCCAAAAGTAATGTTTACCAGCTGTTTCAAACTTTTTCGTCAATCTTTGGGGTTTTAGGAGCTTTACAGTTTAAAGGTATAGTGGTCGTTGATCATTTATGAAATGGGTAGAGAGGGGGTGGCGTAGAAGGGTCTATGACACAGAGTTACTTTCAAAGCGAGGTGACTGAGGGCGGAAAGCAAAGCAAATTTTAAAAAGAGAGGGTGTTAGTTCCGCCAGACGATACAGACAAACAGATTACAGGACAACACCTTCTCTTTTTAAAATTCGTTAAAATAGATTTTGTGAAAAGCTGCCAGAATTTTGTTGAAATTTTGTTGAAATCAGTCTTCCATAAAAACCTATATGAAAAATAGTTCAGAAAATAAAAAAAAATCACTTCAGGTGGGACATCTCTGTACAAGATTTTCATGGAGTTTGCTGTAAAGTGTTAATGTATGACATCATGTAAGCCCAGCACTCTATAAGACTGAATGGGACATTTTTTACTTAACCTCAAGGATGCTTTCAGTTATTGGCCAACATTTTACTTTACCATGGAGTTCTCTTTGACCTGTCTCCACTTTGTTAAATTCAGATCAGTGCGAAGTTTGTAGTTTTCAGTACGCCTTCTTAAAACGGGATGTGGCTGTACAATTTTTTTTTAATGAATTATTGAGAACTGGAGACACCTTTTAAAAATAAACTGCATTGAATGCAGTATGTTAACTAAGCTTAGATTTGTTTGAGAGATACTCGTCTTTTAAAGGGGGAAGAGAGAGGAATTGGAGGAAGGCATGGGGGTATGCTGGTTAATTCATTGCTTGATTTCACCTAAACATTGTTTGTGTACTTGATAAAGATAGTTTGAGTGAATGGGACATTGCTCTGGACGGGACACTAATACTGAATTTTTTTTGTTTTGTTTTATTGATTACGGTATTGACAGCTATCTGTGTGGGTTGACACTGATCATCAAGATCAAAGTAACATGACTATTCAGAAGTCATTGGAAAAAGCAGTTTGTCAGTATGACAAAACCCTTTTGCATTCATGCATGTGTTGTTTGTTTCTAGATGTAAAAGGAAGGATTTGTTGGTGCGGTTTGAAGCGTTTCCATTGATGATAGTGTGTGTCCGTCCGCGCGCTTGTGTGTGTGTGTGTGTGTGTGTGTGTGTGTGTGTGTGTGTGTGTGACTGTGAGAGAGAGAGAGAGAGAGTGTGTACATGTTTTTGTATGCACGTGTGTGTGTGTGTGTGTGTCTCATTGTCTGTCTGTCTGTTTCATTTCATTTAGTGTGTTTTGATAGTTGTCTTGATTTGTGTCTGTTGACCGCTGTTGTCAGCAGAGTGTGTGAGCAGACTGAACTGAACAGTGTCCATGTAGAGTGTGCTGCTTCGTGTCTGATTCAGTGGTTAGCACTCACTCACGTACACAGCTTGCACGCTCGAATGCAGAGCATAGAAGTGGCCACTGAATGAAAAATCAGATAAAACCTTTGAAGTTTATATTCATTGACCACACAAACAAAAATATGATACCAACCATATACATAATGTTCACACATGGCACATGGAAACACACAACAGTGATATTCAGATTTATTATAAGTAGAATAAATTGGGTGGCTGCTGCAGGCATAAATGAGATCAAGCTTAGTGCGTAGAAACTTGGCCAATCTAGGTACCTCTACACCAGCGGCCAGGAGAGGAAATATTCACCATAAACGGGTAACACAATTAGTTTTTTACTTTGAGCAAATTGCTCAAAATCCATTTCTGGAAACTTAAAAGATATATGTGTTCACAGTGAACTTACAAGACCATCCGAGGAGGGTCAGAGTGAGGATATCTTCAACGCAATATTCAAATGTAGATATTTGGCAGGTGCATCTTTTCAGCGCTTGGGAGGATACAACGTTTTGTCTTCATGATTTCTATTCTTTTAAGAGTTGGCATTGACTGAAAAACAGATGCTGATGAAGCAGCTTCACTCTGTCTACATTGTGGTGCAGAAAACTGAAAAAGAGAGATGAAAGGTGAGTCCAAACTGACATTTCTGCTTAAAATTTGGTGTCCATCTTGGATATCAGTGTGTTCCTGTGATCATTGTATTCTTTCTGAATAGCAACATGTTTGAATGTTATCAGGTGGGTGTGAAACTGATCTTACGTTTAATGTTTGAGTATGGGACAGTGTTTGTTGGAAATACTGAGCCAAGTTCCAGAGGTTGAGGAAAATCAAGACTAGACAAAGAGACAAAGAAAACAGTGTTCTGGGAGGTGGTGGGGGTGGTCTTTTCACGAAGAGTGTCTGTTTTGGGAAGTAAATCTGGTGTAGACAACAAGGAAGTTCATTCAGGAAAACAAACAATTAAACAAAAAAACACAAACCAGCAAAACTGTTGATAGGGAGAGACATTGTATTAAGGGATAACTCTAAAGCAGATAAAGAGGGAAGTATTTCAAAGGGAAAAAAAAAAGTTGTGTTTACAGGGAAGGATTTTTGTATTGAGAGGGTCTGTCTTGTTTTGATGAGGAAAATATTCCACAATGCAGTATTTATAATGAGAGCGATTGTGTACAGAGAGCGGTTTCTTGGAGGAAGTTTCATCCTAATAACTTTAGCAGGAGGTCATAATTGAGAAGAACAAGAGGAGATTCATTGTATTACGCTAAAATGTCTGTAAGGTAATTCTCAAGTGAGAAGACAAATCACAAGTTGCCTGTGATTGATACTTAACCCTTGAACCTGTAATCATACTCTTCCTGCTGAATTTTTCTTTGGAAACCTTTTGAAGACGCTTGTTTGATATGATCATAATTATGAAAACTAATACAAACACATTCAGATCAAAATAATTGAATACCTGTATTTCATTTGTTTTCATAGTTGGTGTCATTGTTACAGCTGCCAACCCTCCAGAAATTTTCTGGAATTTCCCTGCTATAGAAATTTTCTTGAAATCCCAAATTTTATATTAATATTCAGAATTTCAAAATGTTGTTTAGAAATGTGGGCTTTGGGGTGTATTTGAAAATATGGGACTGATGAACTATAGCAGAATAAAGCTCAAATGATGTTTTGTGAATTTCAGAAATTATATAGTGCAAATTGCATTCTCTCTCTCTCTCTCTCTCTCTCTCTCTCTCTCTCTTAATCTCACCTGAAGCAACAGGGATTAAAAGTCCATTCATTTAAATGTCAAATTACCCCTTCTTCATCCACCCCACCCCCTTCGTGTCTTTGTTCCTGAATTTGACTCCAGAAGGTCGGCAGCTATGCATGTTGTTAAGAATGTGAAAATCTTGTTTTGTCATTGTCAGATGACTTTTAATTTGTCTAAGGGACTGTAGACTTTATTAGATCACCATGTTGTATGCATCCGGTCTTCATCCTAACTTAAGGTGGGCTAGCATGATTCATCAGTAAATAACTCTTTGTGTTTCAGGTGACGCAGAACAAGCTTATGAGCAAGAAGATAGGAATAATGATTTTAACTTGCTACACAATGCTGCTGCTGCCATCTCAGAGTGTGGAGGAATGACTGGCGTAACCGCAGCCCCCCAGAGGAACAGAAAACAGTGCCTCCCAAGTGCTCTGAAAAATGCAGGATGCTAGGTCAGCGATATCCAGGATGCTAGGTCAGCGATATCCAGGATGCTAGGTCAGCGATATCCAGGATGCTAGGTCAGCAATATCCTCATTTGTCCTGCATCAGTAGCTGTGTGGTCATCACGTACACATGGAGGATGACCTCGCTGTCCAAAAAAAAAAACTGTCAGCTTAGGTTTACCTCTGGTGAGAGTGTTGTCAGCCCAGTTACTTACAAATGGTGGACAGGGCAGCCTCCAAGAGAGCTTCAGTTTGTATTTTACTACCAGTGATGTACTGTTGCCAACACCTACACTTGCACATGGAGGCCGACTCAGTGTGTTGCCTGCAAAATGACTGTGAGGCTGTTGCCAGCACCCACACTTGCAAGAGGATGATGACTCACTGTGTTGCGTGTAGAATGGGTGTCAATGCTGTCGACGCTGTGCATTCGGAAGAATCATGTTCAGACACCTAACAGACCTCCCGCTTTGGTGTTCAGTGTCAGAGATTGAAACTGCAAGTGTAAACAATGCAAGGTGAAAATGAAATGTTTGATTTAGCTACTTTGAAATTGAATAGTCCCTAACGGGTGAATCTGTGACCAGGTGTTGGAGAATAGCACAGACCTTAAGGGCTTTGAAAGAAGTGTGTTGTCTGCATTAACAACATGGAAGACAGGTGTTTGGCTTTGCCCTGACTGGCTTTTTCGTCATAACAAGTCAGTGGATTTGTTCCCTGCACCTTGTATTTCTTCAGGGTCTGTGAGTGTTACTGACAGCAGGCACAAACCTTGATGGTTTGATGTTTTGTGCTTTTTTTCCTATGACAACAAAACAAATTGCACTTATCCATTGTTTACCACTCTTTGTGTGGTTCACAACTCACTGTCGTCTATGCTGATACACTGAGGCAAGCTGTACTAGTGTGCTTAGTGGTCTGTGTACTATGTATTCTCTGAGCTCAAAATGTTGTATTGGTTTGGAATAAATGTTAATTTGTGTTAACCTATGTCTTCAAAGGTTGTTGCTGTGTTCACATGGACAGTGAAAGGTGTATAATAGGTAGGGGTTGCCTTTGTCATCAGAGGAAATTATTTTCCCAAGGTTGTTCTTTGTACGTTGGTGCCAGCAAGACAGTTTATTTGGTGCTGTTTGAGCAGAGGAACAGAAAGAACTTACTGGTACATTTGAAATAACATGTATGCTTTTGTACTGGATGTTTCAACATCAGACTGTTTTGTTGTTGTTGTTTTTTTCATGACAGCAGATAGTTGACATTCCATGTACTCAGAGATGGTTGGGTTGAGGTTTGCAGAGAGGTATACAAATACAGTAATCTCCAAGTAGATATATTTATATCCTTTAATCTCAGATTAACATTACATACACAGAGAATTTAGGGTTGGACTTGCTTCCTTTTCAGATTTTTATTTACCTCCAGGGAAAGCCCCCTGCTCGTCAGTCAGTGATAATTTTGAATTCTATAAAGTGCTTAGTGATGTAGAAATGGGGAAAACACAGTGCACACAACCTTGAAACATACTATGCGCACACACTCCTTCCAAAGTATCCTTTCTGATTGTCCAGTGCTTTCCGACTTGGCCTGTCATTTTGCATGATATGATGTTGATGTCATAACCAGTAACTTAAAATGGCAGTTTCATGAAGCGAAATCCCCGGGGGTCATGAGAATTATCACAATTCTGAAAAAAAGAATTCTGAACTTCTATTTCGTCTCAGTAGATGTGTGGAAAATATTGCTCTTGGTATGAGAGCAGCATTCACCATTTGCCTGACACATGTTATAGTCTGGGCAGCTGTCTTGAGCTGGAATTGTTAAGCATATAAAAACATTGCAGTGACCTTGACATAAAAGATGTATAAAGTGATGAAGTGATTCCCTCCAACCTAACTGGACCCTGAAGGCTGACGGTTGCCATTTCCTTCTCCACAGGACGGAGGAGGAGACCCACCCCAGGCGGGTGGCAGTGGATTGCAGCAAGCCCCTCGAGGCAGCACGGAACCCAAGAATGTCAGCAAGGAAGAGCTGGAGCGCTTGCTTCAGGAGAACTTGTCCATCAAGGACATGGCCCACAGGCTGAGCATGTCGCGCCCCACGCTGTACAAGCTGCTCAAGAAACACAAGCTGGAGTGCGCCTTCAAGTACACCACCAACGAACAGATCGTGGAGATGATGGGGGCTGTGGTCATGGAGATGCCCCAGGCCCTCACTGATCCCGCTCTGATGAACCAGCGCTTGATGTTGAGTGGTTTTCTGGCGGTGTCGGAGAAGCGGATGTTGAGCTGTATGAGGAAGCTGCAGAAGGAGATGAACCTTACGTTTTGATTCTGTGTTGTGCTGGGATCATTGTCGGAGCTGTGAATCACTGTCTGGTGAAGGAATGAATAAAGTTGTGGTGGAAGAGACATGCCCATCTCCCTATCATTGTTCTTTACTGCTCCAAGTGAAGGAGTGAATAAAGTTGTGGTGGAATAGACATGCCCATCTCCCTATCCCCTTTTGTTCTTTACTGCTCCGAGTGAAGGAGTGAATAAAGTTGTGGTGAATAGACAGGTCCATCTCCCGATCCTCTTTTGTTCTTTATTGTTCCGTGAACTACTAAGCAACTGGACAGCCTCTGTGTGTGTGTGTTCGTTCTTCTCTTTAATGTCTTTTCACAATGCTGTGATATTAGACGAAAAAAAAACAAACAAAAAAAACTCCCGTCTTCCTATCTCTGAACCTCCCTACCATTTCCCTTCAAAAATGAAATCTTAACAACAATAACATACTCAAAACATTTGTAAACATTAAATCAATGAGCCAACTGGGCTCCGTTTTAAGCCTTTAACAACATCCAGCATAAGCAAATCGTTCAATAAAATATTCTTAAAAGATGAATCTGAAACTGTTGAATCACAAATCGAAATGGGTAAAAATGATTTCAAATGCTGACAGTGTAGAATAACATGGACAGGTGTTATTTCCTCACCGCAGACGCACTTAACATGACTGTTGAATTTGCATCTGAGCGCATTCAGTCTGAATCTGTAGACCAGGGATGACAGTGTTCGGTTTTCACACATGAGCTCACCATTGCAGGAATGTATATGTTTGACTTTGAAAATATTCCTCTTTTCAGTGAAATTTACAAAAGAACCTCCTAATAGTTCCTTCACATGATTCCAACAAGTTTTCGTTATTAAGGAATAACTTTCAGATAAAGATAAAGGAATTTTAACACATACAGAATTTTTAATGTTCATTGCACCCTTTTTAGCTGCTCTGTCCGCCCATTCGTTACCAAAAATATTACAATGGGATGGAACCCAAGAGAATGAGATACTAGTTCCACGCAGTGACAAATAATGGATTGTATGACAAATTTCTGCAATAATATCACCTCTTACTTTTAGATTATAAGACTGTAGCGCGTCTAAAACAGATTTAGAATCAACCAAAAATAATACCTGAACTAGACTAAAAGGAAGATCAAGCAGAAAATTCAAACCCATCAAAATAGCAATAAGTTCTGCTGTAAATATTGAAAAATGTTTTCCAAGATGGCAAGCCTTTTCTGCTTTTAAAGCTGGGATTACAAATGCAGCTCCAACCATGTCATTATCTAGCTTAGAGCCATCAGTGTAAATTTTTAGATGGTCTGGGTAGTGCTAAAAAATATGAGCTTTTACAGATGCAGATAAAGTGGGACTATCATTTTTCTTTATATTTGTATAATTAGTATCGAAATAGGCTGATAGTAGTTCCCATTTAGGGACTGCAGTGAACAGTACACGAGATGATATATCTTTCTTATTGATTCCTGACTCTTGAAAAATGTCATAAGTGTAAGTGCCTATTGTTTCTAAAGAGGCAACCGACTTTACTCTTTTGGGAAAATCCGTGTCTGATTTTACGCACACTTCATCATAATTTGAATTTGGAACTGATGTACTCCGTAGGATATATTTAGATGATGCTAGTTTCATATTTTCTTCAAAGGTAATATACCAATTTCAGCATATGTTTTTAATGAAGATGTATATACTGGAACTCCAATGGCAAGTTTATAGGCTTTACTGTCTGTACTTTGCATTTTTTTTTAAAAGGTATTTTGGGGCAGAGAAGAATACCTCTTGGGCATATGTTAACTTTGAACGAATAAATACTGTTACTAGATGTATAAGAGTGGAAATGTCTTGTCCCCACTGTTGTTTGCTGACAATTTTTAGGAAGTTCAGACTCTTTTTAGCTTTCATCATTACGTATTCTAAATGCTCTTTCCATGACAATTTTGATGTAAGGATTACTCCTAAAAATTTAACAGACTGTGCATAATTGATAACTGACCCTTCTAGATTGAAAGAAGGCAAATCTCTTCGATCGTAACCAGAGTCAAAAAGCATCATATGTGATTTCTCTGGAGACCAAGTTAAACCATTTTGAATCATAAAACCATTTATATTATCAAGTTCTCTTTGATACAGTTTTTTAGTGTAATTTAGCGATCTCATTGGAGTGCGTTTT
This sequence comes from Conus canariensis, assembly GCA_033310375.1. NCBI lineage: Eukaryota > Metazoa > Mollusca > Gastropoda > Neogastropoda > Conidae > Conus > Conus canariensis. The sequence goes on along the minus strand of CM065718.1, from coordinate 57,038,224 downwards.
TTCATAGTCACTTTCATCCATATGTAGATATCATCAGCATATTGAACCAGTTCAACATGATTAGACACAGATGATGGTAGGTCATGTGTTAAAATATTGAAAAGTATTGGTGCTACTACTGATCCTTGTGGAATTCCCATATGAAGTGGTTTTAATTTTGAGTAAGTGTGTCCTGTTTTGGTCTGAATTGATCTATCTGCTAGAAAAGTCTTGAAATAATTATACATGCAACCTGGTAAGCCAATGGATTTTAATTTATAAAGTAGTCTAGAGTGCCATACTTGATCATACGCTTTTTTGATATCAAAGAAAGTAGCCAGTACATTTTTCCTTCTAGCAAACTGATGTTTAATTTGGGTTGTTAATTTGGTAAGGTGATCGATGGTTGATCTGCCCTTACGAAAACCTGCTTGATGTATTGGTATGATATTGTTCTTTTCGCAGTAGTGTAGGAGACGATTTAAAATTATTTTTTCCATCAGTTTCCCCGTATGTGACGTCAGAGCAATAGGCCGATAACTGTTTATGTCAGATTTTGGTTTACCAAGCTTGTGTATGGGAACAGTAATAGATTGTTTCCATATTAATGGAATATTTCCAGACGACCAACATCTTTGTATGAATTGGTGAAGAAAGTTAACAAAATTAGCAGGTAAATATTTGATTAATTCATTTGATATTCCATCAGGGCCTACTGAAGTTCTTTTATTTCCATTGGAGAAAATGACATCTTTCATTTCTTTTAAGGTGATTGGGGCATTGATAAAATGGCTGTTATCTTCTATTGGATCATTGTATATTTCACTGGAAGATTCTTTCTCTCGAAAAACTCTATCCTTTTCTGACAAGCCCTCTTTGCAATTCGTCATTGCAAACATTTCTGAGAAAGCTTCGGCCTTTTGTGAGTTAGAAGGAAATTCTTCATTTTTTACATGTACTGGATATTCTGGAAGGCATACTCCATTTTTCATATCCTTTACTTTTTTCCAAGACTTCTGAAGATCTGCATGATCAGAAACTTCGTTTTTACAAAAATTAGACCAATACTGCCGTTTGGCCTGTTCGTTTACTCTATTGCTATGTATTTCTGCCTTCTTCATATTTTTGTGTTTTTCTTCATTCTTTTTGTCTTTGAGATATTCATTAAAGGCTTCTTTCTTCAATTGTTTAGCCTCTGCGCAAGCATCGTTCCACCAAACATTTCCTGAACATTTATTATCTTTCACTTGATTGCACTTCGGTATTGAAGAATCAGCAGCGTATCTCAGTAAATTTTGCATAAACACTATCTATATTATCCGACTGAAGTTCTTCAATGTTATGCATTGACAACAATCTTTCAAATTTGTCCCAATCCGCATTTCTGTAATTATATTTAGGAATTTTATCTTTTACTGAATCCTGACTTACCGGTTTGTCATATAAACTGAAAAACAACGGGAAGATGGTCACTACCCAATGTATCCTTGACAGTATCCCATTCACAGTTGCATGCAATAGCTGGTGATATAAGTGACAAATCGATGGCAGATGGCTTATGTTTTGATATATCTGGGATTCTAGTTACACTCCCATTATTGAGTAGATATAAAGCAGAATCAATAACATTTTCAACGAAACGGTTATTGATAGACCTGCCAACAGTGCATTCCTTGTCCCTAAAGGGAGAATGAGCATTAAAATCGCCCACTATCAACCATTTCTCTTTCTGATCCTGAATCGAGCGTAGCCACTCCGTGTTCTGTTCGTCTGGACCAGTTGGCAGATACACAGAAACTATATTCAAAATCAGCGATTCATTAAATTTTACTCTGACTGCACAGGCATTAATGTTTCTAGTATCTGTTGGAAAGGGTGGTACAATTTGCCTGTAATCCAGAACATCTTTGATATAAATAGCTGTGTTGATTTTTCCTTTTTCATCCTCAGATTGGTAGATTGGAGGATAAAAGTAGCCCTTAAGGATTGGGAGTTTCTTAGTGAATACATTTAGAGATTGTAAAGCTAAAACATGGTACTTATTTGATGAAAGATGCTGCACAAGATTGTCTAGATTTGTGGAGACTGATCTACAATTCCAGTGCATTATTTGAATATTAGATTGCCTTTCCATTTTCTTCAGCTTTTTTCCTCCTGATTAACGATGTGTTGTCTTAACAGCCTTGCGATTAAGAATGAACTCAGTGAAATAAATAAGAAATAGCTAACAATACCAGCAACGACAACAACAAAAGATAGTTGTGATAAGATATATATAAAAACAACAAAAATGCACAATTTCACAAAAAGTCAACAGACTATTGATCTATATAAAATGCTTTGACAAAGAAAAACAAGAAATACGCGAATTATAGTCACTCAAGATGGGGTAAACAGTGATCTTGACTGTGATTTCCAAGAAACTAAATCAACAGGTCTCTTTGTCTTTGGTTTAATACCACTGCGTACTCAACACGTCAAACATGTTGAACCAAGGGTCTCTGTATCCAGGGAGGGGCTGGTGTCCTCTGTAAGGTTGATATTTCCGGCCTGTCGCTGGTTAGATGAACTTACTGTCTTCCTCGGCTTCTCCCAGAAGAATTTTCGAACGTGCCTTCCAACATTTCTTGCCAGAACACTTGACCCTCTAGGTGTAGGATGGAGGTTGTCTCTGAGTGCCCAGTTGTTGGTTGGTAGGTTGTTATGAGAAACAAAAGGCACATTCTTGATTCCAAACAGATCTGAGGTTGTTAGAGCGTTAAAAACCTCTCACTTAATTTCCAGTTTGGGATCTTTGACTGGAGCAACTTTACTAACCACAACCTTCACTTTAGAATGGCTGGTGGCAAAGTCTTTGATAATGGAAATAAACTCTTTGCTGACATGTCTTGGGTCTTTTTTCTGTAGGTCGTTAACCCCACAGTGGATAACTACTGCATCTGGTGGTTTGTCGTCAGTGTAAAGATTTGACTGAAGCGCCAAAGTAAGGTCTTCTGATGTGAATACTCGGCTTGTCTTAGCCTCAAAACCATAAGAAAGGCCCAGTCTGTTCGCATTCACTCCCTTATACACAGAATCATGAAGAATTACGACGTTCGGGAAGTCTTGTTCTGTTCTTGTTTGGAACTGACTGAGTTCTGTGTTTTTCCTGTCTGATCTTTTTCGTTGATCTGATATTATCTGCTGGCATTTATCTTTTTTCCTTCTTCTTCTTCTCTTCCTTCTTTTCTTTTGATTTACTTTCACGCTCCTTCTCTCTGGTGTTGATGGTGATGTTTTCTTGGGGTGTGATGCAGCAGGTAGGCATGATTTTGCAACGTCAGCATATGACTGAAGAGTATGAGAGGTCAGATTGTCTGCTTGGGTATGGCTGTCTGTTATTGATGCGGAAACATTAGATCTGACCATGCTAGCGATCATCTCAGTCTGCTTGAGTACAGTAGTTTCGAGAGAAGCGATTCGTTCTGTAAGAGACACGATAATGCTTTAAATATCTTTTACCAGACTCACTGCGACAGATATGGTGGTGTCTTCTGTCGTGCTGGTTTCTTCTCCTCCATCTCCTTGACGTTCACGCTGGGTGGCTTTTCTGTGCTGATCGATTCAGGGCATCTTTGAGGAGGCATTCTTTGCTGTCACCTTTCTGAGCGCCGTTTTCTTTTTCTTTCCTTGGTGTCGTTGTTGAGCGGCTGCCTAGACTTCTTGATCGAGTCAGTCTGGTCATGTTGATGGAGTTTGCGTAAATTTTTAGGAGAGCCTAACCGAAACTTTCCTCACTGTCTGCCATCTTGTGTCTTGTGTGTGTGTGTGTGTGTGTGTGTGTGTGTGACATGTATTCTCAGCCCCTCTCCTTCTCCCCTCACCCTCTCTCTCTCCCTCAAATAAAGAGCTGTCGTCCCTTATGACCTAGCCATACTTTCATCGTCTGTTTTCAAGGATGACTCTTCAACACATCAAAGCAGTTCACATATACTAGAATATTTCCATACACACTTGCACACAGAGACACACACACACACACACACACACACCACACACACACACACACACACACACACACACACACTCCGCTCTCTCTCTCTTTCTGTGGGCCCATTTACACTGGTATACAGAAACATCAATTCTCTGTGGTCACATGTATATGCAATACACAGGAGTGCAAGATCATCAGAGTGTGGAACAGGCTGACATATTAGTCATAAGAGTTGAACAGCTTACCGGTGTATGGGGAGGAGGGAGAATGGGGGGGGGGGGGGGAGAGGGGTAGGGGGGAGGGGGGGGAGCCTGCAGCTTGCTCTATGTGCAAATTAGACGCCAAACCATACTGATATGATATATACCTGAAATAAAATTTGAAACGTTCACAAATTGGAAAGGGAAAAAAAAATGTTTGGGGTGGGGGGGATATCTTCTGAGTGGATGAGATATAATAAGATAAACAGTCAACAATGCCAGAATCCATCCAGTCTTATAACTGGGATTGAACACACTAGACATTGTCAGTGGAAGGTTGAGGGACTTATCACAACAAGGCTGAAAATATGTTCTTATACTACTAGTACAGTCAAATAGAAAATGAGGAATATCAAGAAACTGACCACATGCACAACCAGGTGCCGGTTTTGAATATCTGCTTAACTATCTATTAACCTGCAGCCTATGTATAAGGTTACAGTTTGGGATAGGCCCTGGGGGGTTACAACATTTTCTCGTTGGATTAGTCATATTCCATCTGACCTTCCAAACTGAATCTTTGAGGTATTGTTCCTGTCCCATGTTCCAGATTAAACTTGTGAGAATGTGAACAGCTTCAGATGAAGGAAGAGGGACATCACAATTCAAAACATCGGGTGTATTTCTCACAGCTTCCTTTGAATGAAAATAAGTGAAATCATTGCCACATCAACAGGAGTGTCCCAGAACCTATTACAAAGTTATATTGGTGCCCCACATTATAAATTGATGAATTGGAAATAAGATCTCACATACCATGTCTGAACGACTAGGTTTCAATTGACAATGCAGAGCCATAAATGCTGATTTTGAATCTGGTAATATATGTATTTTTCTATGTAAAACATGCATGTCAAGAATGAAGTCTGTTGCTTTTAAAATACTAAACAACTGTTGTCAATAGAGCAAATCCCTTTGTAATATGGAATTTCATTCTAATAATAATATTAAGCACTGGTATTATGAAGGAAGCCCTAACATCGGAAGTAACTAAAACAGAACGATCTGAGAATGTGTGCCTTCTGTGTGTGTGTGTGTGTGTGTGTGTGTGTGTGTGGTGTGTGTGCGCGCGCGCGCGTGTGTGTGTGTGTGTGTGTGTGTGTGTGTGTGTGTGTGTACGTACACATGCACATTAACAGTTTAGAGCATTTCTTGTTATTTTCCTCTTGTTTATGGACCAGTTTTCACACTTGGTGTTAATGTCATGTACAGTGATGATGGACTCGTGGTTGGTTGGTTTGATTTATAGATTTTGTTTTAAAGGGTACAAATTGTTGATTTTTTCCTTGGCTTATAGCAACAGGTCTTCGGTTTCTATTAGCTGAAATTGCAAGTATTCCTGTTAGTTATGCTTGTCAAAAATCTGTCTGTTTTGTTATTTATCAGTGTGAAAAGGTGGTTTCATTTCTGTACATCTTTTCTTGTGTGTTGACTAATATTTTGGTTTGCTTGTTAGTTTTTTGTTTTTGTTATTGTTTTTAATTATAGTTATTCTGTTCTTTCTTTGTTTCGATAATTTTTCTTCACTCTGTATTGACTTATGACACATATGTATGTCAAAGAAATCATTCCCTTTCAAGAGCGCTATTTCAAATTTTCTTTTTGATTCCATTGATTTGGCATTTCAATCAGCTATGGGTTGAGTGTGTCCACAAAGGGCAGTATAGTAAACCACTGTCTCTCCCATGCCCTTTGGGGTTGGCTGGGCTATTAGCAACATTCTCTATCTCTCTCTCTCTCTTCTCTCTCTCTCTCTCCCCCTCCCTCCCTCCCTCCCCTCCCTCCCTCCCTATCCAGACAGCTGGCCTGGTGGATGAACCATTGTTCTCATCATCCAAGGGTCCAGGGTTCAGTCTGCCCATTGAAGACAGCCAAGTTAAGCGAGAATTTAGAATTTCGGTTCCAAGTCAGCATGTGTGCTAACTCCAGTCCCTATCCAATGTCCTCTGATGAGACTACCCATCAATGTCTTGTATATGAACACAGGCATGAAGAAAAAAAAAAAAGAAAAGAATTTGGTGTCAGTTGGTTACGATGTGCTTGTTGGATGAAAGAATGGGGGAAAAAAATTTTAAAGTGTGCAGGTGTCATGTTAGAGGGCATTCCCAAAGACACAAAACAGCAATCCTAACAGTAACAGTGGGATTAAAAATGCATACACACAGTCATTCCAGTGATGAACCTCGAGAACCTGGCAAAGGAACATCGGGATGGGAGAGGAAAGAAGGCAGCTTCTGTAGTTTTTCTGTGGTCCAATTGAAACATGATCATGGCATTGTGTACCTGTGGGTCATTGATTGGGGAGGGTGGTGGTGAGAAGAGGGAATGGGGGGGGGGGGATGGGTTTTGTCTTGGGTTTATAAGCTTCTGAGTGTGGAACAGGTGTTGTGAAAGACCAAAACTGTATGTTTTTCTTGGGCTTTCTGAATGCTTGAGAATGTTTTCATGAAATAAATATATTTGAGAAAAAAAGAAAAGAAAGATGATAAATAATTGTAGTGGATGATAAATAATTGTGGTACAAGTGACAATCCTTTCCAATGCTTTCTTTCAAAACAAATAATTGCTGTTTGACACAGAAGGCATGTTCAGGTATAAATATTGTTAAATCAGATTTCATTCACATGGTCTTGAATGATACGGATTCAGACATTGTGTATTTAGCATATTGATTTTGATGGATGTTGTCTTTTTCTGCGCCACATATTGGTATGTATTCATCAGTGGTCTTCAGTTCAAATTGTAATCAATATCATTCTAGCGAAAAGTAGCTGAGGCCTGTTTGTCTTATGTATTGGCTCGTTTGAAATAGTGTACTTGTTTTAATACAAGGGTAATGTAGTAAGCTGTTGAAATGACAGCATTAGGGTGTGGTCTGTCAGTCTCATTGGATGGTCTTATTTATTTGGGAAAAAAAAAGGAGGCAAAGGGTGGGGGTACTTAGGAAGTTTTTGGTACAGTAGTTTTGTAATGTATTATTGCATTGGCACAACAGATTTCTCTGCAGGGAGAGCAAGTACTTGGCACTACCTGTTTTTGTATATTCGTTTTTCTGTTGTTATTGTTTTTTTACCATCTGAGTGTTTTTTTTAAACTAGTCAGTGTGGATTTAGCGATTTTTTTTTTGGTGGAATTTATAGCTAGTTGTGCGTTTGTGTATGTGCACATAACGCTACACCCAGAACCTCAGTGTGTCACCTCGCATGAAAGATTTGCAGAGAAATTGTGAAATTGGAACCATTGATGCCGGATTTTGCTGTCTAGCTATGAGAGTGTGCTCCACTGAGTCACAGATCATTGCATCACTTCTATAAAATATGTGTCTGTTGGTATGAGTGCACATGTGGACTGTACCCACCCTCGTCACTGTTGGTGCTATTGAGGATGTTGTGACAGAATGAGCCATGTCCCTCAGTTGTAAATGTCTAGAGGAACAATGTCTTCCATTCCCAGTTACTGTACATTCCATACTGAGATAATAGCAATTCAAAACAAAAAAAGAAAGAAAGAAATGACGCCCCCCATAGGGTTGACTGAGGAATATCTTGCTGCCCAGAAATACAACAACTGTTAGTCAGAAAATCAAATTTTGCTGGAGGGGAAAAAAAACTGATTGTTATCCCCACAAGATCTATTATGAGCTGAGTGACAATGCAAGTATTTTGATTACAGGATGTTTATTTTTAGGATAATGTGATTATGACTTGGCTACATTATGGCCCTTGGCCCATTGTTATAGTATACCAAAAATCTCAAAAATGCAAAAAATTCGAGTTATGGCTGTTGTATTTCCGGGCAGTTAATTACATAACATGATTAACACTAGAACTAAGTGTATGGTTTAAACTTATACATATATATATATATATATATATATATGTTAGGCCAACTGTACATGAGGGAAATGGACTGACATGTCCTAATGAAAAGATAACCTCTCTGTTTTCAGCAACCTTTACATCCCCCAATCACCCTTTTCCATCATTCCTCTCAATTTTTCTCTTTCTCTCTCTCTGTCTCTGTCTTTCTCCTCCCTCTCTGTCTCTCTCTCTCACTCATAACCTCTTGTTCTCTATTCTGATACTCTCATTGAAGACCATGCAACTTCTCCCTTGTTTTTCTTTTTGTTCACTGTCTTGTCTTCTGTACCTCTTAAGTGGCATGCTACCACACCGTCACTGGTTGTCTTCTTCACAGTCATGCCCAGGTATGCACTGCTAGTCTCAGCACCACAGTCCACAGGGAGCAATAAATATCAAGTCGTGGTAAGGCAGCTGTCCAGAGGAGAGACAGCGCTGCTGAAGAGTCAGTGTTGTGATATTTAGTGGTCCCTGTTCTGATTTGACGTACACGGGACGCTGCCTGCTTAACTCCGGTCTATAGACTACAGTGATTGCTTAGTCACTGAGCCAGCTTGCGTGAACGTGCTCCTTCAGACTACAGTGATTGCTTAGTCACTGAGCCAGCTTGCGTGAACGTGCTCTTTCGAGAGAGCATCACCACATCAGTGCTAAGACCACTCCCATGAACTGGCACATACCATCAACACGTACCATCCACTTTGACGCGAATTCACCATGGCCATGGAGAGAAAATTGAAACTGGGGTCATCATAAAGCACGGCCTAAAAGGGCCAGTGAATTTGAAGGTTTTTTCTTTATTTTTTTTTAATTTATTTATTTTTTTTTTATTATGATCAGTGTGATAAAGATGATGTGGAGGTCCTTTCCGGTTTGGGGCTACTCTATGTTTCCGTACATCATATATCCCATTGTCAACCATGCCATAGACAGACACCTGCACTGTTAGTCAGGAAATTTGAGCAAGAAGTTGAATGCAATTCGACTGTGTGTTTCAATCCCGTTTTAAGCCCATCACACACTTAATTCTTTGCAGGAACAAGCTAGGGCTAAACTGGCAACTTTAATTTGAAGATGTGTAATTTGGATGTGGTTTATTGATTAGGATGGTTTGACCTTGCTGTTCTGTTGGTCGTTATGTGTTCACAATAAAGTTAGAACTTCGCAGTATAGTTGTTCAGACTGTTTTCTGACTCGCATCTTGTGTGAATGCTGTCTCTGGATTCAGAATGATTTTTTTGAAAGGAAAAAAAAAAAAAAAAGAAAGACTGGAAGATTGAAAAATGGTCATGTAGACATGTGTGTGCGCACATTCGTGCACGTGCACACGCACGCACACGCACACGCGTGCGCACACACACACACACACACACACAAACACAAACACACACACACACACACACACACACACACACACACACACACACACACACATATTTGTTTTAAAATCGTGAGGGACAGATAGGATTCAGTTTAGTGGGTTTCAGAAACTGGGAGACGTTTGAAGGTCGACTGTTCCAGTTGGATACATCCTTTCTGATAATTCAGATTGTCCGTATGAACATTGCAGCCCTCTCTGTAACGCCAGTAACAAAATCTCCCATCTCTGACCAGATTTGGGTTCATAAACTTGCAGTATGGCAAAATAAAATTGGTCAGTCAGAGCCATCTTCCTCCTCAACCTAAGGACAGTGAGCTCCCTTAGCTAGTGTGGCCAGTGAACACACCTTGAGATATCGTCTTCAGGTCTTTGAACAGCTTTCTTTGGATGTCACCAGATGGGGAGGAGAGAGAGGGATCAGTTGTGTATAATGGGGCATGCGAGGGAGGAGAGAGAGGGATCAGTTGTGTATAATGGGGCATGCGAGGGAGGAGAGAGAGGGATCAGTTGTGTACAATGGGGCATGTGAGGGAGGAGAGAGAATGAACTTGCTCGCAATAAATCCTGTACCAAACATCATGCGCATGTCACCATGCACCAGACTTGTCAGCATGGTGCCATCTTTTCACTTGATGCAGTGAGATACAGGAACTCGGACCTGAAGTCGTTGCCAGAATCGGTGCACCACCTTCTTTACTGGGAATTGCTGAGCCAGGGAAGTCGTGACATAACATATTGTGTGTGCGTGCATGCGCATGCATGCATGCTTATGCTCTCGCGCACAAAACGCACATACACACTCACACGCAGAAAAAAGGATTATTGCATTGCTTTATTCAAAATCCATGTGTTGTAATATAACCTGAACATGGTATTCTTGGTTCCCATGTGTTGAACTCATTCCGTTGAAGACAAAAGGGACTGCACCACGATCACGATCTTAGGAGAGAGGCTCATCCTCTCATTGAATTTGTCGCAGCAGGTTGATTTCTAAGAGAAGAGGAAACATCTGAAGGTGCAACCCAAAGAAGTACTTTAGAAAAGTATTTAGACTCAGAATCAAAAACTTACTTTGAGAATACTTTGGCCCTGTCGAAATATTCTCAAAGTAAGTTTTTGATTCTGAGTCTAAATACTTTTCTAATGTCGAAGAATCCAGAAACCTATATTCCTATACAAAGAAGTACTGTCCTCAACTGCCGAACCAACCAGCTGGGAGCAATCTTGCACCACCCTTGGAAGCCTGCACTGTGTTCACATAGGGTGCAGGCATATACAGTGCATTCCATTAAGACGTCAAGGAACATAACTGCTCCCTGGCAGATACCCTTATGTTATGCACACTGGATGTGACGCAACAGAACCTTCACGGGAGCATCCCCATGGGTGCACCAGCCCATATTTCATGACTGTAGGCCCACCAGCGAAGATGCCATTGTTGAGCAACTGCCATGTACATCCCACAGCCTCTCTTGTTGCTGTTCAGCTGACAGTTGTGTTGGCAGACCAACCTCAAGAAATCCTGAAAAGTTGGGCAGTGTAAGGATTCCTTAGTGGGAGGACAAAAAGGGTTCTGAATAGAGGGACTTTTTTCTCCAGATTCCTTCTCATTGTGGCTGTCAACCAGACTTTCACCCTTTCCTATTGTGGCTGTCAACCAGACTGTCACCCTTTCCTATTGTGGCTGTCAACCTGACTTTCACCCTTTGTTATTGTGGCTGTCAACCAGACTGTCACCCTTTCCTATTGTGGCTGTCAACCTGACTTTCACCCTTTCCTATTGTGGCTGTCAACCAGACTGTCACCCTTTCCTATCGTGGCTGTCAACCAGACTTTCACCCTTTCCTATTGTGGCTGTCAACCTGACTATCACCTGGACTTTCAGACACTGCTGTCTCAGTCCTGCAGTACTCGTTGTGGCTTCCAGGAAAAAAAATTCCTGAGAAGACAGGTGGTAGTGCAAGAAGCAACACCATGGTTTTTCTTAGTTGAAAGATAGTCTTGAAGCTTGGCAAAATGATAGCTGATGGAGCAAGCTTTGGTGTAATCTCAACCTACGTTGCCCAAGCAACCAAGTGGCTATCATGTTTTGAAAGGACATGATGTTGTTAGCAGTATCATCAGTAATACTGTTGTTAGTATTGATCTCACCATCACCACTAAGACTGTTGCCATGGCAACCATTCTGTTTAAAGAATCCTCTAACCCACTCTCCTTTCTCTCATACTACAACTGCTATTGCCTTATTATCACCAAAAGTAGTAGTAATCCTGTCTTAATTTATTATTTCAATATTTTGACCTTTATTAGTATTCCTGTCAGTAATATAATTATCATTACTACCTTGACTCACACATTATCTCCCTTCTAACAGCCTCGTTTTCATTCAATGCCTACCTTGCACTGAAGAGGTCAAGCTAAGTGACAAACTCGTTCATTTTCATTGTTCTATTTGTTTGTGTCTTGCCTAAGAAGACCTAAGAGGTCGAAGCGCGCGCCATGTTTTGTCTTGTGACTCGTTTGTTCATGTTTCTCTTGGCAGTTCGCTAACATTTATTTAAGATTTGTTATGATTTTGTAAATATTCTGCGGTGTTTTTGACAGCGAATAAGATGGAATGGACCACCCAAATGGTGCAGATATTTCTCTGTGTGTGTGTGTGTGTGTTCTCTCTCTCTCTCTCTCTCTCTGTCTCTCACACACGCACGCACGCACGCGCACAGACGAACGCATGCACACACACACACACACCACACACACACACACACACACACACACACACACACACACACAAACTGTTAGACAGTAAAAGGAATCATCTATGAGCTGTAACTCGTAACATGCCGACTGCATGTGTACGAGGCCTACCTGTACCTTTAAACATTAAAATTGGAACAAAGACTGCCAGCTGCAAATCGAATGAACGCAAAAAGTCTGGTGAAGGGAAGTAACTCATGAAATGTGTGGATTGAGAAAACATGGATACTGACAAGTTTTAGACTTAGAGCTTGCTGTTATGAGTATACTGGGAAGTTGGCACTAACTGATACTCTGCTATCTTGAAAATTTGAAACTTGAAATATGTCAGCAGTGGGTAAGACACAGATGCCTTGCAGCGTTGCTCAAGAAACTGGCAACAATTTTAGAAATACATCCGTGAAGTGAATAAAACTCAAAGGTGTCATTCAGATGTGACCATTTAATCCAGTAGCACACTCAGCTCTGGGAAGGGACTGGCCAGGTGAAGAAAAAAATTCCCTAAATAAATTTCATGCCTCTGGTGGGATTCAACCTCATGCCCTCCCAACCTGCTTCCTGCAGTGCTAGCCACTGTGCCACAGTGGCTGTTTTTTTTCTGTTTGTTTTTTTCTATTTGTCCTTGAACCTCCATTTTTTTCCCGTATTTCTTTTTTCTTTCTTCTTCCTTTTTTTTTTTTTTTTTTTGTGGGTGTCACAGTACTGGGAACAGAGGCAGTTTTCCTGTAGTTTTTATTGTTGAAAAGATCAGGTGATGATGTGTGTTGTGCAGATGTACGAGTTGATCCCGGGGTCGGGGGTGTACATCCACCAGGAGAACTACCATACAGGTGATGAGTAAGGAGAGGGATGGCCAGCCTGACGGCAAGGCCATGGCCCGGTACCTCATGTCCTGCTTCTGGAAACAGGTCAGTGAGTGTGGGGGACACTCTGAGTGTGTGTGTGTGCGTTCGTGTGCGTGTGCATGTGTGTGTGTAAGTGTGTAAGTGAGAGAGGGAGAGACAGTGTTCAGTGTTTTATGTACATGTGTGTCTTATACATCTTCATGTGTTTTAGTGTGCATGCTTGCATTTTTATGAAAATTGTGTATGTGTGTGTGTACATGTGAACATGTACCTTGCGTGTGTGTGTGCGTGCATGTGCTTATGTGTGCATGTATGAGTGTGTATATGCAAGGAAAATGCAGATTCTTTTTGGTGTATATGTGTCCAGTTGTTGGTATATGATTTGTTTTGGGTTGTTTACTCACAAGAAAATTAGAAACACACAAATTTGTGTTTAAGAGCAAATGGACAATGTGTTGTAACAAATACAACGATTAAAAAGGAATTTGAAATGGTGATGTCTTTAGAGGAGAGGCCAACGGAAGTGGCTGATAGTACTCAGTTGTTAGCCCGACAAGACCGCTTAAACGCAGTCTGTGGTGTAGGCTGTCGTCAGACCTATGTATAGGTCCTCGAACTGCATTGATGTTTGGGTTTGTACATTAAAGAAAACTCCCCCCTACTACATCTCTGCTTGTGACTAAAAAGGGCAGTTGATTTGCTTTGAGAGGAGTGTGACTAGACTGTGCTGTGCTGACTCAAATTATCAGGACCTACTGGTTCATCAACAAAGGCCAGAAAATTGTTTCCATTTCTGTTTTTCCAAGGTCCTTCTTTTTAAAATAAAACATTCTAGTGTTATATATGTGTTTGCTTCCGAATCTCCATCACACAGAGAAGTGGTTGACTGCTGGGTAAAACAGAAAGCTAGGAAGCTAGAAGAGGCTTTTGAATTTTCCCCTGTCCCTCTCTTGACCTTAAGTGATGGTCTAATGGTAGTCCTTTGCATGAGCATGCAACAGACATCAAAGGAGTCCATGAATACAACTGAATTAGTGAGTTGTCCTTTTTAAAGTTTTGATTTAAAAAAAATTAGGATTTATTTATTTTTTAGTTTATTTTTTTAAAGTTCAGATGTGAAATGAGAAAAACATGTATACATACAATATAGACACCTGAGAAGAAAAGAAAATACACAGACATAAAAGAAAAGACTTGCACAGACATTAGAACATACACAGACATAAAACACATAAGCAGACATACAAAAGAATGCATGGGCTGAAAGAAGAATGCAGACGCGAAAAAGAACAACACACAGAGACATCTGAAACATACACAGACATCTTTAAAGAAAGAAAAAAAGGACATACCTTCCACACAAACAAAAAAAAAAAAAAAAACACCATAAAACAAAGAATTAGGTAGCAATATATGGTGGTGATACTGTCTCCCAACAGACAGTTTCAGTTTCATCAAGGAGGCGTCACTGCATGTGGACTTGTCCATGTATGCTACAGCACATCCGCTAAGTTTTGAGACCACACTGCGCATGATTTAAAGCTGACAGATGAATTAATTAATAACTAAGAAGAGAGAATTCAAGAAAAGGGTACAGACAGCACCCTGCAATTCATAATATTCAGAGATCCAAGGTGAAAGTACAAACTGTACAATACACCATTTTCCATATGCCCACCTGACGTAAATTAATGAAAGTCGGTGCAGGAGGTGGACAGAGGTTGTAACTGGTATTCCATGGATTTTTTTGTATTTGTTTTTGTGTTTCAGTCTGAACTGGTGGGAGCCAGTATAGCTGAGCCTCCCAGACCTCACCATCGCTCTCTGGACAGAAGAATTATTAACGCCATCCTTGGTAAGTCTCCATCGCTTTTCTTTCTTTTTTTTTTTTTTCTCTTCCCTTCCCTTTCAAAGCAGTGTGTTCATGTGGAAGACAGAGAGCCTTGCCAAACCTTTTCTGTAAAACTTGTAGAAGGCAGCCTTAGTCACATCTTTGATAACAAAAGAAAAGACAAGTTTACAATGTTCAGAAGAACATAGGAAGAAGGCATTCCAAAGGAATGTAGAAAGCAGTTTAATTCTTCGGAGAAATCCAGAAAACAATATTATACTTTTGATCAGAACAAAGCAATTTAACAGTTTTTTAAGTGAGTATAGAAGGTAGTTTTACATTTTTGATTGGAACTTAGAAAGCAGTTTTACATCTTTCATTCAAAAAAAGAAGGCGATTTTCTTTTCAGTTTTTGATTGGAACGCAGAAGGCAATTTTTACATTTTTGACAGGTGCATAGGAGGCATTTTTTCAGTTTTCACAGACGCGAAAATGGCAGTATGATACGTTGAATATAAGAAGATAATACAAGTTTACACTTTTCATACGAATGTATAATACAGTTTGACATTTTTGACTGGAATGTAAAAAACGATTTCACTTTTTTTTTTTTTAATTGGAAAATCAAATCAATTTTACATTTTTGACATAAATGTGGGAGATGATGTTACTGTTCTTACAGGATTGCAGACAGCAAATTTTACTTTTTTGATGGGAATATTGAGGACAGTATTACCCCTTTGAGGGGAAAGTTGAAAATGATTTTTATCATTTTAATAGGAAATCAAGTTTGGATCGTTACTTGAAAAAAAGGTTCATTTCTTTCAAATTGTATTCTTTTTAGATTACTTACAATTTGAAGGACTTGAATATTCTCACTGGCAGAAAGACATCCAAAAATAACTAAATTCAAGTTTCTTGACTAACACTGCAGGTGTCTATCTCCAGGGCCTGGTTGATTCGAGGACTCTCTGTGAAAGGAAGAGTATAGTACAGCCCTGTCATGCAGTGTCAGACTAGAATGGAAACTC
Organism: Conus canariensis; assembly: GCA_033310375.1. Lineage (NCBI taxonomy): Eukaryota > Metazoa > Mollusca > Gastropoda > Neogastropoda > Conidae > Conus > Conus canariensis. The sequence continues at coordinate 57,022,307 of CM065718.1, read as the reverse complement.
CAGAGTGTCATCTTCATCATCCTCATCCTTATTGATCAGCATATAAAAGAAAAAAAAAACCATCTGACATTCTGTACACTGATCTCATGTTAACCTCAGTTTCGGTTTCCTGTGTGTGTCTATGCTGTTGGTAGGTTCATGTCAAGGATTCCAAAGTTGTCAGGTTCACGGGGACTGAAATTGTATGGTAGCGTCCTCAAGAGGCTCTGCGTCTTAGACATTGTTGCCATTTGTAGGGGGCTTAGGAGGTGGTGTCCTGCAAATGTTGGATCAGAACTTGAACTAAAACACCAGTGAAGTGATACGGCAGCAGCGCATTGTCACATATGGTGGGTTGCAATAGAATGACTTGACATGAACTGCTCCATGTGGATTGCTGGTGTGGGGACTGCAGCGGGCAAACCAGGGTGCAGTTGTGGATGGTGAGCTGGAATGAGCAGCGTAGGGGTGATGCCACTGAAGTGGCATGGAAGATGAAAGAGAAAAGAAAAGAAGAAAAAAAAAGCTGCAAAGTTTTCTGTGTGAAGATGAATTTGTTCTAGCATGCAGATAGCAAACGTGATATGTGTTATTTTCTGATTCAGTTAAATCAGATTTTAAAAAATTATTTGATTTGGGTAAGGGTGAAAAAAAAAAAACCAAAACAGGAAAGAAATGGTGATCGTTAAATGAAGAGTGGTAAAGAAATACGTGATTGATAATGTGATAATGAGATGGAAAGAAAAATATGATGATAAGACGTGAGCTGTTGGTAAACAGGTTGTGGTGACTGTGCCCTGGCTTCTGTCCTCCATAATCTACACACTTCTGTGGCTCTTCTTCCAATCTCAGCGGCTGCCATTCTTCTTTCATTCCTTTGTCAGCATAGAAACACTGAATAAGGGGATCTTAATTCTATGCACTGATTGATTGCATGGCCCTTGAACAATGGTCGTTGCATAACATGAAATACAAAGTGAAAGTTGTCAGTGAGAACCTGAAGATGATTGGTGTCAGTGTATCATGTAGACCAGGGTAGTGAATGAGGAATGGCTGCTGCTGTATATATCTGAGATGTTGAAGCATTACCACTAAACTGACATGAAATTCCATTCCATGCCAATGAATTTGCTAATAAAAACCAATTCAAAGTTCCAGCACATGGATTGCTCTCGAAAAACATCATATAATTGCTTTCAAAAATAATAACATCATTGCTTTTGAAAATAATTAAGTAATTGCTTTTGAAGATAATCATATTATTGCTTTTGAAAATAATCATATCATAGACACTTTTACAGTTTCTTTTTGGGGATAATCAGTTGTGTTCAGAATGATACTATGATTTTTGTGTGGTATCAGTGTGTGTGACTGGTTATCAGCACATACAGGAATTTCATGTTAGTTCTTGGTGATGTTTAAGAACAAGTATGGATCAGAGCTGAAAATGGACCTGAAGACTTCTTTATTTGGTGTGTGGGCCAGCAAAGCCAGGTCTTTTACATAGCACGCAAAATGAAATAGTATTTAGAGAGAAAAAAAAGGGAAGAAATAGAAAAACTGGAAAATCAGAAAAAACAAGAAAGAAGTACAACTAGCCTCCATGGTGCAGTGGCTAGTGTCATGGATTGCGGGCTGGGAGGTCGTGGGTTCAATTCCTATTATAGTCATTTATTTGTGGGATTTTTTTCGCCTGGTCAGACTACTACCCAGATTTGAATTTGCTGTGGTCTTAGATCAAAAGACTGGACACTCAGTTGAGTTTTATCTGCTTAGTGGATGCTTCTCTGAGAATGGTGCTGAAATTTCCTGACCAAGAAAGATCATTATTGATCTGTGCAAAAGATGTTTTAGGTGAGATTCTGTGTCGCTTTTCATTTTCCATGATTATATTGCGAGCATGTATTGATTGTGATTATTTGTGCGTTCCCAGAACTAAACTCCTATGTTCTTTTGTGTATTGTTAATGGGATCTGTAGCTTTCTTTTTAAAGGAAAAAAAGCAAAGAGAGTGGTGATATACTGAATAGAAAATCGGTGACAAACAATACTTCATCATGGCCTGGCGCTTTGGTGTAGTCGCTGGCTCTGTTGGAACACTGTGTGGTAGAAAGCCGTACATTTTCAGCTCTGATCCTGTTGATGATAGTACTTAGAGCAACGGAGATACCAGCATAAAGAGGTAAGTGAAATGTAACAAATTATTCTGCTGAATCGATAATCTCAACATTAGAGAATTGTACTGTTCTAATTGTTTAAGAGTGAAGTGTAGCAGTTCAGATTCTTTACTAATATTACATGCCGGCAATAAATCAGGAAAGTCAAGGACCGTTTGTTCACATTTACTCTTGATCAATTCAGGCTAGAGATTACATCATGATAGTTGAAATATGTGTAGTTGGTTGGTCTGTAAGTGAGAGGAACAAATTTAAAACAATGGAAAAGTATTCTAGATCCATATTTCTGTTTTATTCACTTTGTGATCATTTTCAGTAAGCCCTTTCAAAAAAAGAATAAATACAAACAAGCACAATGAAGGTCAGATCAGTTCAATGACTGATTTAACCACGTTTGTATGTTTTTTTCAAAATCGGAGAATTCTTCTTTACAAACTGTCATCAAAGTGAAGGATCAATCAATATGTTCAGTCCACCTGCTGTCCCATCACAGTAAGGGAGTTGTCATTTCCACTGTAGAGTAAACTGTCCTGCCCACGAGTCAGGAGAATGGATTTTGCTGTAGAAAGTTGTATCGGGTTCATTGCAAGAAGAGTGAAGTGTGAGAGCACTAGCGATTAGGGTGATCGATCTGCTTCTACACAGTATTTAATCCCCTTAAATTGTTTGCATAGCCCACCACTGCAAAAAGTAAACTGATGAGACAACACTCACAAAACAAGATGTGAAAATAGCACTTATCAAACCCGTTGACTGCGGAAGTACATATCTCGTATGTGCCTTGTTTGGTATCGTCAGTCAGATGCCTCAATACATATCTCATATGTAGTAGTTTGTCTTGTAGTTTCTCAGCAAATTGAAGGTCGGAGTGTTCAAGCACATTTCAGTCAGCTAGCGAATTCATTTCCATCAGCTGTGCATGACCGCTGAGACCAAACTGCAGCGCAGTGGAATCCTGTTGGCAGTGCAGTCCTCCTTACCTCATGTCAGTATTGGTCAGGTGTTACCTACAAGCCAGTGATTGTCTTATCGCAGCTCTCTTAATGCTCACACATGCTGAGTGGCCAGTTCTAATGGGCAACAGCTCTCAGGCAGTCAAGGAGATCATGCACAATATGAAACACAAGTGAAGTTTCGCTAAATGCGTCTGCCTGAGATGCTAACCAACAATAGATAGCAAAAGTGCGCAGAACTGTACTCCCCTGATTGCAGTCAGCAGAAGTAACTTTTCCCACACTCGTTCTGTCCTATCCTATCGTCCATTCATTCTGTCCTATCCCGTTTCACACTCGTATCCTGTTCCATTTCCTACCGATTCTGTCTCACACCATTTCGTACACATCCTATCCTTTCTTATTTCACAGTGGTTTTGTCCAGTTTTCCACTGGATCTGTCTCACACCATTTCCTACACATCCTGTCCTTTCTTATTTCACAGTGGTTTTGTCCAGTTTCCCACTGATTCTGTTCTATCCCAGGTCCCACTCATTCTGTCCTGTTCCAGTCCCCACTAGTTCTGTACTATCATATTTCCCACTTGTTTTGTCCTATCCGATTTTCCACTTGTTCTGTCGTATACCATTTCTCATTTGTTCTATCCAATACTGTTTCCGACTCGTTCTGTCCTGTCCCATACCCTTCTTATTGAATATTCTGTTCCGTCCCATTTTCTGCTCATTCCGTCCTGTGCTATTTCCCTCATGTTCTGTTCTGGCCCATTTCCCACACATTGTCCTGTGCTGCCATCTGTTCCATTCTCTTAAAGTACCTTCACAGCCACCTTCTGGTAACTTCTACAAAAGATGTCATTGTGTTCTGCTGTGCCTTCTTCTTGCTTGGGGCAGATTAAAAAAAAAAAAAAATGCCCGATTTTGGAAAATCTCATGCAGCAGTGCTGCTTCCTCCCCAAATCTCCACATGACTTCCGTGATTATCAGCAAACTGGTGTCTGTTGTAGTCATTGTGAGTGTGTAAGCCCTGGCCTGCTTATGCACTAAGTTGTTGACTGTGTAAATGACTCGCCTGGATGCCAGTGTATACTGTCATCCACTTCATGGTGGTGGCTGAGAATGTGGCTAGTTTCTCATCAGTGCTGCAGGTGTTCGAACCTCTCTGGCCCGGATGGGATAGATTAGTGGTATGGAGTGTATTCCTGTCACTCTGTCTCAGACCAAATGGAACTGCTCAACTTTAATGTTAACAGCCTCTGCCTCATTGATCAGGATGAAATGATTATGAACACTTTTTTTTTTTTTTAAATTCTGAAAGTCATGTTGTGTCCCTGAGCAACTCTTTCTTTTTTTTTTAAATGACCACACCCACCTCAGCTTGTACAGCAAACAGGCATAAACAACTCAAAAGAGCAGGAGTAGCAGAGTTGTCATATTATGCTGGTACCACCAGAATGACAACGCATCAAGATGGGCAGTTAAAATGACAGGTTTTTTTTTATGTTGGATGAGGACAGAACTCTTTGCAGCAAACAATGCTAGCAGGGTTTTTTTTATGTCGGATGAAGACAGGACTGATGGCAGCAAACAGTGCTCTGCTAGGGAACTTACCATGAACCTACAAGCCCTGTTGCGGCGATAGCCTCCGTTTTTCACAGCCCCCTGCACATCTTTCCCTAGGGTGGCTTGGTGTGTAGTGGTGTTGGCCATTGACGTTGAAGGAAGGTAGTGACAGTTTTCCTTGAGACAAAGGCATTGTTCTCATCGTCCTGGCTCTCTGACTGAGGAATGGTTGTAGGCAGCAGGAAACTTTCTTTGTATGGTAGACACAGAACAGTCACAACTAAACACACCTAAAGAGTTGAGCAACAGTGCAGTGTCTCCTTCGATGGGTGGGCTGATGGTGACCTGATTTTTTTGTTCTGCTCCCTGTGGACTGCTGGTCCTTGGACACTGCTTCAGGGTGAAACAGCTAGTTAAAGGTGTGACATGAGAAATGTTTTATGAGGGGTGTACCATAAATGCCACTGACGGAGCAGGGGAACTACTCTTCTGAAGTAATCAGATGAATAAGTGAAGAAAGAAAGAATGAAAAACTTGTGTAACCAACAGGAAGCTAGATTAGGTAAATGATTGATATGCCATTCATTTGTTTTTTTCTTTTAAATATTTTTTAGAAATCCTTGTCAAATACCGTCAAACTGAATAATAATTAGGGATAGAAAACTGTGCATATTTCTGACCAATGAGTTGAATTTACAGACCACCAAATTTTAAGCTGCGATGATTCTATTTTAGTTACAATATGACATGACTGTGGATTCTTGTTTCATTGATTTGGAAATGCACAAAAATAAGATGTAATAAGAAAAAGAAAGAAGAAGGGAGAATGCGAATACTGCACTTTGTTACCATAACACTGATTGATGTACTGTATGGCCCAGAAAAGAAGACAAACCGGTTTCTTTTTTTATCAATCATGTAACATAAATTTGAGTATCACATAGATCGGATGTGAGACAGAAGAGTGTTAAGCAAGTTGGCCAAATTGCTGTCCTTCCATCGAAATGCCACTCAGTTTGTGAAGTCTAATAACCTGCCCGTAAACACACCACATGCTGAATAGTTCATTCATTTCAGATTAATCATTGTTGCCATGTTTATACACAGTCAAGGTAAAATTAAAAAAAAAATTTTTAATGGGGCATTATGCTTACTTGTGACCAAAAAAATTTTTTTTTAACCATTAAGGGATCATAGTTTTGATTTATAATATGATATTATACCCGTCAAATATGAATATTTGAAATGCAGTCTAGTGCATAAAAGAAGGAAAAGTTGATACAGTCAGGTGTAGTCTGACCTAAGGCAGCGAAGCGTATTATCAGTGTTTGTGCCAACATGGCTGAGAACTGTCTCCTGAGGGCCAGCAGTAACCGGCAGGTAAGTTATGTCATCAACACCACCATGAACTGTCTGTAGAAAGGATCATCCATCTCTCCCTCTGCGTCTCTGTCATGTTTGCACGACTACACACACACACACACACTCACACACACACGCACACGCACACGCACACACTTGTGATGTTTGTGTTTTAATATATATTGTGATGTGTAACTCTTGTACTCATCTCATGTAGTGTTTTAAAGTCAGAAAGATTAACTTCTAGAATCGTGGTCTGATCACTTTAGTGAAGAAAAAAAAAAAAGCATTTTGATGATATAATGATATGGTGGGGATATTCTGTATTGGAAGATTGTGAACTGATTGCATGGCTAGGATATGTCATGGTTGAAGTTTTTGCCGTTATCAAGTCAGGTTAAGCTATTATCCCCTTGGATGCTGACCTCAAAAGAGGGCTTTTAGGGGAGGGAATGGGGAAATCTGCGAAAAATGTAATGATATATTAAAATGTTCATTTTAAAACTTTCAACTGTTGAAACTTTGAAGAACTGAGGTATGTAAATAGCATATCCATCCAGATGCCAGCATCTTCATGCAAGCTCATCTCGCCCTCTAGGTACCACCCACATAACACAGACTCACATGGATACACTTTTAAAGTCAAGCAATGATGCTTATGTGCCAAAAAGATTCAAGAAGTCTTTCATTAACAAAAAACAAAGGACAGATAAAGACATTTGTTTTGTGAAATGTGCAGTGTCAAGACATGTGTGTCATCAGTAAGAATTGCTTGATTTTCAAAAATCATCCGTTCGTGCCGTCAGTTTTGCAGTACTCTGAAAAGAAAAAAAGTTACTTTTGAATTCTGTGTATTTTGCGTGAGATGTAGAGGAAATGTGAACAAAGTGGGCAGAACTGAAGAACTGATTATGAAAAACGTTTGCAAGCTGACTTGTGGATGGTTGGGCAATGTATTGTTTGTGAAATTTAACTGCTTTAAGAATTTATGATACGTGGGAAAACAGCTTTCCAGTTTTTTCAGAACCGATTTTGATGGGTCCAGAATTGCATTCCCTCTTTTACTGGACTATGTGGAATGGATGGGTCTGATGTCAGTGTGTCTGTCTCTGTTTCTGTTTCTAATGGTCTCTGGCTCAGTGTCTGCTGTTGTGCTGCTTTATTTGCTTCTTCTTCTTCTTCTTCTTCTTCTTCTCTCTCTCTCTCTCTCTCTCTCTCTCTCTCTCTCTTCCTCTCCTGCTTCCTCCCCATCTCTCTCTCTCTCTGTGCTTCATGATTCCTCTCTCTCTGTATGTGTGTGTGTGTGAGTGAGCTCTGTGCTGCGCCAGTCCTGTCATCCTGAACATATGTAAAGGGGTGTTGGATCAGCTTTGTCAGCTGCATTTTTCTCATGCCAGTGTTCTCCTTGTTATATCCATCAGCTGCATACTTCTTGTGCCTGTGGTCCTTATAGATATCTGTCAACTGCGTATTTCTTGTATTTCTTGTGCCTGTGATCTTTCATTGTGGCTGTCAACTGTGAACCCTCCCCCCGTGCACAGAAGATTATGTCCTTTGTCAAATCACAGTTACAGCATGAATTTACAGGAGATGTATACTACATAGGCGTGATGGCCCCGTCAAACACACAGCATAAAAACTGCACATTTCTTGTGCCTGTGAACACCATTCTATCTGTAGTAAACTGATCATCCAGTCTCTGTCCTTACCGTGGCTTTCTCTTCTCCTCCACACTGTGGATAAGCTTTTTTTTTAAATTTATTGGTCAGTATTTTTTTTTGAGTTTATTGATTGATGTCTTGGGATGAAGAAGTTGAACCAGAGTGACCATGTGGATTAATATGTCTGTGAAAAGTTAAATTCAGTCACTTTATGGATGGATACATCTGTGAAGAAGTCGCGTCCAAAGTCATTTTATGTATTAATGTCTGTGAAGAAGTTGCATCTGGATTGATGTGTCAGTTAAGAAGACCGGGTCAGAGTCACTGCACGGATTGGTGTGTATGTGAAGAAGTCACATTCAGTCAGTATATGGATTGATGTGTCTGTGAAGAAGTCCTGTCAGAGTCACTGTATGGATTGATATATGTCAGTGAAGAAATCAGATTCAGTCACTGTAGGGACTGATGTGTCTGTGAAGAAGTCACATCCAGAGTCACTGTATGATTGATGTGTCTGTGAAGAAGTCTCATTCAGTTACTGTATGGATTGGTGTGTCTGAAGAATCCTGGTCAGTCACTGCACGGGTTGATGTATCTCTGAAGAAGTCAGATTCAGTCAGTATATGGATTGATGTGTCTGTGAAGAAGTCCTGTCAGAGTCACTGTATGGATTGATATATGTCAGTGAAGAAATCAGATTCAGTCACTGTATGGACTGATGTGTCTGTGAAGAAGTCACATCCAGAGTCACTGTATGATTGATGTGTCTGTGAAGAAGTTGCATCCAGAGTTATTGTATAGATTGATGTGTGTGAAGAAGTTGCGTCCAGGTCATTGTATGGATTGATATGTCTCTGCAGAAGTCATGTTCAGAATCCCTGAATGTATTGAAAGGTCTGTGAAGAAGACACATCCAGAGTCATGTCTGTGAACAAGGCCTGTTCAGAGTCTCTGCATGGGTTGATACGTCTCTGCAGAAGTCATGTTCAGAATCCCTGAATGTATTGATATGTCTGTGAAGAAGTCACATTCAGTTGCTGTATGGGTTGATATGTCTGTGAAGAAGTCATCATATTCAGAATCTTTAAATGGATTGATATGTCTGTGAAGAAGTCGCATTCATTGATTCAATCAGCGTGAAGAAGTCCGGTCGGATTGATGTGTTTGTAAAGAAATCATGTTCAGAATCTCTAAGTGGATTCATATGTAAGTGAAGAAGTCAGATCTATAGTCTCCAAATGGATTGATGGGTCTATGAAGAAGTCAGGTCCAGAGTCTCTGAATGGATCGACGTGTCTGTGAAGAATTCATGCTCAGAATCTCTGTGTGGAATGATATGTAAGTGAAGAAGTCAGGTCCATAGTCTCCAAATGGATTGATGGGTCTATGAAGAAGTCAGGTCCAGAGTCTCTGAATGGATCGACGTGTCTGTGAAGAATTCATGCTCAGAATCTCTGTGTGGAATGATATGTAAGTGAAGAAGTCAGGTCCATAGTCTCCAAATGGATTGATGGGTCTATGAAGAAGTCAGGTCCAGAGTCGCTGAATGGATCGACGTGTCTGTGAAGAATTCATGCTCAGAATCTCTGTGTGGATTGGTATGTAAGTGAAGAAGTCAGGTCCATAGTCTCCAAATGGATTGATGGGTCTGTGAAGAAGTCAGGTCCAGAGTCTCTAAATGGATTGATGTGTCTGTGAAGAAGTCAGTTTCAGTCTCTGCATGGATGGATGTATCGGTGAAGAAGTCACATTCAGAATCACTTCATTGACAGCGTTTGCACAGTCCCAGCAGTCGCTTGCAGGGTGTTGGCATTTGAGGTGGAAGAGCACGAGGCCATGTAGGTCCATGAATTTAATCTGAGGTTCTTGAAGATTGGAATGTAGTCAGGGCACCAGATGCTTTTAGGTACTTATTTTCAGGGAGAAGAAAGGCACCACCAAAAAAAATTTCAATTGATCTAAGTGCACTTGTGGTGACCTCACATCAAGGATTGATTGTGTACAAACCGCAGTCTTTTGATGACAAATAAGACTTAAATGAGAGTTAATATCTGTCGTATACTAGCTTTCGTCAGTTAGCCACATTGGATAATTCCTATGACATTCTGCAAAAAAGTTTTGAGTATGAATTTCAGAACAAACTTAAATCAGTCTTAGTGTTACACAGCTTTCCAGTCAGAATTTTTTTTTATTGCATTCAAGGTCTGAATTATAGGGCACATATTCTGGAAAGACCCGGTGATGCACATGTCAAAACAACAACAACAAAGCAAACACAACAAACAGTGGAACCACAAATAATTGGATGCTGTTTTAAAGTTTATTCTTCACAGCTTAGGGGTTGATCATATTTTGGTCAGTTACTGAATTAGTCAACATTACAACAACAAAAAACAGACATGGATTTTCTTTGTCGTATGTGATGTAGCAGATATGTTTAGTTAAAAACGACGCAAAACTAAATACTGAAGATCAGACACAAAAATCACCATTTCATGAAGCAGTTTATGCAAGCAGTCGCTTTGTATGGACACAGTATTCTGCCAACTTTTCACCAGTGTTGATGACAGTGGAGGGGATGGGGGGTGGGAGACAGGGACACCAACAGTGAGGGCTGTGTCATTGCATGGTTGTAGTGTTGCGCCGCCTTTCACGAAGGGAAGGGGGTGGGAGGGAGGACTGGGGTTCAAATGTCTGTGACACCAGCCATCTCATTATGTGGTTGCAGTGTACTTCTGCCAGCCTTTCATCAGTGATGGGGTAGGTAGGTAGGTGGATGGGGGAATTCAGAATTACAGTGACACCAACTGTCTCATTGTGGGGTTGCTGTGTTCGTCAGCCTTTCTCCAGTAAAGGGGTGGGTAGATAGGTGGATGGGGGAATTCAGAATTACAGTGACGCCAACCGTCTCATTGTGTAGTTTCAGTGTTCTATCAGCCTTTTATTAGTAGGTAGGTAGGTGGATGGGGGAATTCAGAATTACAGTGAAGCAAGCCATCTGATTGTGTGATTGCAGTGTTCAACCGGCCTTTCATCAGTAGGTAGGTAGGTGGATGGGGGGAATTCAGAATTACAGTGACGCCAACCGTCTCATTGTGTAGTTTCAGTGTTCTATCAGCCTTCCATTAGTAGGCAGGCAGGTGGATGGGGGAATTCAGAATTACAGTGACGCCATCCGTCTCATTGTGTAGTTTCAGTGTTCTATCAGCCTTCCATTAGCAGGCAGGCAGGTGGATGGGGGAATTCAAAATTACAGTGACGCCAGCCATCTCATTGTGTGGTTGCAGTGTTCTGCCGGCCTTTCACCAGTAAAGGGAAGCCCTCCTTGAAGACTGTTCTGTGGTCTAGGATCACCAGAGCCAACGCCTGGTTCAGAAGGAGATGGGGTTTGCCTCAGCTAGGGCCCAGGGGTCGAATCTTGTTCCACCTGTAGGTAGGAGCCCAGTGTTGTGCGCCTATCTTGGTTGGGTGGTTGTCACTGCTGGCCAGTAATGTTAAGATCACCCTCTGTCCGTCTTCTTCCTGTCTGTCTGTGTCTGGCTGGCTGTGTCTGCCATGCATCTCGCTCCCACCCTTTTGTCTTTCTGTCTCCCTCATCTTCCACCCAAAACCCTGTCTCTGTCTGTCTGTCTGTCTGTCTGTCTCTGACTGACTTTCACTCTCTCTCTTTCTCTCTCCCTCATCTTCCACCCAAAACCCTGTCTCTCTCTTTCTGTCTCTTTCTCTGTCTCTGTCTCTGTCTCTGTCTCTCTCTCTCTCTCTCTCTCTGTCTCTCTCTCCATTGCTTTTGTTTTTCCATAGCATGGGTGGAGGCATGTATGTGTGTTTTTGCAATGAGAGAAGGAGAGAGAGAGACAGAGAGATAGAGACAAGGACAGAGAGAGAGAGAGAGATAAAGAGAGAGAGAGAGAGACAGACAGACAGACAGAGAATATCTATGAGACCTAAAACAGAATATCTATGAGACCTAAAACAGAGTTCACTTGGTACTGTTCGATGAAATTTCTAGCTTTTTAATTGTTTTTATCTGATCATATTTATACTTGATATAGTTTGAAGAGTGAAAGAGAGAGAAGCTGATTACTGATTATCCTGGCATTATCTATAACACCTGAGTCAGAGTTCAGTCAGTGCTGTTCCAAGATTTGATAGAAATTCTGATTAAAAAAAAAAAGAAATCATACTTACGTCTGGCATAGTTTGTATAGTTTGTATAGTTAAAAACAACAAACACTCAAAAAGTATGACCAGTTTTCGGCTTGTTCTTGAAACATTTTAAGCTTTAAAAAGTGAAAACAAAAAACACCGAATGAGCATGAAGGATTTTAAGTTTATCTGAAAAGTTGATAGTTTAAAGCTAGAAAGCAAGGCCAACGAACAACAGATTGAGATGAAGAGAATGTGGAGAAGCCAAGTGTCCATGCTTTCCAGTTTTGCAACTGATGGGATACTTTCTGCTGTGCTGGGTGATACAGGATCATTTCTGTTTGGGGTGTGTGTGTGTGTGTGTGCGTGTGTGTATGTGTGTGTGTGTCTGTGTGTGTGCGTGCATGTGCATGTGTGTACGTGCGCATATGTGCGTGCGTGTGTGTGTTTGTGTGTATATATGTGCATGTGCGCACAAGGCTTCAGATGATGCGCAAATGGGGGGGGGGGGGGGGGGGTGTCACTCACTGAAACTAGAAATCGCTTTCAAGTTGCCGTGCAAAGGAGAACCAGCTTTGAAAAGGTGGTGGTGAAACTACAGTGAGTGATGTATCTATTTTCATCAGCATCACAGGAAAACAATAAATGATTTTCCCCACCCCACTCTGGCTTGAGTGCTGTGACAAAGAGTGCTTTCCCTTCAGCATCCTCAACTTTCAGTGTCTGGAAGGATTCATCCAGCTAGTCAGCGAGGCTCGTACCTCTGACTCGCTAGAACATCGATGTTGATTTGCCACCCAGAACACCGATGTGCACTGTTTGATGTCAAGTGCCAGAGAGAAATGGAACTCTGCAGTGTGTTGATGCATGACTTGCGGTCCGCTCAGCAAAGACAGTAGAAGAGATTATCTACCTAGTTGTTAGGTGACAGTTGTACATGGCTACTCTGAGATTTAGAAGTGATGTAAGGATATGTCCTCAAAGCATCACTGTATCCGTTAACGCATGTAGAGCACCAGTTTTATATATATATATATATATATATATATATATATATTGCCTTGTCTGTTACATAAATGGCAGTTCTGTATCTGTCAGTACATTTAGCATCACAACAAATCTTGATTTATACGGCATTCCTGTAGCTGTTGATGTATGCATCACCACAGTGTTTGTTAATACATGTAGCTTCACCACATTTGTCATGATGTGTTGTATTGTCATATCTGTTAATAAATGTAGCATCAGCACATCTGTTAATGCATGTGGCATCACTGTGTATGTTAATACCTCACAGTATCAGTTAGTAATATATCTGTTAATTAATACAATCAACATAATCACACTTGTTAATACATGTAAATTCACCATATCTGTTGATAGATGTGGCATCGCAATATGAGTTTATAACCAATAGATGTAGCATCGCAGTACGAGTTAATAATCTTAGCGTCACCACATTTGTTAATACATACAGCATCACTCTGTCTGTTAATACATGTACCATTACCATATTTGTTAATAGATAAAACATCACCATGACTGTTTATACATATTGTAATACTTCATCTGTAGGCTCACCGTGTCTGTTAGTACATGTAAGATCACCATACTGTCATCATCATCATCATCATCATGTGCATTTATCTATGTGCTTGCAGATACCATAAGAAAGAGACAGGGCAGGGGAAAATGGGAGGTGTACACAGTTCTACATGAAAATATCGAGTAGGGGAAAAAATCTGGGAAGATGGGGCAAGAAAGAAACATTTACGGCACAGAAATAGCACCAACAGACGCCAAAGTAGGTCTGGCACCCGGACACATGCTGACGTCATTTTCCCTCCCTTATAACACCCCTACCCCCCTCTCCTGTGCTGCCGCTCCCTCCCCAGCTCCTTCCCACTTCACCCACGCAAAACATCCTCATGCTTGCATGCACAGAGATGCGCACACACGCACGCACGCACACAGACACACACACACACACAGAGACCTTACATACACACTTATCATGCGTGTGTGCACGCACACGCACGCACACACACACACACACACACACACACACACACACACACACACACACACACACACACACACACACACACACCTTATCCCCGCACATATGCACAATGACAACATATATGCACATGGTCATTCATATTTTACTCATTCGTACCTTTTGAAAAGTGAAGAAGCTCCGTGGTGTATTCTATGTCATGTACCACTCACAATGAAACATTCTTTTAGAGTGTTGGGATTTGCATGACGTGAGACATAAACATTTTACAGCAGATTCCATGAAAACCTTGTTCAGAGACGTTCCACCTGATGTGATCTTTGAATTTTTGAAAGAGATTAACATTTTTCATTTGATCTGAGATTTTAAAGTGGAAAGATTTTTAACAAAATTTTGGGTGTGTTTTTAGAAGATGTATTTTAAAGAGTTGTGTGAATGAATGACTTGTGCGTTGACTTCAGCGCGATGACAGCCCTGATGTGGCCCTTTGCGGTCTGCTGGGCAATAAGCAACGTTACCTTACCTTACGCATATGCTCGGAGAAGCATGTACAGGCACAGTAAGATTATTATAGAAGTTGAATGTCTTGCAAAGAATCGGGAGATTTTCCCAGACAGATGAACTTGAAAAAGAGAAAGAGTGCTGGCCCCAAATTTCTGTTCGGAGAGAGGGAATCCTTAGAACATGTGTGAGCAGAAGAGTGCAGTTGTCAAGAGGAATGTAAAGTGAGAGAAGATAGATACTGAAGACCTGAAAAAGCAAGGGAATTGAGACACAGAGGCAGTCTTACACTACGCTCTTTTATGAACAGGCATTCGGTGAAGAGAGTAAAGAAGAGCAGGCACATATTCCTGCTTGGACTGTTTGAAAACAAGGCAAGCAGCATGATTTAGAACCATCTGCAGTCTGTCAGTTCGTTCTGGACAGCCAGAGAGATGTGACTGGCAGTAATCAAGTCCGGAGAGAAGTAAGACCAGAACAGAGTTTTGGTGGAATCTTCAGTAGGAAGATGATGAACAGAGCTTATTCTTTGAAATTTTGAATAGCCAACTAGGCAAAGGTCAGAGACATGCTGCAGTAAGGAAAGAGACAGGTCAAGAGTGATGCCAAGACAGCATACAGAAATGGAAAGTGTGATATCACAACCATCCATGAATACTTGGGAAGGAAGTGGGATGGTATTTTAAGAATTTCTTGGCCGGACACACGTCATTTCAATTTTATCCTCTTTGAGTTGCAGTTTGTTGAGTGTTATCCATTTCTAACATCAGAGACATAGCCTTGGATGGGTAAAATCAAGTTTGGTAGTTGAGGTAAATATCCAGAAATGAATAACTGATTGTCTTGGGAAAGCTGTGATAGGAGAGGGAGTGTTGAGAGATAGTGCTAGTAAGAGTCTGGATGTATAAAACAAACAAACAGAACTGGGCCCAGAACAGAACCTTGGGGAATATTTTTCAGAGGGGCTGGAATAAACCAGAGACCACCAACAGAGTCTGTTTGAGTGTAATTCGTAAGGTATGATAAAAACCAAGACAAAGCAGTAGAGATATTCCAAAAGCAGGTTACAGATGAAACAGAAGTATTCAGTGGTCGTTTTCGTCAAAGGCTGCTGATAAGTCAAGCAATGAGAGAAGAGAGACTTCACTGCCATCCATTAAGCACAAAATGTCATTGACTATCCTTAAGAGACCAGTTTCAGTGCTGTGGCTGGAATGGTAAGCAGACTTACGAGGGCAGTGCAGGTTGTTAGTTTGTAGCTGGTCAGGAAGTTGCATAAGAACATTTTCTTCAGTAATCTTTGAAAGAAAAGCAGAGATAAGAAACAGGTCTGTAGTTTTAAGAGAATCAGCACCAAGGGAAGGTTTCTTGAGGAGAGATACATGTTGCAGATTCGAAGACAGTATGAAAAACACCAAGAAGAAGAGAATTGTTGATGATTTTCCTAAAGTGAGGGAGAAGGATTTCAAGATTTCAAGTATCTGTTGATGCATGCAGCATCACCATATTCATCAGTATAGCTGAAATTCTAAGTGAATTGGAAAAAAAAAACAACATTATGGCAGCAGGCTTCCTTCTGCCAGAGAAAACAAACATAGAACTGGTGAGCGAGGCTTGACTCTAACGCTATCGTGTTTATTGTTCAGAGAAACAGGAGGTGGGGTGAGGTGTGGGTTGGGGTTCAACTGAGAGGTTTTGGCAGTAGCACAATTTTGGCAAACATTAGTAAAGCAGAAAGCAAGTGTTTGATGTCATCCCCAGAACAGGAAATAGAGACTTGCTTAGGCTGATTCAACCTCAGTGAACGGCATAGCTAGAATGAATGATGATACGCAACATCATCTTAAATCAGGTGGAAAATTGTTCGCCTCCCATACCCAGTCCTCAAGAAAACAACAACCAGCAGCAAACTGTGGGGGTGTACTGTTACATTTCAAACGTGGCAGAACCATCAGGTAAGGAGAAGGACTAGCAGGAAAAGAAAGAAACAATGAGAAAGAAATAACGACCATTTCCTTCACAGTTGCTGTAAAGAGTTGATATTCAGCACTGCTCCACTTTTTTTTCTTGTCACAAACTAAAGTACATCATGCATTTGAGTTCACACAGTTGCAAAAAATCACAAGAAAGTTCATTTAAAAAAACATTACAAGACTGGCAGCAATTTGAATGCAATGAAATAAGCTCTGCGAAAAAGTAATCTTTTTTTGTTGTCATACTCATGATGAGTTCAGTAAGATTACATATCAAACGTACTTTGCAATTTGAACAAGTTGGTTTCTTAGTTGTTCAACTACTTCAGAACATTAAACATTTGACAACCATCGTGGATGACAAGATACCAAGAATTGTAACTCGCACTTCTTTTGCCTGTGTTACAGACCTTTGCACGCACATATCACCTGAAAAGCGGCCTGTGCTTAGAGGGGTTTTGACGTCAGTGATCACTAAAGCCAATTTCCTGTACAGACGAAAAATGGGCCTACCCTCCGGAAAGGTTGGGCGACCAACATTATATGAGTATCCACCTTTGCTCTAGGTAGGTGGGTATAGTTTAGATCAATAGATGTCATCTGAAAATACTTCATTGTAACTGTCTTAAGTTGGTACTGACATTAAGAAAAAAGGAAAAAGAAAGAAAAAAGAAAACAAGAAAAAAAAGTGCTTATTACTGTGATTCAGTACAAAAAATCAGATTGAAGGATGTAATCTTTTAAATTTAGCATTTTAATATCATTAAAATTAAATTACACTCTGGGGGCAGAGTGATGGGGACAGTATCCACTAAGCTTTTTTCAAGGAGGGGGAAGGAGAGATCCAAAGAAAGGTATGTTAGAGCATTGTAAGATTATTTCATTGTACAGTGGAACTTTTTTAACAAGCAGTGTGTACCAGTAAGCAGGTCACTTCCTGCAAAGGACGTTGGGTGATGAATGACTTTCTGTGGTTGAAAATTACTCCATCAGCTGAAGTACATCAGAAACTTGAGTCATTCTGTCTTCTGCGACATCAGTCAGCCTGCCTATCAGTAACATCAGTAGATGGTTAATGTAGGGAAACTCTTTGCTGTAAATCCTAAACATTGTTGTTTCACTTTGATCATGTTTGTGTGAGCATTCACATCTTTCGGTGCTATGCCTGCACATGATTGTGGATTTCAGACTTTGGGGGTGAAATTGGCCTCGTGGATAAAGCATTATTCTCTGGATCCAAATGTGCTGGATTCAGTTCCCCTTAGAGACCACCAGCTATGGGGAGATTTTCCGCAGAGAATCCACCTGTGTGCAGACTCCCACCCCTCCATGTCCTCTGGATTGAACTGTTATCCTCGCATATGGACATGAACATTGGGGGGGGGGGGGGGGGGGGGGGGGTATTTAAAAGAAAGTTCCTGAAGCTGTTGTACATATTGTAAATCATATTCCCATCTTTTGTATGCCATTGTTGTACATTGGTGAAGTAGTTCTTTCTCTCTCTCTCTCTCTCACACACACACACGCACGCACGCATGGAAAAAGTAAGCAGACCGAATGTGGGGGGTAAAACACAGTTGCATAAAATGTCACTAAAAGTGAACCACAGAGTTTGTCATGAAGACTGAGGAAGAGAACATGAATATTCCAGTATCTGACAAACTCAGAAGATGAATATTCCAGTATCTGACAAACTCGGAAGATGAATATTCCAGTATCTGACAAACTCAGAAGATGAATATTCCAGTATCTGACAAACTCGGAAGATGAATATTCCAGTATCTGACAAACTCGGAAGATGAATATTTCAGTATGTGACAAACAACTCATTTTTTGTTCTGGAAGCATGTGTCTAAGAACAACTGGCAGTACAAACTAATGCAGCCATGTGTAAATTCAGTACCAAGGGCTGCTGCTCTCATTGTGCATTTGGTTGGTTTCAAAGCATGTGTGATGCATTGTTATGCATCCATGTTGTGTGGAGTTGTGATCATAGCTCTCTCTCCTTCTTTTTGTGAATTTTTTTGTGTGTGTGTGTGTCTCTGATTTGTGTGTGTGTGCACAAAAACTCTTATAACCTCTTACAAAAGTGCTCATGCATGCAGAACACAGTTCCATGTGCTTTGGTAGACACTTGTGGCCACACACCCGGGAAGCAATATTTGTACTTTTGTCTGTATTCACTGACATTTATCCACTACCATTCAGAATAGGTGGGTACTAGTACTGGAAGTGTGAATCTGTGTTTTACTGGTATTTTGCCACCAGACCTTTACTTTGCACGGGGTGTTCCATTGATTGCTAGTAGGTTCATGCGTAAGCTAGGGGGTGTGCAGACACATTGTGATGCCTGTAAGCGTGATCAGCTACAAATATGGCATCTTCTTGTGACTGTGCGTCTGCTTAAACCAGAGGAATTGAGCAGTGTTCATTGTTTTGTTAGCTGAGGATGGACCTTGGTAACACAGTGTCTACCCACACCGACACGTTTTTTTTTTCATTCAGCAGTTTTTTTCTCTGTGTTGTGCTTGGTGCTATTTTGTTGAAAGGTATTCCGAGAACTGTGTTAAGAAAAATAAGAGGTTCAGAAAATGGAAAGAAAAATCTGAAATGAAAAACACACACAGCATCTGCAGTTGTCATGTAATTAAGGCCCTAAATGTGATCTCTTACAGTGTCGGCCAAACGGAAGCATTGTCTGTGTCATTAATATGAAAGAAAATAGCATTACGATTTCAGATATATACACTTCCCCTGTGGTAAACATAAAAGAAATGAGTTAACTAGGAGAACGCGCTGTACTTGAAAGTGTCACCTTTGCTTGGGCAACTGTCTGTAAGAAAACTGTCATTTTTTTTCTTCCCACCTACCCCTTTCCATTTCTCATTCTTATCTGCTGTTGACTCTGATCTGTTCAACATATGGCTTGAAACATTTGCACTCTTTGCCTGTCTGTCTTCTGTCTGTCTGTCCGTCTCCCTCTCTCTCTCTCTTTCTCTCTCTCTTCCTTCCCTCCCTCCCTCCCTCACAGAGTTTAGATCCTTAATTCACTGTCGGTAGTCTGTTACAGTCAAACCCATACAAGGTATACCATACCTTTTCAGCTCGTTTTTACAGTTTCTGGTTCACGCTGCCAGCACTAACTTTCAAGTGCACAGTATTTTCAGGTGCACAGTATCAATGTTCATACAAAACCCTGTCCTTTTGACTGAACAAGCAACCTAGTCAGCCTGGTTTCGGTCAGATTTAAGGAGCTACATCTCTGATTCCTCTCTCTGCAGTCAGCCAGCAAGCAGTTCCAGTGAAGGACAACCAGTTTGTGGGGGAAATGAGAGGCGTTTGTTTGTTTGCCTTTGTTTTGTTTTCAGTTCAGTCTGTCATTTTGTCATTATGGAATGCTTTCTGTATCTTCTGGAATCTGTGTCTGAAAAATCTAATTAATTGATTAGGCTCATCAGCCAATGATCTCATGAAATAGATCGTGATTTCTGGTAAGAAGAGGATCAGTAACGAAAAGGGAGTGGAGGAGGTAGCTGAAAATGGTTTCAGGTGGATTTGGTTGTGGAGGAACAGAGGCGGACTTTATCAGGCTTTTTGAACTGAGGTGTCTGAAAGCAATGGGGAAAAGGCATCCATCTAAGCAACTCCTTGAGATGTCCACCCATGCAGAATTTTGACAGCACCAGGAATTAGTTTTCTTTTTTTTCTTTTCTTTTCGTCGTGTTTTTGTATTCTGCAAAATTTTGACAGCACCAGGAAATTTGTTGTTGTTGTATTCTGACAGCAGAAGAGCATTTGGGAGTCATGACCTGAATGCTGCCCTTCCCCCATAGAGCGTGAAGACTGCAGGGTCGAAACACTTGTCTGAGATGGAGTCTTTCCCTGAGTACCCTCTGCTGTCAAGCTGTCCCAAGAGTTTCTTGCTATTGAAATCAGCACCTGAGAAGATAAGTTATTGTTTGGTGAAGTTAGTGGTGAATTAGTATGTAAATGAAAAATCACAGGCTATCATCGCAACCTCAGATTTTGCACCATTGCTCTGTTATTGTAAGTTCTAAAGTTCGTTGACTAAGATCTCCAGGTTTTTTTTTTCTTCTTTTCTTTTTAAGAGTTGAGTAAACCTATATAAGAAAATCTCCAGTAGTTGACTGTCACAGGTAACAGAAGTCACAATAGGAGAACTCGATACACTGAAAACAGGCAAGAAATGTATTCTGTTCAGAAGAGCATTTCAGAAAGAGTTTTCAGAGGATTCTGTCTCCTGTCTTTGGAATCACTTGTCTCTTCACTCTCCTTCCCCCGTCATGTGTGGGAGAAGGAAGGTGAGGAGACAAGTGACTCCAAAGATAACAGAAAGAATGTGTCATGCAAATTTCTGACGTCATGGAAAAATCAATGAAAAGTCGTGGAATTTTGAACTGGTCAGCCTGTATGGACCTGGTATAGAAATCACTAAATGCAGTGCTGTAAATAGTGCGCTTCGCTTGTCATGCAGGCTTGGATTTGTGGGTAATATTTAGTGGAGAGTGGCAGCAGTTTGTGTCTGCCCTTGTCAAGTCTCTTGTGAGATCATTCAGAGCTTCTAAGTTTTCATGGCTGGAAACAGGCAGTAATCAAGTAGCAGATACTATTCCATGTGAGTTGTCCCTCTTTTTTTTTTTTTTGCCTCTTCTGTCTTTCATGCATCCTGTCTGCTTCCTTCAGTGTTCTGTGCCTGTCATGTCAGGACCTCGGTTGTAAGTCCCTCGTGAACTGTGGCTGTGTTACAAACGTTTCCCGAGTTTAATCTGGGCCCGAATTCAGGGTATTCCCTGCGCCATTCTTGGTGACTTTGATTTTGGGCTAATTATGTTGGCAGATTACTGAGGTGGCAGCTAATATACAGGAGAGGAGAAATGTCCTGTTCATCCCAGTGTGTTCTTATAAACTCCCAGCTCTCCAGCTCTCCTTCCTGTCTGTTTCCAAGCTGATCATGAAACTGCTTCAATAGCCTGTGAGAGAATAGAGTAAACAGTGTGTCTGACCAAGGAGTGTTGTGAGCCACTTTTCACTGACAAGGCTCGAAATGTGTGGGCGTGAGTATCAAGCGTCTTTCTGCTTGCGTAGTGTTTTGCTGCAGGCATGATGAGTGAGCGAATGATTGTGCTGAGAAGCCAGGGCTTGTGATGTTCAGTGTGATTCCTGGGTTATTTTTTTCATTGTCTCACTTATGTCATGACTTTTCTCATTGTCTCATTTATGTTATTACTTTTTTTATTGTCTCGTTCGTTATGCCATCAAAACAGTATTTGTCTGTAACTTGCTGTTGCTATGAAATGACTTGTTATGTCATGGAAGACAATTTTGTCAAACAAAGTTTTAAAATTGATGACACAAGAACATCTGCCATTGAACATCGACCATTCTGGATGTCAGCACCGATTACTTTGCTGATGGTGGTAATATGTTAAACTTCAGTTAAAGTCCAGTTAGAGGGTAGATTTAGGGTTATTACACACTCAGACATTAAACTCCAGTTAAAGTCCAGTTAGAGGGTAGAGTTGGGGTTATTACACACTCGCAACTATCATTTATCACACTTCAAGATGTTCGTAAAGTGAAGAAGGGTTTCAACAGGCTAATGCACCGACATGATTACCAGCCTTGCAGAGCTGTCATTTCGTGACATCAGTTTTAATGGCCTCTTAATTTGTGTCTGTGTTACAGACTTCTCAACCTACATGTCCCCAGTAAAGCGCCCCGCGGTTAGAGGGGTTTTGGCGTCTATCGTTACTAAGGCCAATCATCGGCACAGAAAAAGACTGGGCTTGCCGCCAAGAAAAGCTGGGCGACCTGCACTTTCATTCCCCTCCCCTCTGATGTAGGTAGGTCGGTGTGTTTTCTACCCTCAGCTGGTTTTAACCCCTGGGCTTTGTTGTGTCTGTGTTACAGACTTCTGTACACAAGTCTCTTCTGTAAAGCGGCCTGTGCTTAGGAGTATTTTGACTTCTAGAATCACCCAGGCCAAATCCGCCTACAGGAAAAGACTGGGATTGCCACCAGGAAAGGCGGGGAGGCCTCCCATTAATTATGCGCCTTTCACGTAGGTAGGTGGTCACAGTGAATGCCTTTTGTTGGTGTCCTACAGCCTTGGCCCAGCTTTGGCCAGAGCATGTCTCTTTTCGCCATCATGAACACACTTTGTTCATAAAAGGTAGTTCCTGGCACTCAGCTTAGTTCACCCATGACCATAATTTCTTTTGTCATCAGAGGCAGATGTTCTCGAGGTCTCGCTAACAGTCTGTGTTTTGTTTTCTGCATGTGTGGTTTCGTGTTCCCTGCTTTACAAGAGATGATCTTAGGGTTTTCTAGATGACTGAAGACTTCTTCATGATTTTTCCCCTCGAAGAGTATGTCACAATGACAGCAAGTCCTTCCACAGAGCATGCAACAGTCCCAGTTAGAAGCCAGACAAGCAGACTGAAGTGATGATAGGGTTCATGGGTTTGTCAGTCTGTGACTCTAAACATTTTGTGGCTGGCATCAATGAAGATTTTTTTTTGTTTTTTGTGGAAAATGTTAAAGAAGTAAGGACTAAGCATTTGATCTGTTTTGTTCTGTTAAAGTGTACAAGTGTAGAAAATAAAGTGTACCAAAGTGCACGGGCATTGTCATTGAATGGTAACCCTTGTTCACACTGGTTACACTATGAAGCAACTATTGTCGTCAGTAGGTGGCTTAGTCAGCGCTGTGCTGTGTTTGTTAGATCAAAACAGGCCCACTGAACACTACTGAAAGGAGTGAAGGGCAGTGCAGTGACTCCTGTGTCAGGTTGCCTGAAGTCAGCATATTGATGGGTGGACAATGGTGCTGAAGCAGGGACAGGCCTCCCATGGACGTGGCTGTGTTGGGGATGCTGGAGGGAAGGCCACAGGAGCAAGGGATGGGCACAAAAGATATGAAGAAGAAAGAAGTAGATAAAGTTCACCAATGTTTGAGATCATTTGTTTGCTTGTTTGGCACTGTCTTAACGCCTGTGGTTTATTTTGTACAGGACTGTCTTGTAACTTGTGTTTTACGTTCATTTTCATTTGCTTGTTTGGCTCGGTCTTACTGTCTGTGTTTTAGGATTTTTTTTTTTGTTTGGTACTAAAATTTATTTCTGTTTGTTTGCTTGTTTGTTTGGCTCTGACTTAACTGCCACACTGTGTGTTTGTTGTTGTTGTTGTCTTTTTTTTAGGGAATTTTTGTTTGCATGTTTGGCACTGTCTGGCTATGAGGCTGTTTTAGGTTAATTTTTGTTTGCTTGCTTGCTCGGTACTGCCACACAGCCACAGTTTGTGAGAGTGGTTCGCCGCTGCCGCCTTTGATTCTCTTTGACCTTCCTCTCTGCTAGCAGCAACTGGTAATGTAGATTTTTAGATAGATGATTATTGTAGACAAGAAATATTAATAAAGATACTGCCGAAGATGTGAAATAAATGTCAGAAAAAAAGCTGTTCAGTAAATGCAACTGCTGTGCTTGAAGGAGAAAATGGATATAACCTAGACCCTGGTTGTGTTAGAAGGCCGAGTAGACACTTGGTAGGAAGCATTAGTACAAAGGTGAAAATGAGGTTGGTCATCTAGTAAGTGACCGGTGGTATTGATCCCAAGGTCCATGATGTCAGTCAGGTGACTCGTTTCCCTTTGTTTCCTTGCAGAGTTGTGCCACTTCTTGTCAGGCGAGTCCAAACCGGAGATACGCAAAAGTATGTGGTGGCGCATCTCCGCCGCCAACTGCGAACAGCGCCGCAAGGAAGGAGTACAGCATATCCGTTTTGTGCAGGGGAGAGGGAGGGGAAGGGGACGAGGGGCAGTGCGCCAGTCCATTTGAGGCTGTTCAGTGTAGAAGTTTGAGGGGCACTTCTCTGCCTCTGAAAACATTGTTGCAGAACAAACTCTGTGTGTGTGTGTGTGTGTGTGTGTGTGTGTGTGTGTGTGTGTGTGTGTGTGTGAGATTCAGTAAAACATAAAACTGTGTATCGAGTGTTGATGGAACTATGTTTCAATATTGTTTAAAAACACACAGTAAAGTTAGATAATGTTGAGAGAATCCAATTTTGATATGTGTTTAGAAACGAAAATAAGATGCTTTTTAAAATTATGAAGTTGCTCCCTGCTTTACCGATAATGAATATCAGGAAGGGAAGTAAATAGTCTTTTGCTGAGTCTTCTTTATTTTGTCATAGTAGTCAACCATCTGCCACACAAGCATGTTCTGTAAGACAACCATGAACCATTATACAACCATGTCCTGTTACGCAACCTTGTCCCATTACATACCTATGTCATGTTAGACAATCAAGTCCCATTACATAGCTATGTCTTGATACATTACCATGTCCCATTACGTACCCGTGTCCTGTCACATAACCATATCATGTTACACAACCATGTCCCGGTACATAGCCATGTTCCGTTACACAACCATGTCTCATTACACAACCATGTCCTGCGACACAGCCATGTCTTGTTACACAGCCATGTTTAGTTACATTGCCATATTACACAGCCATGTCTTGTTACACAACCATGTTGAGTTACATTGCCATATTGCATTAGACAACCATGACCCATTACATAGCCATGTCACATTATACAACCATGTCCTGTTACACAATCACATCCTGTTACACAACCATGTCCCATTACGTAGCCATGTCACGTAGCACAACCATGTCCCATTTCACAACCATGTGCTGTTACACAACCATGTCGTGTTAGACAACCATGTCCCAGTACACAACCATGTCCTGTTACACAACCATGTCCCGTTACACAACCATGTCCTCTTACACAATGATGTCACATCACATAGTTATGTCCCATGAAACAACCATATCCCGTTACACAATCATGTCCTGCTACACAACCATGTCCCGTTGCACAACCATGTCCTGTTACACAACCATGTCCCATTACACAGCCATGTCCTCTTGCACAACGATGTCACATCACATAGCTATGTCCCATTAAACAACCATGTCCCGTTACACAATCATGTCCTGCTACACAACCATGTCTCGTTACATAGCTATGTCATATTACATAACCGTCCCATTGCACAATCATGTCTGTTTGTTAACGACTGTGGTGACTGATGCATCCTTGATGTTTCATACTCCCAGGAGAATGGCATGGATCACAGGGTCTGCTGTGTGCATTCCATCCCCTGTGTGCATAGATAACACGTGAAAGATGTTCAGGCTTTTGCTGATCTACAGACATGTTCATCTGAAACATAGTGAGGTGCTGCCGAATATTCAACCTCTGTGTGTATCTGCATGAGTGAACCGATAAAATCGTTTGTATGCCGTTTGTGTGTTCGTCTGCCGTGCATGATTGCGATGTTGGCTTCCATGAAGAAATGGTTGAATGATGAAAGATACGAACCTTGTCAACTCCCTGGCTTCACCTGATCTTTGTGACTTCCTGTGTAGATTGTTCTGGCCTTTGTAGATTGTTCTGGCCTTCAATCGTTCCACTTTGCTTTGTATTGGTGTTGTTTCATGTTCTATGTCTGTTTCTGTTCCAGCTTGTTTTCATCGTCAGCATTAGTTTTGTTGGCCCACTCCCCCTCCTCTTCTTCCTTTTTTCCCCTTACTTTTTTTTCATGGGAAATTGATGAAAGTGGGTGGAAACAACTTGCCCTGAATCACTTCATTTTGAATATGGAGTTTTGAATGTGTATGGGTGTAGGTCTGTGCACCAGGACAGAGAGTATTATGATTTTCCAAAAAAAAAATTCATGAATAAATTAATGCTAGGGTTTCTTTCTTCTTTTTTTTTTTTTTCTCCCAATAGCAATTACTAGTTGTCCTCTTTTTTTTTTTTCCCCCCCAACAGATTTTTAGAAGTGCAAGAAGATAACGATTAATGGTATTTTGACCATCACTCTGTCTGTGGATATTTGATAGTGTGTGTGTGTGTCTTGTGGTATGTTTCTATGTACGTGTTTGTAAAAGAATCCAAGGCTTTGTCTAATTTGTCTAATTATTTGGTATACCAGTCACAAAGCATATTCCCATCAAGGTTTGTCTTCATTTTTGACGCAAATGCATAATCAAGTGAATCCTTATAATCATACAGCTTTGTTCTCTGTTGTGTGTGTGTGTGTGGAGAGAGAGAGAGAGAGAGCGAGTGTACATCCATGATAAACTAAGATGTCAGGAAGCAGAAAGCACTAGGTAATCAAACTTAGTAGAATGAGAAATATTGTAAAGATATTTCCAACCACCCCATGCATGAACATGTCACAGCATTGTAGCAGCCTCAGTCTGCGATGACCACTTTCAAAAGCATTTTGAAGATTGTATGATAAACTTTTCTGAACAGATTCTGGTCATTGGCAGTTATTGCTTTATATACTCAGACTTTGTTGGTCAGCACTGTATGGCTGCAGAGGCCTGACAGGTAGAAAGGAAACATGTTGTGAGGTGTTCTGATGATTAGTGTTAAATCTCCTTCATTTCTGTCTTCCTGGAAGAATGTGCATCATTTGTTGTTCTAATTTTTCTCCCACCGGATGCTGGTTGCCCTACACAAGTAGAGGATGCAGCCACTTTCATGAGGAGGGGATGGAAGGGACATCATCATGAGCTACATGGCTCAAGTTTGACTAATCAATAGCATAACATTTTTGTTTTTTTGGTTGGTTATATAAGCATTACAGTGCAATCAGCAATACATTGGAAACAAGAGACTGGCCTGACAAGATCATAAAAATTTGTCGAATATGGAGATAAGCCAGAGAGGAAGAAAATAAAATGTACATGCCCCCCCCCCCCCCCCCCCCCCCCCCCCCCCCCCATCCTTTCTTATTTGTACAACCCACTGCTACGGTTTATTTTTCTGCGGTGTTTATTCATCACATATGAGTCACAGAGGCAACTGCCTCTCTTCTTGGACAGTATTTTAGAGTGTGTCAAGTCGTCAGTGTGTGTAATGGAGTCTTTGGTTTGGCTGTTCATGTACTGCTCTTTGATGATGGAGCATTTGTAAACTTGACGTCGTCATCAAAATGTAGCAAATTCCATATTGTTTTTGAAACCAGTGATGAAATGCAAGCTTTAGTGTCTTACGTCCTTGAGGTCATTGGTACATGTTCATGTTGTCTTGTCCAGGCTTTGATTGCCAGTTACTTTATAATTTCACCATCATTAGTGCATACGCTTCATTTTCTGTTGTCTTTGGAGCTAAATGACTTGTATAGATAGTTGAAATCCCACTTTACGGTCCATTGTTCTTTTTTCATGTTCCATATTCGTAATCCAGTAGATGGGGATTGCAAAGTTGACTGGCTACGATATCTGATTTGCTTGACTGAAACTGGAATCGAGTCAAGTGCTCTTGTGATAACACTTGACAGTGTCTTGTTTACAAATTCAATTTTGTGTAATAAAAAAGGGTTTTAGAAATGTATTTCCTTCTGTTCATTTGTTGTCTGATTTTTTCTTTTGTTGTGTCTTCGTATTTCTTTCTTTCGTTCTGTCTGTCTGTCTCTTTCTGTCTGCGTATCTGCCTGTCTGTCTGTCTGTCTGTCTGTCTGTCTCTCTCTCTCTCTCTCTCTCTCTCTCCAAAAAGATCACTGTTTTTGGTAACCAGTTGCTTGAAATTTGTAATATATTTGATTGTGTTATTTTAAATGGTCTACGTGAAAAGAATTTTGATGATAGCTGCACTTATATCTCATCTTAGGCTGTAGTACAGTAGACTACTTTGTAGCATCAAGTGAACTATTTTTATTCATTGATATTGCTGCAGTTGATGTCGAAAGTATTGTAGACTCAGATCATTTGCCAGTTGTAATGCGAGTTGATCTGAAGGTTGTTGGAACTGAAGCATGCAATGAACAAATGATGAAAGATGAAAGTAGTTCAATAGAAACAATCAGGTGGAACGATGACAAAAAGGATATTTTTGTCAACAGGCTGAATAGTGATAACATACAGAACAAACTTATATTGGCTTTTAATTTGTTGGATTCCGATGTTGATAATGCATTGACACTGTTTGTTCAAAGCCTAACTGAAGCTAGTGAGTGCATGTCCTTTAAATCTCGTTCTGATCAGAACAAGCGATCAGAATGGTTTGACACAGAATGTGATCAAGCTAAAAAAAGAAGCCAGAAGAACGCTGAACCGTTTTAGAAAAACTAAGGACATAACAGACAAACTGATTTACGTCCAAGAACGGAAAAAGTACAAGCACTTACTGAAAACTAAACGACGAGAGTTCAGGAAGTTGAAAGCAGAATCTCTTGCCAATAATTTATTGAATCCATCATGTTTTTGGAAACAGCTTAAAAATATGGGACATGGCAACAGAGATAAATCCACGAATAACATAAAAACGGTGGATTGGGTTAATCATTTCAAGGCTGTATTCCAAACTGACACACCTGCACATACTGGCTACTCAGGCCCAGAAATAGATTTAACGGATCATCTGGACCATGTTTTAAACAGAAGTATTTCGGAAGAGGAGGTAAATAGAGCAATAGATAAACTGAAGTCGGGAAAGGCGTGTGGATTAGATGGAATTACAGCTGAAATGCTGAAGAATTGCGGCAGACAGGTTCGCTCTTTTATTATAAAGCTGTTCAACTCAATTTTTGATAAAGGCATCTATCCAAAAGATTGGTCAAAAGCGGTTATAATTCCAATTCATAAAAAGGGAGATCCGAAAAATGTAGATAATTACAGAGGTATATCTTTGCTAAGTATTTTATCCAAATGTTACACTTCTATATTGAACACGAGATTGTACACATGGTTGGAAAACAATCAGTTAATATCAGAAAGCCAAGCTGGGTTCAGAAAAGATTACTCCACCGTTGACCAGATTTTCAATCTGTATGCGATTGTTCAGAAGTGTTTGAGCAAAAAAGGTAAAAAATTGTATGTTGCTTTTGTGGATTTTAAAAAAGCTTTCGATTCGGTTAGACACGATAAGTTAATTGATTGCATCAGAAGTAAAGGAGTAGAGGGGAAGTTTTTTGCGTCTTTAACAGCAATGTACGAATCCCTACTTTCATGTGTTCGTGCAAATTCTGATATATCTGAGTTCTTTGAATGCCCGATTGGTGTGAGACAAGGATGCGTGTTGAGCCCTACATTGTTCTCAATATTTATCAACCAGTTAGCAGATCATATGAGCGAAAGAGGAAGACATGGCATTCATTTATTGCCAGACCTTATGGAAATCTTTATTTTGCTCTTTGCTGATGATGTAGCTCTAATTTCTACAACTCCATGGGGCTTACAAAACCAATTAAATGTATTGAAGTCTTGTTGTGATGACATGCATTTAACTGTTAACATTAAAAAAACTAAGGTAATGGTGTTTAGGAAAGGTGGGTTTCTTGGAAAACGCGAGCGATGGTATTTCAATGGTCTAAGATTGGAAGTAGTTAATAATTATTGCTATCTGGGTTTCTGTTTCACAACAAAAATCAGTGCTAAATTAGGTACAGAGCATTTTGTGACCAAGGGTAAGAAAGCTGTTGTGGAGTTAAATCGAGTTTTCCAGAAATATAAAGAAATGAATGCAAGCACGTTCTTTAAGATTTTTGACGTAAGAATCCAACCCATTCTGTTATATTCTTCTGAAATATGGGGCCTACAAAGATTAGAGGAAATAGAGAAAGTACATTTGATGGCCTGCAAAAGATTTCTGGGAGTACCACTAAGGACACCAAATAAAATGGTGTATGGTGACTTGGGACGATACCCACTTTATATTAACTCCTACACTAATTCCCTTAGATACTGGTTTAAACTGTTACGAATGAATCCTGACAGATTCCCATACAATGCTTATTTAATGTTGCTTGATGTGGATAAATCTGGAAAGACATGTTGGGCTTCTCAGATAAGACAAATTCTATGTGAAACTGGATTTAACATTGTGTGGCTGCAGCAGGGTGTTGGAGATGTTAAGGCTTTTTTATGTCTATTTAAACAAAGACTCGTGGATTTCTTTATTCAGGAATGGACTGGATCTATTAGAGATCGAGATAGGTATGATAGTTACAGATCCCTTAAAACCATTTTCGAAAAAGAGAAATATATCAGTTGCATGGATACATATTGCTTTCGAGTCGCTGTTTCACAAGCAAGATTAAATGCTTTGCCACTTAACAACAATGTCCATCGATATAGTAATAACAGCCAAGATAGGTTATGTCCTTTTTGTAATACCAGAATTGAAGATGAATTCCATTTTTTATTCGAGTGCTTCATGTATGATGACCTTAGAATAAAGTTTTTGGGAGATTGTAAATTTTTACCACTCCCTGATTTGCTTAAAGTAAATAATGCCACCCACAGGCATAATTTGTCCAGGTATGTGTTTCATGCTAATAATATTAGGAAGAAAATGACTTCTCAAGGTTGAACATTTACATTTATTTATTTTTGATGTATTGTTTCACTCGCTCCAATTCAGTAGTTTAATTTGCTCAGAGGCCACTACTCTTAACGGCATTGGTTGTGTAACAAGTTAAACTGTGTGATAATCATGCTGTCTATAAAATGTGTCTTTGCGTTCGTACTCTTATTTGGATTCTAAGCTTTCCTTTCAAGATGAAAATATTATGACCATTGCTTTGACGCCCCCCCCCCCCCCCCCCCTTCCATTTAATCCATTTATCATCCCTTACCCCTCCCTCCCGATTGTATTGTATTGTGGCCCAAGGCCGAAGTACATTAAACTGCTTCTGAGTTCTAAGTTCTGAGTTCTCTCAAAAAGATCACTTTATATTCCATGGCACAGCTTGTAACCATAACAGAGAGGTCTTAACTTTTCAATGTCATTGCCATAGAAAATCATAACTTGCATAATTTGTTGTCTTCTGACGATAATAGGATAACTCTTCTGGCTAAGTATGTTGCAGAGGTATCTAATGTCAGAAGAAAGAAATGCTCAGCAGTAATTACTGTTTGAAGTTTTTCAAATACCGTTTGCAAGGTTGATGATCTCAGTTCAAAAAAAGAAAGTTTTCGCTCTCTTCACTGTTATGAATGATAGTGAAATGGACGTTGATAATCGATGTGGTCAAGCGGAAATGATTTATTGCGGTGAATATGTGTGTCTGTGTAAGGCACTTCTGCATATGACTATGCTGTTATTATTTTAAAGAAAAAGAAATCATTTTGAGTGATGAAAAGTGTGTAAATATGTTCATTTTGTACTACATGGCTTTGAATGCTGACATTAACATTTTCTCAATCAGTTATAATTTTCTTTATTTTTGTTTCTTTGCATTATATACATTTTTTGATGCTGCAAATGTTAACGTATACCCCCCCCCCTTGACTTAAAGCTATATGTTGGCCACTGTCAACAAAAAAAAAAGTATCTGAAGCATCTCCCCCCCCCACCCCTCATCCCACCAGCTCTACAACCTCCTTTGTCTCATTTTCAGTGATGAAAGTTGAGTAAGGGTGATCAGTCGCAATGTACAAGTTTTATTATCGGTGCCTATGGGAAAAGAGGGAGCGGGTGGAAAATAATAAAAATGCACCTCTATGTATAGAGCATGAATGCACATACTCTGCATCCGTGTGCATGCACAGTCACACACATACATGCAGTTTACACAGTCACACAGCAACATGTGACAAAAGGAGCATTGCACACAAACAAAAACTGGGAATCGAGTTTGGGCTGCAGGATGGGGAAAGGAATGGGAAGGATCCTAGTGATACTCCACCACAGTTTCTTTTCATTATGTGGGTACACACACAAACACACACACACACACACACACACACACACACACACACACACCACCGTTATCTGTCTTTCTCTTTCTCTCTCTCTCTGTCTGTCTTCTTTCTCTCTCTCTCTCTCTCTCTCTCTCTCTCTCTCTCTCTAGCTCTCTCTCTCTCTCTCTCTCACACACACACACACACACACACACAAATGACTGTCCGTCTGGCTGTCTCTCTCACTGTCTTTCTGTCTGTCTTGTCTCTCTTCTCTTTCTCTCTCTCTCTCTCTCTCTCTCTCTCTCTCTCTCTCTCTCTCTCTCTCTCTTCTTCTCTCTCTCTCTCTCATATTCTTCATTCACCAGTTTTTATTTTCATGTTTTTTACTTTATTTTGAGTTGTGGTCTCACACACATGTGCACCCATGCGCACGCACTTACACACCCACACCCACACACTCACACTCATATTCACATGCATTGTGAAGAGATACTCAAACATTATTTATATGCACTTGGATATTCACATTGCATACAGATGAGGGCATACGCAGACACATTGACACAAACTACTCTCAAACACATGTACACATGCAGTCTCACACACATGCATGCGCACATACACACACACACACACACACACACACACACACACACACACACACACACACACACACACACGCACACACACACACACTTCAAAACAGGTCAGAGTAAAAGTGAATTTCCAGTTTGGGATAGCTCATATAGACTGAATCATATGCCTGCTCTTGTGTGTATGTTTGTTTATGTGTGTAGACGTGTTGGGAGGGGGAGGGGGGGGGGAGAGAGGAGGGGCTGAAAACTTAAATAGCAGAACTGTACTTTTTTTTTTTTTTTAACGATTTTGTAAAAGTGGCATGTCAAAGAGATGATGCTTACAACAAGAACAAAACAGAACAAATTTTAAAAAGCCTTTAAAAAAAAAAAAAAAAAAAAAAACCCAGAAAGAAAGCCAGAGCACATGTACCGCTAGAGAGACGTGTGCGGAACTGGCAGCGGCGAGGCGTAGCAGTGGTGAAGAGTAGAATGTGTCGGTGGTAGGAAAGGAGTGGTAGTGTAGGGGAGGCAGGCAGGGGGAGATGGAGGTGTGGTGAGTGGCCGTCCACCCTCTCGTTTCACTCACCAGACCTCTGTCTTTGTTGCAGGGTGCGTGGTGACGCTCTGCCCCCTGCTCACCCGCAGTGATGTGAAGAAGGCCCTCTGGTGGCAGATCTCCAGCGCTAACGCCGCTCACAAGCAGCGGGAGCAGCGGCTGGGCAGGCTGCAGCAGCAGCATCACCATCTTAGGCCTCAGCAACAGATGCCGCTGTGGTCTGTGCTGGAAGATAGTTATGCCACGTGACCTGCAGATGAGGGATTGGATTGTTATGTGGCATGACATAGTTAGCTGTCACATCGGAAACAGGGGGCTCTGTGATGTGACTTGTTCACCTGAAATCTGGTGTTAAAAGATGACGCAGGTTGCGCAGACATTTGACCGGTCATACCTGCAAGTTTTGGAGTGGTGATTTTGATTCGGTCGTGGCTTGTGCCTTTTCCTGTATGTGTACATTGTTGGTGTGTGCCACTGCATAATTTGTAGTCTTTTTTTTCATTAGGGGCGAGTCATACAAGGTGGTGCATGGGGTGGACCAGGGAGGGGTAGGATGTTTAAATGGTGCTCTTGTGTCGTCTTAGTGCACACTGACCTGCTGACATTCATCCGTGTGAACTCTGCCCTGTAGATATCTGCTTAAACTTAGGTCTGATTGCTATGAACTCAGCTCTGCAGACATCTGTGTGAACTCTGCCGTGTAGGCATCTGCAAAAACTCAGATAACCATCTTTACAAACTCGACCCAGATGACCATCTGTGTAAAGTCTGCCATGTAGGCATCTGCATAAACGCTGATGTCATCTTTACAAACTCTACCCTGACGACCATCAGTGTGGACCCTGCTATGTAGGCATCAGCATAAACTCAGATATCATCTATGTAATCTCTTCCCTGATGACTGTCTGTGTGAACTCTGCCCCTCTAGATATATGCATAAACTTTACTGTCATCTGTATGAACTCTGCAGTGAAGACATCTGCATGCACTCTTATTTTGCAGACGTGTGTGAATTCTGCCATGCAGACATCTGCATAAACTCTTGATGTCATCCATTAACTTGATCATGACAAACATTCAGGTGAATTTGATGCTGATGACATGTGTGGGCAAGAAATGGCACCTTTATACTTAGGAGTACTGGTGTGGCTCAACAATTGGTACATCTCCATGAACACGGTGACATCATCGCTCTGGTGCTCCTTGTGAGAAGACAAAATTGTCAACCAGCTAACCATCCACTCCTTCACCCACCCTCTTGTATAAACTGTACAAACACACACGCCATCCCCCCACCCCCCACCCCCCCCTTCTCTGTCCCTTTGTGTCACAAATGGCACTATGAATTTCAAATCTATGCCAATTTCCTTCTCTCTCTAACTCTCTTCTCTCTCTCTCTCTCTCTCTCTCTCTCTCTCCACATCACAGCACACACACACACACACACACACACACACACACAACACACACACACACACACAAACTTTCTCCCTTCTGTAGGGACATTTTTTTTTTTTTTTTGGGGGGGGGGGGGGGATTACATCACTTTCAAAGTCCCTGGGGGTGGGGGGGGGGGGGCTTCACCCCTCTCCTCTCCCTTCCCTTAGTTGATGTGCGTCTCTCACTGCAAAATCAGAGAGAAGCTGTCCCCTCCTTCCTTCTCTGTTGTTGTTGTTGTTGTTTGAGAATGCATTCATTCAGGTCATGATCTGCTTTTTCATGAGGCTATATTTCCTGTCTGTGTGTGCGTAAGGTAAGAAAACTTAAACGAGAAACTGGCATAGTGAGCATTCATGAACACATGAGACAACGTTCACAGACATGTGCAAAAATGGCAGCTGGGAATTTGAAAACAGTTTGGACCAGTTTATACTTCTGTAGCCCTATGTAGACAGTCCAGTCTCAGTAACACCCCATGCACCTCCTCCACCTCTCCCAGTTCAGGGATTCTTCAATCCCATTTCCTTTTGCACATGGAATCTGGATTGTTGTCATGGTTTGGTCCAAGAGGACATATAGTATCATTCATTTCTCTATACGCCTCTGCATTATTACTTACTTTACTGTGATTGAATTTATGTAACCAACAAGTTTTCTATGTGGTGGTGAAAGCCTTTTGAAATATCTTGCAGTATGAAATGTTGATAGTAAAGATTTGTGGCAAGAGAGAGAGAGTGGAAAAGAAGAAGGAAAAATGCCTCACTGGTTATGATGATATGCAAAAATGACAGCTGATGAAAACTGCAAGTGCTTACATCCTCCTGCCGAGGTGTTGGGAGTAGATCAGTGGATTGTTGGACTCCAAGGGGAAATTTTACTGTAAAGGTAGCTGGGAAAAGAGAGAAGACAGAAAGCAAAGAAAGACGAAGGAAGATGTACCTCAGGTGATTGATAAGGTTCTGAATTATTGGCAGACAAGGATTCCACCTTGTGATTAGGAAGGATTCCGAATTCGTTTGAAAGGATTCCATATTATTGATTGGCAGGGACAACGGGTTATTGATAGGCAAGGATTCTGAATGATTGACTAGAAGCGATTCTGAGGTATATGGATTGGCAAGCTTTCTGGTGGCAAGATTCTGGGTTACTGATTAGTAAGGATGCAGTCATGGATTCTGAAGTACTGGCTGACAAGGACGCTGAATTATTGATTTGCAGTGATTCTTAATCATTGTTTCACAGTGATCTGAATTAGTGAGAAAAGATTCTGAACTGTTGATTTGCAGTGATTCTTAATCATTATTTCGCAGTGATCTGAATTAGTGATAAAAGATTCTGAACTGTTGATTTGCAGTGATTCTTAATCATTGTTTCGCAGTGATCTGAATTAGTGATAAAAGATTCTGAACTGTTGATTTGCAGTGATTCTTAATCATTGTTTCACAGTGATCTGAATTAGTGAGAAAAGATTCTGAACTGTTGATTTGCAGTGATTCTTAATCATTGTTTCGCAGTGATCTGATTACTGATAAAGGATTCTGAATTACTGGCAAGCATTCTGAATTACTGGTTGGGAAGGATGTTGAAGTACTGTTGGCAAGGATTCTAGGATGATATTCTGAATAATTGATGGGAATATATTCTGAACTATTTATTGACAGGAATTTTTGTTTGATAATCGACAAAGAGTCTGAACTCTGCGAATCACAAGGAAACCAATTAAAAAAAAGTTCATATGCAAAGATCTTATGCTCTGATGACCATTTCAACTCCAGCTAACAGACTCCAGTTGTTTCAACTTATAGATAAAGGAGATAGTAAACTGTTTCCCCCAGTAAACTGTTTCCCCCCTACAGATGAATGTGTTTACTCTGGTATCTAAAAAATAATTTTCAGGGTTTCCTTCTCTTACCTCCCCTGTTAGCTTTAGTGATAAGTGTTGATTTCATATTCCCATCTGCAGTCTCTTTCCAACCTCTCATGTACATACACACATGCGTATGCACACAGACATGCACACACGAAAAACACACACACACAAAACACACACACACACACACACACACACACACACACACACACACACACACAGAGTTGAGAGCAACATACACACACACATACAGATTTGAGAGCAATTTACAGGAAAAAAAAGGATACACTGAAAATTTGTTTAGCATGAATGGATTGATACAACAGGCTCGTTCAGCTACCCCACATTTGAGAAATCTTAAATTTGCTAACCAGAAATCGGACTTGATAAAAACTAAAATCAGACTGAACCAAAATTGGACTTAACTTGGATATGACATTCACAAAACTTTACAAAAAAGGCCAAACTGATTGCAAATGTAATATTTGGCTAACATCAAATATAACAAACCTGAAACTTGATAAGCTTCAAATTTGACAACCCAGAAATTTGACTAACTTCACATTTGACAATTCAGAAATTGGCTCTTGGCAAGTTTGACAACTCTGAAATTTTGGCACACAGACAAGGAAGACAATTAAAGTCCATTCAGTTTAGAATTGCATATATTTGACTTTGTAACTCTCTTAAACATGTTTGCTTGGGCACATATGTAAATTAAGTACTTCCTATATTCAGAATACATTGTCCTTTGTTTGTCTAAATGGTTTTGGGTTTGTTTGTTTATATGTTAACTGTATGCTAATTTTCTGATTAATAGGTGATCAGTATGTGGAAACTCTCTCTTGGGACTATGATAAATTTTTTAAAAGGCGGCTGTAAACAGTAAACTGTACATTTTTGTCAGTTTATATATTAGAATATAAGGTTAACTGTTTAGTGATTGATACAGTGATACCAGTGATTTAATGTCGTATCTCAGGCACTTTATGAACACACAATTTGTCACATAGATTACAGTTTTTTTTCTTTTCTTTTTTTTTAATGAAAGGAAAGAGAGAGATGGGGCACAAACTGTGAAAAAAATGGCTATCACACACTTCAATTGTCAGAGGAATGGGGTAAGTGTTGCGCTCAGCAAGACTGTTGGCCCAAGGTTACTGAAGGCATTGGTGCAGACTGTTCACTAGAGCACTGAACCTTCTGAGAGATAATGTCTAGAAATTGTAGAAAAATAAACTTCGGTCTTAAATGAAAGGGAATTTAAATGGGAGATAAATATGTGGAAAGATCAGAAAGCAAGAAAGTTTTGTTTATGGCAGGGATGTTCATGGTAATTTTACACACAATATATTGGTATTATTTATTTTTTTTATTTATTTTTTTTTTTGGTCAGCGGGATGAGGGTTGGTTTGGCCCAGGCTGTGTGGCCGCGGTGACTGAGGCGTGTGTGCTGTGTTTGTTCTGTGCAGACTGGAGTCGTCTGGTCGCAGGCTGCTCCAAGCGTGATGCTCAGCGGTCCATGTGGTGGCAAATTGCCAGCGCCAATTCGGCACACAAACGACACCTGACACAGCAACAGAAACACTTGAATGTCATGGTGTAGTGCTCACTCACACAGACACAGACACACACACACGTATGCACACAACACACACACACACACACACACACACACACACACACACACACACAATATATTCTCCTCCTTCCGTGCTTGGATTTTTGTGTGGCACCACATGGTTAGCGTGGTGGTTGTTAGGAAGTGTGCCGACCTCACCTGAGTTTGGTGCCCATGTCGGGATTGGACAGACAAAAAGACTAGAGTGCGCTTCCCAATGTAGGCAGGCATACATGATGTGTGCAGGGGTCTGTAATCCAATCCATGTCTCCGAGTGCAGAATCCATGCAACCTAGTCTCTTGAGGTGCTTATGTAGGCCGCAGTGTTCAGTAGGTAGATGAAAGATGGTACTGGTTCCAGTCTCATTGTCCATGTGTTAATCTTCAACCTTTCTCTCCACTGTGTGGATCTGGTCTTTCTGTTCATATAATGGTGTCCAATACCATATTGTTGTTTGTTGTTGTTTTTTCATTCAATTTGTTGACCTGCAGGTCTTTCTATCAACCGTGTTGATCTGGTCTTTCTATTCAACATGTTGATCTGTGTCCATCATGTTGGTCTGGAATTTCATGGTCTGTGTCCATGTTGGTCTGTGTCCATCATGTTGGTCTGTGTCCATGTTAGTCTGTGTAATGTTGGTCTGTGTCCATCATGTTGGTCTGTGTCCATCATGTTGGTCTGTGTCCATGTTAGTCTGTGTAATGTTGGTCTGTGTCCATCATGTTGGTCTGCGTCCATCATGTTGGTCTGCGTCCATCATGTTGGTCTGTGTCCATGTTAGTCTGTGTCCATCATGTTGGTCTGTGTCCATCATGTTGGTCTGTGTCCATGTTAGTCTGTGACCATCATGTTGGTCTGTGTCCATTATGTTGGTCTGTGTCCATGTTAGTCTGTGTAATTTTGGTCTGTGTCCATCATGTTGGTCTGTGTCCATCATGTTGGTCTGTGTCCATGTTAGTCTGTGTAATGTTGGTCTGTGTCCATCATGTTGGTCTGTGTCCATCATGTTGGTCTGCATCCATCATGTTGGTCTGTGTCCATCATGTTGGTCTGTGTCCATGTAGTCTGTGTCATGTTGGTCTGTGTCCATCATGTTGGTCTGTGTCCATGTTGGTCTGTGTCCATCATGTTGATCTGCGTCCACGTTAGTCTGTGTCCACCATGTTGGTCTGTGTCCATGTTAGTCTGTGTTCATCATGTTGGTCTGTGTCCATCATGTTGGTCTGTGTCCATTATGTTGATCTGTGTCCATCATGTTGGTCTGTGTCCAACATGTTGGTTTGTGTCCGTCATGTTGGTCTGCGTCCCTGTTGGTCTGTGTCCATGTTGGTCTTTGTCCATCATGTTGGTCTGTGTCCATGTTGGTCTGTGTCCATCATGTTGGTCTATGTCCATCATGTTGGTCTGTGTCCATGTTGGTCTGTGTCCATCGTGTTGGTCTGTGTCCATTATGTTGGTCTGTGTCCATAGTGTTGGTCTGTGTCCATTATGCTGGTCTGTGTCCATGTTGGTCTGTGTCCATCATGTTGGTCTGTGTCTGTGTTGGTCTGTGTCCACCATGTTGGTCTGTGACCATGTTGGTCTGTGTCCATCATGTTGGTCTGTGTCCATTATGCTGGTCTGTGTCCATGTTGGGTCTGTGTCCATCATGTTGGTCTGTGTCCATCATGTTGATCTGTGTCCATTATGCTGGTCTGTGTCCATGTTGGTCTGTGTCCACAGTGTTGATCAGGTCTTTCTTGTGAGCTGTGATCACCAGAAACAGAGGTGAACAATGCCCAATTTGGTACTGTGGTTAGTGTCGTGAACTGTTAACGTGGAAATCGCGGGTCTGAGTTTTTCACCCCTGAGTGTGAACCAAGCCATCAGTTGTTCCAGTCTGTGAGCACGTGTCCCACAGCCATACTCTGTGGTGAAGCAGCCTTTCACAGGACGTCAGGAAGCGTCCCCAGCTTCCAGATGTCCGTCCTTTCAACTGACCTTAAGAGACAAGAATTAGCACTGTCTTACGTGGGTGGCTCTCAAATAATTGACAGGTCACTTGTGGTTCGGACATGTTTTCATTTTATAATGATGTTTTTAAACAAATCGTTATTCTTTTACAGTTATTCCTGTATAATCTTTATTGCCCCTTTGAAAACAAATTGTGTTGTGTGTGTGTGTGTGTGTGTGTGTGTGTGTGTGTTGCTTTGTGATGCATCTGACTGAACTGGTAAACATGGTACAAGGGAACATGGTAAGAATCCAGTAGGGACCATCTGGTGCAACATTACAATTATATCTTTTTCACCTATCAACACATCACTACGACATAATCTCTGTAAATGCCCTTGAACAAGGTGGCAAAGCTGTCTATCAATTTGTAAACCGAGTGCTATTCTATGGTGCGCAAGTCAAGAACATTTTTTGCTTTGAGTGATTTAGAGCTCTCTCACTGAACATTCCTGGCATTTTGCTGAAGACCAAAGGCCTCTGCAAGGTGAAAGGAGTGTGTGTGTGTGTGTGTGTGTGTATGTGTGTGTGTGTGTGTGTGTGTGTGTGTGTGTGTGTGTGTGTGTGCGTCTGTTTATTGTCATTGTAGGTTACTTGTAGACATCAAGTTCAAGCATTCATATACCAGATTGTTTTATGTTCAAAGGATAGTGTGAACCCATTGTGTGGATCCATCATGTAAACCCAGTGTGTAAACCCATTCTGTGAACATGAGAATAGACTGATTATTTTAATCCAACTACAGCAAGCTTCACACTGTCTGTCAGATTTGCTTTGTTTTTCGTCGGACATTTTTCAACAGAACAGTGTGTTTGAAGTGACTCGGCTTTAATTTAGAGGCTGGAGTGGAACAGCTGTACATGTGTTGTGGCCCTTAGTGTCCCCTAGCAAGCTGCTTGTCAGCGTAGTGAGGCAAAAGGCAGAGGTCTCTATCCTGTGTTGTCTTGTCTTTCAGAGTTCTGTCGAGTGCTGACTGGCTGTTCCAAACGGGACGTGCAGCGCGCCATGTGGTGGAAGATCTCAGCAGCCAATAATGCTGAAAAGAAGCGAGCAGGGCTGAGTGACCTTCACCTTGTTCAGGGCGCGGTGGGGGACATGCAGGCGATGCTCAATGTCCTGCCGGTCGGCCGGGGAATGTCCCAAGCTTACGGCAGTGGCCAAGCCGCATCCAGGGCTTTGCCGTCCACAGCACAGGACGCTGCTCCTTTCTCACACGTCCCCCAGCCGTCACACCCCACAGGATATGGCAAATGAGGACTGGGAGATCGGTCATCGAGATGGAATTGTACATGTG
The DNA here is from genome assembly GCA_033310375.1 of Conus canariensis. Taxonomy (NCBI): domain Eukaryota; kingdom Metazoa; phylum Mollusca; class Gastropoda; order Neogastropoda; family Conidae; genus Conus; species Conus canariensis. The sequence goes on along the minus strand of CM065718.1, from coordinate 56,980,891 downwards.
GAGGGTCATTGTCTGTATTCAGTGTTTAGACCAGGAGTGTGTTAAGATCCTGCTCACAGAGGACTATGGCTTAGACCAGAGCAAGTCAACAGGAATATCAGGACACTCAACTCGCTTCACACCTCGTCTGCATCAGGGCTTAGTGGGGAGTGACTCTTTGTACAATTAGCAAGATGTCTACAGGACAAACTGCAGGTTATGTTTCTTAGTCGTCCTAGCGTTTTTAGACAAGATGGTATATCATTCTTTTCTCTTTTCCGTTTGCTAACTTTTTCTGTACTGATAAGCCAGGTAGTCAGAGTGTAAGTGGAGCCACTTGATAGAAGTGTGAGCCTCCTCGTTATATACAGAAGGCTGGACAGGGATGCCCTGGTGTGTGCACTTTACTTTTCCTCCTCCACCTGTCTAATGTGTAACAGTAGTCTGGCGTTTCAGAGAGGATGCCCTGCATCCCATAGCAGGGTGTGCTCAGTGTACATTCCACAATTCCCAGTGGCAACAGGGGACTACCAGTGTCAGCGTGGTGGCACACTGTTTCAGTGAGAAACAAAATGCATGTGACTGAAAGACCCAGTGAATTAAGAACTCTGTCCAGTCGGTCTTTCACTAGTTTTCACCATCTCCAGTCTTTTTGAAGTAGTCGTGTAGATTTAACAGTGAAGAGGGTTGATAGAAATACCACTGGTTTGATAGATGTGGTGTCTTTAAAAAGATGAGGAGGCACACTGTATGATGAGCCACGCATTTTGAAACAGGTGCTCCTAGAGTGTCTGGATTTACATCACATTCAGCATCAACCCGTTACAGCCGATTCCGTGAAGACCTTGTTCACAGATGCCCCACTGCGTGTGGTGTTTGAGTTTTGTAAGAGAGATAAATATGTTTATTGTTTGATCAAAGATTTTGAGGAACAAAGATCTTATCTAAGGCAATTTGATTTTTTTTTTTTTTCAAACTTTTGTATGATTATCTGTTGAAAAACAAACAACTGTTGCATCAGTTTTGACAAGGTGAGAGCCCTGATTTGGCCTTCTGTGGTTGGCAAGGCTATACACAATATCGATTGAACTGAACTGATAGAAATACCCACCACTGTTTTTTCTGTGGAACTGTTCTTTCACAGCTTCCCTAGTCTTGTGAATGACTTGACAAAATGTTTAGTAGCTGACTGTTAATGTGTGCAGAAGAGTGAATCTGAACTTGGTGTGTTAGGGAAGGTTGTGAGGGACTGGAGAAACTTCAAAAATAGCTTTGAAACAGTTGTTAGGTTTAAACAACTTAGTTTGCTTTTTTTTGTAATTGAGTTTTTGTTTGGTTGGTTGTTGTTGTTTTTTTGGTTCTTGTTTTTCTTTTTTTCTATTGCCCTTTACTGCTTTTTGTATATTGCTTTTTGAAATTTTACAAAAATCATTTACAGGATAACAGTAAAGTTAAGAACACACATACAGGCTCATCTTTTCTTAAATATGAGTTCATCAGCATATTGAATGTGAGTGTATAGTACACCGCTACAAGCAGAAAACAAAAACCAACGTCTTGACCAAAATGAGAGTGGTGAAATGACTTTGTAGTTTGTCAGAATACATTGCTCCCATATATTCATGCATGTTTGTTTAATTGAGTGAGCATGACTGGTGTGTGTGTGTGTGTGTGTGTGTGTGTGTGTGTGTGTGTGTGTGTGTGTGTGTGTGTAATTAAGCAATTAAAACATATCTTTAGTAGTGCAAAACAGAATGTTTGTAGTATGTATATTAGAGCTTTTCCGATTTTCAGACAGGTTTATTGTGTTCTGAAAAAAACGTTCAGCGTGTGTCTGATGCATGCATATGTTCGTGACCTGTTGGCTGGTGTGCCATAATATACCCAAAATGAAGTCACAACAAATGTGTCACATTCGTTCAAGCAATACTTGCCAGTTTACATGATGTTTTTACCCTGCAGGTAATTTATTACGATTCATAAAGTGTGATTGCATGCAGGGTATCATGTATCTGTTAGTTCATTTCACGTACACTATATTTGTAAGGCTGAAATCTGTCAGACGTTGTCACAGACACTCCAGCGTTGTGCAACATTTATTGTACCTGAAAACCCCCACAAATCTAGTCAGCCGCTTTTACTATTCTCAAGGTTGAGAAATTACAAGTAAAATGTCAGCCTTCCACCTTACCACCAAGTAAAATGTGAAGGCCAGTGTGATGATTTCTTTTTACTAGAAGTACAGTCTTCATCTGTAATAGGCAGTTTTGACTATCAGTTTCTTTGACAATGCTCTTCTTCATAATTCATAGCAAAATAACCCAGTGTATTGATTAATTTGTATATTCACTTGTTGAAATACCTTAAGGATACAAGAGGAACTTTGACGCCTTGGCTTCTGCCTCGAAGTGATGGGTTGAGAGCCTCATTCCTGCTCCTCGCTGTCGCGTCGGGTGGCCGTCAAAAGCAACGACCAATGACTTGTGGTCTTGTCAAAGTTCACAGAAAAAAATGAAGAAAATAAATTGTAACAGAAGCGTCGTACTACCACATATTTTTTTCCCACAAACATCTTTGTACTTAATTCATCTTCATAGGGAACTGACCTTGGCAAGATGACAGATCCAAGGTCTGACCAGCCCATTGAGTTTATGCATAGGTCAGACATCTGCTAAATCGTAGCCATGTGACCCTATTCTTGAATTCTTTCATCTTAATCATTAATTCATTTATCCATCAGCTTTCAATCGTGTGCAGTGTGGTCTTGAAACTTAGCAGATGTGGTGTAGTCTGTATGGACTGCTCCGCATGCAGTGACACCTCCTCAGTGAAACTGAAACTGCGACAGCCCTCATATGGCTCCTTGTGGTCAGATGAATTTAAACAACATGAACTGAATCATCAACTTGTTGAACTAACTTCCGTTTGTGTAGAGCTTTTTTAATGGAGGCATGACTGGCACATCAGTTGAATGGAGAAATGCAAGCTTGTCAATGTGACTCTTAATTGAAAAAGTAGCCAGATTATTATGATGCAGCAAAGCAGGAATAGTAAAAGAACCAATGAGGGAAAGTGGTGTGTCCATGAGTTTAAAGACGTACAGTGTATGCTTTAAATGTTTTGTGTTCTTTTTTAACGTGCTGGGAAGTATCATGACTTAGAATTGCCAAAACAGCATTTGATATGTGAATTTTATTTCTGTTACAAGCAGCGTTTCATATTCTTTTTTTGTTGTTGTTGTTTTAAAGAAAACAGTGTTATTAGATGCCAATAAAATCAGAAGAACTAGATATCAGGATTGTGAAGCGTTTTACATAAAATTTACAAAGTGTCTTTGTGCGTGTATGTGTGTGCACGCGCACGCATGTGTGTGGGTGTGGGTGTGTGATGCTAATGTGCACTTACACATGCATGGACATAAAGTACACCTGCACTTGCATGTGTATACACACCCACACAATTACACGTAATAAACAGGCATTCTATACTAACACTCAGTCTCAATCACACACTCCACTCAAGTGGTTGGGGACAAAAAGAAAAGGCAAACAGTGCGACAGAAAAAATGAACATACATCCAAATGCACACACACACATGCATGCATGTACATACACACACATGGACACACACACACATGTATACGCATGCGCACACACACACACATGCATGCACGCACACACACACACACACACACACACACACACACACACACACAATACATGCACATACATGCATGCATGCATGCACGGACAGGAAAACTGGCTCTGGAAAGAAGCATGGGGGAATCCCAAGGGCTAGTAGTGCGAGGAGTTTGCTTGATTGTAAAGAAGGCTTTGTTTGGGAAGACTATTGTGATCTGTGCATACCGCGTCCTAACAAGCAATGGAATGGAGAGACTGCAATGACTTCCATTCAGCCGTTGAACTGTGGGAACAGATGCTTTACTGCAGTCTGACAACAACTTAAGCCTGTCTGCTTAAAGCGGTTGGCAGACTCATGCAAAATAAGATTGCAGAGGCAATGTTAACCATTTTCATTAAGGTTTGGATGATTCTTAAATTTCAATCTATTTAATACAATCAGCCAGTCAATTAGCAAACATCATCGCTGGCAAAATTTCAGAAATATCACACAAGTACAACACAAGCAGGACACACACTGTTCCCCTCTCCCTTCCCCCCTCACTTTTTCTTTCTGTATGTGTATGCCCTTGCTTTCCCTCACTACTCTATTGTCATAAGTGAACCTTATTAAACATCTGATATATTCGTTTTAATTGCTGTACTTCTGTATCAAATTCAAATGAACAGAAGAAAGTTAGTTTACTTAAAAAAAAACTTTTTACGACATTATGAAAGTTTGTCAGATGTCATTGGTGTGTGTGAAAAGAATTTAACATGATCAAATTTTTAAGACATAATTATTGAAGATTGTAGTGCAATGAAGAATCCAGAAAACTACTGCATTACTCTCGTTTCTTCCCTTGCAGATTTCTGTACGTTGCATGCAAGCGAGAAGAGAACGTTCATACAGAAGGCGTTGTGGTGGATGATCTCCGCAGCAAACTCAAAAGCCAAGAAAAAATACGAAACTCTCACCAGACGCACATTCCTTCTGAACCAGAACTTCCAGGGACCTCGATACCCTAGAACTTGATGCCGACGTCGTCCCTGCTGTGCAGTGTGTGACATGAAAACTGGAACTCTCGTCAGAGTAATTGTAAATGAGGGAGAGAACAAAACGTCTCAACAACACAGAAGAAGCTGTGCTGCTGTGTGGATAGTCATAAATTTCAACATGATTACTTGTTCTGGATGTCTGCAAGTGGAGAAGAATATGAACAAGATATTGTTTTCTTGTGGAAAAAAAACTTGTTTTCTGGGTCCAGAAACACAGATGGTTGAAACCAGATCTCAGACAAAAAAAAACTTTCAGTGCATACAAAATCAGATAAGAGTTAAACAACATAATGCCTGCGGAGATCTGTGGCAAGATGACCAAGAACAGTGATACACCCCTGTCCTCTAGCTCCATGACATGCATACACTGACCTGGTTGTAACTGGGAGGGGGACCTGTAGAGTGAGTTCAAACAGACAGACAGACAAGCATCATTTTGACATTGAATTTATGTGACCATACATGATCCCTTGAAGGGCTGATTTGTTAGCTATGTAGAAACAAAAACAGTCCAATATACCTGTGTAAAGCAGAATATTGATAGTATCACAGTGAGGATTTTTTTCAATCCTTTTCTGCATAGCATCTGTTTTGATAGATTAGCATGCCTGTACTCTTTTCATTCTTTCTTTACACACATGCATGCATAAGAACACCACGCATGCGCACGCACACACGCGTGCGCGCACGCGCACACACACACACACACACACACACTCTCTCTCTCTCTCTCTCTCTCTCGCCCACACATCCACACACACACACACACACACACACACACACACACACACACACCAACTCACTGGCATTTTTTCTATTAATCAGAATAAATATCAATGTAAATTTTCTATAACAGTTTACAAATCACTAAAGATGATTGACTGTGGAAATAAAAACTGTTTTGTATCTGAAAAGAATATAACTATATTTTTCTTTATCTTTTGCATTTTTTTCCCAAGTGTGTGTGTGTGTGTGTGTGTTAAAGCAGATGCGGTGCAATGTACATGGATTAGTCCACATGCAGTGACACTACCTGATGAAACAGAAACCAGTTGAATTCCACTAATGAATGCTTGTAGCTGATAAAAATAACAAACTCTACATATTTTTTAATATATACTCTTACAAACAGAATGAGTCGTGATTTCTGTTGACATGTATCCCGCTATAGGGAAAGAAATTATGATTATAAAGTTCCATGAATTATCCACAGTTATAGTATAAGTAACAGACGTGATTCCATAATTCGTTCCTTTGTACGAATTCACTGTGTACGAGAATAGAAACGTGCCATTCCAAAATTTCTGAAACAATAGGGATATTCACTGATGATGTTGACTACAGCATGAAATACTTTTATTGTTCGAATGTTGCATAAGTAGACAAAGTTTCGAGAAATGGTGTACCATTTGTTCCGTGTAAAGCTATCAACCTGTTGTGTTCCATTTGAAAAAGAAAGGGAAAAAAAGTTGCTGTACTGTTCTTGTGCTTCTTTAACTTTGCTGGTTATTCTGTATATGTTAATTTGCGGGTAGGTCTGATATCGGTTGACATTATTTTACATTGTTTCTTAGTCTTACTGCATTGGTTTATTACATCATTTCTTAGTCATACTGCGTTATTTTGTATTGCCCAGTGATTGTGATATGTGTATCTATGACTGTGTGTGTCAGTGTCTGGATCACATGTATAATGTGTGCTGATGTGTTTACGGCTGAGAGTCTAGAAAAGTGCTGTGTGTGTTTATCAACTGATTCGTACATATTAGATTTTAGATTAGGAATTGTTTTTCTCATCAAATCCTGTTCATACTTATATTCTGCGACAGTGTGAAGAATTGACTGTGACATTCAGCAGAAAAGTCTTTAATTTTGTCAGTGAAAGGGGTCTTTCATAATAGAAGTATTTGAATCAATGAACAATTCTGTTTATGCAGGTCTTACATTTTTTTTGCTTGAGAAAGGTTTCAGAATAGACCACAAATTTGCCATAATGATTTAGTGTTTGTTATTCTTACTATCCTATATTAAAAATATTTACATAATTAAGGAGATAAAATCAAGAACAATTGATCATTACTAGATCACTATCAGCGCTTTCTGCCTGTCTGTCTTTGTAACTATGTTGTTTTTTGGATGTTGCTGATGCATCTGACAGTCATGCACACATAATTTATCGGAGTGGGAGTGGGGATAGGGTTCTGAGATTTTTGGAACTACTGCTCCCTGCAAAAATCAGTATACTTGGCATGTTGCCCCAATCAGGGAGACCTCCAAGACACCTCCTGTGGACCTGCCACCAACCCTTCATGGAGCTGATCTGGTTCTGTGTACACACACATGAACGCACGCACACAATGTGTGCGCAAGCATGCGCACGCACACACACACACACACACAATCACACACCACATGTCTGCACACACACCCACACCCACATGCACACACACTCCACAACAGACATACACACACACCACGACATAAATACATACAAAAACACACATACACACACCGCGTGCACACACCCACACCATACACACATGCACACACACACACTGTGCATTCTTCCACACACATGCACGCTCACATTCATATGCACATGCACGCATACGCCCACACACACAAACACACACAGAGCCTCCCTAACAAAGTACTTTTTTTTTTTTAGAAAAAAGGACAAACTCAGGTTTTGATTAGTGCTGGTGCATGTGGTATGTGCGTGCACACCTGTTCAGGCGTTTCTCACTGTGTGGTACACCTAGTCACATTTTATACATCAATATTTTGGGGAGAGACGTTAGGCATTGTTCCAATCTTGATCAATCATTTGAAAAAGGATTTAATTTCTGTTATCGTTTTTCATGGGGCTGGCAAGACAGTAGGGGGGGTATTGTTGACTACATATTAATGTCGAACCTGTGCTGAGTACTTTCAGTTTGTTCAGAAGTGATGTCATCGTGAACATGAGAAGTACAATTGTTGTAACTGTCAGCCATTCACACTGCTGGTCCCAAACTGTAGTTCATGGAAAGTCACATAAATCATGAAAGCTGAACACAGTTATGTTCATGCAAGCAGAGGATTTAACTAATCATAACGGTCAAGAGACAATCCCAGCAAAACTCCAGTTTACAAAACAGATATGTAGATAATAAACGTAGAAGTGTGAATCTCGCACTTTAAAAAATTTTTTTTTTATCTCCCCTGACTCCCCAAACCACTCGTACTCTGCTTTCCGTTGCAGATTTCTGTGAGGTGAGCTCGCCCGAGTCCCGAGCTAATTGCCGACAGGTGCTTTGGAATAAGATCTCATCAGCTACTTTCTTCGGCAAACACAAACGTGGTCATGTGCACACTGGTCTCATGTATTATTGATGTGCATGTCTTTATTCCAAGGCCTCTGTTTTCTTTTTGTTTGTTTGCATCCTTTAGCTGAAGACTCGGCGTGATTAGAGAATGAAGCAGTGGAGGGGTCAGGGGTATATGCCGTAGATAATAAGTTTAATCAGTCTTTGATAGTTTCTTTTTTCTGTCTTTCTTTCTTCGATAGTTTCTCCTTTTTTTTTTTCCTTTTTTTTTTCCTTTTCTTCCTTTCTTTTCCCCCCTTCATTTCTTACTTTTTTTTCTTTTTCTTTTTTTGTTTAAAAAGGCCCATCTCATGTTAATTGAGGCGTATGTGGTCGGTTTCAATCAAATGTGATATATAGCAGTCTTTGCAAAGATCATATTTCTAAAAATATTTCTCTGCTGCGTACATTTTCGAGCATTGCATAAGAGTTTGTTGATAAACTATATAAGAGCTATGGTTGTGGGTAGTATACAAGAAAAATATCACAAAATGATGTAAAATGATGAGCATATAAGACATGGTCTTCATTTTTCAATGTAGATTTGACTGTGCTGTAACATGGTGTATGTGCTTCAGATCTCCATATATCATGACCGATAGTCTCCCTTGGATCACTGCAATTACACAGGAAGTAATCAGAAAGAACAGTTGTATGCCATTCCCATGCACACTCCAAAGACTTTTCGAAGGATCATCACTTTGTACGATGTTGTCACACTAGACTTTGCTTATGTAAATGACCATGGGCGTGCCCGTGTCATTTGTTTGGCTGGGAAAGGAATGAGCTATGAACTTGCAAATAATGCACCCATACGATTTTTTTTTTTTTTTAAGGTAACTTTTGGGGGTATTTCTAAACAGCTCGTAGCAAAACATGAACATAAAAGGCTGGAAAGTCTTAGGTCTGAAAAGAGCAAGACATTCTCATATAACAGAGACGGTTGTCATGTACAAAGTGAGGTCAAGATGGTGTTTGATCGTAAAACAGAATCAGTGCCATGAAGGGGGTGGCGCCAGGAAATCCAAACCATCCAGCCAAATCAAGCAGTCTGTCATCTTCTTTAAAAAGGACAGCAAACAGAGGTTTTTGTTTGCTTTTAAAACCAGGCTAGCTTTTTTATTCTACCAGATTTGCCGAACACACCACAGAATCCCGTTTAATTCACGTTGTTTGTGGCTTAGCTGACCAGGAGGGGCCATATCAGGGCTGAAGCAGTGTAAAAAGTAGAGCTGTAAGAGAATGGCGTGGTCCAGAATGGAAGAGAAGGGCACATGCCTCCAAGGGTTCACAAATCTGTTGGTGTTCTTCCCTTACTTCCTGATGGATTATCTGGCGTTGGAGCCATAGGTAATGTTTGAGACACCTTGCCCTTAAGGGTCTCTGGCCAATAGGATGTAAATCTCGCCCATTGATCAATTGGTAAGTAACGTCTTCTTACTTGGAAAGTGATAGGGGCTGGGAAACTGTAAGCCCCACTTTAAGAGCGAAGAATAGTTACCAGCCGTCAGTATGCCATGGGGATGCCGAAGTCTGTAAAGTTGTGGGAGAGAGGGTTACACGAAAACATTAACATCACAGTGTTTATTTTCTGACAGGAAAAAAAATATATAGAGGGGATGCAACCAAGGATGAAAAGCCTTTGTGAATCCTGAATGAAATATTGGCATTATGATCGTGGAAAGGAACAGAGCAGATGAATAGATAGATAGATAGATAAGAAAGTAGGTTGGTAGCGATAGATTTTTTTTTTTTATTCTCATCAGAAAAAGGATGCAGATTGTTTACAAGTAATAGTTCAAATGCAAATTGATGTATGAAGTATGTCATTTGTCATTTTAAGTACCATCAAAACCGTATTCTTTTTCATGAAGAAACCCAAACCTTTATTCTGAAAATGTGTTCAGATAAGTATTGTGTATCTTTCAGGCAAAATGAACTAAAACAAGCCAAAACTGACTTTCTTCTTCTCCTGTTTGATGACTCTGATTTTCCTCCCCACCTTCTCTTGCCCCTCAGAACAGCCAAGACGGTTGTCTTAAACGAAATTCTGTGAGTCCACATTAGCAATTATGGTTTCCCATCTACAGTGTCAGGTTCGGTTATGAACTGATGAGTGATCACTATTATTGTGAAGTGCCCTTTCTATTGACAGAACTCTTAATGTAAGTTTGATATCATTTTAAACAAGAATTACCTTTTCTTTCTTGCATCCCCCCCCCCCCCCCCTCCCCCTCCGAGGTGTATGTTTATGGAAGAGATGAGCTGTCGAGTGCTGACCTAGTTTTTGTCAATGTAAAAGTTGAACTGATGTGTAGTTTTATGATTGTTCTGCATCTCTCCAGTTGCTCATCTGTTTCACAACTTGAGTTCATAAATGACCCTTTTTCAGCGCTCATGTTTGTGTGCATCTCTCAATCTCTTTCTCTCTCTGTATGTGGGTACGTGTAAATGTAGTCAGCTTAAGCGCTGGCTTTTTCTCACCAATTACAAGTGCTAACTAAATCAAGCATGGCAGAACAATAGAATTTTTTTTGGGAAAAAAAAACTTTCTTGCCATCCCTTGCACAAAGGTTCGTTACCAAAACGTAAGTGCAGTAAATCTGCGAATAACAGTTTCAGCAATATTTCACTTTTACAGGAAACTGACAATTTCTTAGAAATTGTTCCTAGTTACAGTTATTGTTTGAAACAGTGATAAAAGATACATTCTATCAAGAGCAGACTGTTGAATGCAATCTGTATAAACGTAGCTGCAACTATTGACTTATATTCTGTCAAGATCCTACAGCTGAATAAAATACAAATGTTGCATAAAGCATTAACTTGATTAACTTATACTTCATTGAAATCAGACAATGCAAAACAATTTCTACTAAACAGGGGAGCAGATATAAAGACGGAGCAAAGCCTGGCCATGTATGAATGTATCTTCCCAGTATAGAAATGTAAGAGTTTGTCATTCCAGATATATAGATCAACAAGGAAACGACAAATTTACTGGCCTCACTTGTTTCCACAGTAACAGTTATTATGGAATACTAATGCATCATCAGTTTGCCTCTGCGGAAGAAGAATCAATGTTGTCAATTAATTAATTAATGTGGAGGAAATACAAAATGGCTGCGTCAAAGATGAGTGAGCATGATGACCTACGTCAGAGCAAGACAGTGGTCAAAGTTTAGAACAAGTGTCGGCTAAAATGCCTAAGCAACAAGGGCAGGTCACACAAGCGAAGGGTGGCTTTCTTTTACTGTTAATGAAAGTAGTTTATTCCAGTTTACATGCAGTGTGCATGACCTTTTCACCTCTGGGGGAACTGATAACTAGCCTTTCCTCTGCTCTCCACCACTGTCTTCTCTGACATCCCTTCCCCCCTCCCTCTGCAAATCATCCCATTGTACCTGACATTTCCCCGTTCATGTATGATTTGGAACAGGCAAGTTGCTTCCCTTGTTGTCGTTTGTTGTGCTTTAAGCGATATTCCTTCACATTTTGTTGTTAAGACAGTGCATGTTTGTCTGCCTCTTGTGTGTGTGTGGGGTGTGTGTGTGTGAGACAGAGAGACACACAGACTGAGACAGACAGGGAGATAGACACAGAGAGAGTTAATTGTACTTAGATAAATTGTTGGTGTTTCGATCAATACTTTGTATTTGGCATATTAGACAAGTTTGGTATTTCTAGCGTGCATTCATGTGCGGGTGCGAGCGTACATGCTGGTATGTATACATGCGCGTGGCATACGCACGTGCCTCTGTGTGTATGTATGTTTGTGTTTGTGTGTGTTTGTGTGTTTAATAGCCATGTGTGTGTGTATGCGTTTAATTTTTTTTTTTTTTTAACGCATGCTTCATGTTTCCATACGTTCTTGTCATGTTCTTGCCTCAAGAAATAAACGCAGAATGGAAACAAAACGAAGAGTGTTGAAAGAAAAATTGTCCAGTGGATTCTTTGTGAGATTGTTTTTGTGAATCAGTATGTCTGTTTATCTCTCTCTCTGCACATTGTGTGTGTGTGGAGGAGTGTATGTACATTGCATGTATAACACATACACATTATGGAAAGTAAAGGAACAAGAGGGGGGGGGGGGGGGGCCGGAGGTGAGGGAGAGGGAGAGTGACGCTGCCGATTCGGATCATTTTAACTTAACTCGAGCAGCATTCGGCTGGGACTTTTGAGTCCTGTATGTGTAGAGACTGACAAATTTGGTGAAGGACAGGGAATGCAGTATCTCCCCTTTTCCTCACCTTTCTCCCTCTCCCCACCCACCTTCTCCCTCGCCTCCTCTCCTCCACCTTTTCACCCAAAGCCAGATGTGAATCAGTCATGTCAAAACGGAATCATCCTGTGAAGGGGACATAAACCATGTGTGCTTTCCGTTGGGCTTTGGGGATTGGTTACTTTAGCAACACGCACCTGAGAAACGTATTTTGTTCGTTTTATGGATTGGTAAAAAAAAAATAAAAAAAAGAAGGAAAACAATCCTCAGTCCGTAAAACCTGAAAAGTATGATATATACCTGTTATGTAAATATAGACATCCTGAAGGAAGTTACCTTTCTTACAGGTTAAAGTCTTCACAGCCAGTTATGGGAGACATGTTCAAATGTTCGACTGTAATTATTTTCCCAACTGCATGTCTGTTTTAAGCTGTGGATTTTTTTTAACCTGTCTTAAACCCCCCCTCCCCCCCCCTCCTCTCTCCCCCCCCCCCCCCCCCCCCCCCCCCCCTCCCCCAAACAACCAACCCCACCCAAGACATTCCCTTGCTGAAGTCTGACTCCCAACCCCCGTTCTCTTCTCCTTCATCCTTATCTTGGCCTGCCTCACCATCTCTCCACCCACCCACTTCCTCCCCTCCCCTCCACAATTTATCCACAAATTACTAGTTATTGAACTGCCATTTTATAAAGACATGTTCATATTCAAACCCTCCTTCATACATGAATTTGCAGGTGCTAGCAGGCACATATCTAAGCCTGCATATGTAAGCCTGCACACACAAACACACACACACACACACACACAGAGAAAGAGAGAGAGAGTGGCGCAGACCTCGTAAGCTAGCCACTCAAAGCCTGAGCAAACACGTTAGGGTTACTGGTTTTGTCATGCATCTTGCGAGTCTTGTTCTTTATTTATTTACCAACAACCCTGGCAAAGTTCAACCATCCCCAATTCACAGCCTGAGCAGCCTTTCCAGACAAGCCAGTTTGGGGCCATCTGCACGAAGAGAAGGGATACTTTATTTAAACTCTCTCAAACAATTTTTTTAAGAGGCTAACAATTTCATTGACCTTATTTCAAAGTGAGTTTGTGACTGTTGATGATTTGCCAAGTTCAAGCATTAATTTATCCTTTGCAAAACTCCTATTTTTTAATGTTAGCAGTAAAAAGATACCCTAATCAGTCAAATTACTCAGCCATGATTAGCCTCCCTTTGAGATAGGAAGTAGATGGCTTCATTCCTTCCTTAGAAGTTTAATGCATAGTTATGGGCTGATGTGCCAGTTTTCGTCGCCAGGCTACTTTGACGAACGCTGCTCAGGCTCAAGAGGAGAATGACGTTCAGTGGCACCTGAACAGCATCAACTTTAGGGTTGGATACAGATCATAGACTGGAACTTTGATAAGAAATCCAGAAAGTCTCCAACTCAAGAGTGCAAGACCCAAACCCTGACCCAGAACGTAACCCTTAGCCAAACCCTACTCCGGCCTGTCGCAAACTCTCATCCAGACCCTCCGCTAATTGTATAGAATAGCACAGAAACTTTTGTTGGTGCACTGCCCATGCAGTGTGGGTGCAGTGGAGTTGTCTCTCTTTTCTCCCATCGGTAAATGAAAGAACGCCCACCTTCTGGAGTCGTCCCCGTGTGATCATTGGTGTGTTGTGGTTGCTCATCATGTTGTAGGTTACAGCCAACTTATGGAGCCTAAACCAGGGCTGAAAGTGTCTCATGATCAAATCAGTTAAACATCAAACTACAGGCCAAAACTAATTGCCTAAACACCTCATTCAACGTATCACTAAGACTGTATCTTTGAACCTATGTGACAAATGAAGTAATTTGCACAGAGAAAGCATGTGCCATTCTTTTTACTGTATTAACTTGGATTGAAAAAAAAAAAAAATGAAAGGTCAGTTGAACTGCTTAGACATATGGTCATCCAGACATATTTTGTGCTTTGTCTCTCCACCTAATGAGTTAATGTATTACATAAGACCGTTTTCACAGTTAAAAAAAAAAAAAAAAGAAATCATTTACAAGTACTAAAATAAAAACTTAGAGGAATGTCAAAGAATTATATTGCACAGGGGGACAGAGCTTTGAATGATTAGATGAAAGTATACTAGAACATTCACACTGCAGTTTTGTTCAGAACAACATTTCATAGTCTACTTAAACCACACACACAAAAATAATGCGGACAAATGAAAACAACAACAAAAGGCCCAATACCACCCCTGCACAAATGGATATCTGGGTGTCTTTCCCCAGCCGCTGTTGGTTTTTGTTTTAGACCTGTTCTTCCATCCGCATTTTAAGTTTCACTCACATAATCAAACTCAAAGTGTCATTGTTTCTGCTGACTTCAGGTCAGAGGTTCTCCTGCCGCGTCACTCATTCCTGCCACCCAATATAAGGCAACGTGCTGGCTCTCCACAAAGATGAATCGATTTCAGGTCAGCGAAGGTCATCCCAGCACTGCTGCCGAATCAGTTTGGTCATGTTCAGCAGTCACTTGTTCTGATCCAGCTAACTTAGGATAACTACCAAACTTCACACTGAAGACAAATAATCACTTAGTTTTGGAGCCAGCACGAATAAGGATGGCAAGGATGTAACTGGGCTCTCATGCAGCCGGCAAGCATTTTGTTTAGATTTCATGAACGCATGTCATTAGGTTCAGGTTCTGTTTTCTTTTGCTTTTTCCAGGTTAATCAATGAATGGTTTCGACAAGGGGTATTGCCAAGAAATAATTCAGTTTTGATTTGTACGAATGAGCTGTTATTTACTGTATGATTCTGTCCTCGTTAAACTGATTTTTGTTTTCAACTTCTGCATCAGTCTAGTCAAGGATCCGGCATGCTTTAATACAGGCCATAATAGTTGCTTAGTTTGCGCCAAATTCAGCTACACATTGAACAGTGGTACAATCCATTGATCTGCAGGGGTGTTTGTGTGTTTCCAGCCTTTTGCACCAGTAACAGTCGAGATTCAGAAGGCTCGGTTCGCTCAGCTCTCCGAAACAAGATCTCGTCTGCTACATGTCGTGCACCTCTGTTCCGAAGGTGGAGACAGCGCTCTTCACAACCTGTACAACTTCCTGTGACGTCAGCGGTCTTGGGAAGCCAGCAACAAGGATTGCCAACAGTGTCTGAGAGCATAAGATACGAGGGATATTATTGAAAACACTGACTGTACCAAATAATGTTACCATGAACGCTGTTTGAAAGGATGAGAATATCAAGTGATCATTTTTTGTACAAGCCTTCTTGCTTTTAAACTGTCGTGCTTATATTTTGGGGGGTCAAAAGTGATGCCGAGAGCAAGAGTTAAGTTAAGTTTTTGCCTTCTTCTTTTTCTTCTTAAGTGAATCATCCTCATCAAAATTGATCAACAGTGTTTTCCAAATCATCCAGCTGCAGGATCTTTAGTCAGATGGGCAGTCTGTGGTCCTTTTTTTTTTTTTTTTTTTTTTTGGGAGGGGGGGGGGGGGGGGTAAATGAGAGTGAGCTTGGAATAACATGTCTGAGCCAATGGGTTTGGGTCAGAAGTAAACGGCGTGTGCAAAACGAGAACTAGTTTTTAGCCATCCGGCTCCACACTTAGTTGACTTTTTTTTTTTCCTGCCTTTTTTTTTTCTGTTTTCAGACTTTTCAGTTTGTAGCACTGTTTTGTTTTGTTTTGTTTTTGTTTTTAATTTCTGGTACTAAATGACAGGAGTTATCTTTCTTGCCAAAGTGGTCAAATCTTCCGATTCTGTGGGCAAAAAGAAAATTAAACAGAACAAACATTAAAAAATAAAAATTAAAAAAATTGAAAAAATTAGTCAGAGCGATTTTTGATTGTGACAGTAAATTGTGTCTAGCGGTAAAAGACACATTTGGATCCTGTATGCTGACATGGGCTCCAAGAAACAATACAGGTTGGAGAAAAGGGAAAGTCTACTCAAGAGTGATTTTTCAATATTATTCTTTTTTTTTTTTCCTCCAAAGTGAAAGGAAAAAGAAAAATAATGATTATTAAGTTGATAAAAGTAGGGTGGGTATTGTTTTTTTAAAAGCAACCACATTGAGAAATGAAAGGATCATTAAAATCTGAAATATAACTCAACAGTTCAGTGTCAGACAGAAAGACATAGTGTCTTTGTTTCCATAAACAACAGGAATCAGTTGTAGACGTCCTTTCCACTTTGTCATATTGTGAAAAGTAGAGATGTCGGAAAAGGGGATTGCAAAAATTTCAACAACAAAATAAAGAAAGAAAGGCTTCAATCTGTGGTTTGCAAGCCAGTTGTTATACTAAGGTCAAACATAAAGAGCTGTGATGACGTCACACATACACACACACACACACACACACACACACATGCTCACATGTGCACAAGTGAACAGCAGTGACTCACGAGAAGAAGAAGCAGACTATTCAAGATGACAAATACTGAACAAACTCTCTCTCTCTATCTCTCTCTCTCTCACACACACAAATATACCCTCCCCCACCCCCCCCCCCCCCCTTTTCCCCCTCCTTTGCCTGCAAGAAAAACAAGCTAAAGAACTAATTGTGATCAATGTTCATGTTCGTCATTGCACTTTTTTTTGTCTCAAAATATCTATGTATTCAAACAACAAATGAGGGCTGTATTGAAAACAAGGCTGATGATCAAAAAGAAAAAGAAAATCAACAGCAGCAGTGTGCAGTCAGTATTCCATTCCATTCACCTTTGTTATTAGATAGCATTTATCAAACAGACAAAAACAGGACGTGGGGGGGGGGGGGGGGGGGGGGGGTCAAGGAGAGTAAGGTAGGCCAGTAGATTTTGTTTCTAGATCTATATACTCTTTACATTAAAGCCAGTAGCTGCATTTGGAGCATAATCCATCCTTTACTTTTAGCAATCAATATGACAGTCTAAACAGTTGTCATCATCACCCTGCCACTCCATCAGTTCCCCCCCTCCCCCCCTCCTCCCCCCATTCCTTCCCAACGCTCCACCCTTTCAAAGCCTCCCTCTGTCCCTGCGATGGTAGCCCAACAAGAAACCAGATAGCTGCAGGTTTGTGGGTCAAGTCAAGTCAAGTCGAGTCAAATCAAAATGATCTTTATTGAGGGTTAAAGAGGAGGTGTCCGCAGGAGTATCAGCCTGCGTATGCAGAAGAAGAGGGTTAAAGAATAAGCTTGACAGCTTTTTTTTTTCATCCTGCCCTCGCAAAAAGAATAAATATCAATTACAATGATGGAGGAAAAAGAAACTCGAAGCAATCCAAACATAGAAAAGTAGTGGCTCCTGGCCTCAAGCAGACGTGTTGTCTGTTTTGCAGACTTTAGCTCTCGGCGGTCGGGAGAATCCAGGGGGATGGTGCGAGCGGCCTTGCGGAACAAGATTTCCTCGGCCACGTGCTACGCCACTGGGCGCGTGTACACGAACTCCAACCTCTGCCCGCAAAATGGGTCTGACCTGTTGCCCGCTCCAAGACACCACCGTCCCTCCTCCACTGACCCCAGTCAGATTTTCCCTATGGCTCAGTCGTATGGTGATGATGGAGTTGGGGATGGTGGTGGGGAGTTCGTGATGCCTTGTTCTGGTCCCCAGGAGTTGCAGGAGGATGAGCTACTATTCCAGTGACCCTTCTGACAGTTAGGGCTGTAGGGATGGTGCTTTGGCTGGCCCTTCTTTTTATTCGTTTGTTTATTTATTCATTCATGTACCTATTCATTTATTTATCTATCTTCATTGTGTATCTGTTTATGACTTTTTGATGATCAGATCATTCGATCGTTGAAATTCGGTCTGTTTAACCCAAGAAGAGGATGGTTAGACGTCACCAAAGTATTGCACAACAAAATTTTCTTCCCCCCCCCCCCAACCCCCCTCTTTATTCTGTCAACCCCCTCCCCCATCCTTCCCCACTTATACAGGCATTGGGGAAAAAAAATCTTAAGGGCTATATCATATGTATTGCTTTTTGGACCTTGTTTTGCCATGGGTGGGTCTCAACGTTGGTTTTGAGTGCTTGTTGAGGGCTGGAGTGCTTGTGAGGTTCACACAAGACGTCTGTGTTTATTGCCAGTTTGAAAGATTAAGCCTGTGCACAGGTGAACAGTCTATAAATATGAATACGTCAACACCTCAAAGTCAAGAGTTCGTCATTCAATATGGTATCAAACATTGTGATGAAACATCAACAGAATTAAGAGTGAAAGAAGACACTGCAGAGTACACCCTCTCCCCCCATCACCACCCCCATCCTCACCCCCTTTTATTCACCTCTCTCTCTGTCTCTCTCTGTCTCTGTCTCTGTCTCTGTGTACATTGTGTATACATGTTTGTGTGTGTGTTTGTGCATGCATGCGTGTGTTGTGTGTGTGTGTGTGTGTGTGTGTGTGTGTGTGAGAGAGAGATAGTGTGCGGCTACGGTGTTGGAGTTAGAACATCATCAATAGAAACACATCATATTTGACTGCTGATCTTTATTTTCTTCTGGTAGTGATACTATTGAAATGTGTTTTGTGAAGAAAATAATCATCATGACATATCGGTGGTCAGTTGGATAACCCGCTGCCCCAGTATTCCCCATGTGGTTGAATCATTATGGCCACTTTTCTCTCTCTCTCTCTCTCTCTCTCTCTCTCTCTCTCTCTCTCTCTCTCTCTCTCTCTGTATGTGCACGCGCCTACTTTTTCTGTCAACTTTTCCTGCCTGAAAGACTCTCTAATAATTAACAACTTTGAAGTGAAAAGGTTGTTGTGAATGAAGGCAAGGGAAATTAGGTCTGCTAAATTCTAAACATTCTGAGGAAAAATCTTGGTTAATCCTATGTCTTGGCGTTCACTGAAAAAAAAAAAAAAACATATCAAGATTCTCTGAATACTGCATGCTCTGTCATGTCTTCTCCTGGAGTCATTGTAAAAGCAAGATCTTTCTACGGGGCAGCTTTGGATTAAGTGTTAGGTTTCACATATTTTTTAACACATTTTTTTCATGTTTCAATCATCTTTGGATGAGCAAAGTAAAACAGATTGGATCATCATGGCCAGAATATATTTTACTTATTAGATAAGATTAAATGTATTCATGCGAGATTACTGTTTGACCTCCTGTTTATTGAAAAGTCTGTTGAACATGAAACAAAGGCCTGGAAGGCTCCTGTATCATGTTTCCTTGCAGTTTTTGTTAATACCATGTCAACACAGATGAAAAATTCAGCATTCTGCTTTTTTTGGAATGGACATGTTATGCAGATCTTGAAAACAGATTTTCAAATGCATTGGAAATCTGAATGATAAGAATTCAAAAGGTGTTGTAGAAACATTTGTAGGATTTGTTTTTTTGTTTTTTGTTTTTTTTGATGGCATCCCACGCAACAACCAGCCGAGTGATATCCAGTTTAGTGAGTTCAGTAGAATAACATCCTCGTAATCAGCATCCCACTACAGTGACTTGGATTAGAGTTATGTATCTATGACTGTTTCAACTGTTTCTCTTAAATATGTTCAGTTTGACAGTGTCAGTTATAAAATTATTATTTTGTCAATGGGAATCACTCACACACACACACACACACACGCGCACACACACACACACACACACACACACACACACACACACACACACCTTTCTCTTCTCACATACACACACATAGCATGTGTGTGTGTGTGTGGTGTATATGTGTGTAGTGTGTGTGTGTGTGTGTGTGTGTGTAAAGGATGCTTGTTTCAGTATCATACATCTCCAAACAAATCATATTCTTTGTAGGCTATCCACTTATCTGTGCATATGTCTGTGTGCTTGTTTGTATAAAGATACCTGGTTTCATTTAGTTTGTCAAGTCTTCCCAGACTGACAGGTTAATTATTTACACTTACTTTCGTCTACTGATGGATTCCCTCAATACATTGGTCAACAGTTAGGATTGCATTGCCTTTTGGTAGATGAGATTTAAAATTAGATTCTTGCTTGACACTTTTACGATAGAAATTCAGCATACCTGACAAACTCATGGAAATATACATGAAGATTGACCTCCCTTCCTGTATCCCCACATGGTCAGAAAATGTTTTTCTTTATGGTTTCTGTGTTTTTAATTCTTGAACATTTTAAGATCTAATGTTTCTATTGTTTTGTTAATTCAGTCATCGGGGATGAACTTAAGAGAATACCAAACAGAAACATACACCTATTTAAGATGCATGCTCAGCCATCTTCATGTTTATAGCTCGTCCAGGTGTTGCCAAGAAAAGTTTGGAGATCGAAAAGGCACAAAATGTCACAGCCAGTCAGATCACTGATGTTCCTCATTCTGCGCATCCACTGGTCCAGACCCTAAATCCTAACCTGAATCAATCCAAAGACTAAGTATGACTTTAATGAAAACCCTGCAAGAGATTCTTTTTAGAGAATCGGTGCCCTGTTTTCATGTCGCCAAAGTATGTTCAGGGAAGATTAAATCAATAGGAATCGTCATTTCAGACTGTCTCTGCGCTCATGAGTGCACTCCCCTTTTAGGGAAGTGCTTGGTACTGAAATAACCATCTAGTCTGAAGGAAATGTTCATTTTCCAGAGTACTACTCCACCCCACCCCCCACCCCACCCCCCCACCCCCCAAAAAAAAGAAAAAAGAACAGAAAGAACACAAAATAAAACTAAAAGATCTGCACATCTTTCTTTTATACCTAGTTTACTTTTTCCAGATGATTGATTACTTCCACTTGTTTTCCTATAATATTTGGCTGTATAATATGTATGTGTGTAAAAGAACGATTGAGCAAATGATCTGACCATCCGTTCACAGATGAAACAATGATACACCAGTTTTCCCCTGTGGTGGGATATCATCGCTTTATTGGACACGCTAAACTAAATGTCAGATGCTTAAGAGAAAGTGGAAGTTCTCTTTTTCTGTTAATCCACTTAAGTGAATTAAGAATGCATTTTGGTTTGAGTTGATTTGTTATGCACACAGTAGTCATGATGTGTCCAAGAATGATTGTATTGCAATTGGACATCAGTGAGCGGTGTTTCATGATGTTTCCAAGATCAGCCATTTCTGCTAGGTGCTGGGTGTATCAATTTGGTTTGAGTTCATTGGTTAGATTATTTTTGTTTCGTCCAGGAATGATTGCATTGCAACTGGACATTGCTCAGTGGAGTTTCATAAGGTTGAGTGTTCAAGCGATAAATGTTTTGAGATTTTGAACTCCTCCAAGTGTTAATTTCATTTGTTCCTTTGACAATAAAGAATGTTATATCGAAGCATTGGCCTATGAGCTTTATGTGACAGAGTGCAACAGAATGAAAACGTTCATTATTGTTTGTGTGTTTGTTTTAACTGGAGGCTGCTCTAAGGTGTTGGTTTGTGGATTCGTTTTCCTTAGAGCATTGTTTGTGCATCATGTTTCAAATAAGAAGAGTGCTCAGGAGAGGGCTGACCTCCAATGAGGCAGAAGGGATTCAGAATCCCCTCTTTCATCCGGATCCATTCTACTGATCTGCACAAGCCTTTCAAATGGTTTGTCGGTATGTCACATTCCTTTTGTCTGCCAAGTTTCGTCAAAACCAGCTCAGTAGCTTTTCACTTAAACTTTCTGACAGACAGATTTGGAGGAAAAAAAAAGTAGATAAAAATTCAAGCTTCTTGGCATATATCAAAGTATTCTTCCACTTTTTCAGTGCCCATTTTCAGTTTTGCTGTTCATACTAACCGTTATCTGTGTGTTTGGCATTTTTCTTCGCTTTTACCCATCTGCTTTTGATCTGACTGTATTCCTTCAACTCGCATCTGTTATCTCTGACCTCATCCTTTGCTGTTGAAGCGTCCACTCTGTCTCCTGGTGTAGTTGTTGCAACATTTGCTATTATTAGGGGAGAGAAGCAGGGCATTTATCTACCTTGATGCGCACGTGGAGGACAAAGGGTTGGGGTGAACTCTGACCTCCCAGCATCTGTCCCGATACCCATGTTGCCAGCTGTCAGGGTAAACTTTAAGTCTAGGCCCATGACGTTTTCCCAAGGGACCAACTGGACTGGAATGACCAGAACATCCCAGAATAGAGTGCGATGGCGAAGGGTCGTCAATGGCCTATGCTCCACCGGGAGCAATGGGCATAATGAATGAATGACGTTTTCCGACATTTCATTCCAAGTTTCCAATGTACAATCTTAGTCAGTTTTTCTGTATATCAAATGCAAACTTTAATACAAAAGCATCGAATATCAAACTTGTGTGGAAATATCTTAACTGACATAATGTTTCTTGACCAAAAGAAGAGGCTATGAAAGAGTACACACACACACACACACACACACACACACACACACACACACACACACACACACACACACACAAAGAGACGACTCTAGAACATTTAAGATTAACAATTTTTTTCCTCATTCACTTCCACATTTATCATAAAATAAGCATCTTCTTCAACATCATCCCAGCACCTGAAGCTGTTCACTGGAGTTTAGGTGTTTGACCTCACCAACCTCAACACACCTGTCTCACTCAGCTGCTTTAGCTTTGAACTAGCATGCAGGGGGTTGGTTGGGTTCAAATCCAGGGTGTGCCGTGTTGAAGGGATTTTAACATGTATTGTTACTCTGGGGTGTCAGTGTGGTGTAGGTAAGTTTCCA
This sequence comes from Conus canariensis, assembly GCA_033310375.1. Taxonomy (NCBI): domain Eukaryota; kingdom Metazoa; phylum Mollusca; class Gastropoda; order Neogastropoda; family Conidae; genus Conus; species Conus canariensis. Next base: position 56,958,023 of record CM065718.1, on the reverse strand, counting down.
CCTCCCTGCATGCCAGCATCATAAAGTTCCACCTACTTTGTGTATTATACAGTCAGACTCGGAAATTATGGTGAATTCCATACACGAACAGTCTCACACCCTCAGACCTAATGTAGGTATGGTAGGTATTGAGCGTCATAGCTTGCCTTTGGTGACATGAATAACAGAATTAGTGTGTGTCTTTCTGTGTGTGTGAGAGAATTATGTTAATGTCTACCTCAAGCTGTGTATATGAACAACAGAACAAGTGTGTGTGTTTGTATGTGTATGGGTGTATGCATACGCAAGTGTGTATATGACAAAACTGTGTTGATGTCCTACCTCACCATAATTGAAACGAAGAATAGAACAAGCGCATTTCAATGTGACAGAATGTCCTACCCTAGCATGCTAATATGAATGATTAAACAAGTGTGTGGTGCTAGCAGAGGTATGTATGAGTGGGTGTGTTTTGAAAGTGTGTGTGTGTGTGTGTGTGTGTGTGAGTGAGTGAGTGTATGTGTGAGTGTGTGTGTGTTTGTGTGTGTGTGTGTGTGTGTGTGTGACAGAATTTTTTTTGCTATCCCATCTTCTGTGCCACCTCAGTGGCAGTGCACCCACGCTGCTGATTCCGACACCCCGTCCACAGCCACAGCCCAACCTGGTCCACCACAGCCTCGACACTGGCAGTTACAGGAAGCAGTCAATGTCAAGTCATCAAGAGGCAACCCACCGGAGGAGACACTGCACTGCTGCTGAGTCACCGGTGGTGTTTAGTGGTGTCTGTTCTAATCCAGTGTATGCTGGACACCACCTAGTAAGACCCTTACTGACAACAATAATTGCTTAGTCGCAGAGCCAGTCAGAGTATCCATGGCTTGGATTGGAGTTGACTTGAGTGCACCTGTAATGATCTGGGATGCCTGATTCTGGATTCTTGAGGCCTAGTTAAAGTTGGTTTTGGATGCTGTTCCCCATGTCGCTGCTTCATATTAAAGGACAGGTCTTACTCGTCCAAGGCACAGCTTCTTCTGAATGGTGTGGTCTGCGCCCCAGGATGTTCCCGATAATTTTCTCGTCAATGCCAGGCGCAGTCTTGACTCTTGCCGTGCAGTTGTCAATCTGTCGTTTCCAGGTCATTCTGGAGTCAAAGGGGACTCCTAGATAGGTTGGTGACTTGTCCTGTGGAAGGGCGTGACCATTCACCTGGAGGTATGCACTTTGTTCTTTTGTACCCAGGTTGAAGATGGTGTATGCTATTTTCCTGGCACTGATGGTCACAAGCCATTTCTTTGTCCATGTCGCGATCTTGTTCATGGCCTCCAGGATCCTTACTGTGGCAGTTGTAGCATGTTGTTCAGAGCACCAGAAGACAAGATCATCTGCATGAATTGCACAGTGGACCCATGCAGGGATGTCATCCAGGATATCATTCATGAAGATGATAAACAACATGGGAGAGAGAACCCCACCTTGTGGGACGCCTTCTTTCATTGTTTTTTGCTTGCTCTTATGCTTTCTATTTTGTACCTGGGTTTTTCTGTTGGTCAGGTACTGACTGATCCAGTTATACATGTGGCCTGTGATGCCATACTGGTGCATCTTCAGCTTCAGACCATTTTCCCAGACTTTGTCAAAAGCGTTTTCTAGGTTGATCCAGACTGCTATGGTGTGCTTCTTGTCTTGGAGCGCATCTTCTATTTCTTGGGCTATATAGGCGACCTGGTCCTCTGTGGATCTGTGTTGTCTGAATCCGGCCTGCTTGCCAGAGATAATCTCGTTCTTCTCCAGGTACCAAGTCAGCCTGTTGTTGATAAGCCTCTCCATAAGTTTCCCAGCACAGCTGGTAAGACTGATGGGTCTGTAACTGTCTGCTTTGGTTTGGTTTTATCTTTTCCCTTTTTGTGGATAGGGATCATAATGGCATCTTTCCATGGTTGAGGTACAGATGCATTTTTCCAGCTGGCATTGAAGATGTCCACTAGCGTTTTCCGTGCAGACAATCCAAGGTGTTGCAACATCTCATTTGTAATGCCATCAGGTCCTGGTGATTTTTCCTTTTGTAGCTGCTTTATCCCTTCATTGAGTTCTGTTACTGTGAAGGGTTTCTTCATTACTTCTTCTGTGTCCATGTTCTTGTACATTTTCAGTTGCTGTAACAGTTCCTTTTCTCTGCCTTTAGAGGTGTGATAGTGATGTTGCTGATCTTTTCAAAGTTGTTAATAAAAGAGATCTGCAGCCTGTCTGCTGGTAAGGATTTCTTCATTTTCTTCCAGAACAATGGGTGCTGCTGTTGGTTTTTCATTGTTCATGGCTCAGGCAAGATTCCATAGTTTTCTTCCATCTTTCTCCACGTTGAGGTTTTCAGTTTTTCTTTTCCAGTTTTCTTGCAGTGTGGATGTATGCTTTTGTACATTAAGCTGTTTTTCTTTCAGGCTGATGTTGTTTTCTGTTGTTGGTTCTTTCTCTACTTTTTCTCTTGCTGCGTTTACTTGATCTTCCAATTGCTGGAGTTCTTCAGTCCAGCAGGGCCTGTAGTTCTTCATGGCCCCTCTTGGGATGGTTTCTGTAGCAGCTTTTAATATTGCTGCGTTGAAGGCCTTGGTCATATGGTTTACGTCTTTTCGTCGAGTGTTGATGTTCACTGTGTATTCATCAGTGAGTACAGAGTAGTTTTCCCATCTAGCTTTCTTGTAGTTCTATCTGGGCAGTGGTTTGCAGTCTACTGGATGGTGGTTGAGGTTGAAAGAAAGTTCCACATGTCTGTGGTCACAACCAGCTAACAGGTCTAACCCTGTCCTTTCTGTACTTGCCTGCAGGTTGTTGGTGGCAAGGCTAAGCCTGGTGTTGTTGATGTTGGCCATCTGCGTGAGTAGAATGTAGGAGGGTCATCTGGGAGGCTCAGCAGGTGTAGTTGCTGGTCAATCTGCCAGTCTTCTACCTCCTGTCCTCTGGAGTTTGTTTCATGGTATCCCCAGCTATGAGAGTGGCTATTGAAGTCACCGACAATTAGGCAGCCATCCTGAATTATATCCACAGCATGCAGAGAAAGCTGCTTATCTGGTGGGCAGTATACATTGTGTATTCTTATTTCCTTATCCTGCAGCATGATATCCACCCCAGTGATATCTGCATTTTCCTCTCTATCCACTCTAATATGCTTTGCTGGTATGTGATTTTTTTTTTACCAGGATGAGGACTCCACCTTTGTGTCTCCCTTCCCTGTCCACACGATAGGTCTGGTAGCCCTTTACTGTAAAGCAAGATTTTCTGTTAGATGCATTTCCTGAAGGCAAGCAACATCTATATCCTCCCTATAGAGTCCTTCAGTAAGGGGGAGCTTCTTCTTGGTGATTCCCTCTGCATTCCACAGGAGCACCCTCAACAGTTTTGGTTTCACCTCCTTTCTCCTGTCATAGCCAGTCGCCTTATCCCGTGTCACCCGCCACCTGGCTTTACCGCAGAGCAGGGCACGGGGACCACCAGTGGCATGGGGTGGGCACCTTTGAGGCCTGGGGCTTGGCACTCTTCCAACCTGGCGGGTCTCCAAAGGACGAGGACCATATCGAAAGTCTCTACGGTTGTCTGTCATATGAGTGTGGATGCGTTGTGCTGCCATTATGCCGCTGACAAGCATCTGACTTCAGCTTGTTTTCATATCAGAGTGAATGCTCTCCTAGATTGGTTGCTTTACTGGGCTGACGAGTCCAATCTACCCGGCTATTTGTCCATAGTTGGAGATGGTTTGTTCACTGGGGTATCCTGCCACAGGGCTAAGAGCTTATAGCGTGGCTCTTGATCACATGATGCTCCTGTCATTGGATATATGGGGTATTTCAGTGGAGATAATAGCGCCCCATTCTGCTAGGAATATCGTCATTTGGTCCGGGACTGCTTATTCGACCAGGCAAGCCTGACTTGCATCGCAGCTAACCCTCATATTTGGGGACATTCCCCCTATCCGCCACCTGGGGACCTGCCTGGTTGGGGGTGGTCACCCCTGCTCCAGGGAAGAGGACATTGAAACAGGTTACCATGAGACACTGCATGGCAGGGTTGTACTCTGTGCTTACTTTCATTATATATCCCAGCATCAAACAAGCCCGAGAGATACAGACACCTGCAATGTTGGTCAGGAAATTTGAGCAACACTCTCAGAGGCACATCCATTAAGATGATGAAACTCGACTGTGTGGTCCCAGTCTTCCCAATTAAGCCGGTAGCAAACTCAACTGTGGGGGCAGAAAAAT
>CM065718.1:56823794-56951294 GCA_033310375.1 Conus canariensis | reverse complement strand
TGAACACAAAAACAAGATTGCAGAAGAAGATCACAATATGGAAGAACCACTATTCAGTGATCCCATCACTGGGAATGACGTCATAAATGGCATCAAACTTAAAAGACTTTTTGTTAAAGTGCTAGTATAGATAAAATTATAAGTGAAATGTTGAAACTGGCAAATGCAGCAGTTACTGACTTTTTAGTGGATCACTTTAACGTACTCTTTGAGAAAGGAACATTTCCAGGAGCATGGTCAAAATCTATTATAGTACCCATATACAAAAATGGAAACATCTATGATCCAGATAATTATAGAGGAGTGGCATTAACATGTGTAACAGGAAAAGTTTATATGTATATCTTGAAGGAAAGGCTCATTTAATGGGCAGATAAAATGGAATAAATAATTGAATAACAAGCAGGATTCAGAGCAGGCTACAGCACAATTGATCATATATGTACATTGTATGCGACAGTTCAAACATATTTGAATGAAAATTCTAAGCTGTATAATGCTTTCATTGACTTTAAGAAAGCCTTTGACTCGGTGAACAGAAATATCTTATGGGATGTACTGAGAAAAGGAGGCATTATTATACAGAGCTGTTAGAGGAGTGTATGACACTGTGCTGGCTTTTGTTCGAGACAAACATGTTAACACCGATTTCTTCAGTTGCCTAAGAGGCGTCAAACAAGGTTGTTTACTAAGCCTTCAATTGTTCGTATTCTTTATCAACAAATTAGCTATTGAATTATCAAGAAGGGGAAAACATGGAATACAAATGCTTCCAGGAGCTATTGAAATATTTCAAATGTTATTTGCAGATGACATCATACTTCTCACAAATACTGTCGTCGGCTTACAAAACCAGATAAATGTTCTAAAACAAGAAGCTGATAGTCGGGGTCTGAGTGTTAATTTGGATAAAACCAGTGTTATAGTTTTCCAAAAAGGAGGACATCTTTCCATTCATTAAAAGTGTTTGTATTGGAGTATTGAAGTTAAAGTTACAGATTCTTACAAATATCTTGAAGTAGTTTTTACCACCAAGCTCAGTTTAAATGCTGCATGGTCAGAGGCATACAGAAAAGGGAAGAAGGCAGATATTGGAATTCTTAGAGCCATGAACAAATTGAGTTCCATCGATCCTTCGTTTTACTGGAAGTTACTTGATACACAAATTGAGCCGATCCTGACATATGCAGCAGAAGTATGGGGTGCTATAAAACGTTTCTTAAGTGTACCGCTCCATTCTTCCAACACAGTTGCATATGGTGAGACTGGCAGGTATCCACTGAGAATTAAAACAACTATGAAGAGTGTTAAATATTAGTTGAGAATCATCAAGTTGCCAATGAAAAGATTATGTAGGCAAGTGTATGTATGAAATGCTATTACGGCAACACAAAGAGGGAAAGCAGGATTGGGAGGACAACATGAGAAAAGTTCATAGTGAGAATAGATTTGGTTTTGTTGGGATCAGTCAGGGCACTGGAAGTGACGTTGCTTTTATCTTGGAATTTAAAGATCGTGTGATCATTTCATATAAGCAAAACTGGCACTCTCAACACAAAAGATAGTTGGTATTTCTCGTTTGAAAATATTTTTCAGGCTGAAAAATATATTTCAGTCATAAGAAGTAAGTGGCAACAAAGCCTTCTGGCGAGACTGAGAGCTCTCAGATTCAATACTAACAAAAGATGGTTTATTGATGAACAAGAAAGAGATCATTTGTGTTTAATGTGTTGTGAAAAAGCTGAAGCTGAACGACATTTCATATTTCATTGGCCCTGTGTGTGATCCAGTATGAAGTAAATATAATTTGTTTTCTTTGCCTGTTTTGGAAAGACATAATTTAGAAATGATTCTTGTATCTGAAAATGATGACATCATAACATGGCTGGCAGATTTCATTACGGAAGCAAACAGCATAAGGAACAAAAAAAATCTCATCTGACTGACATTAATCAAGTAAACAAAGTGATGATCAACCTAGGAATTGGTTAACAAAAACTGAAAATTAATTGGGGTGAAAAATGTATAAACTGGGAAGATAATCCAATTAACAGTGAATTTTAATTAGTGATGAACACATACATTTAGTTGAATAGTTATAGATGGATGGTAGAGTTTGGCATTTATTATTGCTGTTTGTGTGTGAGTGCATCCTAGGATATAGAATGTTACCAAAAGAATTGTTTATGATAAAGTTGTTCCATGAATGTGTGTGTTGTGTGTATATTTACACTATCTTTAAGGAGTAATAATTTCTTATTTTCTACTTGTCGCTGTTGTGAATTATCCCCCTTGACACTAGGGCTGTAAAAAGCTAGTGCCAATGAAAGGTGTCGGTGTCAGTGTCTGTCTGTCTGTCTCTCTCTCTCTCTCTCTCTGTCTGTCTGTCTCTCTCTCTCTCTTTCTCTCTCTCATTTGCATGCAGAATTTTTCACATCTTTCTTTTTAGTCACTGAAATTTGCATTGTTTACGAAACTGTTTCTTTGCTGTGACTAATTTCATTCATGCGTTTGCATTGTTCATGCCCAGGTGAAAAAAAATTGCCTGTTTGTTTTTGTAATTCATCAGTATTTTTTATTTTTCTCAGGGCCAGATGAAAGGAGCTACCTGGTGCTTAGCAAACACATTTGTTTGTTTGTTCTCTGCCTTTTGTCCTCTTCTTGATCTTCTGTTTTATCACTCCCTTCTAGCCTCTCTCTCTAACCCTCTCTCGTCTGCTTTATTCCCATATCTAACTCTGTTTCCATGTCTCTGGTTTAGGTGAAGAGATCAGTAGCATAGAGTAGTGTGTGTGTGTGTGTGTGTGTGTGTGTGTGTGTGTTGAGCCACAACGTGAGGTATTCACAGGTTTTCTTTCAATCTTAGATCAAATCCAGTTATGAATGCACCGTTCTGTTTTAAGAATTGTCCATGGTAATCGTTTAGGAGACTGAACTGTTGAACATATCTCTGTCTCCCTCTCTCTCTCTGTCTCTCTTTCTCTCTCACACACACACACAAACGCACACGCACACACACACACACACACACACACACACACACACACACACGCATGCACGCTCACACACACACACACACACACACACACACACACGTACATGTGTATTTGGGCTACTACTGCTGACGAAAGTCTTCAGCACCACTGACAATTAAAGCTCTTTTGTTGTTTGCACTCACAGTGTCTCTTTTATCTTTTCTCCACACATGCTTTCTGTCGTGCTTTTAACTCTGTCCCACACGACTGCCGTCCACCCTCCCCTCAACACAATCTCTCTCTCTCTTTCTCTCTGTCTGTCTGTCTGTCTGTCTGTCTGTTTCTCTCCCCCATGGTTTTTTCTGTGTCCTTGTGCATAATGCACTGTCTATTTTTAATACAGTTTAGGGCTGACAATAGTATTCACATTACATTTTTTTTAAGCACTTGGTTTTCTTTAGGAATTAATAACAGCTGGTCTTCAGGAAAAAAAAAAAGCAGAGGGAGAGGGGTGGAGGGGATGGTGGTGTAGAAAGTGATAGTTTGCTTCATGGTCATACTTAGGACCCAGATCAGGAGGACAACAGGGAGAATTTGCTCACTGACACTTGATACATCATCAGCTCCTTGGGTGGCAGAGAGAAAAAAAAAAAAAGCAAATGTTTTGAGGTTAGCCGTTCTTCAGTAATGTGACTAAGGAATAGTGGAAGATGTCAGGACAGCATGGATATTATTCATATGTATAAGTGAGATTCTGCATTTGTTCATAGTAGACTGATTGGCTCAGTGATGTGCTCATGCTGCTAATACTGTGTGGAGACAGACTATCCATTGTGGACTTGGATTTTCTTTTCTTCAGAACCGCTGATTATCAGTATTTGTATACCATGGGATTAAAATAGATTGCTTTGTTTCTCATTGTCCAGCATGCTCTCTTGTCATGGCAGGTTAAATTTACACTTGCTTAGCGAATAATTGGCTAGCATGGTTGCTTTCAGTTTGCTAGGACACAGACACATGCACACACACACACACACACACACACACACACACACACTCTCTCACACGCATGCACACACTCACGTATGCATGCACCACACACACGCAGGCATGCACACACACAAACACACACAAAGAAGCAAACTCTTAAGATTTCATAATTTTAGGTACAGCACACGAAAATCTGGGAATGGAGAATATAAAGTTCCCTAGTTTTCCCTTGATCAAGGTTATTGTTCTTGTGTTTTTACAAATTTAACATTTCTTGATTAATATTATAAAACTGTGGGTTTTTTTTTTTTTTTAATCGTTTCTTGTTCTTTTCTCTGTCCAGATTTTACTCACCTGACCTCAGGCGCCAAACGTGCTGACATCCGTGTTGTCCTATGGAAAAAAGTTACTTCCGCCACGGCAAAGGAAAAGGCCAGACTGCACATGGCATCGCTCATGCAGCCAATACCGACGAACGCTAGAGGTCGGCAGGCTGATTATATGTCGTCAGTCACAGAGAGAATAGGTGATGACTGGAACTGGCCTGCTGAAACCTATCAGTGACGGAGAATGTAATGGAGAGGCTTTTTGACTGAGATGTGTGAAAAAGAAGGTGGTCACCTGCAGAGCCAGTGATTAAAATCCTCACAGTGATCAACTCCATCTCATGGTTTTCTGCAGTCAGTTGTATTGAAATTCTTACAACAATCAACCTCATCTCATATTCATCTGCAAAGTCTGTCGTAAAATTATTAAGCTGCCAACTCCATCACAGATCCTTCTGCTGAATCTGTTTGAAAATTCTTATGGCTATAAACTCCATCACATGTTCTTCAACCAAGTCTGTTATAAAACTTTTTCATCAGTTAGTTTCATCCCGTGGTTTCTTTCAGTCAGCGTAGATTAAAAAAAAAAAAATAATAAATAAATAGACCCAGCATTTGAACCTTTTCTTTCTCAGTGACTGGGTGTGATACAGACTGACTGTACTCTGAAGAACAGATCTGTATTGGTGACTTTATTTGGTAACCTATGTCGAAAGTGTTCTCTTTTTAACATGGTGGTGTTTTGTTATGATGCGCAGTGTTTTTTTCGCAAGCCTAACAATCATCAGCCAGACTAATATACCTTTTGATTTGACTTGTTCGTTTCGACATCACCATTTTAATTTATGAGCGTATTTCTTTTTGTTTGTTTGCTTGTTGTTAGTTCATTTTTCTTTCCTGTTTTGTTTATTTGTTTGTTTTAAAAGATTGTGGAGAACAAAAGAGGGAAGAGTATGAAACAGTAGCTTCATGGTTCTCACCAGTGTCTTAGCTCTACCTTGGAAAACTTTTACAGACAGGAAGTCATCTAAAAATATCTTAGCATCTGATATTTATTTCATTTTCTTTTGTGTTTATTAAAACAAATCTGATGTTGTGTTCGAACCAGTTTTGTTCATTTTCACAAGACAAAAAAATGACAAGCAATATTAGTGTTTACTTTTAAAATACAAGAGGGAGAGGTATCATCCATTGAATGTTGCATTCTGTGTCAAGAAGAGGTGTCATACGAAATACCATCAGGCTACAATGTCAGCTAAAACTGTTTTAGTGGAAGAAATATGTAACACCATACAACACGGAAATGTCAATGAAATTATATAACTAAGGTGAGGGAATACTTTCACACTTGATAAAATGGTGACGGAATACTTTCACAGTTTGGTAAACATTCTGAAGCAGAGACGCTTATCTTTCATGCAGACACAGTGAGACAAAAGTCAGTAAATCATTTTTAGAGCTAATCACCTCTTTCCATGTATAATCAGAAGCAAACCAGTCGTAAGCACAATATACATTGTATCTTTTGATGTCAGCCAGGGCAATGACGTGCTATGACAGACACATAAAGAATGTTTTAATTTTTTTTTTTTAAGTGTTCATTACAGCATTTCAGTAGACTATAGGGAATGTTAATTAAGTGGTACCCATTTCTTCCCAAAGTATCTTGTGGATTTCTATCCCCAGATACTATCTCCCTTAAGTTGTGTCTTTTATGTGGCAACCTATTGGTTCTCGACATATTTTGATTACCATTTTATTTTTTGTAAATGATACTTTCCCATTCAGTGAGTGCGATTGGTTTTATATTGTTTTGTTTTGCTTTGTTTTGTTTTGTTTTCTAGACATTTCCATCATATATGCAGCATGAGCTTATTGATTTTGGAGAGTTTCCTTTTCGCTTATTTGGAAGAGTTTCTCACCAGCAGGTGACCACAAAGTCCAGCAGCAAACCTGATGAGCTCTTCACAGGGAGAAACAGCTGTCCAGTGCTGGTACTGCTGACCTCCTTTTTGGAGGAAACCATTACACTCAGAGCACTCTCTGAATAAAGATTACTTCTTATGCCCGCTTCCCCGTAAATGCAAGCCTGTCTTTTAAAGTGATGTATTTTAATAGAAACAGAGTTTGTTGTTTGATTCACAAGTCTGTCTTTTATAAGTTCCTATTTTAATAGAACAGTGTTTGTTGTTTGATTCACAATACACAAGTCTGTCTTTCAAAGCAATGTATTTTAATAGATCAGTGTTTGTTGTTTGATTCACAATGCAAGTCTGTCTTTCAAAGCAATGTATTTTAACAGATCAGTGTTTGTTGTTTGATTCATAATGCAAATCTGTCTTTTATCTGTCTTTTAAAGTAATGCATTTTAATAGAACAGTGTTTGTTGTTTGATTCAGAATGCAAGTCTGTCTTTTAAAGTAATCTATTTAAATAGAACAGTGTTTGTTGTTTGATTCACAATGCAAGTCTGCCTTTTAAGTCTGGTGCCAGAGTGTATGGGAGGCATTGGGGTAAAAGACAGACTTGCATTGTGAATCAAACAACAAACTCTGTTCTATTAGAATACATTACTTTAAAAGACAGACTTGTGTTGTGAATCAAACAACAAACTCTGTTGTATTAAAATATGTAACTTTAAAAGACAGACTTGCCTTCTGAATCAAACAACAAACTCTGTTTATTAAAAGACATAACTTTAAATTAACATATTTTAATGGAACAGAGTTTATTGTTTGATTCATTTCCTATCTGGAAATTAAAGGCATCTGGGCCATGGGTTTACTTTCATTGAATATAATTTTATAGAAAAGATTTTTAGGTAAAGTCCGCACTACACCACCACAAAATGATGACTAATACTTAGTAATAAATTCTACAATTAGAAGAAACTTACCAGTGAGGTTTAAATGGAGTTTCACAGACTTGTACAAAGATAAGCTCATGCAAGAGAGTGCGAGCAAATCCATCAGCTTGAATGCCACTTAAAGACTAGAGATCATCCAGGTGGGTCTTTACAGTTATTCAGAATTATAGTGTTACTGGTGCTTTACTGTGTGAATTAATTAGGTGTGGCGCATGATTTCTTGGGTCTTCGTACAAGTCAGTGAAATTCCACTTAAACTTTCAGGTGAGTTCTCTACACTTGTGGAATTTCACTACCCTGTACTCTGACATACCTTGTGAGAATTTTAAAGACAGTGGACATTTAACATTAGTTTTAAGTTACTTTGCTACTGTTCCTGAAGTAATGCTGTGCTTTCTTGTACAACTGGTTTGTTGTGGAATATGGCAAAGCTACTCCAGTGTCTTCAGCCAGCTGATTTGGGTATTGTCCTCAGAGAAAGTTTGATTTAGATGTCAGCTGAAATGGGTTTTGCCCTGAAAGAAATTTTGATTTAGATGTTAGCTGAATTTGGTATTGTCCTCAAAGAAATTTTGATCTAGACATTAGCTGAAGTGGGTATTGTCCACGAAGGCATTTTGATGTAGACATTAGCAGAAGTGAGTATTGTCCTCAAAGAAATTTTTATTTAGATGCAGATTTTGATTTAAACGTTAGCTGAATAGGGTATTATTCTCAAAGAAATTTTGACTTAGATGTTAGCCGAATTGGGTATTGTCCTCAAAGAAATTTTGACGTAGACGTTAGCTGAACTGGGTATTGTCCTCAAAGAAATTTTTTATTTAAATGTTAGCTGAATAGGATATTGTCCTCAAAGCAGTTTTGATGTAGACATTAGCTGATGTGGGTATTGTCCTCAAAGAAATTTTGACTTAGACATTAATTGAATTGAGTATTGTCCTCAAAGAAATTTTGATTTAGAAATAAGTTTATTTGGATATTGTCCTCAAAGAAATTTTGATTTAGAAGTTAGTTGTATGGGGTATTGTCCTTAAAGGAATTTTGATTTAAACGTTAGCTGAATTGGGTATTGTCCTCAATGACATTTTGATGCAGACATTGCTGCTGAAGGCTGCTCTGGTAGGGCGAGGGGTAAATATTGGTGTGCCCGTTTCAGAAAGGTTCATATCTGTTTTCATCCAACGCTGCACAGTACAAGTGGAAACTGGCCTTATGCTGAGACTTGAAACTTACTGGTTGCAGAACCACTTCCCAAAGGACCTCTCTTGTTCTTTAGAGATAGTATTTCATGTATGTGACTTACACAGAAGTCCGCCAGACAGAAATGCTTATGATCTGTTGCTTTATTTGTTGGATTGTTTGTCAGCCGGTAGGATTATCCAAAATGGCTTTCAGTCTGATTTAACCAAACTCGGTCAAAAGATGGAATGTGCCCTGAGGAGGGACCCATCAAATTTTGTGGTGGACCCGCTGCATATTATCCGACTGCTTCGAGGACTGTTCAGCAAGATACATATTAATTTCTTTTTTTCTTTTTTTTTTTGCTGTCCCAACCTCTGCGCCACCTCAGAGGCAGTGCACCCACGCCGCTCATTCCGACACCCCGTCCACAGCCACAGCCCGGTCGGCCCTGCCGCAACCCCGGCACTGACAATCCACAGGGAGCAGTCAGTGTCGAGTCGTCAAGAGGCAACCCACCGGAGGAGACACTGCACCGCTGCCGAGTCACTTCGGTGGTGTTCAGTAGCGCCTGTTCTGATCTAACATATGCAGGACTCCACCTACTAAGCCCCCTACTGACGACAATAATTGCTTAGTCGTGGAGCCGGCGTGAGTGAGCTCTCCTTCCAGAGGGCGCCACCACGTCCGTCCAACGACAGCCCCCCCATGGACTCGCCGATACCGGTGACTCCGACGGAACCAAACCAAGACTACAGACGTGGAGAGGACATCGAAACTGAGGTCACCATGAGAGCAGGGCATGAAGGGCCACAGAATTTGAGACATTTTTTTATTTTCATGCTGATCGATGAGAATGAGGATGATTAAGATGATGCTACAGATTTCCATTTCGGTCTGAGACTACATGACAGGGCTGTACTCTATGCTTCCTTTCATAGTATATCCCGCGTCAACCAGGCCCGAGAGATACAGGCACCTGCAGTGTTGGTCAGGAAATTTGAGCAACACTCTCAGAAACGCATCCATTAAGTGGATGAAACTCAACTGTGTGGTCCCAGTCTTCCCAACTGAGTCCGCAGCAAACTCAACTCTGGGTAGGAGCCGGTCGGGGCAGAAAAACCCACATGACTCTGATGGGATTCGAACCCACGACCTCCCAGCCGGGAGTCCGCGGCGCTAACCACTTCGCCACGGTGGCTGGTACATATGAATTTCATTGTTTAAAGAAAATACTGCTCTGATTGTAAGGAAACTCGATGGAAATGGCCCAAGGATGGATCCATTAACACTCAACAGTTTTTGAGAATTTTGCAAGACGGATGTTCTTTTTTTCGTAACATTCTGCGCATTATTTCTAAATGATATTTTTGTGATGAATGTGTTTATTTTGGGTTTTTTTAGGCAATATATTGCATCAGATAACAAAAATGTTGTTTTAAATACCATAATTTTCGCAAAGAAAACCGTCGATCACCAGTGATCAAAATTCAAGGGAAAGCACTGAAGAGAGTTAAATTTGGATGTGGATCCATTGCGTGGATCCAGATCATGTGGTGGGTCCAGGATCTGTTATATTTATGATTATTACAAATTTCCCACTGAACAAGAGACTGTGAAGTTTCTATAGTGATCTGATAACTATCTACGCAGGAATAGATTTTCCTGGAATATTAAAACTTTCTAGTTATGACATTTCGTCCTTTTCCATGTCCTATTAAAAAAAAAAAAAAAAAAATCATATATATGGGAAGTAAATCCTTCAGTCTTTTCCAACTTTTACTTCCCCTGGTGAAGGCAAAAATTGTGTTCACTTGGTCTTGCGCCAACAAAATCAAGGGCATATCCTAGATTTGTATGACCATGGAGGAGATCTGCATTCTTCGGAGAATCCTTCAAGTTGTATTAGGATAACTGTGCATTTCTTGTTCTACCCGTCCATGTTGTGATCAAGAATGAGATTCTATTTGTCTGTTGCCATGTTTTTCGCTTATCATTATTATCATTAATATGGTTGTTGCTGTATGGAGTGGGCTCATTTTGCATTTGATTAGCTACCCTTTTTCCTTGTTTTTTTTGTTTATGTTTTTAAGCACAGGCTGTTTTCCTACAGCTATTTTTCTCCCTTCGTTTTTTTTTTTTTTTTTCCCCCATAGAGACTAGACATTTGTTTGAGTTCTTAAAAAAAGCTGAAAATTAACTTATGAATATATCAAAACTCTGCTCAATGTGCAAGGAAGGCATTCTTTCTGACATATGTAAAATCCAAATATTTCCCCTGTCAGGAAGTTACTTATTTTGAACGAGGAAAGTATTAAATGTTAGAAAAATTACAAAGCAGAAATAAGAAAAGAATGGTCACCTTAGAATTTTTTGCTACTGACAAAGAATTGTCAAAGCACTGAACTGCAGATATGGACATCAGTACAAAACCTGTGTCCAAAGCATAGCCAGAATGCAAATGTTATTACCGAAAGAGTTAGGTAGTTTTGATTGTATTCCAATTTAAAGGAAATCAGTAAGTACAAAGTAGGAGAGCAGTTTTTGCTCCCAGTCATCTGTTATACTTGGAAAGCCCATCTTAATTTACAGGTATGTGTATGTTACCTTGGATGTCAAAGCTAAAGTATGTGAAGGTATGTTTTTATTAATTGTTGGACAAAAAAAAAAAGAAGAAATTTCTGCATGGTCTTTGCTCTGAACTCAAACTCATGGTGGCCATACGTGAGTGTGTGTGTGCTCTTGCATACATGTGTGCTTGCATGTGTGTGTGTAAAAAATAATGCTGCCGTCATCAAATACTGAGAAGCTTAATATTAATGCACATTTGAGGGGGGGGGGGGCAGATTTGCGTGTTGGCCATCTTGAGAGATGCTTCATCCTGTAACAGTCTGTTCTGCATCATCAGTCAGCCTAACAGTCCACTCATGAGAAAATGCTGAAACAAGGGCGTAAAACAGTAACTAACAGTTCGACTTTAATTATTATCATTAATCAGTTTGGATCTATATGTTGTGGGTTTGATATGACGTTTGTGGGTTTGACATGACGTTTGTGGGTTTGACATGACGTTTGTTTACAAAGTGACACATACTCAAACTGTGTAATGATCTTGACTCATACACTGAAAAAGGTAACTCTTTTTGCAGTGGACAGATACGTTTTACCTTCCCCTGGTTTTATCCAAACTAGGTCTCTTCACCTTTCAGGCCTGCTCAAGCCCACATTTTGTAAATATAGATGACTATAGAGAAAGAGTTTACAGTAATTGGCTTGTTTGAAAGATTAAAAAAAAAGCACATTTTCCCATCAATTGCACCACAGAACAGTAGACTTCAGTCCCCTCCTAGTCCCTCAGATCAGGCTTTAAACCACAGTCTTGTGAATGAGTGCATGCATAAAAGAACCCTGCACATCTGTTTAATCCCTTTCCGATTTTTGAGTACAGACGACCATCGTGTGTCAGTGGGATGGATGTCACAAAAATAAAAACACATATCCACTCATGTCCTGTTTAGACATCACCGCAGAGCGAGTCTGGTGTTAAAAATAATCATATATGCCAAATTCCCACCAATTGTAAACATTGGAGTTCTGTCTGAGGAACAAACCGATAGAAAAAGAGAGAGATCAGTATTCTGCATATGATCTGACTGAAAATCTGTTATTAAACAACTTTGCTATAGATCGGTCTTTCGGACTTAGGCTGCGGTACACACGGACTTAGGCTGGGCTATACACAGACTTTGGCTGGACTATACATGGACTTAGGCTAGGCTATACATGGACTTAGGCTGGGTTACACATAGACTTGGGCTGGACTACACATGGACTTAGGCTAGGCTACACATGGACTTTGGATGGGCTACACATAGACTTAGGCTGGGCTACACATGCACTTCAGCTGGGCTACACACAGACTTCAGCAGGGCTACACACGAACTTGGGCGGGGCTACACACACACTTTGGCGGGGCTACACATGGACTTAGGCTAGCTATCCATGAACTTAGGCTGGACTACACACGGACTTCGGCGGGGCAACACACGGTCTTAGGTTAGCTATCCACAAACTTAGGCTGGGCTACACACATACTGAGCCTGGGTTACTCATGCACTTTGGCTCCGCTACACACGGACTTGGGCTACATTATGAATAGACTTAGGCTGGGCAATTAACAGACTTGGCTCCAACCCTATACCCTTCAGGTCGGCTGGATACAACCATTTTGTTTGAACTGATGGTATGCTTGGAGTTCTATGCTGAGCATAAATCAGAGCTGCACACTACCTTAAGAAATTAGATATTTCTTTCTTTCTGTTTTTGCATCCTTTACGCCTGCTTTCGCAAAAAGAGCTGGGAGATGAAAATAATCTGTTTCTAAAGCCTTCTTTTAAACAACTCAAAAGTAACACCAAACTTAGCGTTTTAGTTGCAAGCAGACACAGATCAAGAGAGACAGATAAAGGCAGAAAGAAAGACATATATCGAGAGAGACAAACGGAAGGGCAGAGATAAACAAACCCAGTAAAAAGTCCATGTAATTTCACTTGTCCATGCGCGTGTGACTGGTCTTGAAATCAACACAAACATTATAGAAGGCAGATTAAAGGCAAGAAACATCATCTTTCAAACATAAAAAACACTTTTCATGTAAAAAAAAACACCATATCTTGTTCAATATTCAATAAGACCAAGATCTTCATTACTATTGCAGTGTCACACAGCATAATGACACAGGAAGTTTATAACTTAAGTTTAATACCACATCAGTTACAGAACGTAGTTACATACTGTATCAATGACATGCAAACTTCAGGACTGCAGTTTCATACCACATCAATAACAGAACTTAAAGGACTGCAACCAGTCACTGTGGTGCAATGATCAGCTTCGTAGATTCCTGGTTGAGGAATCATGGGTTCGATTCCCACCGAGCCATTAACATTAACATTTTTGTGCTTTTTTTTGGCCAAAGAACAGCTTCTACTCAGAAATGAGTTTCCTGTTGGTTTAATTTGGAAGACTGGAACTAAACACAAGATTCATACACTTAATGAACGCGCCTCTTTGAGTATTGCTTAATTTCCAGACCAACACTGCAGGTGTCTGTATCACCAGGATCTGGTTGGCACTGGGATATATTGTGAAGAAAGCATAGGGTACAATCCTGTCATGCACTCTCAAACCAGAATGGAACGCCCTAGCATTTCATCAATCAGTATAAGAAAAGTTGCAAATTCTGTGCCCTTCATGCTTTGCTCTCATGGTGATCACAGTTTAAATTTCCTCTCCACATCTATGCCCTGGTGAAATCATGTTAAGGTAGTTGGTACCAGCGAGTTCATAGGGACTTTTGTTGGACAGATGTGGCATCCTTAAGGGGGAAGCTCACACACACTAGCTCTGTAACTAAACAACAGAGTCATTCATATGTTGGATCAGAACAGGCATTCTGAACCAAATCATAGACACTGGGCAGCAGTGAGCTGTTTCCTCTGGTGGGTTTCCCCGTGACAGCTTGACACGTTTCTCCCTGTGGGAATGCCAGACCTGGGACAAGCCAGACTGACCGTGGGTGGGGAGCTGGAATGAGTGGTGTGGTGGTAATGCCACTGAAATGGCACAGAAAATTGCCACATCAGTGACACACAAGATTCAGGACTGCAGTTTCATATAATATCAACAGGCACACAAGGAAACGCCTTGCTGTCCCACCTGGTCTCATTGACATTGTACTCTACTGTCTCCAAACAAAGCTGAAGCTACCTCTGAAATCCATCATCCAGGATTACAAAGAGGGAAAAGCAAGGTCACTAACCAATGCGTGAAGACTTGGGAGACAATGTGGAGTTCAGACGAAAGTGGCCATGGTGAAGGAAGACCTCAAGATAGGGAAATAGCAGGAGAACACAAACTAACAGACTAGGGTCGGGATCATAAAACCTGAAGCAGCACTCAAAGGCAAAAGACAGAGGCATGGTGATACAGGAGTTGAAGAAAGAAGAGGATGCTCTGAGAATCCAGAAGGCAGTCCACCAAGGCCAACAAGGACAGTGGACAACGTGGGACAACACAATGACGTCTCAGCTGGAATGTAAATGATACATGGCTCATCTTAGGATACCTTCATTGTTTGATCTTTACTTGACCTCCTGCCCTCAAATTCAAACCTGGTGAAAAGGGTGAAATCAGATGACATTGCAAATCCCCTATGTCACGGCAACCAAACATGTCATGAGTTTATGCAAAGCAGCACCAACCAAAGGAGGGTACACATGCAGCACAACCAAGATAATACATGCTGTTAGCCATGCCAGAAGAAATGCTTCTCTAAATAAGCTCCGGCAATGACTTTCTTCACAGCATGAGGCAACAAATCATGATCAGGATAAGCTGTGACACCAAAAGCATGGAAGCAGGTTTTACAGAAGAAAATAAAAAAAATTTGTAATAGTTGACTGGGAGTGCACAGCAGACCTTCCAGAATGGGCAAACCATCCAGAGATCGTCAGGAAAAGTGGCATGAGACGACACGGTGCTCCACTCAGGTTAATCAAAACTGGTTCTGAGCAAACTCACTGTCACATGAAAGGAGAATGCAGCAAGCTCACATCTACAAGGCTGAGAAAAGTGCCAGTCTAGCCAGCAGTCTGAGGGAATCTGGCTTCCAAATCAAAGTCCTCACCATACAGGTTGGAGCATGGGGGATTGTAGGCACATCAGCCAATGATCTCAAGAAATAGCTCCTATATTTCTGGTAAGAAAAGAACCAGAGCCCTGAAGGCAATGGCAAAGGCAGCTGAAACTAGTGAAAGGAGTTACAACTGGAGCTGGTAAAGGATAAACAAAGTGAACTTCATAAGGCTTGAATTTTCTCAACTTACAACAGGTATCTGTTAGCCACGCGAGTAAAATATCTGTTAGAAAAGACATGCCTTGAGTTGCCCACCTTTCCAGATGTTTCAGGTTCGAATCCCACCAGCACCAAAAATATTTCTGATTGCAGAAAGACATCTAGGAGTCATGACCATGCCCCCTGACCCCTTAGAGTGTAAGAAGTTCAGGGCCAAAACACTGGTCTGAGGGGTTTCTTCTCTGAAGGCCTTCTGATGTCAAGTTCTCCATAGGTTCTTCTCACATACCACATCAAAGACAGCAATTCAGGACTATTGCTGTATACCACAAACCTCATGACTGTAGTTTCATACTATATTAGTCACAGACATTCAGCACTGTACTTTCACAACACATCAGTAACAGATCTTCAGGACTGTTGTTTCAAACCACATCAACGACAAAACTTTAGGATTGAAGATCAACACCATACAAATAAAAGAACTCCAGGGCTGTATATTCATACCATATAAATTACACAAGGAAGATCATTTTATACAAAAACTGCAATGAATTACTTTTCAATCTGGAATGAGAAGCAAAACAAAAAAGTTTCAATTAAAACTAAAACAAGGTGGATGAAACATACCTGGGAAAATAAGTATGTCTGATCTAAAACTTTCATGGATAAGAACATTTCAAACTGCAACCATAAATCAAAAATAATCCAAAAGAAAATAACTGATTCCTTGAAACTCTTGAAGGCTACAGACTAATCTCAATGCATAGAAACTGGACCAGGGTACATTCCACTTAGCATATTGTCAGCGACTGATGGCAACCGCCCAAGTCACTTCAGTGAGTAGTAAGAAAGAAAGATTGGATTTATTCGCAGAAAATCTGGATGCTTAACCTTTTGACTGATGGCTACGAGCGAACTCCATTCTGCAGATGGCTGTAAGCAGGTCATTCAACATTGGAGCAGAGCTGTCTGACACTGACAGCAGTGTGATTCCTCTGTAGTTCACGCAGTAGCTATGGTCGCTTTTCTTGGGAATCTTGATAAGGTATCCCTCCTTCCAGTCTGCTGGCACTTGCTCCTCTTCCCAGATCTTCTTGAAGAGAGGCCAAAGCATCTCTACTGTGGTCTCTATGTCTGTCTTCAGCGCCTCTGCGGAGATGTTGTCAGGTCCTGCCGCCTTTCCATTCTTCAACTGTTTGATGGCCTTCCCAATTTCTTCTTTGGTTGGTGCCCCGCAGTCTATGGGCAGGTCTGAGTCAGCCTCTTCGATGTCTGGAGGGTCCTCTGGTGATGGTCTGTTCAAGAGCTCCTCGAAGTGCTCAACCCATCTGTTCTTCTGCTGCTCTTCTCCTGTGAGTTGCCTTCCCTCTCTATCTTTTATTGGTCATTCTGGCCTCTTGAACTTTCCTGCCAGCTTCTTGATGGTGTCATACAGTCCTTTCATGTTTCCATGTTTTGCTGCTTGTTCGGCTTCTGTTGATAGGTCACCTATATTTTTCCTCTTGTCTGTTCTGATGCTCTCTTTGCTTGTTTGTTTGCTTCAGTGTGTTCTGCTTGTGCCTTGGCCTTCCCTGCTCTTGTTTGTCTGTTGTTGATTGCCGCTATTTTCTCTTTCCTCTGTTGGATCTTGCATAGGCTGTCTGCCGAGATCCATTCCTTGTGTTGGTGCTTATTGTGGCCATGCACTTCCTGGCATGTTGATGTTACTGCCCTCTTCAAGTTCTTGATCTCCTTCCACTTGTCCCCTAGTGTAATGTCTTCCTCTTCCAGTAGTTCTTGCAGTACTTGAAACTTGTTGCCTAGAGTTGTTCTATATTCTTGGATCTTGTTAGTATCTCTCAGGAGAGCTGTGTTGTACTTGTGTCGTACTGCATGTGCCATCATCCAATTTTTCTTTTAACTTCAACTAGGCCTGGTCACAACGAGGTGGTGGTCTGAAGCCACGTCTGCTCCTCTTTTTGCCCTCACATCCTACATGGATCTTCTGAAGTTCTTGTTGATGCAGATGTGATCAGTCTGGTTTTCTGTTGTATGATCTGGTGAAACCCAGGTGGCCTTGTGGATGTTCTTGTGGGGGAAAACGCTGCCACCGATAACAAAGTTGTTGAGTGCACATATGTCTGCCAGTCATTCACGGTTCTCGTTCATGTCCCCCAGTCCATGGCTTCCCATGATGGTCTCGTACCCAGTGTTATCCTTTCCAATCTTGGTGTTAAAGTCCCCTAGCAGGATGGTGATATCTTTCTCTGGATACTTTTCTATGATGGACTGCACTCTATCATTAGAACTGATCCTTATCAGTTTCCTCACTGTCATTTGTAGGTGCATAGCACTGTTACATTATGTTGATCTTTCTTCTTGGTTCTGAAGGATGCCGTGAGGAATCTTGGGCCATGAACTTCCCACCCAATAAGCACTCTTCGAGCTGTTTTAGACAACATCAGTGCAACTCCTTGAGTATGGGGGGCATTGTCCTCTTCATGTCCTGAGTAAAGCAGCATCTCTCCTGAGGTCAGTCGTTCGGATTGTGTCCAGCAGGTTTCACTGACTCCAAGCAGGGTTAGGTTGTAGTTCTTCATCTCTGACGCTACTTGGAATGTCTTTCCTGTCTCATACATGGTCCTGACGTTCCATGTTACGATGTTGGCTGCCCTGGTTGAAAGAAAGGTGGTCAGCCATGTGGCTCCCAAGATTTCAGGCTTTCACCACATGGCGTCGTACATCTTCTTGTCGGAGACCCATCCCTTCCCAGGGCTGAGGTGTTGATTTGATTCCTGGTTGGCGTTTTTGTAGCTGTGGTTTGTTTTACGGGGTAGGTTAGCTGGCCCCACGCCCAACCCTCCTCCTTTATCCGGACTTGGGACCGGCATGGGACCGGCATGATTCCCAAAAAGGGTCTCCTGGTGGAGTTGACCAAGAACTTACCCGTAAGTAAATTATTTGGAGATTTCTCTGCATCTTTGGTATAAAAAAAATGTGTTTAGGAATACTTTTGAACACTTTTTAAACAATACAATTCCTGATACTATGATCCAAATTTTTTTCCTGTATGTAGGAGAATGTTGAGCTTGTGTTGTAGATGTGAGTCAATAATGCATGTAGGTGTGTGTGTGTGTGTGTGTAAGCTGTGTGTGTGTGTGTGTGTGTGTGTGTTTGTAAAATGTTGTGGTGTGTCGTGGTGTAGACACAGCCTACACATTGTATTATACAATGAAGAAAGAATGGAACAAGTAAAGAACAAACAGAGACAAACTTGTGAAATAGCAAGGCTGAAACAATTATATATCTGCCACACTTCTCAATGTAATTGATAATATTAAAATGGAAGGTTGCCTAAAAATCTCTTTATGTAGAGTACAGAAAAGAAAGACGAAATCTAAAAGTTATATAATAACAAAACAAGTGGGTACTTGCTCATAGAAAACCTAACACAGGTAACTTATTCAAGATCACAGCTTTAAACTAATAAAGTCAGACAAATACATAGACAACATATAATAGTGGGAAAAACAACGCAGGCAAACACTACTGTCTTCAAATAACACTTCAAAGATTGACTAAGAGGTGGAGAGGGGGGGGGGTTAAGATTTAAACTGGAACATGAATAAGAAATTATATTTTCAGATTGAGAAACTCTTCACTAGCTGCACAAGGACCATCGTAATCCCTTTGAAGCATGATATATTGTATTGCCTGCTCGTGAGCAGGCAATACAAATATATCTGCCTTCAAAAGGGATTACGTGTGTTCCTGTGTGCAGCTAGTGAAGAGTTTTCATATGCTGAACAATATTATTCTTAATTCATGTTCAGTATCTCCAATCTTCAACCCCCCCCCCATCCCCCCCCCCCCCGCCCCCACCTAAGGCCAAAACTTTGACAAATACATTATTATGAAGACAATTATTTTGCCGCACTTTTTTTTCCCCCACTATTAGATTGTTCTACATGTATTTGTCGACTTTATTCAAGTATAAAAGGCTTGCCAGTCTTGAAAAAACTCTCTTAGGTTTTCTATGGAGCAAAGTTACCCCACTGTTATGTTATGTTTACTGTTCCTGCCTCATTCATTCCAATTATATAATTAAACTAAACACAAGGGAAAAAAAATACAATAGCATTTCTGTCTCTGAAGAAAATGAGAATTAATTTCCACATCTAAAAAGAATGAGCATATCCTCAAAAGTACCATGTTCCATTGATACCAATACACAAAAGCACACATGCACATAATCAAACACACGAGTCTCAAGTCAATGCAACCATTCTGTGGGACTGCATATGATGTATCAAGGTGGCCTTTCGCTTCAACACCTTCCCACAAACATTACACACAAACCGTCTCTGCAGATGCACGGTCGCTTTATGCAACGACAGCCCGCCACTGGAGGTGAACGAAGCATCGCAATATTCGCACAACAGAATCTTGATTGGGCTGCCATCTCTTTGTCAGAGGCCATCACGCTGGCCACACTGGGCTGTCTCACTAGTTCAAAATCTCTCGTTTCACACCCAAGTTTGAATGACGGTGAGGCACGGTGTTGGCGAGGTGTCCTGGATTGATGTGTAACGAGTTGATAGGAGAGGTGCTCAGGCCTTGACCTTCATAATCCGCATCAGCCTGGCTCCTTGACAGTCCTGCCAACACAGTCATAGTCTAACTGATAGTTTTTGTCCTGTGGTTTGGAATTGAGGGATGTGATCATGATACAACTTCATCAACGATCCCATCATCATTCGATTACTCTATACTCTGTATACAACATAGTTTTTTTGTCCTGTTGTTTGAATTTTATCGCCATAATCAATGATTCCATCATCATTTGATTACTCTATACTCTGTATGCAACATAGCTTTTTGTCCTCTAGTTTGGATTTTATGATACAAATTTATCAATGATTCCATCATCATTCAATTACTCCACGCTCCGGAGTAAAACTGGCTCCTAAAAAATCATGCCAAATGATTCCTGTGATCTTTTGGTTGGAACTGACGGTAACATAACTGATAAGACCTCTTCAAGGACCCTAAGCTTCAGTTTAATATGAGCAGTATTCAAAAAGCTGAGTTTAAAGAAAAACAAAAACACCTCAGTTTAGTCACACACCAATCATGCCTTTCATATCTTAAAAAAAAAATGTTGATTTTCTTGTCCAGTGCAGGGATGGATTGGGGGGTCGGTGAGAAGGAATGGAAAGGGGAGAGAAGGCATGAAAGAAAAAGGGGAGGAAGTCTTACTGGAGTTCTGGGGGAAAAAAAGTTATAAAAGAAATGTGAATTTGGATGTTTTTTCCTCTGTGAATCATGCAGCTTGAATGGAATCACAGATAGGACTGCTGATTATCTGCCCTTGGTAGTGAGCTGATTGTATAATATGTATGTTTGAGCATTTGAGTTCAAGGTTTTGTTTGCTCTCAATAAGGTCACACAACAGAGCAAGAGTTACCCTACTTGTTTGTCATTTAATAGTTTTTGTTTGTTTGTTTAACATGAACACTTGTGCACTTATCTTTAAATTTTCCCCTATGGAACTAATTCAGTCTCTAACTGATCCATACAACAAAACATAACAGTATTTCAAAAGTATATCGAATTATATACATATAATTTTGCTGCATACACAAGCATACACATAACTTACGCTGAGGTGGTAATATTTCTAGATGTATTTTAACAGTATACCAGATATCATATATTAGTATACTTGATGAAACACAAACACTGTGAAGGGGAGACTGATTAAATTCATCAACAAAAAAATTTTCAACATCACAAGTGCATCTAAAATGTTATTTATGCACTACCTTTATCAATTCTGCAACATACATGTATGTATTTTTGTTTCCTTATAACATCAAAATGTATACAATACATGCCACTCTTTCCATATACAAAGAATAAAAAAGAAATGAAAACATCAAAACCAGAGTTGTTCACCTTTGCCGTATTGTAAATATATTATGCAAGAATAGAAGTCATCAAGTTGTCAGTGGATGAAAGGAGTGACACTGAGAGAGGCAGATACAGAATGAGCATCAAATAGGCTTTTGAGTATCTTTATCAAATATATAAGACCCGCACTTTAACGAAAGTGAAGATACCAATGGCCTTTCCCTCACTGAAATAGACCACAACCCTCCCGTATTTCTAACTATTAGTGGAAGCATACATGCTGTATTGAAAAGTGATGGTGATGGTGGGATGAGAGGGGCTGGATATTGCATATTGAGTGGGGTCCTCTTTTTGTTTTTGTTTGTTTGTTTGTTTGTTTGTTAGTTGTTGCGCAGAGTAGAGATTACAACAAAGGTGCCTATTGACCTCTTCTTTAATGAAGCTCTTCATCAATCTGTTCGTATGGGAAATCCTCAATTCTAAAAATTGCTACAATATAAATTTCTGACATATGATGATGTATGTGTTCCTGGGCACAATCTTGTTGAAAATGAAGGCTCTACGATGGCTTCCTCAAATATGTGTGTGTGTGTGTGTGTGTGTGTGTGTGTGTGTGTGTGTGTGTGTGTGTGTGTGTGAGTGTGTTCTTCAATTTAATGTCTATACACATAAGTGATTTTAGACAACCAAAATAAATAAATAAACAAGGTAGAAAAGAAGGAAGGGAGGGAAGGGGGGTGGATAGACAGGCAACTGAAGGAGATAAAGAGATAGAGACACAGTGAGATAGAAAAAGATGAAGAAGTATAAATGGAAAAAGGAAAAAGAGGAAAAGGAGGATTAGAATGGGAATCGGAAGAAAAAATGTTAACGTGAATAAAGATTGCAACCTATAACATAGGTAGAATAACATTTTTTTTTTATCAGATGAACGCTTAATGTAACAGGATAATAACATTTAAACATGAAAATAGAATAGAAAAGGAATCTAAAAATGGTACTCTGAATATTTCCTAAAACAATGTCACAAATCAAAAGGGGTTTTACTAAAACCTCCTTCCGGGACTTTTCCGAAAAAGTAGGCAGATAGGTTTTCATTTTTCTACAGTGGAAAAGTATATGTTCATTAGAAATTTTCCCACCACAAATGCATGTGATGTTGGAAGTGAATTTGGTCTTAAAAGCATTAAGTTTAAATCTATAGGCAAGGGAAGTTAAAAGCCTTAAGTTAGACAATTGACCATACTTAGATATAAAAACATTTTCAAAACTTGTTTGGTGGTCAGCAGGTGATGAGTGGCCAACATCTTCTTGTTTCTTTCTAAAATGCTTCCAGCAAGCATTCTGCAGCAGGCTATACCCTTCTTTCAGTGATAATGGGATTTTCAAATTATATGCTTCATTTGTATAATCTGCAGAGTTTTTAGCTAGTTTATCTATGGATTCATTTAAATGTATTCCACTGTGTGACAGCACTCAAAGAAATGTAAGATTACTACCTCTTAGAATAAGGATATGCACCAAATGATTAATCTCAAAAATCAAATCTTGTCTCACACTAGAATTTGAATTGCTTAAGGCATACAACACTGATTTTGAATCGACACAAAAAAGAATCTGAGTCACAGTTTTCAGAAAATCAAGCAAATAATGCAAAGCCATAAGAATAGCAGTTAATTCAGCTGTAAATATAGGTCTGTGCTTTCCAATATAAAAACCACTTTTGACCTTTAAGCAGGGGATAGTGAAAGCAGCACCAGCTTTGTGATTTTCTAGAAATGAATGGTATAAACTTTTAGATGATTTGGATAATTGAGAAATAAATGCTCATTCGCAACTGTGCTAATAAAATTTATATTCTCACTTTTCTTTGCATCGGTATAATTAATGTCAAGATGTCCTTTTTGTAATTCCCATGGAGGAATAGCACTACATGGATTACTATAAATTACTATAGAAAAGCTTATCAAATGGAATTAGATAAATCAAATAACTACTTGCTTGAAAATGGACTAACTCTATCAACTGAGAAAACTCATCTAGTTTTATTTAACAATGGTGCTGATCCACCCAACTTACCATCCCTCCTATTGGGTCTGATATTTTGGAATATAAACAAAGGGTAAACTTTTTTTGGGTTTATATTACTTCTAAATTAAATTGGAATTATCACATTGAATACTTATTAACTAAAGCAAGAAAAACTTTTATTTTTTATTTTTAAAGTTATTAGTAAGCAATACTGGAGCCAAGATGTCAGAGTACTAAAACATCTAGCGATAAGTCTTGTTTGCTCTAGGCTTACGTATGGTCAAGAAGGTTTTTTTCATTGCTCCAAAATATTTATTAAACAAATTACAAAGCGTGGATTGTAAAGCTTTTGGATTGGCCTTGGGGGTTCCTTTCCATACACCAACAATAGCAACATATAGAGAGGTAGGAGTACTTACTTTAAATGAATGCCGTCAGCTTGCCATCGCTAAATATTTGTTAAAAGGCTCTTTAAGTGAAAACAATGTTGAAAATGAAATTGACTTAAGATCAGATGTTGATTTCCCAAAACGACCCCAAAAAATATCATGTCTTAAAACAATAAAAACTGAAACTCTGGATACTTTTCAACAATCAGAAATACGATTATAAGATATGGTAAAATGTAGTAATCCATGTAATGTGTGTGTGTGTGTGTGGGGGGGGGGGGGGGGGGTGAGAGAGAGAGAGATAGAGATGTCTTCTCGAACATGTGCGTCTGTGTGTGAGAGAGAGAGAGAGAGAGAGAGTAAGAGAAAGAGTGAGAGTGAGAGAAGGAGAGAGAATGTGTGTGTGTGAGTGTGTTTTTTGTGATTATATGTGTGTGTATTTGTGTGTGTGTGTGTGCGCGCGCACACATGCATGTGTGTGTATGTGGGTAGGTGAGTGGTGGGTGTGGACGGCGGCATATCTATTTAGTGGTTCTGAATTCCATATGCACACTGGACGACTACCATCCATGTACGCAAGACAACCGCAGACCCGCAATGCACAAATCGAACATCCCAAAGTCACTGCGGCTCTGCCCTGTCCGCATGTTTGGTGCTGATGTGCTGTTTCAGGAGGCTGGGCTTCAAGTACGCCGGACAGAACGGGCACTTGGGGCTGTGGGCGCTGGGCAGACTGTGTGAGAACATGTGATTGGTCAGAGTCTCCTTGCGCGTGAACTTCTTGTCGCAGACGTTGCACACAAACTTCCTCTTGAAGTGCACGCTGGACTTGTGCAGGTACAGGCCCGCGGAAGAGGTGAAAGACGCGTCGCAGTATTCACACAGCAAGATCCTGGATCGCATAATATTCCTTGTCTCGAAACTCATGCTGGCGCCCGACAGCAAGCTTGACAAGGCCTGCGATGAGACCGGTGTGCTGTGCTGTGGCAGCGCATCACCCGTGGCAATGGGGACCTCAGGCTCTGGCTTCATCTCCAAGGACTCACTGTTAGCGTCCGATGTTTGGCCTGTCTGATAACAGGATGGCTGGGGACTCATCTTGATCCATTCCTTGCCTGAAAACACAAGGGCACAGTAAGCCGTTGCACTCTGACAAGAACCACAGTCTTACACCGTCATCAGGTCAAATTCGTTTTCCTTTCTTCAAGTCTCTAGTGTCTTACAGTCAAGGTAATCCTTGAAGCATTCCTGTCCCTTCAAATGCAATGCAAGCACACTTCTTTCTCTTGACAATCGCTATGTCCCAGGAACTGCTTTTCCTTCCTCTCCTTGAAGATCTTGAGCAACAGTCCTTGGAATGTGAAGTTGGAATTTCTTTTGTTGAGTCATTCAGAAGGCACAGATATTTCTTGATCAGTATTTCATGCTCACTTCATCCCCATGGAGATAGCTTCATGCATGTGCAGACTTGAACTGTT
The DNA here is from genome assembly GCA_033310375.1 of Conus canariensis. Lineage (NCBI taxonomy): Eukaryota > Metazoa > Mollusca > Gastropoda > Neogastropoda > Conidae > Conus > Conus canariensis. Next base: position 56,926,309 of record CM065718.1, on the reverse strand, counting down.
GTCTGCGTGTGTTTGAATATGTATATTGCAGGTGTGTGTGTGTGTGTGTGTGTGTGTGTGTGTGTGTGTGTGTGTGTGTGTGTGTGTGTGTGTGCCAAGAGTACATGAGCACAAGAGAGAGAGACACAAAGAGAGACAGAGGAGAAAGAGAGAGAGAGAAAGAAACACAGGGAGAGACGAGTGGAGAGAGACAGAGAAACAGACAGAGACAGAGTGAGAGACAGAGAGAGAGAGAAAAAAAAGAAAGTTTTCTTAACATATTTCGTTTGTATTACTGAAAACACAATGCTGCTGCATTAAGATGCATACTCCTGGCATTTTGCAAATAACAAAATACAAGATACAAGTCTTCTTTTAACTGACAAATGTAAATCTTTCATGACAAAGAAAGCTCTTAACAAAAACTATGGCTAAAATTTCATGGCGACAATCAGTGAACGCCAATGAAAATGTCACAGGAAAGGGCTTGTCAATTACTACCATCATGCATGTTTATCATTTTAAAAAAGGGGAAAGAGGGGAAGAGGGAGGGGGTGCTGACAAGTCATCAATATATAAATACCCAATATAATATATAATAATAATAATAAACGACAAAGTATACTTCAAAGAATATATATGTACATCTGTACATGTATGTGTGTGTGTGTGTGTGTGTGTGTGTGTGTGTGTGTGTGTGTGTGTGTGTGTGTGTGTGTAACTGTGTGTGTGTGTGTGTGTGTGTGTCACTCTGTGTGTGTGGGGGGGGAGGGGGGGGGGGGGGAGATGGGGTTTTTTTTTCATTCTTTGAAGTATTCTTTGTTGTTATATAAATGTGCGTGCATGCGTGTGTGTGTGTGTGTGTGTGTGTCTCTGTGTGTGTGTCTGTGTGTGTGTGTGTGTTCTATAGGCCAACTATCTAAAAAGAATCAAATGAGGGCTGCTAGAGGATACATGGGAAAGATGCCATGCTGAAACAAAAGAATTTGTATGTAAAGAGGTTCAGCAAGACAGGATACAGGGACTCTAGGATGAGAAGGCAAGGGGATGAGGTGGGGTGGGTGATTTAGAGAAAATGACGAAGGAAGAGATTCAGATAGAAAAAAAAATAATGGGTAAGGAGGGGCTGGAAGAGGAGGAAAATGGGAAAGAGGGTAGGGGTGGGGTGCTGGGTGGGTGTGTGGGTGGGAGAGTGGTAGGGTTGTTTCAGGAGATGATATACATAAAAAAATGTGATTCTATGGAGATATAGAAAACGAGGGTGGGGTAGAGGAGAGAAGGTACAGTGTTGAGAAAGAGAGAAGAACAATCATTCAGCAGAAAAAGAGCTAAGGGATGTTGAGAGAGAAAGGCAATAATGGAGACTTAGCACTAAAAAAAATGCATGCAGTTAGGAGAGGATATGGGCATTCAAGAGCAAACACTACTGAGAGTGGCACAGACAGATTCAGCCAAGTGAATCTGCAAACACTGGGTGTTGAGAGAGAAGGACATGGGGAATCTGCAATCACTGGATGTTTTGAGACTCCAAGAGGACATGGACAATCTGCAAACACTGGACGTTGAGAGACTCCAAGAGGACATGGACAATCTGCAAACACTGGACGCTGAGAGACTCCAAGAGGACATGGACAATCTGCAAACACTGGACATTGAGAAACTCCAAGAGGACATGGATAATCTACAGACACTGGATGTTGAGAGTAAGAAGGACATAGAGAATCTGCAAACACTGGATGTTGAGAGAGGACATGGAGAATCTGCAAACACTGGGTGTTGAGAGACAGAAGGACATGGAGAATCTGCAGACACTGAATGTTGAGAGTAAGAAGGACATGGAGAATCTGCAAACACTGGATGTTGAGAGAGGACATGGAGAATCTGCAAACACTGGGTGTTGAGAGACAGAAGGACATGGAGAATCTGCAAACAGTGGATGTTAAGAGAGGACATGGAGAATCTGCAAACACTGGATGTTGAGAGAGGACATGGAGAATCTGCAAACACTGGGTGTTGAGAGACAGAAGGACATGGAGAATCTGCAAACACTGGATGTTGAGAGAGGACATGGAGAATCTGCAAACACTGGGTGTTGAGAGACAGAAGGACATGGAGAATCTGCAAACACTGGATGTTGAGAGAGGACATGGAGAATCTGGGAACACTGGGTGTTGAGAGACAGAAGGACATGGAGAATCTGCAAACACTGGATGTTGAGAGAGGACATGGAGAATCTGGGAACACTGGGTGTTGAGAGACAGAAGGACATGGAGAATCTGCAAACACTGGATGTTGAGAGAGGACATGGAGAATCTGGGAACACTTGATGTTGAGAGAGGACATGGAGAATCTGCAGACACGGGATGTTGAGAGACGGAAGGACATGGAGAATCTGCAAACACTGGGTGTTGAGAGACAGAAGGACATGGAGAATCTGGGAACACTGGGTGTTGAGAGAGGACATGAAGAATCTGGGAACACTGGGTGTTGAGAGACAGAAGGACATGGAGAATCTGGGAACACTGGGTGTTGAGAGACAGAAGGACATGGAGAATCTGGGAACACTGGGTGTTGAGAGACAGAAGGACATGGAGAATCTGGGAACACTGGGTGTTGAGAGACAGGACATGGAGAATCTGCAAATACTTGATGTTGAGAGAGGACATGGAGAATCTGGGAACACTTGATGTTGAGAAGACATGGAGAATCTGGGAACACTTGATGTTGAGAGAGGACATGGAGAATCTGCAAACACTGGGTGTTGAGAGACAGAAGGACATGGAGAATCTACAAACACTGGATGTTGAGAGAGGACATGGAGAATCTGCAAACACTGGGTGTTGAGAGAGAGAAGGACATGGAGAATCTGCAAACACTGGATGTTGAGAGAGTGAAGGACATGGAGAATCTGCGAACACTGGGTGTTGAGAGAGTGAAGGACATGGAGAATCTGCATACACTGGATGTTGAAAGAGTGAAGGACATGGAGAATCTGCAGGAAATTGGGTGTTGAGAGAGAGGAGGACATGGAGAATCTGCAGACACGGGATGTTGAGAGAGGACATGGAGAATCTGCGAACACTGGGTGTTGAGAGAGAGGAGGACATGGAGAATCTGCAACATGGGATGTTGAGAGAGGACATGGAGAATCTGGGAACACTGGGTGTTGAGAGACAGAAGGACATGGAGAATCTGCAAACACTGCATGTTGAGAGAGGACATGGAGAATCTGGGAACACTGGGTGTTGAAGAGACAAGAAGGACATGGAGAATCTGCAAACACTGGTGTTGAGAGAGGACATGGAGAATCTGGGAACACTTGATGTTAGAGAGAGGACATGGAGAATCTGCAGACACGGGATGTTGAGAGACAGAAGGACATGGAGAATCTGGGAACACTGGGTGTTGAGAGAGGACATGAAGAATCTGGGAACACTGGGTGTTGAGAGACAGAAGGACATGGAGAATCTGGGAACAGGGTTGTAGAGAGACAGAAGGACATGGAGAATCTGGGAACACTGGGTGTTGAGAGACAGAAGGACATGGAGAATCTGGGAACACTGGGTGTTGAGAGACAGAAGGACATGGAGAATCTGCAAATACTTGATGTTGAGAGAGGGACATGGAGAATCTGGGAACACTTGATGTTGAGAGAGGACATGGAGAATCTGGGAACACTTGATGTTGAGAGAGGACATGGAGAATCTGCAAACACTGGGTGTTGAGAGACAGAAGGACATGGAGAATCTGCAAACACTGGATGTTGAGAGAGTGAAGGACATGGAGAATCTGCGAACACTGGGTGTTGAGAAGAGTGAAGGACATGGAGAATCTGCATACACTGGATGTTGAAAGAGTGAAGGACATGGAGAATCTGCGAACATTGGGTGTTGAGAGAGAGGAGGACATGGAGAATCTGCAGACACGGGATGTTGAGAGAGGACATGGAGAATCTGCGAACAACTGGGTGTTGAGAGGAGGAGGACATGGAAAATCTGCAGACACGGGTATGTTGAGAGAGGACATGGAGAATCTGCGAACACTGGGTGTTGAGAGACAGAAGGACATGGAGAATCTGCATACACTGGATGTTGAGAGAGTGAAGGACATGGAGAATCTGCAAACATTGGGTGTTGAGAGAGAGGAGGACATGGAGAATCTGCGAACACTGGGTATAGAAAGAGAGCAGGACATGGAGAATCTGCGAACACTGGGTGTTGAGAGACAGAAGGACATGGAGAATCTGCGAACACTGGTGTTGAGGACAGAAGGACATGGAGAATCTGCATACACTGGATGTTCAGAAAGAACATGGAGAATCTGCAAACACTGGGTGTTGAGAGACAGAAGGACATGGAGAATCTGCAAACACTGGATGTTGAGAGAGGACATGGAGAATCTGGAACACTGGGTGTTGAGAGACAGAAGGACATGGAGAATCTGCAAACACAGGATGTTGGAGAGAGGACATGGAGAATCTGGGAACACTGGGTGTTGAGAGACAGAAGGACATGGAGAATCTGCAAACACTGGATGTTGAGAGAGGACATGGAGAATCTGGGAACACTTGATGTTGAGAGAGGACATGGAGAATCTGCAGACACGGGATGTTGAGAGACGGAAGGACATGGAGGAATCTGCAAACACTGGGTGTTGAGAGACAGAAGGACATGGAGAATCTGGGAACACTGGGTGTTGAGAGAGAAACATGAAGAATCTGGGGAACACTGGGTGTTGAGAGAGACAGAAGGACATGGAGAATCTGGGAACACTGGGTGTTGAGAGACAGAAGGACATGGAGAATCTGGGAACACTGGGTGTTGAGAGACAGAAGGACATGGAGAATCTGGGAACACTGGGTGTTGAGAGACAGAAGGACATGGAGAATCTGCAAATACTTGATGTTGAGAGAGGACATGGAGAATCTGGGAACACTTGATGTTGAGGAGAGGACATGGAGAATCTGGGAACACTTGATGTTGAGAGAGGACATGGAGAATCTGCAGACACGGGATGTTGAGAGACGGAAGGACATGGAGAATCTGCAAACACTGGGTGTTGAGAGACAGAAGGACATGGAGAATCTGGGAACACTGGGTGTTAGAGAGAGAACATGAAGAATCTGGGAACACTGGGTGTTGAGAGACAGAAGGACATGGGAGAATCTGGGAACACTGGGTGTTGAGAGACAGAAGGACATGGAGAATCTGGGAACACTGGGTGTTGAGAGACAGAAGGACATGGAGAATCTGGGAACACTGGGTGTTTGAGAGACAGAAGGACATGGAGAATCTGCAAATACTTGATGTTGAGAAGAGGAGGTGAGGAGGGACATGGAGAATCTGGGAACACTTGATGTTGAGAGAGGACATGGAGAATCTGCAAACACTGGGTGTTGAGAGACAGAAGGACATGGAGAATCTGCAAACACTGGATGTTGAGAGAGGACATGGAGAATCTGCAAACACTGGGTGTTGAGAGAGAGAAGGACATGGAGAATCTGCAAACACTGGATGTTGAAGAGTGAGGACATGGAGAATCTGCGAACACTGGGTGTTGAGAGAGTGGAAGGACATGGAGAATCTGCATACACTGGATGTTGAGAGAGTGAAGGACATGGAGAATCTGCGAACATTGGGGTGTTGAGAGAGAGGAGGACATGGAGAATCTGCAGACACGGATTGATGTGAGAGAGGACATGGAGAATCTGCGAACACTGGGTGTTGGAGAGACAGAAGGACATGGAGAATCTGCATACACTGGATGTTGAGAGAGTGAAGGACATGGAGAATCTGCGAACATTGGGTGTTGGAGAGAGAGGACATGGAGAATCTGCGAACACTGGGTATAGAAAGAGAGCAGAGGACATGGAGAATCTGGCGAACACTGGGTGTTGAGAGACAGAAGGACATGGAGAATCTGCGAACACTGGTGTTGAGGGACAGAAGGACATGGAGAATCTGCAAACACTGGATGTTAGAAAGACATGGAGAATCTGCAAACACTGGGTGTTGAGAGACAGAAGGAACATGGAGCATGGAGAATCTGCAACACGGGTGTGTTAGAGAGAGGACATGGAGAATCTGTGAACACTGGATGCTGAGAGACAGAGGACATGGAGAATCTGCGAACACTGGGTGTTGAGAGAGAGAAGGACATGGAGAATCTACAAACTCTAGGTTTTGGAGGAGGACATGGAGAATCTGCAGACATTGGATGTTGGAGAGAGGACATGGAGAATCTGCGAACACTGGGTTTGAGAGAGAGAGGACATGGAGAATCTGCGAACACTGGGTGTTAGAGAGAGAGAGAAGGACATGGAGAATCTGCGAACACGGGTGGTTAAGACGAGGACATGGGAGATCTGCGATCACTGGGTGTTGAGAGAGTGAAGGACATGGAGAATCTGCGAAACATGGGTGTTGAGAGAGAGAAGGACATGGAGAATCTGCGAACATGGGGTGTTAAGAGAGGACATGGAGAATCTGCGAACTCTGGGTGTTGAGAGAGAGAAGGACATGGAGAATCTGCAGACACTGGGTGTAGAGAGAGAAGAAATGGAGAATCTGCAAATACTGGGGTATTGACACAAAAAAAACTCGGCAGAGAAATGACAGTGTTAATGCAGAGGGATAATATCAAAATTTCAGCAAAGGAAACATGGTGGACATAAACAAAGATGCAGCAGACACTGAGCGTTCTACACACAGATTTGACAAAGAAATGCCAGGACATTTGAGAGAGAAGGGTAAACAGTTTTACCAGAAAAAAAGATAGGCTGATGAATGGGAGTGACACAATACAGTCTACTGTGAAATATTTTCCTAATGACTGGATAGGATTTCATCATCAGTTTCCATTTTGTTATAGAGTCTTTCAATGCCCAGATCAAAGTAACTAATCAACTAAATAAAAGAAAATAAAGAATAGAAAAATAAAATCTTATGTATGGGGAGGAAAGAAATCTGTTTTAGCAGATGCTTGACCAATGTATTAACCTAATGTGTTGGTCAAACTGAAAGTTATGAAATACCAAATTCATGGGCATGCTCTGGTGTTAACAAGCTTTTTGTAATTCAATCGACTGAGTAATGACACAGAGCAAAAGTATGGTCTTGCTTATAAAGCAGCATTACTTTTAGACTCTCAGTCATGATTACTTGGCAAGTGGTTTGAAAGCGCCGACAGAAAGGAATAGATTTCTTGCAGGATATGACTGAATGATAAACACTGTTGCACACTTTTGTCAAGGTTGCGGTGTGTTCATAATTTCTGTCAATCTAACCCACCCCACCCTCTTCAAAATTTCTAAACACCATCGTGGGCCCGCATGTATATACACACACACATACACACACACACAGATGCAGACTTAGACACACACACACGCAGATTTACACACACACACACACACACACACACACACACACACACACACACACACACACACCACACACACACACACACACACACACATGCAGATTTACACAATTTGATCAGGGTGGATGTGTGCCCGTTTCGTGTTAACTTCCATTATTGGCTTAATCCTCACTCCACTCCCACTGAACGCACACACATGCAAGCACCAATGCACGCACGCAAGCACTCACACCCGCATATTTACATACACACATGCATACAGTGGTGATATGGTTGACAGCAGCAACGCAAAACAAGATATTACATGAAAACATGCCAATATTTATTACCTTGCTGCATGCTAACGTCATGTCATGATGTTCATCAAATTCACAATTCACATTTCAATAAAAATTCTCCACTTGCATTAATATATTTTTCAGAACATGTATTAAGTTTAAAAACACATGAAATAAACAGTACTATTCTGTCTGTTGAGTTATATGGTGCATGCCTGCATGTGCGAGTATGCATACATGTGTGTCATTATCTTTCGTGTTCTTAAACAATCAATTATCATCATAGATGGTTGCTATCTTCATGAATACTACTGAAAAATCATCATTACCATGATCATATTACATCAGCATCCAACAAGGAAATTTCCTGCTTTCATTATAAAAGCAAACAATTCAATCAATACCCAGATAGATAAATTAATATGTTTTAACTTATTACTGTTGCTGTGCTATAGATTTAGAACTATCTGATTAATTTGTCAATGAATGTTCTCTCTTCAGCATTTCTGGTATGTTCCCTGATTTCTGTTCGTAGAAAATGTATTGCCAATGTTAGCTCTCCATTCAGGCATCCGCACACTGTCTTCTGAGAACAAACATTTGTGTATATTTCTATACCCCATGAAAATGCTGCCACAAAGTACACTAACTGACATTCCACAGATTGATGGCCATTAAAAACGATATTAACTCTCTTTAAACTCCCAACCCCTCCTTCACTTTTCCCCATTTTGTCACTATTGTATAACTCCCAAGTACTAAAAAGGACCTAAAAATAAGATCATTAAAAATGATCCTGTCATCGTTCAACTACCCAAAACTAAAAAAAGTCCTAGACAATCAGGTTATCAACAACAATTCTAATGTCAAAGGCTTTGTAACAATCAGCCCCAGAAAAAGGATGCTACATGACAGACAATAGGGGTGATCAAAATTAATGTTAATTATAAATATCAGAGGTTCTGTAATAACCACCCCAAGCAAAATTAATCTGCACAACCGACAACAAGGTTATCAAAATGAGTGATAAAGTCAAACACTTTGTAACAATCACCCCCCCCCCCCCCCCCAAAAAAAAACAACAAAAAAACAAACAACAACAAACAAACAAAAACCAACAAACAAAAGGAATCAACACAGCCGGTACTGTCAAAATTACACCAGCACAATCCTAAACCAGACTTCACTCTGCTTTTAAATGACACTGCTACGGATGGGACGTCCATAAAACCAGGCTGTACAACGCTACAGCCTGCCAGTCATGAAAAGACCGGGGGGGGGGGGGGGGGGGGGGGGGGAATGGTAATGGGAGTTAACTGGGGCAGCATGTGCTGAGACGGAAGTTACGAGCCATATCTGACACATGAATCAGGGCATCTGGGGGTTGTTACTTTCCCTAGTATTCTGAGAGTACGTAAGGAACACAATCTGAAAATGTGTCACGAAATGCTGGCAACAAGCTATCGGAAGTGGAGTGGAGAAGACAGCTACCCTTCTCATTTGTCAACATCCCATGCAAGAAGTTCCACAGATTATCAATGCTCTGCAATGCAACTCTTCAGTCTCTCTTCTTCAGACCCAAACTAAAATTACAATGATTATTCTGACCAAAAACAAAATGCAGTCTGACTGTGCAAAAATGTTTGTTTAAGCAAATACATCAAAACATTTTCTTCCAAAGCTACTTCAGCTTTAAAGAGAGGAACAGGCAGCAAAAAGATTTCCACTGGAGTCCTGACCCATTGTGCTTGAACATTTTCCCATACTAATAGCAGCTACTTTCTCTGGCTTCCACACTCGCTCTCATCAACCTCACGCTAATTCTCCTGCTCTTTCTCAGACCATGTTATCTTTTACCATGCTTGCTTCTAATATGAAGTTTTAAACTGGCTCTGTGCGTGAATCTCTGAGGACAGTGCGAGCACTGATGCTCTCGTATGTTCAAGTGCATGTTCATGTGGTCCACAAAGTGAGTCTTGTCCAAGAAGCCTTTTCCGCAGAACTTGCAGACATGCGTTTCTTTCCTCTTGAAGTGAATGATGTTCTTGTGCTTCCACAGTCCGCTGTTGGTGACAAACGTGGCAGGACAAAACACACAGCAGAACAGTTTGCCACCTGGCACTACTCTCTGTGGGAGTTCTCTGGATGTTGCTGCAGAAGGCTCCCAGTCCAAGCAAAGTGGAGGATGAAAAGCATTAGCTCCAGCAGAAGAGCAGCCATCACCACTAACATCTGTCCCCATTGCCCATGGCATTCTCCCTGGACACACAACGTAGCACCACCTAGGTCATCCAAGTCAACACATACAACAGCTAATCAAAATCACTGAAAACACTTTTCTTTGCTTGGCAGGTTGTGCACCGAGCTTTTAGTCACAGCTGCAGGTGTTTCTAGAAAACTGTTCATGTAATGGCAGTTGTATCTTGTATTGATTATGATCTGTAGATTTTCTGATTGACACTTATCTCTGCACAATGTCTGATTGTACCAGAACCATCATCCAACAGTTTACCATCACCTTTTCAGCAAGACCAAACATCAAATGAAACATCAGTGAAAAAACAAAAAGGTATTAATCTTGTCTGTGCTTAATTGTTTTTTGTCTGACACTTATTGTACCTATTGTTCAAATGTATCCATCACTGATATCAAAGCGTTTTAAGACACATAAATGATAAAGTAAATACAGCAGGAGCAGCAAATTTCATTTCAAGATTTATTGCATACACCTGATCATGTACTGATGTGAACACAATGCATGGCGCTGCACTTGGTTGCTCCACTTTGTATTAATGCAGTGTGCTGCATTGTATTATCCCAACAGATTTGCCAGGGAACAGCATGTCACCATTGTACGCTGTCACCTGCTCCTCCTTTAATTACTTCCTTCCCTCCCATCTCACCCTCCTTTTACTTCTCTGAGTTGTTTTTAATCATATCTGAAAGCATGTGAATGCAGCCACAAAAAGAGAATACCCTGATCTACATCTCCAGGATAGATGGATTAACGGATAACATATTTGCCTAGGATCCAATACAATCCCGTGTCTGTAGTTGTATCTCACACAAGATAGGGTTTTTATCTCCCTCTTTAAATTATCATCACAACCACCATGACTCATAGAGAACACACACTTGCAGATTGTGCACACACCAAAGTTTCCTTGTTGTAAAGATGGGCAACCCTTCATCTTATAATTTCCTGAAGGGCAGGAGTGGGGGGTGGGGGTGGGGGGTCTTCTTATTTTCTTTTCTATTTTTCTGTGGAGTTTACAGCTAGTTATTTTTTCAGTGCTTTGTCTTAACTTCGGCTCAGATCAGTCTCTATGATAGCCAGTAATGGACCTAAGGGCAAGCACACAGTATTAGAGGTACAACTTCCCATCTGCTGCAGGTTTGTTCACTTGTGAAATTTAGATGTCCCATTTGCTTTTTTTTCAGTTTTTTTGTTTTACTTTCATTCACACTGGTCATCCATTTTCATATATTTTCAGTAACAAATCTGTCTGTTCTGGGACATTAAGGATGTCTGAGCATGTAAAGAAAACTATGGCAACATGGGAGTCGTCTATGGTAAATTCTGTAGGAAAAGTCATGTTGATAGGTCAACAAAAAGGTACGAGATGATGAAAGTGCTAGCGCAGAGGTCAAATGTGATTAAAAAAAAATGAAGTCGGCAGGGCAAGCAACATTTTCTGTGAGTTAGCCTGAAAGTCAATGTTTCTTTTCCTCCCCAGCACTACACAGTCCCTGCTGTCTACCCCAACCCTCCCATCCACCCACACCACACACCCCTTCCACCACCTCTACTGCTCCCACTCAGACCCTCTGCCACACCTCAGAGAGAGCACTGTGTGGGTTGCATACTGAGTGCAAAGCATTTGCCTTTTCCCTTTTCAGAAATTCTGACAAATTTTCTATTTTAAAAAGCATGCAGACATTCTCAAAATCGTCTGTGTGTATGTGATGAGTGCATAAATCAAACTTTGGCCACAAGAAGAGTTTTGGCTACAGTTTTTTTCTACAGGCTGGCCTGGTTGGCAGCATGAAAAAACAAAACAAAAAAAACTGTTCATTGCCCCTGAAAAGGTAAGCATGTGGGAAAAGAAAAAAAAGAAATGTAGCATTGTAATACAGCTTAGCTTTTACCCCTGGGAGAACAGCTGGAATCTTGATTTCAACCAGAGAAATCCCCTGTGACCTTGAAGTTAACACGACTTATTCTGTGATGAAATCTACAACTGCAGTGAAATGCATACACTAGTGTAGCACAGCCTAAATTAGGAGAAAAAAAAATAAAGAAAACAAAATAAAAGAAACAAAAAACCACCTAAATTAGAAATGCGAAAGGTGTCTGCTGTCTCAGTCCCATTTCTGTCTGGTATGTATGGCTTTATGTGGAATCTGATAATTCCCACAGATTGCATCAACTAAAAGTGTTCTCAGCAAGGTCCAATAGGTCACTAAGGTTCCAACAGGTAGTGGACCCTTCCTATCATGAACAATGTAAAATGAACACAACTACATGAATTCACAAGCTGTTCCATTTCTGACTTTGTTTGTTTTGTACTGTTCTATTTAAGAGTCAAAAGGAGGAGTATCCACCAGACTTTAGCATCTGCATGAATGCTCCGTTTCATTCAACGCCCATCTTGTGCCGAATATGAGAAGATCAGTCATTGCTCGTTCTTCACTTTCATTGTCCTGAACGTGGTTTGTCTTGCCTGTAAAGACCTAAGTGGTCAAAACACATCATGTTTGTCTTGTAACTTGTTTGTCCTTGTTTTTGGCAGACTCACTAAGAACTATTCTTAAAATTTTAGCATTCAAGCGCTATAAGCACCTTCAGCTGACATGCCGCATGCTGAAAATGAATGTGTACTTGTTAATATAAATATTGTTTAAAAGGAGGAAAATCAGATTAAAACCATTTGAGAATTATCTAATGAAACACTTCTGAAACAACCTGTTTCTCTATGATTAAAATGCTGTAGTTTTGTCACGCTTTACACTTCACAGCTGAACAAATATTACTTCTTTTTTTTTCAGTACTATCAAACATTATTTACAACAGTGACAGCTGCTCCTCAATTTTTTCTAACATCACAACATATGATGGTAAAGCCACATCAAAGCTATAGTATGTGGAATATCATGTCAACACCATAAATAATTTTATGAAAAGAAAAAAAAATGTTAGTAAGAGATGTCTGCCACATAAACCTCTCCAAGCAGCATATGTATCTTTTCCACTATGACATTCTTAACTAAACTTTTTTTTAAGCTTTAATATTGATTTCCTTTGTCAAATAACTTGGCTGCATTCATAGCGCAATTGGAAAATAAAATGCAAAGCTTTACAAACACATCATTGCTCCTTGCTTTCAAAAAAAGTCTATTTTCACTCTATACAAACAAACAAAAAACAAATTTACTCACTGTCATATCAAAACTGTACAACTTCTGTTGAAATTTAAGGTATATAAGAAAAAACGACGACAAGGATTTAATTGTCTTGTGAAATGGACTGACTGCTTCCATTCAAATTTAGAGAGGACTAATGCAAATGACATGCTGCAAGTCAATTTCCTTTTTTAGTTTACATCAAATTAGACTGAAATGATGTAATGTTTAGGAATCAGAATTGTACCAGTAACATGTGTGCAGCTACTAACCCTGCACATGCATACGCACAAATTATCTGTTTTCCTAAAAAGATTTTGTCCATCCAAAAAAAGTGTAGCACTCCCCATTGGCTATTAATTTACATATCCAGCTGCCTTTTCAGCTGTGTCCAAAAAAAACAACAAAAAAACAAAAAAACATACTTTGACAAAAACTCAAATGGTTCTATCACACAAAAATCAAGGACTTCTTTAACACCTCAAATTGGTTTTCGAGGATAATAATACAATGCTCGTAACACAACGCCAGAAATACTAACAATATAATCATAAAAACAACAACGGATTAGCTTAATTGTTCACATGAAAATGAATGGCATTTCTTTTTTAGATTGCAATCCTCCCTTATATCTCTGTTACTGCTTGCTGTCGATTTTCCTATCTCTTCATTGTGTGTGTGTGTGTGTGTGTGTGTGTAGTGTGTGTGTGTGTGTGTGTGTGTGTGTGTGTGTGTGTGTGTGTGTGTGTGTGTGTATGTGTGTGTAGTGTGTGTGTGTGTGTGTGTGTGTGTGTGTGTGTGCGCGCGTGTGTGAGAGAGAGTGTGTGTGTGTGTGTTTTGCGACAGTGAAACTAATGGCAACAAAGATCAAAACCTTCTCAAGCATCCCTTAACAAAAATCTAAATCTAGGAGACTTGTAAATCTTCAAACAGGTGATTTCAAATCTCAGCTTTCAAGCCCTTAGGATTGGGAACCTCAAATCTCAGTTATTTTCTATTACCTTCAGGAACTGTTGAACCTAATCTTATGAACCTCCTGTTACCCACTTTGTTCTAAATTTATAGAAATGAGATACACAATTTATACCAGTGTCATGTACACACAATCTTTTCCTCCAGCAATTAATTACCCGACACTGACAAAGTTATTGCATCAGCATTATTTGACCAGTTCATAAATCTCTTATCTTCTGAACACAAACCTTGGTATATTACATTATGTATCATTGTAGAACATCATCCAGACCTATGAAAAAATGTTATGTCCTGATCCTCTTCCTTTCTGCTATTTTCTTTCTTTCCACATTCAAAAATTAAAGATTGTATAACACTCCTGATGAAAATGAACAACATAAACACTAAAAGAAAAGTTTGAAAACTGAAGATTGAACCCCAAAAATTCTGATTTGGTAATCTCCTTGACAGTCCTCAGCCTTCATTCACAGAGTTCTAACACTGTTCACTTGTTCCTGAAGACAAGGCTCCCATACTTCTGACACACACCGGACCGGATATGTTGTCGAAGGTTGTTCTTGTAAGTGAATGGCTGTGAGCAATAAGGGCAAGCATGAGCTTTGATATTTCTGTGCTTGTTCAAGTGATCCTCAAAATCCTCCCTGCGGGTGATTCCTTTCCCACATATGTTACAGATGTGCTGTCCATTCTTCATCATCAGAGAGCCACACTTGTGCTGGTTCCGCTCCCACTGTGAATTAAAGGTTAAAGAACAAACTGGGCAGTGGATGGGGTTTGAATCTATGGAGGTCTCGTGATGAAAGGAAACAGATTGGTGGTGAAAGGATGACATGTGCTGTCTAATCCGTGCTTCAGAGTCAGGGTGTACTTGTGACATGGATGCTTGTAGGCAGCTTCTGGGCAATTCTGGAATCACACAGGATATCTGTCAAGTAGCGTTTGGGAGGGGGCAACTGAAACACCTGATGCCTCACTTAGGCAGAAATTAGCACAAAACACACAATATCTAAGAGAAATAAAAATATCCATGAAGTTTGAATTTGAGGACTTTCTAGTCAGACAACAGAACACTGGAACAAAGTAGCGGCAACAACAATCACAAAATCAAAGTTTGCTGCCAAATAACTCTTCCAATACATAAAAAGCTGAACTGAAGAAGAGTTGAGTCTGCAACTGCCAGAGCTTTTCTTTGTGTGAAAGGATCAGATTGTACTGTTCAGAGAACTGTTGGCCATATTTGACGACGTCCTCACAAAATGACAGATATTGTCACGGATATGTTTGCGAAGGGTGGTCCTTTGTGAAAACTGGAGGCAACATGTTGGACACTGGTGAGGTTTAGCAATCATCAAATGCTTGACGTTCACATGATCTTCCAGAGTCTCCCTCCTGGTGAACCTCTTGCCACACTGTCTGCACTGGTACGGGGTCCTTTTGAAATGCACTGTCTGCTGATGTCTGGACAGTGCAAAGTGAGAAGAAAATGTGACACTGCACACAGAGCACTGCAACATGCCGCGACGACCACATCCTCTCTGAGCAGAGTTATTGGACGCTGCCAATTTATGGCAGGGAGAGTGGTAAAGTGCTGAATCAGGGTCAATTATGTGATAGGGTATGGCAGAGGAATGACGTCCTTGAAGGCCTGTTGCCACAGGATGGACACCTGAAAGACAGGCCAAGGTGAACTATGAAAGGTCTGCGCTGGGTGCTGGTATTGTCCTTATCAGGTTACAATGGTAAAGACTGGGGATTCCCCCCTTGGCTAGTAGTACATTTACAATTCAGTTTTTCGTACAGAGATTTCAAAAAGTGTACATTGGGATCATGACAAAGGGGACATCAAGGTAAATTCTACAAAATGTAAATTCTACAAAACATCTTTAAGATTTTAATCCACTTCATCAATTTTAAGGGGGAAAAAAAAGCTTGTGCTGACTGCAGATGACAATATTTCAGAAAGTTCTGGCAACATACAGCCTGCAAAAAGAATGGAAATTAAGAACAAAACTCATGAATTTTTACAATAATTTGATGAAAAAAATGACATATTTGGAAATCACACTGAAATGCTTGGAAATGCACAGATTTGAAACTAATAAATTAATCTTTCCAAAATTACTACACATGTTCATTGTTCCACATGCTGGCACCTACATTTTAAACGTTGGCTCTACTTGTTCTATGGCAGTGTGTACATATATAATATCAGTCTCTACGATTTCATAAAATGCACTTATCAATGATGTCCATGCCCATTCTTTAAGAATGGAACCAGGCTGAACTGAAAAAAAAAACCTATCTTCCTGAACAATATGTCACTGCTAAATCAAAAAAATGTTGTGATTACAATATTGGGAAAGACAGCATGTGAATTTGCTTTAAAACGATAGGTCAGCTGATCTACTGGTAATTCAATTATGTGTGCATCATACATAAAATAGTAGCAAGCTCACAAATACACACTTACATATGCACATTCATATCAACATAACGAGGCAGGTTTCACACATCCAACACAAAAATAATGAAAAATTACTTTTCTTTATCAAATCAAACAAACCATAAATTTCACCCTTAATTTATTTGGAAAGTGAAAAAAATGAACACATCAATCTTTCAAAATTAACATGACACCGAAACATAACATCAACTGAACTGTCCTTTTCACAAAAGTGCTGATACTGAAATCAAGTTATTTCTGCATCTACTGTATTGACCATAAACTGTCAAAAAAAAAAATTCTGGAAATAATTCTACAATAAACATTTATTTTATTCTTTCATTATAAATCAAATTTGTAATAAAACAAAATCCTCCTCAGGCCCAAACGTGGCATTAGCTAACTGGAAAGGCTGGCTCTAATGTGGCATGAGCAAGAAAAACCCGGCAACGGTCTCTCACTAATTAAAGCGTGACCAAAAAAAATAGCATTGCATGCCTGCTAAAACATACATGGCTATCAACTGTTACACT
This sequence comes from Conus canariensis, assembly GCA_033310375.1. Taxonomy (NCBI): domain Eukaryota; kingdom Metazoa; phylum Mollusca; class Gastropoda; order Neogastropoda; family Conidae; genus Conus; species Conus canariensis. The sequence continues at coordinate 56,909,318 of CM065718.1, read as the reverse complement.
TGGTTCAGAAGGTTTGGTTGTTTCGTGACTGAAACCTACTTCTTTGAAATGCTGCAAATGCATTCTATAATTTCTGTCAGCTAACTGAGGTTGATAAAGGTGATCATCACATGTCCCCATTCTGCTGAAAGAAGTGCGGAGTAAGATGCCCATAGAGAGGCTTGACACTATTTTGACAGACAGCCAACCTCCACTTTTCTCCAAGCTGAGGTCTGGCACCATGACATCACTGATGCAGAATATAGCTGGCAAGTAGACATTCACTATAATCTGGAACCCGGACTTGAGTTGATTGCTCGCTCTAGGACAGAGAGTGTTTTTTTTCTGTCCAGGGTGTCACTATCAGATCCTTTGTCTAGTTCTTATACTTACAACTCGTGAGTTGCTTTTTGTCTCGGTTTGTTCAGCCTACTTTGCCTATTTATTTCCTTGGGAAATAATAATACTAATACAATTTAAGCAAGTGTTTCTACCTAAGATTTTGAATAGATATCTGTATGAAAGCTATTTCAAGAGAGTGATGTATACTAAAACATATTCCTTCCGAGTTCTACACCCCTCCCCACCACACAAGACTTCCTTTTGACCCCCTCTATGCGAACCAGCAGATTATAGAGTTGGACCATCAGAAAAATATGGGTAATAATTTCAGCTGACCTTCAACTTTCAGATAACCTTCTATGATAACAGACACTAGAGGAAGAAGAACTGGAGGAAGTATACAAGGTCCCAACTCATCGTCCACCTAATTCATGAAAGGAACTTCTAACACCCTCCCATTTTTCATTGCTCAGTTCCATGAAACGCTGTGAAAAACACTGCAATGTCTTGTGCACATATTTGCCTGTAAGCATGCATGTATGCTTTGTGAGAATGTGTACAAATATATTAAGGGAAGAGAATTTTAAGGCTGATTACAGGTGATAAGGGTGGGGGTGGACTGCGGTTTGGATGGGGTTATAAAGTTGGAAAAGAAGGAAAGGGGGTTGGAAAACGGACAGGGTAAATAAAAATTCTATACCTGTGTTATACATAACTTGAATAGATATCTAACATCACTTTTTTTTTTTTAACCACTCTTCAAAGTACAAATTGCAGTGATTTTTGGTCTCGAATGGAACAAACCTGTAATCATCAAAGTCATTACAACACAATGTTCAGGCTTTAATGTCCCTTAGCAAAAATGTAGTAAGCAGGCCTTGATGTGAATTGTTTTTGTCAGTATTTTTTCGTGAGTGACCAGACTGAAGCAAGTGTATTTCAGTTTTTCAGTTTTCACAGTCTTCCTCAAGTTCATACTAAAAGCTAGGAGAAAAAAAAGATAACTGCAGCTGAGACCACTATAAAAATGACATACATGTTCCTCAATATGACTGACAAGGGCAGTTATTATACAATTAAAAATAAAGTTATAACAGATAAAGAAAATTGATGAAAAAAACAAAAACAAAAAACACTAAAAGGAAAACAATGTGACAAAAAAAAAATTCAGGCAAATGACCAAATGTCATTTTGCACAAGTATCCACAGCAGCTAAAAAGAGATATACTTCCACTTACTCTACATAAATCTTTATAACACAAAGCACTATTTTTAAAAGATCAATTATATTCAGATCAAAAGGCAATGACTTAACATGTGTACATGTAGAGAACACATCAACCCACAGAGTATTGAAATAAAATACCCATCTCCATAACAACTGTGATACCTCAGATAAAGGAATCTCAAATTCATCCTTTAAAAGAATTATCGTGAAAATCATATAAAATGGATGCACAATAGTCATGGCATGGTAATTTTTTTTTCGTTTTTCTTTTCTTTGAATCTATGAAAATGGTACAATAGACTGAACTACTTTAAAATAAAAAAAATAAAAAAACAAACAAACATTTCACACAATTAAAACCAAATAAAATGTTAATCTGAATCCAGAATCTTCATGAAGCTCACAAACAAAGCAACCTTTTGTTCATGACACAGACTTTCCATGTTTAGATTCCTTGCACACATTCTTCCCCTGGTACAAACCAAATACCATTCAGTGGGTGCCCTCCCCCACCCCTCCACTCCTGCCCTTTCCTAATCCATGTTTCTCCTTTCTAAACATCCATCAGCAAAAACCCATCAAAGAGATACTGGAGTATACTGCACACTTCACTGTTGCTAAAACTTGCAGTCTGTTTGAAGATGGCGTAACTCAGGAAACAAGTCAGAAGAGCGTATCAGTTCACATCAGTCAGATGACAACAGAGTGACGATGGCGAATCATTCCTGATTGAAGAACTACAGAAGTGCAGATTTTGATCTATCCTCCTTTCCATACCAATCATTTCAAAGACATTCACAGTCAGCAGTGACAATCCATCTTGAATGTTCTTCATGAAGTCCTGGTACTGTCCTTATGTGTGTTCTGATTTCCACTTCAGTAGCTCACTTTTACAGCTCTCTTGTCCAGCTGAAGTCTTGCAGCATCACATTCAATCTCAACAAGAGCCTGCATCTTTTGGCTCCAAACTGGAGTGCTCCTTCCTGTTCAATGGGTATGTTCACCTTGTGTGGTTTTAATAGTTTGTGTCTGTGCAGTAGAACTATTTGTACCGAGAAATATATTGTTTGAAAAGATCTCTTTTCATATGAAATCAACTGGTTTCATATCATCACCACTACCATTGTTCCTCCTCTCTCCCTTTAGTAGAATTCCTGGGGACTTTTACATCACTAATTCAAACTTGGCAAAAGAGGAGAGGCGTATGAGAAGATGGGGGAGGAGCAGAACGGAGATAGGGAAGAGAGGGTGTAAGAAGGGCGTGTCATACTCAAACAACAGTCATTTTCACTTGTAAGCACAAAGAGTGTTGACAACACAACTGTTGCTAATAATGCTCAAGATAAGGAATTAGCACACTGGCTATTTGAACCAATTCCTCCCAACACTGAAAATTACCACACAAGGCTATGAAACAATGACCCATTTCCTTTCTCCTGTAACATCCTGCAACTTTGATGAGTTTATTAAGAACCCTTGGCCATTTAAAATCAGTCATAACCTTGATGCTTTCTTTTTGTTTTCTTCTAAACAATACATCATTTCTCTTTTTCTTTTTTTTTTAACAGATTTCTTTTTTCTTCACATGAAATGGTCTAAACAGATCTTTCAGTTCTTTGGTATTATCAGTTTATTAATCAACCATAATAAGAAAGGTCTGGGGAAAAAAAAAATCTTTAGCACCTCTTTAATCTTTTACAAATAACCCTTTAATCATTTTTCTATTTTCATTTATATTTTTGTCTTCCATATTCACATGTCATCTACCTTTTTTTGAAACGGTTTTCAATTCAAGTATGTGATAGACGACCCTTCCCTGTGTGAGATCTCAATTGTACATCCATTATTAAAGCTAATTCTGTACCATCTGTTCTAGAGCAAAATTTTTCATTTCCAAGAATGTGTGTGTGTGTGTGTGTGTGTGTGTGTGTGTGTGTGTGTGTGTGTGTGTGTGTGTGTGTGTGTGTGAGTCAGTGTGTGTCTGTGTGTACATACAAGCACGTGTGTGTACATGCACCTGCAAAAGCATGCATGTACGCAAATATGTACATTTGAGCACAAGACTATGCATGGAAATGTCAAATGAGATAAAACAAACTATGGAGAGAGACTGCACGTTTTTTTGTTTGTTTGTTTTTGCTTATTCGTTTATTTAGTTTTTGCCACACTAGGTACATCTTTCATACATTTCTAGATTCATGTTCTATGCACATACTACTTTTCCTCAGGCACTTTGTACACTGGACCAATTTCTATTTTCTTTGTGGACTGCCTATCATCTTAATCACTCGACTTGAGGCAATTCTTAGCTCTCGTCGTGTTTAGATAAAGAGGAGAAATCAGCTTTACAAGACATGGTTGTCAGAAGCTGGGAATAGAACAAAACCTCTACGTCAACTTTTGCTCAAAGTCCTATGTTGACTGCAAATATATTCTTTTTAAATCAAAGGCTGCTGGTCACTCTTTCCATTTCTTTTTTCTTTTCTTTAGAAACTGGAAATTTCGGACCGATTTCAAATGGTTACTTAATTCTCTCCTTGTATAGTCCGACTTTGTTCCGTTTTAATCCACAAGCAAGCTCTTTAATGTAGGCAACATATGCCACAACAGAACAGCTTGATCTTTTCTGACCGTTGTTCTGTTCCAATTTAAGAAAGAGAGAAGACAATAATAGACGACAATAAAAGAGTTTTGAATACATTTATTACCCATGTTTTCATTTTCAATAAACTGCCAGTTCATTTTGAAATTATTAATACTTGAAAGCAATACACACACACACACACACTTGTGAAGCCAGTTTTTTCAAGGTCAGCTGTGGCAAAAACTATTGTGGTTATTCTAATCCTGGTCCTGCTTCTGCAGCTCCAGTTGACATGAAAGCAAGTTTGTAATTGTTATATCATCAACAGATTTTGCCACTCCCCCAAAATGAGATTGGACTGTCCCCTTTTCTTCCAGCGTGTCACTAAGGTGGAAACACACCAGACCCTGAGCTCTTACCTCTCATGGTGGAGGACCCTGGATGTGGCTGAAGTAAAGAGGAGCCCTGAGCGTCCTGATGGTCCACTGGTTCCACCTTGAAGCCGCTGGCTGGATCCACAGATGAAACAGTGGGAACAGGCAGGAATGAGACGTTTGAATTCTGACCTAACAAAGCAACGAATTTCATGATTATCATCATCATCATCATCATCAACATCATTCATTGTCATTATCGTCAGCTTTAAGTATCATTATCATCACTACTTTCATTATTGTGTTAGCTGGTTCAAATTACACAAGGACAGGCAACTCAAGGATCATGATAGAGCTTTCAACAAGATGAAACAAACAAACAAGTATGCTCCAAACATGGACAATAATAACAAGTTCACAAACCAACAATTTATGCTTGCAAACTAATAATACACTACATGTGACTCTCCATATTAAAAAAAGCCTAACATGAAGAAGAAAAATCATCTAGTACTGTGCACACTACCACAAATAAAAGTTGTTGATGTATTGATCAAATCTGGGATGGTAGATTTTCAGTTTACACTTAAATTACAGTATTTCTGCTATGTGATGTGTACTTTAGAAAGAGAGACAAAAAAGCACCAGTATTTCAGATTCCCTTGAGAGCCCCACATGAAAGAGACCTGTACATCTGAGCTCATGCTGGAGTGTTCAGTCTGACTCGAGACCCATATACCCTAGCCATGCTTTCCCAGGAAGATCTATGACCATCATTGCACATGTCATAACTTAAGATCACTAAGGGGGAAAATACAGATTCTGTGGAGTCTACTCAAAAACAGGTTTTCATTGCTTTTTTCATCTTTTTCTTTTTTAAATTAAACTCTCTTCAAAATGTCAAAGTTTTCTCCAAATCATTTGCCAATCATGTTTTTGTTTTAATTTATACATTGTCAGCTGTGACAATCTGATCTGAAATTATTGTTATCATTATCATTATTAAGAGTACTTATATAGCGCCTGTCCTCTTTTAGATGACCACACCAGATGCTTTATAATCCATGCTCACATTTTCATAATACTAGGCTGCCTGCCTGGATAGAGCTCAATGAAAAGCTGCATGCTGACACGTCATTCAGTCATTTCTAAGGTCATTCACTCAATATCAGTCAGTCAGTTTTCTTCCTTCATTCTAAAGTTCTGATTTCCACAGAGTGCATGCCATATGTAATATATCCATACCAATGGCCAGACTGGCTTTCTCTTCTAAAAGTAAGTGATGGGATTTTATTTGTGTGCAAGATGTTATAAGATGGTGTGCAGAATTGAAAATCGCATTAAATGCTCCTTAGGAATATTACACTTCAGGTAAAGATAGACTAATTTGTGTCTGCTGTAAATGGCAGAAAAAAATGAAGTGATATACAGGATCATGGGGAATAGAATCTATATATCAAGAACAAAGTTTCAAAAATTCCAAGATAGGTTTTTCTGACGATCATATTCCACTGTAATTTTGTGTGTGTGTGTGTGTGTGTGTGTGTGTGTGTGTGTGTGTGTGTGTGTGTGTGTGTGTACAACCATTCTGTGCTGAATGGAGGTTTCAAGATTCAGTGTAGTATAACAACATAGATCTAGTTATATTAGGAGGGACATGTCCCCCCCCCCCCCCCTGAATTTTTTTCTGACCTTTCATGATGGCCAACACACATGACAGCCGACAGTCCCTGATTCACAGTGTTCAGTTTTATCAGTTTAGTTTATGTCTGCATCTTTATCTTTAGTCAGGCCAATGCTCCCACTGATGAAAAGCAAAAATCCCTGAAATTCCACTGGGGACTGAGGGGATGGAAAAGGGAGTATGTCCTGCATCTCTTCCACCCTCTCCTCTTTCTCCACCCAATCCAAGAAAAAAGAATTGAAACTTGTATTCGAAATGGTGCAATTAGTCTGATGCAATTCAGGCATCAAGTGGTCTATTGTTCATCTTTTGATCCAACAATGAATGACCAGGACCACTTGTTTGTATAGCTTTTTTTTTTTAATCTCTTTCCCTTTTGCAGTGTCTTGTCAATACACAACATCCAAATATGACAGTGTCCACGGCTTCTACCTGGCTGGAAACTACCCTTTCTCACAAAAAAGTTTACACGAGGTCCTTTGATACTGGTTTCTTCTGCTAAACTAACCAAAACACGACCAGTCCTCCGCAGACCACCAATTCATTTACTTCTGTTTTCTATTGTTTCTTTTCTTTGTTTGTTTCTCATAGTTTTCAGTTTTTTTATTTAGACTGTGTGTGTGAATTCATAGAAAAGTGATAGTTCTGCAAATACATATCTAGTCTCACGGCTAAAAACACCATTTTATGTAGGTTCAGTTTAAGTTCAAACTAAGTTATCAGAGTTTTTGCACAAAGTATACTTCCCCTTTCACATTTCAATGGCTCAAACTGAAGAACAGATGGCAGTAATTTATTTATTTATTTATTTATTTTTTTTTTTTTTTTTTTTAATTGGCAAGAAAAAAGTTAGGGTCAGCAGACAACAGAACAATAGGACTGGTCAGGTTACCATAACCATACATTTTTTTCTTTTTCTTTTTCCTCCCCCCCCCCTCCCCCAATACTCTTCATGAAGACAGAAAACTTTGCTTTATCATAGTTTATGTCATTAATATCCACAATTTTTGTGAAAGGAGAAAGTCTCATCATATATCATGGGTGTGTGCATGTTTACAATGACAACTATATACTAATAACTAAGTCTCTTGATTTGAAAAAAAAAGATTGTTTTTTAATCAGAAATATTGCCGAAAATGTTTATCAGTAACTTATGACTTGTAGCTGAAGTGTCATCATTGTGCAAGATATGGTTCCAAAGGTACCATCAGACATGGCTGGTAATTCTTACACTCGTTTGAGAGAGAAAATGTTAACAGTAAAGTTTATACACAGACAGACATGCATACACACACATGACACAGTTACTTTATGCATAGGAACACACACACACACACACACACACACACACACACACACACACACACACACACACGCACACACACACACACATACACACACACACAAACCAAAATAAGTTGCTTGGACACATTTTTTACACAAGTCAAACATTTCCTTGAAACAGCTTAAAAACCAAGGCAAAAGTTGAAAACAACGAGAGTGGACAGCATCACATAACTGTCTTTTATTGTTTTTAAGTCAAAACAGTCCTAATTGCTGACAGCTGAACTTGTCAGATGAGTAAGTGAATACCTTCGGGTTTACAAGTAAAGATCAATGTAGGTCATCTCTGTTGGTAATTCAGATCTGACCTTTTCATCTGGGCACTGTTGAGGCAAAGTAAAAAGAAAGGGGTAAAAGGAAAAAACTGAAATAGGAAGTGGGTTATAAAAAAAGAAAAAACAAGAAAAAGGAGAAGCTCAGTTAGGCGTTCATGCTAGGCATGGTGGTTTTTTCCCTTGAAATATATATCCTTTTTTCCATCATCCCTCTTCCACCTTCAGTCACTTTGTGCAGCATATCCAGAGGAAAGGTCTGTGATCAGAAACATGATCAACAGAGACCATCTGCAAAGCTCTTTACATACAATCAAAGGTATCAAGTGTGTTTGATCCTGTCTTTCAGCTTTAAAACAAAAATAACAAACACGCAGGATTCATCTGAGCGTCAGACATCAAAAGCTGGACTGACTGCTCTTAAAAATGAATGAAACATTTTTAACAGAATCATCACCTTAACCTAAAGATGTTTCATCACCTTGAAAACAGCAATCAATGTTTATGAGTGACCCAGCTGCATCCAGTTACTTGCATTTGGGGGCTTTCAAACACCACTAAAGTGATTTAAAGTCAGCATATATACTAATATAGGCAGTCTACTGCTCCAGTAGAGTGCTAACTTCTGATGTGTGAAAATGACTTCCCACTGAACTTGAAGTTGAAGGGCACTAACTGTAATAGCCTATTGCAGACTGCAATCAAAGAAAAAAAAACTAGAGTTGTTACCAAAGCTGCATATGCTCTTTTATTTTCTCTTTCTCTCTCTAACTGCTCTGGACTGGTGTAAATCAAGTTAATGGTGACTTCTCCATGATCACTTACCAGAAAAATGAGAATTACCACTGGCTGCACACAAGAGCCCACAAACTGAAACCCAGCTCATATCATCTGATTGAGCCAGTAAATTTTGAGGTACAAGTTTCAAATCGAACTCTTACGTTATAAGATATTACTTTGAAAATGTGCTTTGATTCATTTCAGTTCTGAATAACTTGCAAGTAACAATCTGCCTCTTTGTTTCTCAAATGAAAGAGTATGTGAGCAGTTTCTAAAAAAAAAAAAAAAATCCTTTCGTTTCCCCTCAGCATTCTGACACTTTGTGAGACACATTCCAAGCACATCCCATTTATTTTCCTTTAGCTAAGATACATGCACTAAGCTTTTGAATTTTCAGATGAAACACTATACATAAAAGATAATAACAAAAGCAAAACAAAAGAAAGTAACATACAGGGACCATACCTCTCCTGAACTGATCTCCTGCCAAGTGCTGACCAGCTGAACTTTCAAGCTCAAAAGCAGAAGCGTCTTCCTCAACAAACTCTTCTTTGATGAAAGTCACATCAAAGTCACTGCTCTCTTCCCCGGCACAACCCTGATCGTCCACCGGCTCTAACACAATCCCTGAACCTGTCAGCTTCACAGGGTCCATGTCATCGGGGCTCTTGCTACCTCTACCTGTGGACTGGGCCAGCTCTGTTTCAGATGATTCCACCGACTGAGAACTGGATGAATGCACATTTTCTGATGAAGGATGATGCCGACTACCTGGATGGGAGGAATTTTTTTTTCGATAACTTTCAGTGCTGTGATCTTCAGGTGTCTTGCGTTTCAAACTACCACGACTAGGATGCGGGAAATCGGAGTCTCTAGTTTCAGAACTCAATCTGTTGGATGAAGGTGAATGCACTGTGGATGCAGTTTTGTTTCCTGACTGAGAAGTTCCGCTCGAAGCTTCCTCTGGAACTGGTTTTGCATGATAACTGTTGCTGATAAATGATGTGGCGTTCTCAGCAGTCTTACACACTCTTTCTTTCAGTACACAGTCCACAGAGTTTTCCCTGTCCACGCTCAGGTTGATGAAACCCACAATTTCAATACCGTTCTGAAACTCCAGATAGCCATGGCACAGACTCTGAACGGACTTGACCAAAGCATCAAGAAACTTGGAAGCAGCCTTCTCTCCAGCTTTCTCCATTGTACAAGTCTGCCCCTCAATGTGCAAAATCTGAACAACAACAAAAAACAACACTGTAATCCAATTTTTCACACATCATCTTCAAACTTAACCTTTTAACTTTCAGAATTTTTAAGCAAGACTTGCACCAAAAAAAAAAAATTTTTTAAGACAACAATAACAACTAAAAAATGTATTTACAAATTATTCTGAAGTGAAAAAGAATGACAAATGAGTTACTGTTGCATTAATTCCAATAATGCAAAGGTGAACTGTTACTAATGGGAGAAAACTGTATTGATTTCATTGTTATGAGTGGGAAACATAAAAACTGTAAAGTTTTTTCTTGCATTTATAATCATGATTTTCTATCTCAGCATGATCTATAAATAAGATACACTCTGAATCACAAACATACTTGTTAGCCTAAGTTTACAGGATGTAGGTTTGGTATCATTATAGATATCAGTCGAGAGTCACCAATGCCTGAAATTTGAAATGATTAGTGGTGCAGTGCACTTCTAGTGCGTATCTGAGTGAGTTACTACTTTCTGTACACTAATGAGAGGATGTTACTTCTAAAGATTGATTTCTCTCACGTATCAAAGTCCAAAGTTACTCCAGTTATGTCTTGCAGATGTCTTGCCCATCAAGAATGTGCTGTGAAATCCTACCACTCGCCAAACTTGCAAGAATTTGCTGGTCCCTATTTACACCAAAATTCAACAATCTTTCTGAAACTATCTGAATTCTGTGACGATTAATCTACCAATCCTTTAACCTACCATGATTTACTCCAGGTAAAGAAAATGTACACAAACTGTTGGAACAGTACATGGCAAAGCATATTCTTCCAGTACTGAAAGAAAACAGCAAATCATTACAGAACCCGAACCTCCTCTCTAACAGGCTTTGGAACAATAACAATACTGAGTAACTGTACAATACATTGATAACAAATGGTCAAATGTAAGTCACAATCACTCACTAATCTAACCAAAAATTGCACATATGTGTCATTGGAGAATTAAATGAAGTTCATACTTCCAAAAAGAATACAGTAACCTTCCTATTTCACTTAAACTCTGGCTTCAGAAAGCAGAAAACTCCAAAGCAAAGCAACTTGCCAAATTTGTAGAAATGCCAAAGCCTTTCATTTCACTGATCACCTCAGAAACCCCAAGGCAAGAAAACAGGGGGAAAAAAACAACAAAAAAGCCAAGAGCAGAAAAGTGTGCTACTCCATACAAGTTACAAGAGACAGTGAAAATAATGATGATGATGATGATGATGATGATGATGAATAATGATGATGATGATGATGAATAATGATGATGATGATGACCTTGTGCAACTAAAAAGTAAATTCCAATAGGTATGTGAAGATTGTTGCTGTGCATCTTTTGTGAGACCCTTTATGACAATGAGAATGATGATTTGGTGCCAATAAAAAGATTTTTTTTTTTTTTCACAGGCATCTTTCACAGGCACCCTTTTCTAGAAAGTATTGTTGATGCTGCTGCTGCCGATGCTGCTGCTGCTGCTGCTGCTGATGTTGATGATGACCTGAAGCGACAATAAATATTAAAAAGTGTGTGAAGATTATAATGATGGAGAGGTTGATGTTGATGTTAACCTAAAGAGACTTCGAAGGAGAGTTATAATGCCACTAACATTACAGTTCTAAATCAAGTACTTCTGAATTGACGATAAATGATGATGAAGATAGTGGTGATCTGAAATGCTGAAATAAAAGTAACAAAAGGAATGTTCATTCGTTAATGCAGTGAAATATGGGTATTGGTAACAATGACAATAATACTGCTGGTGACAATCATAATACATAAATTATATACCTTACTATAATTATGTGATGATGATGATGAAGACTTGGTGCCATTACTAAGTAATTTCTGATAGGTATGTGATGGTTGTGATGTTGAAGATGTTGATGATAAAGAGGACTGGGGTGGGAGTGGGATGGGGTGGGGTGGGGTGGATAACAAGGCCAATGAGTTACGTAATTACTTTGATGATCATAATGTTCATGAAGATGATGGTGATGATGGAGATTATTTTGATGCCAATAGAAAAAAATTGTTAAAGATGTGTAAAGATTTTGACGGAAGTTTTGATGGTGATTATACAGAAACTAGGAAGAGGAGTAGCAATATCAGTAAGAATCGTATAATTATATTGATGAAGTTGATGATGTTTACAAGGGCCAGACATGGTGGGGAGGGGCTCCAGGGTTTGGGGACCCCCCCCCCCCCCCTCCCTAGCGGTCAAAAATGGCATTTTGGCCACATGCATCCGCTCATTCCCTTTGGGCCCCCCCCACTGGATCCCCTCCCCCATTCTCCCTTCCGAATCCCCCCTCCCCCTATTTTCCCTTCCTATCCCCCCTCACCCACCTCCCCCTGAAACTGATATGGCCCTTGCAGCGAAATTCAGAGCGATCTTTTGAACTTTGATGAGTTTAATAAGTTTGTGTGAACTGTGGTACTGGAGAACCAGAATTTCAGCCCTTTTGCGTCAGTCTCATTGATTGACACTCTCATATAAGCAGAAGCCATTCTGTCGGCAAGACTGCCGACCAGATTACATCGACATAAAAGACACGCTATCGCCTTGGCTTAAGGCTGTGTCAGACCTATTGACAAAGGCTAGACTAGGGCTACATCAAAATCTTGTTATGTTCTGCACAGTTATGCAGGGATTGTCTTCAGTCATGACAAGCTCCTAGCATTTATAACACCATCAGTCTCCAAAATCCTTCGAAGTCGGTGTGTGGCTGCCCATGTGGCGGGATAATTCAAAACGGTCACACACGTAATGTTCTCATCCGTAGCTGAAGCATTTGTACCATAGTGTTCAAGCACTTCGGCTGTTCAGATGATCCCTGGAGTCTGTAAGCCAGGGTACGACAACAAGACACACAAAAACATCCTTTCATTTTAAAATCACGATCTTTCCATCAAATATTGTGGCAAGATTTGCAACTTCAAGCATGCTTTCATTATTTATAGTTTTAATATCTAAAATTGTTCGTTTATGTTCTAATCTCATTATAATCACAGAATGATTCAAAGAAAGGAAGACAACATAAAATTGCAAAAATCCTACTTCCTAGATCAGGGCAACAGAGTGAGTGTGTACTGTTTGTGTGCGACTAAAAATACGACTAACTCGGAATCATTCGCCCGATCTTCAAAGTTCAATCCCTCAAACAGGGTTGGCAATCTCGATGGCGGCTAAGAATTTTGAGAGACTGAAGCGGCGTCAGTCAGTGAGCGACTCGGAATCGGATTCTGATCGTCGCTCTCAAGATCTACTCTCTTTCTCCGTGACAGTGAGCGAGTCAGTGTCACAACATGACAACGCGTCGTGCTGCTCGTTGAGCCTTGTTTGGCAAACTACTGTCATCAATCAACTGTGCCATTATTCCCAGTAGGCATTCAAATCAAAATGTAAGAAAAATCAACGAAAACTGGCATACCTTTCGAATTCTGGATGACGAACACGGCAAGATTCTGCCCCGTTTCGTTGAATTTCACGTCTAACACGTTCATTTGTACAAGGGAGATAATACATGACATACATTTAGAGCGTGATGGTCATATTCCACAGTTTTTGGCTTCTGCTGCCTTGTTTTAATAGTAGTAGTAGTAGTAGTAGTAGTAGTAGTAGTAGTAGGGACTGGCTCAAAAGCCTAGGCCTCGCGGCCTATGTACGTCCCCTCTTTGTCAAATACTTTTTGTTAAAAGTATAGGTGTTGAACGCAATTGTCATATTGTTACACAATGCCTAATGTGGCATTTTAATCATCAAATTGGTTGAAAAGTTCCTTATACTTTGGAATTACATCCAAGAGATTCTTGAACTTGTTAGTGTCTTCTGCAAATTTTATGTTAGTAGGGAGTTCATTCCATAAACGGGCTACTCTGTGTGAAAAGGACAATTTTCTTCTGTTAGTACGGCAGTGCTGAATAAATATCTTTCCTTCTGCATTTCTTGTGATGTTATGTTGTGAAAGAGAAAAGAGTGAGTCAACACAAACATTGTCAAATCCATTAAATATTTTATAAGTCTGTATAAGATCACCTCTTGTCCTTCTGCCTTTTAGTGAATGTAGATTCAAATATTGTAGTCTTTCTGCATAAGATTTATCTTTGCATTTTTTAAATAGCTTTGTAGCACGTCTTTGAACTCTTTCTATTTGTGATGACTGTCTTTTCAAGTATGGGCACCAAATCACATTAGCATATTCCAAATGAGGTCTCACAAAAGATTTATAAAGTTTTAGGAATACCTCCTTATCTAAGTAAGAGAAACTTCTCCTTATGACACCCAACATTTGATTGGCTTTATTAACTATTCTGCCAATATGTAGATCAAAAGACAACATGCTATCGAAAGTTACTCCCAAATCTTTTTCTTCTTTTAAGGTCTTTATCTTCTGTAAGCTGCCATTATGTCTCATATAATAAGCATGTTCCTGGTTGTTCTTTCCAATATGTAGCACACCACATTTAGAGATACTGAAATACAGATTCCATACATCAGACCAATTTTGGAGTTTATAAAGATCATTTTGTAAATCAGAGAATTGTGAAGTTTTATCGTACAGTTTTGTATCATCAGCAAATATTTTACAGGTGCTTTTTAATGATAATGGCAAGTTGTTTATAAACACTGTGAATAATATTGGGCCCAAGATGCTACCCTGAGGTATACCACTTAGAACCTTGGCTTTATTAGATCTTTCACTACCTACTCTTACAAGCTGTACCCGATTTGTCAAAAATCCTTGTATCCATTGTAATAGTTTGCCAGATATACCATAAGCAGATAGTTTAACAAGTAGCCTTTCATGTGGCACAGTATCAAAAGCCTTCTTAAAATCTAAGTATATAACATCGACATTGTGACCATCATCCAATAATTTTGTCATACCTTCTACAACTTCAAGCTACTGAGTAACACAACAACGATTTTTACGAAACCCATGCTGACATTTTGCATATAAATCATTATCTGTAAAATGAGCTACAATTGAATCTCTAATTATGTTTTCTAACACTTTACATATTACGCAAGTCAGGCTGACTGGTCTATAGTTACCTGGATCTGCTTTTGACCCCTTTTTAAACAAGGCTGTTACTTCAGCTGTCTTCCAGTCTTGGGGTAAGGTACCTGATTCTAATGTTTTGTTGAATAATGAACATAGTGGGACAGATAATTCATTTCCTAATTCTTTTAAAACTTTTGAGGGGATTTGATCATGCGTTTGCATGCGTTTTAGAAATAAATTAAATTTAGGCCTCATCATTTTGCGATTATTTGACTGTTGTGGGAAGAGTTCGAGATAAGGATATATATGTATATATATACATCAAAAGTCGTCAGTGATTGTTCATAAAATTACAAAAGACTATGCATCAATTTGTTTGTTTCTTTATTTCTGCTTAGAAGATTTTCGAGAGCATATCTGGCCACGAACAACAAAGAAGTAGCATTTGAATGTTTTTAAATTCTGAAGGAAGTGAATTCCAAATATACACAACTTACAGATTTTCACCAGATTAGTGCCGTAAATCTCCATTGTAGAAGCTAAGATGAAGATAACATGCTGACGTGGAGAAGCGCAACTAAATGGGCAGCTGTTTCGAAGTGGGGGAGGTTTACGCCCTGATTTAGGATTTCTACGGGATTTTTGTTAATTTGTTTGTTTGTTTTGTCAGAGTGTTATTGCTTTTAAAAGATGACAATCTTTTAATTGATTATTAAAGCTGGTGTCATCAAATACATTTAAGAATAGTGCTCAGTAGATGCAATTTTAAATACTTCTCTTTTTTTTTACCAATGGATGCAAGGGAGATGCAAGGGAGCAAAAAATACCCCACTTGTTTACTGTTTATCGTTTACTGTTCCCTGCCTCATTTCATTTCCGATTTTGTTTTGATTAAATTGAGGTTATTTGTATTTGTTTTTGTCCGTCTGTGTGTTTGTCTTTTGATCTCCCTTGCATCTTTGGGTGGATCCTCAAGCGTAGGCTCAAAGATTGTCCCCTACATTTTATACTATTTGCATAATGTCTTTAGTTTTTCAGCAACTTTTTTCCTCCCACACTTTCGTTTGGTTTCATTTACTACTCTTCGCTGGCTGCTTTTGGGGTGCTATTGGATTCTTTTTTGCACCCTTGGTGGTGAGAACACCACAGCATTATGGACTGTGGTGTGTCTCTATTTGACGCCAGGAACGCAGACACAACCAGCCGTATCTCCCTGATGAGTTCCGACCCAGCGGACGAAAGGCCTCGGAGCAGGCAATACAAATATATCTGCCTTCAAAAGAGATTGCGATGGTTCCCTTATGCAGCTAGTGAAGAGTTTTCATGTCTGTAAAATATTTTCTTAATTTCATGTTCCCAGTTTCTCCATCTTCAAACTCCCCCCACCACCCCCTCCTTAAGTCCAAATCTTTGCCAAGTCATTACTATGAAGACAGTTCAGTTGTTGGCCTGTGCTTGTTTTTTTCCCCACTATTAGATTGTTCGTCTATGTATTTGTCTGACTTTCTTCAAGTTTAAAAACTTGAAGAGGCTGTGCCAGTCTTGAATGAAGGTTACTCTGTGTTGGGTTTTCTTATGGGAGCAAAAAATACCCCACTTGTTTACTGTTTAAAATGAAGTGAATTGAATAGAGGCACCTGTATTAGATCGGAAAGAGCAACTGTAATTTTGAGCACTTCTTCATTTCTGTGCACACCAGTCCCCGTGTGTTGGTTTGAGTATGTCTTGTTATTTCCTGATTTTGACATTTTCCTTTGCCACGTCCATTTTCTCTTGAACTTTCTATTTCTGCCAGTCTTTAGCTTCAGCTGTATTGAACATTCTTCACGGTTATTAACCTTGTTTTACTAAGTTACGTACTCTTCAAGGGTGGATTTTGGGGGTAGCGCCGGCTCTGCTTGGCAACAGTGGAGTGCAACGTCAGTCAGACCTGCCGAGACACCAAGCCATTTCCTTGTGTATTTGTTAATTTGGGCCTCAGTTGATTCCACTGTACTTGTGCTGATATTTTATATCAGCAGAGGCCAGGGCAGCTTCGAGTTAAACTTGAATTGCAGGCACCAGACCCTGGATTTACTAGAGAGGCCACACTGGTCGATTATCCGCTGGCTCTGTTCTGCGATTTGCTTGATTTCCTTTACCCCTTTTGTGTCTTTCAAGGAGACATCATACCCCCTTTATCTGAATCTTGTCTGGTTCTTCTGTCACTGCTGGTAACATTGAATGTAACTGTTCCGGCTACTTTTCTTTCTGCAAGGAGGAGCTTTATGATTTATTTGGTTTGAGGGTCATCCCTGATGAAACATTTAACTTGCTTAACTGCTTGAGTGTTTCGTGTTTTTCATCTTCCTTAGCGGAAAGAACTGTTATGCAATGTTTGAAGGCTTTTATAGGGGATATTTGATATTTATTCCCGAGGTCTGCTGGATCTGTATAGCTCCTGGCTGCTTTCAATGTGGTTTCCATTGCCAACACAAACATTTTTTAAGAAATTGCACAACTTCCAGACTGATTCAGTCGGTTGTGGAAAACCTTGTGGAAAATCTGCTTCCCAGTTCATAGTGGCATGTTCTACGCAGCCAGACATTTCCTAGTTTGTCTCTTTTCTGGACTGAGAAAAATCCAAATATTAGTTGTCCATGATTATTTAGTCAGGTTTGGTGCCAAGACAGAGATGAAGGTTTCGCTTTTAACGTTCAGACGTGAAACTGGTCTCGACTAGGCCTACTTGATATCCCTTGAGTTTTGCTGTTTGGGAATGTACACTCCATTAATTGTCGTCCCTTGAGTGTTGCTCTTCGGCAATGTACACTCCATTAGTTGCCATCCACTGGTAACAGATGTGCAAGTTCCTCATGCTGATCTTATAAATTTGTAGGGCCACTCAAGGACACTAACATTTTACAGCAGACTCCATGAAAACTTTGTTCAGAGATGTCCCATGTGATGTGATCTTTGAATTTCTGAAAGAGATTAACATTTTTCATCTGATCTAAGATTTTACGGAAGAAAGATTTTTAATTTCCGGTGTGTTTCTAGAACATGTAGTTTAAAGGGTTGTGTTAATGAGTTGTTTTTTTTTTCTCCAATGACTTATGAGTTGACATAACTGCGGTGACAGCCCTGATATGGCACTTAGCGGCCGACTGAGCTATAAGCAACATTACCTTACCCTGATCAAGGACGCTGGGACATTTGTCACACAGCTGATTGGATGTTCCATCAGGTCCAGGCGAAGATTTGGTTTTGGCATTTTTATTCACTTTCTTTATCTTATCCAGTATTGGTCGTTGAGCCTTTTCTCTAGCGCAGCACGCCCCTTTACACCCTAGATTCTACGTGTTGCTTGGCTCTGAGGGTCGGGCTATGTTTTTCTGAGATACTGCTCAAAAACTTCTTTGTACAGTATGAGTGTGCTTGATTTTGATTTTGAACGCGCAAAGAGTTTCTTGGCGAACTGGAAGAGGTCTGTGAAGAAACAGTCTTGGATCTCCTTCTTCTTCTTTTTGTAGTTTCTCCTTCTTGCTGATGCTGTTTCAATGGTGACACGTTGTATTGTGCTTTCAGGTCTTCCAAGAGCTTTCCTAGCTCTTTTTTCCCCCTCAGTTTCAGAGGCAGCTTTCATTGCCGTTCTCGTCGTCGTATGAAGGGTTCATATTTCTAATTGTAATGTGGGAGGAACCCAGTCTGGCTATACTGATAATTAAACTCGTATTACTAGATCGCCACAGAAACGGAATGAACAACTGAACTACAGAAGCATTTTTTCCCGACTCTTAGAGCTTCTACAGGCATGACAGAGAAACATAAGTAATATTGGGAACTTAACAGGTGACCTTTTAACTTTCAACTTTTTTTTTTCAACCTTGCCGATACTGATTCGGGATTGCAAAACTTAAGCTTCTTGTGACCCTGCCGCAGACGTGCTGAACATAGTTTGAATTTTTCTGTTCTATGGTATTCACTGAAACAAGGGTCCTGTATAATTTGTATGGCAAGATCAGTCTGGAAGAGAATCTGCTCTGCTGAAAAGGTGACAACTCGATTTCGTGGGTCATCTTGTTTTATCTAGCTTCATTGTTGTACACCTCACCATATACCTAAGTTGCATTGCAACATGGTATTACACCGTCTCCAGTTTAATAGTATCTATGTTTTGCAATAAAATCAGCCTGGCAGAGTCTGCACTGCTGAAGAGGTGGACGCTGGAGTCATTGAGGGTCCCATACTGTAACAGAATATTACAAAGCAGAATAGACAAAAACTTTGCTATGAAGAGCTGCCTCATCCTCACCCCCATACCCACACCCTCACCTCTGATATATGGTTGCACAGAACTAATCTTCATGGAATGTAATATCATCATTTAATTCTTTGTCATTTGCATCGTTCATCAGACAGCCAGGAATACCCACGACTCATGACACTGCAGTGTGCCAGAAAGGGCCAAAAGATTCTCTCCCAATAACGGTTTCTGTAAAGCATGCGCAAATACACAAAATCGGACTCCCCTGATAACAGCTTGCGATTCATTCTCATGCTGATTCAATGTGATTGCTACTCAGGGGGAGTAGTTTTATGGATTGTTTTTGTTCACTGTAACGCTTAAAGAAGATGTATATGCGGTAAATTTACTCGTCTGTTTTAGATCGCACTGAAAATCTGCGTTAGTTTAGGCTTTCTTTTGTGTGATAAATTGTAATTTGTCCTCGTTTTTCTGGAACGATGCAGTTTGTTCCCCTCTTTTGTGTGATAAATTGTAATTTGTCCTCGTTTTTCTGTAACGATGCAGTTTGTTCCCCTTCAGGCTGTCTGTTTTGCTGGAGTGGGCAGGGTAGGATAGGTATGTGGATAATACATCCGCCAAAAGTCGATTTGGACTCACTTAAGCGCCTGTCCATCTTGTTCATCTATGAGGGTGCGAATCCCAGCAGCCTTAGAGAAAAAAAAAAAAAGAAAAAAAGAAAGAAAAATAGATAAGTGACAGCAGACAGGTCATGGTGCGGCTCGGCCACCTTAGATCTTTAGAAGGAGAAGGCCGAAATACGAGCATCAGAGGAGGTTCTGTCTTAAGACCTTATGCTATCCACCTCTCTCTTAAGTTTCTACTTACTGCTATGAGGTATCGAAAAGTGTAGAATGCCCCATTATCATAAAGTTACAATTTTGTTACAAGATCGTGCTGTAACTAAGCTACCAAATGCATACTATAGTGCGGAAGTAGAATTATGAAGGTGATTAAAACTTGCGCACTGTCGTACAATAATGTGGTAAATCAGTGCATGCTCGAAAATTCAGGTTCTTTGGAAGTCTTAAGAGTTAATTTGAGAACATTGTCCTCTGCGGCTGATTGCTTTGACACGAATTTATTGTAAATTTTGGTTAAAAGATAAAGCTTCATGAGCACCGGAAAGCGTTCCTGCAGATCTCTTGTGTTTCCTGCTTTGTTTTTGCAACTGCTGGAACCGAGTAATAAATTTTGTGTTGATTTACACCATTGATTCATGCCTTTCTGCATTGGTGAGATGGGTAAACCAATTATGTAATGCATAAGGGAAATAAGTTTAACAGAACGATATGCATATGATTTCTTTATCGAAATCTGTTGCAGTCAACTGTACTGAGCCTCACTGTAGTAGCTCGCTGCTGAAGAATGTCAACCGACTTGGCGTGCTTTTCTTCCCTCCCAGTTTTGTTTGCTTGGTGAATAACAGTATTCACGATTAGTAGAGTATTCGTGATATTGAGGCAGCAAAATTGTGCGAATCCTATTTTCGCAGCCATCCCACCTATGTCCTTCACTCCCATCTCCCCACTTCCTCTTCTCCCAACACTGCTTTGGCCGCCTTCCTCAGTTTATGCGATATAGATCTCCTACTGTTTTTTTTATTTGTTGGGGAAAGGACGACTGTCTCAGCATTTATAGACTCGGAATAAAAAGAAAGAAGTGATGAGTCTTAGAAAGAGAGAAGAGGGAATGCGGAAATTGATTTTGCCCAATTCAACATGCCAGTAAGTTTTGCTGCGTTTCAGTAAATTAGAATCAGAAGTTCGATCCAAAAGGAGGCTGAGGGAGAAAAAACGGGGGGAAAAAAGTGAGAAAAAAAGGGGAGAAAACAACATCAACAACAACAACAAAAACAGTCCAAGTTGTGAATGCACGAGGAAGAGCTGCTCAATATGTAAGAAACTGCTGACAGGTGCACTGCATTTCAGCATCCACAACTGAGGATTCAGCACAGCCTTAGACACAAGAGTAGTTCTGTGCCTAGGCCCAAAAGTTGCAATAGTGGCATGTGCACTGCATGCGTGGAACGTCTTGATGGTGTAGTTTGTCTTGGCAATTGTGTGAACAGTCATTGAAGTTGATGTTTCGAATCTGTTCTCACTGTATTTAATAAAATGGTCTTGCAATTGATGTATGTTCGACTGGTAACAGCTGAACATTGATTTCTGAGAAAATAAAAAAAAGTAATCGGTTAAATGGTCAAGATAGCAAAAGGCAAAGACTGTGAGCACATAATTATATTCAACATTGGCATGAAAAAAATGTTGAAATACCGTATCATGATCACATTAATGTTTGAGCTATCCTTCTCATTATTTGTATTTCAGATAATTTATTGGTATCATTCATGTCGGGGTTTTGAGTGATTCAGTTTGATCTGGATGTAAAAAAAAAATATTCATATTGATTGGATGTTCAGTAGGTTACAGTAATTTTAACACACACATATACTCATACCAGATACATATAAAGAGCAGACAAACACATGACCATGTTGCCCAATCCTCCATTCCACTGCCGTATACACATAAAGACCCCCTGTCCTCCCTCCCCCTGTCCCCCCTCCCCCTGTCCCCCCGTTTCTCCTCCCTCTCTTTCTCTCTCTCACTCTGTTCTCTCTCGTCTGTCTTTCTCAAAAGCACACTTAATGATATGGTTGCTATGAAAAAAATGTATCATGCACTTGATGTTGAAGAGTGGCAAACTATGATCCAATAGTTGTGATCATTATGGTTTTTGGAGTCCCTCAGAATGTTTGAGCAACTCAGTGAAATTAAAATGAGTGAATGAGTTCCACAGAAAGGTCTAGAGAGCGAGAGAGAGAGAGAGAGAGAGCTGTTTATAAAGAGAGTGCCATAACAATCATGTTTCTTCTGGCAGTTATTGCATCTTTCCTTGATTCTCAGCAATTCTGTCTACCTGCTCTTTCCATTCTATTAGATTTTCATTCTATCTCCCTTGCACCCTATTACATTCATAATTGTAAGACACTCGGACAGTCACAGTCTACGAAAAACAGTCATGGCATAGTCTATATCTGTAAATGTTTTTTTTCCTTCTTTAGTCCTTCCTTTGTTTGTTCCCTTTTGTTGTTTCTTTCCTTCCTTCTGGATTCTCCTTTCCCCCTCCCCCCCCCCCCCCCCCCCCTTCTCCATTCTTTCAACTCTAGATGTTCATCTAATTATTCAGATTTTGATCGGAGAGGAAAAGATTTAAAAAGATTTTGTTGACACCTCCATTCAGAAAAGCAAGTTTCAGCTTATAAAGTAGTTTGAGTTTCGAAGTGCTGCCACTTATTCTTCCTTCCAGATGGTGTTGATCTGTATTCCACTATGATTTGAGTGTATATATCGGAATTGGTTGCTCTCTCTAATCCCTCTCTCTCTCTCTCCATCTCTCTATCAGGGATGGTTTGCTGTCTGTCTCCAGCTTCCAAGGCTTCCATCTGCCTCTCTGTCTTTCTCTCTCCCAATCTCATCCTTAATCTAGAAAGTGTCACTTTGCCATAGTCAGTAACAGTTAATCCTCTTTTGTGCAGATGTATTGATGTAATTGGACCTAGATAACCCCACCATGGAAAAGAAAGGAGAAGAAGCTTCTGCCAAATTCATCGGTGCTTTGATCAAGTCATTACAGACGCTGTGCCATGGCTACCTCGAGTTTCAGAATGGGATTGAAATCATTGGACACATCAACCTCAGTGTAGATAAAGGCAGCTCCTTGGATTACATCCTTAAGGAAAAGGTGTGCAGAAATGCTGAAAACTCCACACTGTTCATCAGCAACAGCTTTCATGCTGAAGAAAAGGCAGAAGAAATAACCCGGAGAAATTCAGACGGTACAGAGTCAAGAGAACTAGTGGATGGGGGTGAAGGAGGGAAAGTGGCATCGGCCATATCCAGTATCAGCAGTTCCCTGTCAGGACCTCGAGACAAGCACAGACGAAGTTCAGATGTGAGAGAATCTAATTCATCGCACTCACAGCAGAAAAGTTTCTCCAAACGGAGATCATCCTTGGATCAGTCCAGTGACCTCCATCCTGCCAAAGTCCCTCATGTGTCATCGGAGTCTGTGCATGCTCGACGTGATTCTAGTCCAAGGTCCAAGGTGTCCCTTCAGAGTGTGGCATCATCAGACAGTGGCACATCAGAAACGTTGCTGCCCCAGACGGCCAGTGTCGGTGACAGTTGTGGGATCGGGGTCAATCTGGCTGGCAGTGTGTTGGAACCGGTGGGCAGCCACAATGACTCTGACCTGAACCGCCAAGATGATGACAGTGATGGTGACCTGGAAGTGACTTTCATTAAAGAAGAGTATGGGCATGGGGACGGTCCTGCTGGGGACTTTGACAGCCCCAGTGGTCATCAGTTTGCTGGGGCTTTGGCACAAAGAGGTACTCTCAGTAGGTCACCTGTGCATGAGAGTGTTCTTGGTTTTTTCTTTAGGGCTGAAAAAAATCTTTCTTTGACCTTTCATTTCTTAATAAGTACATAAAAGAAAGTCTTCTAAACTATAAAAAAAGGAAAAGTCTTGATTACTATATTTACTGAACAGACTTTTGAGTTTGTTTACAGTATGGATTAATTCTGCTGTGTAGAGTTAGTGTTACAGTGTATTTTCATTTGAGTATGAATTTGTTTGTTTGCTTGTTTTTTTTTCTAAATGTAAGTTTAATTTCTGTTGAGACGATGGGGAACAAGGGAATGTGAGAGGTATAGGATGGAAGACGGTGTATTTTGGCAGTAATTTAAATGTTGTGGTCTACACCCTTTATTTTGGGTATCACTACTGTACCATGTCAATCTTTCTCAAACTTCAGATGGTCTTGCAAACCTTGTTCAGCCTTTTTTTTTTTTTTGATTAGCTTAGTTGAAAGACATCCAGCTGGGCTGTTTTGCATTTGTAGCAAATGGCATAGTCGCTGTTGCTTCCATTCATTCTACAGTCAAAGATTCATCATTAAGATCCTCTCATTTTTCTTTTTTTTTTACATCTGCCTGACCTTCACCTTTCTCAACTGTTTTAGTTGTTGGCTTTCTTTCGGCTTTCATTACTATCTGACACTGTTTATTATTAGGGTAAGGGAAGGGGGTGGAAGAAGGCTGATATGTGTATATTTCAGACTCTGATTGTTGCCCCTTTCTTCCCCACAAGAAATTACTTGACTTTGGGCTTATTTTGTAAGCCATAGATAGAACTGGAAGGAAGCAGAAATAGCTCTGCAGTGTCACCCACCCACACAATGACCAGGAAGGGTCACAAGCTACTGAAGCTAGTACAGTGGTACCCAAGAAATGCTGGCAAAACAGAGCTAGCAAACTAGTTATAGCTTGCTCGAGTTCAACATGGTGTGTGTAGACAGCCAAACAAGGAATGTACTCTTGTTTAACTGATCAAACACCCCATACTACAGTAAGCTTAATAACTAGCGCAGGTGGTATGAATACTGTTTCCAAAAGCATGAATACCAGTAGAAATCACATTACTGTTGGCAGTCACTGATCAGATGTTGATGGGATCAGCTAGGGTAGAAGGTTTTTTATTTTTTTCATAGAATATGATCGCAAAAATTACTAAGTCAGGTGTTCATTCAATATGAAAAAGTATAACACAGTTTTCTGTGCTCATGTTTCAGAATTTTGTCTACTTGAGTACTTGACTGTCTAATACTGTGTGTGGTTTTTAGATGGGTCATGCATTGTGCTAATTTCAGTGTCTCCCAGCCAGCTGGTGTTTGGAGAGTTTTCATTCAAGAAGCGCTGTCACATACTCTTAAATTAGTTCTGTTCTTTCCGTTAGAGAAGGAATGTGGAGGATGGAGGGGGAGTTTGGAGATACCAGAATTCTTTTTCTTTTTTTAAAAAATGTATCTTTCAGCACTGGGTGGCATTAATAGGCCAAACCATCAGGCAAAGTCTGTGGCACGATCACGGTCATTTGCATTGGTGATTAACTCTTGACTGCTAGACTAGCATCATGCAAACTGGGTACCAGTTTTATTATTGTTCCCTGCCTTGCTTATGTATCTCATATCTATTTACCATCTTTGTCACCAGAGGAAAGAGTGTTCCAGCACATGTCGGTCAGGTAGTTATCATCTACATCAGTTATGTATGACCAGTAAGACCACCCAACAGTGCAGTGGACTCTGCTGGTGGTTGAGTCCACCAGGTCAGCGAGGCATGGTGAAACCTTGGCTGTGACTGACTGAGCCAGTGGCTTTTTGAAGAAAGCTGCTCTAACACTTGCACATATTCAAAGTGGGCATTTCTAAGCCTTTGAGTGAAGTCTGTTGACAGTTCACTGACTTGTTCAATGAACATTTATTATACATTGGCATGTAAGGATAGATTTTGATATATTGTCACCCATTTGTAAGGTGGAAGTGGAGATGGCCATGTGGAGATGGGCAGAATAATAACAGTGCATCGGTTTTTGTCACAGTTCTGTTGGATGAAGCATTCTTCTCTTGATCAAAGGGTACCTGTTTCATAACCCTTTGATTCTCGAAACTGTATAGAATTTTTGCCCCCCAAATACCTGTGCCTCCTTCTCTCTGTCTGTCTGTCTGTCTGTCTGTCTGTCTGTCTGTCTTCTCTCTCTCTCTCTCTCTCTCTCTCTCTCTCTCTCTCTCTCTCACACACACACACACACAACACACACACCTACACACAGTAATAAATAAAGTAATGCTCAGAATAGAACCCATTATATTTTTCTTGAAAGAAAACAATTGGAAAATGCATTAATATTGACAAGATAAGACAACTCAGTATTATGGAGGGATAACCAGGGCTGAATTTGAAAACGACAACAACCATAAAAAGAAAGAAAAATCAGTGAAGATACCTACATGTACTTTTTAGGTGGAATTGGTGCTAGAAATGTACAATGTTTGCAAAGATGTTGGACATGCATCCACCAAGTATAGTCCATTACTAGGAAGGTGTAATACTAATTTTCTTCACACAGTAAAATCAAAGTAATTTGATCAGATGTGATAAATAGACAAAAAAAAAGTCAGCTTTGGTCTTAAAAACAGAAACCTTAGGATATAATGGTCAGTATTTTTCTGAACTACCAGTGGGATTTGAAGTAAAAACTTTGCTTAGGTACAGTCATTTCCTGAAAATGTTTGTGGAATACATGTTGCCATTATCATTTGATAACTCTTCGACATGTATTATAATCAACCATGTCATTTCTCATTCAGTTTTCTGACTGTTTCAATGAAATAATTTCTTTCTGGGTAAATATAGACAACATAACTAAATGACAAAAAAAGAAAAGCATGAAAGATGAAGTCATGTTCTTTTTGAATAGTACTTTGAATCATTTCCATTAGGCATTATACCAGAATGTTCCATGATTAGTCCTCTTAAGTTACATACCAAATAAATCTTTTGTGCGTTTTGTTAATTGCCATGTGTGTGTGTGTGTGTGTGTGTGTGTGTGTGTGTGTGTGTGTGTGTGTGTGTGTGTGTGTGTAACCATCCAACTGATTTTAACTTTTTTTAAAAACTCTTTTGACTGTTATCTTAGAAATATTGCTAATATGATTAAAGAATTGCAAAGGATAGCAAACTCATCATTGTTGAAATTGAATTGTGGATGGAAAATCTTCCTCACCCTGCCAAAATGTAAAAATGCTTTTTTTTTTTTTTTTTTTAAAAGATTAGCTACAGAATCTCAACTCAGCTGATAGATACAATTTCTTGATCAGAAACACATAAAAAATTAAAGACTTGGGAAATAAAGCAAATGTTAATCTTTTCAACAATAATGGTAAGAAAGATGGCCTGAGATATTTTTTGGGATGATATCTTTATTTGAAAAATAAAAAGTAGTCTCTAATTCTTGCAGCTGTAAGATGCTGGCTGTCTATAATCCTTTTATCACAGTTTCAGTTGTCATGTTTTTTTCTTTCGAGAGTTTTTTTTTAAAAAAGACTAGTAATAGTGATGCCAGTTCTTGTGTTTCCAAGAATAATGCCAGCTCATGCTTCATACTCTGCTGTGTTTGGCAGATGGCTCCAGGTTTCCTGTTGGCCTTCATGACAGTTCAGGTTCCTTTATGTCTGGTTCATTCGACCATGGGCAGCAGTTCTCCGCTGATGCAGGCCCTTCCTCTTCCCAAGCAGGACCCTCGGGCATCAGAGGTAAGGTTACAAGCCTTCACCTGTTATTTGAGTTATGATGTATGCTTGTCTTGGACAAGGCTTCAAAGCTGTGTTTTGAGTGCTTTAGCTTGAAACCATAAGTGGAAAGTTTTTCAGTCAAAATTCTTTTTTTTTTTTTTGGTGGTGTCTGAGGCAGTGTTTTGAGTTTTGTGGTATACAAAGGCAACGCATCATGATGCAGGGTATTGTTTTCAGTAATGTCTGTTCATTTATATGCCTCTCTCCTTGTCTGTCTGCAGCTGAAAAATGGTTGGTAGATATTTGTTCTAACATTTTTACAAAGTTGTTTGTAAAGTCAGCACTCTAAGAGTGAGTGAGTCTATGAAACTAGGTGTACTATTGAGGAAGTGCAGAAAGAAGACATGTCTTAGTAACTTAATGTCAACAGGGAAGGGTGCTGGAGTGCATTGTTTCCTGCTCAAGGACCCATTTTTGATTGGAAGTGAATAGTCTTTTACTTTGTGAAAATCATGACTTTCATTCCACCTACTTGGTTCTTAGCTGGAGCGATTTGGTTGTGTGAATGTATATGGTTTAACAGCTCACATTGTAATTATAGCTGTATTTTATGATATAGTTTCAGTTCAGGGATCGCCTATACTTTTTACTCGACAGTGAAGAAAACTACGTGAACTGAGTGCTCACAGACCAAAGCTCTGAAGCCTTGTCCATGATAGGCCTTACCAACACATTCGATAAGCAAACTTACAGGATTCCTGTCTCTTTGCTTTCCCTGCCTTATTCTTTCATTTATTCAAACCAAGTTTGTGTTTACAAGTTGTGTAGTGATGTGTGACAAAGGATGAGTTGGCCTAGTAGCTGCAGGCATCAGACTCCTGTTTGTTTATAGCGATGCTCCATGTTAGTTTTAGTTCTGTTTCTGTTTGGTGGGGAAGAAAGGAAAGTAATTCAACAAGCTGTGCTGATCTTCTTTGAAATGTTGATGTGATGAACGAAGTATATCAACACTCTAAGTCATTCAGTGGATGTGTAAGCTAACAGATGGGCAGTTGCTTGCTACACTGTGCTACATTCTGGCTTTAGTCTGTTCTGACTGAATTTAGAAGAAGTAATGTTGTGCAAAGGATCCAGTCTTGATAAGGGGATAGCTATAGCTGAGACCTTTTTACTAAAATCCACGTCTAGATTTTATTTAACAAAACATTGCTGAACTGGAAGGATTTCGTTAAACGCTGCACTCGTTGATTTTCCTCCAGCCTTAATTTGATATTATTTGTTAGTATTGTTTTTATACTTTTAGTATAAATATGCACTTTTTGAATTGATTTTTTTCAAAAAGATTTAGAAGTAAAATATCATTCTGATCAGCTGTGTTGGCCACCTTGGCAGTGACAGTGAGAAATTCATATATAGATACATACTGAATGAATGTGATGATTGGTGTGAGACCAACCACCAGGCCTTAATTCTTTTGCTTTGATTCACTCTGAATGCAACTATGTTAAATGTCCTCAGCTTCATTATGTTTTGTAAGTATGCCTCATTTGATTGAATTCTTACACTGATCCTTCAAACTGTGTGAAGATTTGCTAGAAAGTTGAAGGGGGAACAATGTATCTTAGAAACAGTTGAACATGTTATAAAGCTGACGTTGTACATCCAGCTTACTATAACCAATAAGTAAGCCTGTTTGATAATGACACATATCATCGTGGAAACTGAAATTTGCCTTTTGAATGAGAGACTGGGTTTTTGTGGATCTGCGCTATTTGACTTGTTCATTGACAGTTTTTTTAGTTGTCATTTTTAGATGAAGATGGCCTGTATTTAAAATTTTCAGTTGACGGTTTCTGTATTTGAGACAGTTTGTTAACACTTTCCCAAATTTTGCACCTCTAGTGGACAGTTTTTCTTTAATTAACACCTTTACTGATTTTCATAATTGATACCTTTTGTTCACAATTATGCATATTTGACACCTTCACAAGCTTGTGTGCTTGGTACCTATGGTTGACAGGTTATACCATTGGTTAACTTTTTTTTTTCCTCCAATATTTGACATCATTGCTAGGATCTGTATATCAGAGTGTTCCATGGTTGAGCTACAGAGATTGACTTTTTTTTAAAACATCAAAT
Organism: Conus canariensis; assembly: GCA_033310375.1. NCBI lineage: Eukaryota > Metazoa > Mollusca > Gastropoda > Neogastropoda > Conidae > Conus > Conus canariensis. Next base: position 56,879,913 of record CM065718.1, on the reverse strand, counting down.
GAACATATTAAGAAACAAACAGGCACAGAGAGTATTGTGGCAATGAAGTGTGTGACTGGTGGCAGCAGAAAGTGAAGGACAGAAGAGTCCACCCTGTATCTTGATTTCAGTTGAACTGGCGACAAGATTTTGCACAGTCACATGCATTCACATGCATGGGCATATACCACACCGATCGCATTCAGGTACCCATTCATGCGTATATATCACACATGCACTCGCACACACGCTTGCGCACACATGCATGCTGGCACATACATGTATACACACACACGCCAACACACATATGCTTGGGCATACACGCATGCTCACACATACGCTCACACGCACACTCATACATATACTTACACATTTACACATGCATGTGTGTGAGCGCGCACACACACACACACACACACACACACACACACACACACACACACACACACACACAACACACACCCCACATCCCCACATTCACACACACACACACACACACACACACACACACACACGCACACATAAACGCGTACATGCACACACATGCATGCACGCACGCACGCACGTGCGCGCACACGCACGCACACACACACACACACACACACACACACACACACACACACACACACACACACACACACAAGAAAGAACAATCATGATGTGAAAGAAACGGAAAATTTTCTCTCGTCTCTGACATCATTGAGTCTGTGCTTCATTCTGTCACATACGTACAGCATCAGTTTAATACAGCTTAAATACACGATCCATGCAAAGTATGTGTCTGGTAGGCCAGATCCTCTGTCTGTCTGTCTGTCTGTCTCTCTTCCTCTCTCCTTCTCTCTCTCTCTCTCTCTCTTTCTCTCTCTTCCCCCCCCCCCCTCTCTTTCCCACAGCTCCTCTCCTTTTCTCTCTCTATCTGTCTTAAAAGTCTCAGCTATAATGAAAATTATTCTTCTTTCAGTCTAGTGTTGTCTGCATTCACTGGTGATAAAGAATTCATTCCGAGTTGGACCATCTGCTTTTACTTCAAAGACATCCAAGTATTAGTAATTCATCATGATGTATATGATATCCTGTTTAATTAAAAGAGCATTTTTAGAAACATCCTCTTTTCCTTTGACATGGTTTCATTATCAGTAGGTAGGTTTGCATGGTTTTTCTATGGCAACGGAAAAAAAGGGGGAAAGTGGCAAACATCTACAGTATTTAATTAATATGACCACTACTGCGAAACAGAATATAGTGGTAGAATGTGGCCAAGTGTGATTGAAGAAGCAGCATGTATGTGGTCAATAATGAGTAAGTTCATTAGCATTTACATAGCTAGAGATTCACAGGTAATTTTTTTTGTTGTCATGGCAAGCAGATTTAAAAAAAATCTACTTGTTCCCACTCTCCTCCCCCAAATTTCTACTTGCCCTACGCAAGTAAAGAGATGGCTAGTAATGGTGACTACAGTTAAAACACACAATGTCAAAGCAGCAGACACCATTCAATGATGGCATGCTGTGCGCAAGTGTGATGCTGCCCAGAGAGGAAGAAATGAATTTATCGTGTCTGCTCAGACCAAGCACAAACAATACCCTACAGGTGAATTTTGATAGCTCTTCGCACCAGTCGCAATGTTGTTCACAAAATTTGACGAATCACATAAATATCCCGATATAACATTTAGCATGAAAACTAGGAGGGTGATAAAGAAAGATGAAGTTTAAACAGTTGTTGATTTTTTTTTTAAAATTCAGCTTCTCTCAGTATAGTTACAGTGCACTTCAATTTCAAATCAAACAAAAATAAATATTTTCGTCAAGAGTATGCTCAGAATTGTGTCCTCTTCTCCATCCTTTAATTGATAATGAAAACTGATCAACCAACAGACAAGTCAGGAGAGCATTTCAATACTCAGTCCGCCAGAAGGTTTAGTTGTCCTTGGACAGTCATGAGTGGGATATATGTCAAATCCTGATTTGGCTGTAGCTCATCAGCCAGAATCTTTTGAATCACTGAAGTGCCGTGAAAGCACACTAGAACTAGTAGAAGTCCTGGGGTTGGAGGGGCTTGGGAATGGCAAGGGGAGGGAAGATAGTTATGTGTGGGTTGTGGTTGTTACAGAGGTGCTGGAGTTCGGGGGGGGGGGGGGGGGGGGGGGGGGGGGGCAAGGCTGTGAGTAGGTCACTGGGTATGCCTGTGTGGGTGTGGAGAAAATGGACAGAGGAAAGGGTGTGGAGGGTGGTGAATATGGTTTAAAAAAAAAAAAAGAGAAAAAAACAGTGTGAGGAGGGACGATACATGGCTGACAAAGTAGCATAGATTATTTTGCTAGCTTCTGGCTTCCCCAAATGCATAGAGTTTTGTTCTACAGTATGTAGGAGCCGCTGAAGGTTTAGAGCTGGCTGTAAACTGATAAGCTAAAGAGGTCTGGACACCTGAGAATTCTCCCACCACAGTTCTTAGGTGGAACCATAGTGAAAATACAAACAAACAAATCAACAGAAAAGTAGCAGACAGCACAGAGATAGCTTGTACTCACAGGTTTCTAGAGCTTGTTCACACAGAGTAGAAATAAGCCACACACACACACACACACACACACACACACACTATCCATCACACATGGGCACACACAGACACACATACACACACACACATACCACAACAACACACACAACACACACACACACACACACACACACACACACACACACACACACACACACACCACACACACACACACGCACACACACACACACACACACCACACACACACACACACACACACACACCACATAAAAGAGCTATACACATGCACACACTTGCTAAATGTTAGTTCCCATGATTACTCTAATACGAAATAGAATACAAGAACTCCCAGGATTTAGTTGGTGTTTTCTAGTTTGGCAGTTCATAGGTATGCGCTCATACATGCACACATACACACACATGCACACATACATGCACAAATGCATGAATGCACACCCATATTCCCAATGAAACAGAACACTAAAGTTGGTCTTCCTTCTCTTTGAATTTCAAGGCCGTTCATTTCACAAAAATCTATGTTAAAAGCACAGGCAGCATTATGTGTTTAAAGATGGAAAAGTAAGTTGAAAAGAAAAAAACTCAGCTGTTAGGGAAGATGTACCAGATATCATTGATTGTTGAAACGTTAAGTTTGTACCTGTGTGTAAGTACCGTATGTGTGTGTGTGCGTGTGCGTGCTTGTGGTGCACATGTATGTATCTGCATGTATGAGTGTATGTGTGTGTGTGAGAGAGAGAGAGAAAGGTATAAGAATGTGTATGCTTTCATGTATGTATATGTGTGAGAGAGAGAGAAAGATATGAGCGTGTGTGCTGTTCAACTGTTGCTGCATTTCAAAATGATTATGTATAGCAAAAAGTACTTTCTCCATCTCGTCTGTGTTGTTATACTTTACTCATCCGTAGCTTTTGGCTGTTACAGGTAGATTTCCTTCATTCTAAACTAGAAAGCAAACAAAGAAACAGACCAGCATAAATCAAATTTATAAGTTACGACAACTTTGAAGGGGGTGACTTTTTTACCTGCATGTGTATTATCTGTACCATTCAGATCAATTTGTTGACGGAACTGATCATCGCTGATCAAATGGAAGTGCAGGCAAACAGTTCCTTCATTATTAAGACTATGACTTGTCAAACATTTAATGATTTATAAAAATAGATCTAGCTGCAAAGTGAGATGACTGCAGGTGGAAATCTAAACAAATCTTAAATAAATGTTAGCGAACCCCCAAGAGAATCGTGGACAAACGAGTCACAAGACAAAACATAACGCGTTTCGACCTTTTAGGTCTTCTTCAGGCAAGACAAAAACAAATAATACAACGAAAATGAACGAATTTGGTACTCAGCTTCGATCTCTTCATCTTTCAGCGCAAGGATGCCAGGCGTTGAATGAAAACGAGGCTGTTAGAAGGGAGATAATGTGTGAGTCAAGGTAGCAATGATGATAATTATGTTACTGATAATAATATAAATAAAGGTCAAAATATTGAAATAATAAATTAAGACAGGATTACTACTACTTTTGGTGATAATAAGGCAATAGCAGTGTTAGTATGGGAGAAAGGAGAGTGGGTTAGAGGGTTCTTAAGCACCATGATTGCCGTGGCAACAGTCTGTGGCGATGGCGATGTCAATATTAACAGTAATATTACTGATGATACTGCTAACAACTATTGTGAAGGTAAAGGTCATAAAAGCATGATACAGAAATATATTTAGAAAATACGTTTTTATTTTTATTTATTTATTTTTTTAAAAATTGTTAAAAAAAAAAAAATATATATATATATATATATATATATAAAATAAAATAAATGAATAAATAATAATAAAACAAAATAAAATAATAAAACAGAAGAATACAAAGTAAAAAAAAAATAAAAAAATTTAATCATAGTAATGATACTAAAGGCATTAATACTAATACTAAGGGGATTAACACACACACACACACACACACACACACACACACACACCACACACACACACACACTCTTAATTTATTATTTCAATATTTTGACCTTTATTAGTATTATTATCAGTAACATAATTATCATCATTGCTACCTTGACTCACACATTATCTCCCCTCTAACAGCCTCGTTTTCATTCAACGCCTGGCATCCTTGCGCTGAAGAGTGAAGAGATCGAAGCTGAGTACCAAATTCGTTCATTTTCGTTGTATTATTTGTTTTTGTCTTGCCTGAAGAAGACCTAAAAGGTCAAAACGCGTTGTGTTTTGTCTTGTGACTCGTTTGTCCACAATTCTCTTGGCGGTTCACTAACATTTATTTAAGATTGATTTATAAAAAAATTTTAAAAAAAATAAAAAAAAAATAAAAGAAGAAATGGGAGGTTGAATAGGGGTTGGGTTGGGGGCTTGGGTAGGGGGAAGAGAGCAGCGAAAGAGAACAGGGATGAAGAAGAGGGTGTTAAAATATGTACTGAATTTCTTGATAAGCAGTGTATGGGAACTATCAAAGCTTTGTCTTGAGAATCATTAATTTATGACTGTCCACAGTTGAATTTCGTCTTCTTGGTGAGATTCATATGTCTGTCTGGTTGTCTGTCCGTCAGTCTGTCTGTGCGTCTGTTTTGTCTATTTCTCTGTCTATTTATTATCAATCTATTGTTATGTGTACCTTTTTTATTTTTCCAAGTTTCAGGCATTGGACAAGCCTGAAGTGCTTATCGGATGATGCAGGAGTTGCAAAAATAAAAACAATGATTAAGAACTTTTCCTGATGCCTTTCATTTCCAATGAGGGAGTTGACCAAACATCAAATTCAGTCCTATTAAAAAAAGAATCTGTCACTTAAAAGGACACTTTGGCATTTATTGGGAAGAAGACATGAGGAAAAAATCCTTCTCCAGTGAGTACTCTGTATATGCTGTATTGTTTCTGTAAAGTGAAAGTCAGCATTACCAGCAAGCAACCACTGTTTTAAATTTGTTCGTAGTCTTATGAGACTTGCTGCCCGATCCTGGTTTAGTGGTTACCTGTTGATAAGAAATGCCTCCACAAAAGCAAAGTGAGGCCTTTTTAACTAAAGTAGTAACATGTTTTCAAAAAACTTTTTTTTGTTATTTGTCTCACACCCTCCACTAAAATTGAAAGCATCAACATTTTTTCCCCCCATTTTTAGGTAAGGCATACATTTTTATGAGTAAGAAATGGTATTCCTCTTTTCACATGTCCTGCATCAACCTGTAAGTCCTCTAAGCTTGTAGATTGGTGTCCAATGTTTTACACTCGGGATATATATGTATTTTGTTTTAGAACATACTGTATAATCCTTGTGAGCCTTCATCCTTTGTTACTGGCCCCAGTGTCATACATTTCCATCATTTGATTTTTAAGCAAGTGTAATACTAAATTCTTATTTTATATCTTCATTGAGCTGTCATGTTTTTGTTTTGTTTGTGTGTGTGTGTGTGTGTGTGTGTGTGTGTGTGTGTTTTATCTATAGGGGCTTTTCATTTGGGCAGAAATTCTGGAAAGTTTCATTTTGAATCACATGAAATGGATCAAGGTTAAGTATTTGTGAACGAGTGTTTTGCACTGTCGGGGTCTCCTCAGTTCACATGAGCCACATCACAGATGATATTCAGGGCATTTTGCCGGAAATGTGTACGTTTTGAATTTGGCAGGAAGAGTTTAATTTTTCTTTGTAGATATTAATGAGGTTGATTTTTCAATTGCGAAGGAAGGATTGATGGTAATAGTTGTGAGAATTGCTGGTTATATGTTGTATGGCATTCATGTTACATGGCTGTAACTGAAGGATAGTCCTTTGAATTCACAGTCACAATAGACAGAAAGATATTAATAAAGTTAATCATGAAATGGACAGCAAATTTCCTAATGTTTGCCCACAAGATGAATAGTTAAATTTGATTTAAACAAAGTTAAAATGGACGGAAAATTTGTTAATGTTCCCCCACAAGTTAAAAAGTTGAATTAGATTTAAGCTAAATTGAAATGGTCAGCAAATTTGCTAATCTTGGTCTACAAGTTAGATAGTTCAGTAAAATTGGAACTAAGTTGAAATGGACAGCAAATTTGTTAATGTTGCACCCACCCCACCCCACCCCACCCCCTCCCCTGTCCTTGCCTCGGCCTCTTCGATTTTTCTTTCAAACTACAGTAATATTCCTTTTGAAGGGAAGAAATATGTGATATTTGACACTTTGAAGATGCTGTCATTTTCATATCCAGTAAAGGAGGAAGCATTACATGCAGACTGTTCCATTATCATAACTACCAAACATTAATAATGTTTATTAATTTTTATTATTTTTTTTTCATCTCAGAGTGAACAAACTTTTGTTCTTTAATTTTTTTTGCGTGCTTATTTTGAATAAAGACCAAAAATAAAGGGGAAAAAAGAGAAGAAAGATTGGAAAATAGTAATAATAAAGATAACAGCATTGGTTTGTTACAGATCCACATGTTTTAATATGAGAACCCTATTCTTGACAAGAAGTGTACATGGCTATTTCCTTGTGACTGAAGCAAGTGTTAGTTGACAAACTTCACCTAGAGCTATAATATCAGAAAGGAGGCAGTCTTCCTATTTCACCTCCTCCCCTTTCCAACCCCAGGATGAGTCATTTTGCTTTTTAAAGGCAGGCAGCTACGCATTATAAGCTTCATCTTATATGCAGTGATATGATGCTGCATGGGTAAAACATGAAAATAATCAAAGAAGGAAACTCATGATTAGAAAAAAAAAGAAAAACAGCAGCAGAAAAATTAAATCTGGATTAGGATGCTCATGAGTGAAACGTAGTGGATACCTGATTTATGCAAGGTTATCTCTACATGATTATTGTCAATATAATGGTAGTATCTCAGCATAATAATTATTGTCAGTATAATGGTAGAGCAGAATTGCAATTGTGTCAGATCTGACTCAGAATCTTAGTTCTGTTTTCATTATCATTGGTGTTTATATTCTGGAACACATGTTGGGTTCTTATTTCTGTCATTGAGTTTCAAGTGCTGTACAGTAGAAGACTCACGTTTGAAAGCTCTCAGGTGCTCAGCTAACATATGAATAAGACTGTGTTTGAGCCATATATACACATTAGGAAGTTAACTTTTGTTCAAACTGCACCGCTTCCTAGACTTTAGATGAGACTTAAACTGGAGTCCCATGCAAATGCATACTTTTTTTTTTTTTTTAAATCTTGTGTGCACATTATATCCTGGGCAGTAGTAGGTCGTCGTATACTAGCAGAATGGATGACATGAAAATAAAATTCATGCACAGTAGTGTGCTGTTTAGACATCATTTCTGCAGACTGAATGTGACTACCTTAATGGTTGGATTAGGGAAGGTCACATAGGCAAAAATTTCACCAGTGCTGAACCTCAAGAGTTCTTGTTAAGGCAGGAAGTGGGAAAAAAAAAGAAAAGAAAAGAAAGAGCAGGTAGTGGAGAAATTAGATTTGGACAAACTTTGATGATTTTTTATTCATTTTTCATTTACATCTTTGAAGGTCATGCTCAGACTATAAAAGAACAGAATCTGATAGTAATACATTCATTTGTTCATTATTCTATTGAATAGAAGATGTTGCAACTTGTGTCATGTGAGTGCCACTGGATAGACTGATGATATGGAGAATCAAAGCAAGCTGTAACGGGCAACAAATTCCTGTATTAAAAGTCTTTGCCACTAGATTGAAAAAAAAAAAAAATTCATCAATAGGCTTGTGTGTATGTGTGCATCAAATCTGTATTGAAGTTATGTTGAAGTACTGTTCACACAGACTGGTGTAGACTTTGAAGAAAGCAATGCTTTTGAAATTCAGAGCACCTGTGCTGAAACTGCCGGAGTGTCAGTAGGGAACAATGATTTTGGTCTTTGCTCCCCTCTTTCAAATTAAAAGAAAACATGATTGATGTTTGGACCTAGATGACTTTAAAGCTTGTACGGCACATTTTGTTCAGAGTTGTTACTCAACACGCATGATGTATTCACAGTCACAGAGTTCAGACTTGGAACTGATATGGAGACAAATGGATTAAGTGAAACATCACTTTGTACTTTTCATTCCCTTCCCTGCCACCTTTTCTGTGTGAAAACGGTGCCAAAGTATGGTTAATGTGTATACTTGTAATCAGTTTGCCATCTTCCTTTTCTTCTCTATACAGTGCATAATCTCTCGGCATTTGTAATTATAAGCACTTGTTTGTGTATTTGATTATAAGAATGGCTGGCTCTTTCATGAAAGTCTGTTACTAATCTTGCTGTTTGGTGTGTGTGTGTGTGTGTGTGTGTGTGTGTGTGTGTGTGTGTGTGTGTGTGTGTGTGGTAGGAGAGAGAGAGAGAGAGAGAGTGTGTGTGTGTGTGTGTGAGAGTGTGTGTGTGTTGATCTCTTAAGTACGTGGATGTGATTTCTATAAATGTTGATCACTTAAATGCACTGATGTGATCTTAAAACCACAGAGCAACAACGCGATATCTCAGAATATAGGTCTGTTTTGCATATTGTAATGTTCTTGACAGTGTAAGGGTGTAGGCTTTGTTGTGTCAGACAAATTATTTAGCAGGATGGAATCTTTAGTTGAAGAGCACACATACAAATCTCGGCCTGATTAATTATACCTAAAAGAATTGTACTGTGTTTCATATTTGGTGTTACTGAAAATTGATGATTCAAAAGTGCCTTAGATGTCGGATGTAATGAATTAGTCTTTTATTCAACTGTCTACAAGAGAATAGGGAAAGACATTTCTTTATTTGTTTATAAGACAATAGATGTATACACTGTACTATCTTAAAAAAAAAAAGATGAAACGGTTGAAAATGTTACATAGGGAATATGAGCTGTTTCTGTTCTTTTGAGTTTGTCTATTCATAAGTTTGCAAGTGAGGATGTTTAGCTATGGCTGCATTGTGATTTCATGCCACTGATCTGGTGAGCAACTGTCAAGAGTGTTTTCTCTCTCTCTCTCCAGGTGTCTCTGGGATCCAGAGTTTTGTCAACTCATTGTCAGCCTTTGGGTCCTTGGGAGCCCCTGGACTTCCTCTCAGTCAGATCAGTGCTAGTGCTGGTGCCTCCAGGCAGAACAGAATGGGAGGTTTGCCAAAGACGTCCAGTGCCAACGTCTCTCTCAGCGGCTACAGCAAGAGCCACTCCTCCTTGCAGAGGGCTTTCGCTCTGCACAGTGAAGACAAACGCAAGAAGAAGGAGGGTTTGACTTCGGAGGATGATCTGAAACAGAGGCTGGAGCTGATGAGTGAGCTGTTGTCGCTGAAAGGAATATCATCCACGGAGGATTACAAGGCAGCATTGCTCAGAGAAAAGAGGAGGTTGGCAAAGAAGCTCTATCGGGCCACTTTGCCTGAGGAGAAGAAGAATGAGATCAAAGAGAAAGACAAAATTAACAAGAGAATGAAGAGAGCGACCAGGTGGGCCGCCTCTGAATCCATGACAGACGCCACACAGCATTTCTCCGAGTGTTCCTCAGACCTGACTTCCCACAAAGACTTTGATACTGGGCCACAGACAAGCTCTGGTTTTGCTGGCAGTTTTGCTGCTGTGGGATCCCTGTCCATGGGAGGGGATACTCAAGACAAAGATCAAGGCACTGGTGGCAATGATTCGAGGCCGAGCTCTGATTCTTCCAGAGTGGCTCCACGGCCAAGTTCAGGTCCTGGCCCTGAGGAGAATATGCATGGCATGGGTTCAGAGTCTCTCGCGTGTGATACTGGGATTGGCTCAGGGTCGTCTGGTGCGGTCGCAAGGCTTGACTCTGATTGTCTGGGGAATATATCAAGAATATGTTCTTCTTCCACTGCTCATGTTCAAGTAGGGACAGATCCTATGGAGAGCTTTGCTAACAGTAGAGCTGGCACGGTCAGCTCGTCCGGCATGGTCTTCGGTTCAATGGGTAGCATGCCATGGATGAATCCTGTCTCATTTAGTGCCAGTTCACAGGGACACAGGCATTTGGATCATGATGGAGGTCAGAGAGAAAGCTATAATCTCATGAAACTGGGCCAGAGATAATAGACAGTGTGAACTGGTGTGGTACAATATTTATTGTACAGATAGCTGGCTGCTTGTGTAGTTGGTATGTAAGACTTTTCATGGCCATTTAGTTCAGCAGCGTTTACAGAAAGGTGTTCCTGTAATGTAAATATAAGACTTCACTACTTTAAGGCTCTTTCTTCTCATCGCCCTCTTTTGCAGAAGGCGACTGAATTTTTTGGTCTCCCCATAGCGATAAGAGCACCACAAAAATTGTGGGTGGTATATCTCAGTCAAATAAAGGGATGGATTTGCACAACCATGCAGAGTTCATCTGATGAGCCTAGCCTAGAAGACTGAAGCCAACTGTAGACAGGGAGACAAATAGCTCTGTACACAACTTGGAATTCTATGATCTCCAGAGCTGCCAGTGAAGGATATGTTAATGTTTATGCTTTAATGCCCTCTTCTTCATCAACCCCCGCCCCACCCCCACCCCCTCTATATCCCCTTACTTTTTATCTGTATAGATCTCTGCTAAGTCATTGTCATAGAGGATAGAGGAATTGTTTGCTTGCACTTGTGCACTTGTTTTAAATCACTATTTATTGAACATAAAGTATTTTTGATTGTAGCAAAAGTTTATGACATAGTATACTTTTTATAAAACATTTTAAAAATGTGTAGGTCTCTTACCTGAAGATAATGATCTGTTCAAAAAAAAAGAAAAAAAAAGTACTTTGATTAAATATTGAAAAAAGAGAATGTGTAGATGTTGAAACAAACTGGTCCTTCACCTTTGTTTGCTCCTGAAGACCATTTGTTTGCTACATGGACTGTTTTCTCACCACATTATCCTTGCCCCATCCATTTTGTTTATGATCACTAAGACTTCTATCCCTGGTTTTGTAGACTTACTACCCATGCTTATTTTTCTTTCTTCTTTTTTTTCATAAATTGAAGATTGCATATATATTTATATGGAGCCCTGAAGGATTCTTAGATTCTCTTTATAACAGAAAGGATTGTGTATAGTGTTTTTAGGTTTTATTTGTAAAGTGCTGTATGTGTCCTTTGTTACTGGCTCTTGTGTATTGAATCTTATGAGATCTTAGTCATGTTGAACTCTTTGGCTTCATTCATACAGTATATTACATAACAGTATGACACATACAGTGTTCTCAGTGTGTCGTCAGTCTTTGTTGGGTTATTCTTGTAATTTGTTTGTCCCCTTTGTCCGGCAGATTAATAGTTTTTCTTTTCAATTCATTCTTCTGCATCAGTTACCATCAGATTATTTTCAACAGGTGAGAAAAAAGAAAAAAACTGTTCAGTGATGTAATATTATACCACTAAGCTGTGCTACCATTTCTTGTGGTGTGTAATATTCCTTTTTGATTTTTAACTGACTTGATCCCACACATGCAGTAGCGATGCTTTGGGTGACAAATCAGTCTAAAATGACGACAGTTGCTGGGAGGAGAAGGGGTGGGAAAATGGGGGACGAGGATGGGAGACACGGGGGAAAAAAAAAGCAGGGGTTTCTTTGGAGTTTAAAACTTTCTCATGACAAAAATCTCTAGTCTCTCTGACCAGGGACACTCCATAATGACTGTAATGGGGAAAATCATGCTGAGACAAGGGAAAGGCCAGTATTTTCCTTACCTGCCTCTGTCTGTGTTTGGTGGTTTTAGCTTCAGAATGAAGAACTAGGCATAAAAGCAGTCATTTTTCTCTCTCTAGCTGTGTCAGATGATTTAGCCTCCGAACAAATCACAAGGCAAATAAGGAGAAAGGAAAGCAAAGTATACCTTCACTCACTCTGTCAGTGTTCGATGGATTAGCTTCAGAATGAACAGCAAGGGAAGAAGAATGTGAGATATCTTTCACTATCGCTGTCTATGTTTGAAGAGACAAGTAAGTGGAGAGGAGTAAAAAATATCCCTTTATTCACTGTGTCAGTTTTGGTTGATTTAGCCTCAAAATGGTGAAAGGAAAAAGGAAAAAGAAATTAATCCTGAAAAGATTAGTCCATCTCTTAAGGAAAACTTTGAAATTGTCATGTACGTTTGTATAACACGTAGGCAGGGTGATGATGTCATCATCACCATCATAATCAACATCATGATGATGGTCCATGACTGAAGTTTGTCAGGGTGCCTTGACAATCCCGCTTAGTCTGTCACTGATCTTCATGATTGCTTGTCCTTTGGCATGGTCATAAGCAAACTGCACACCTTGATCCTTTTCAGCTGTACCTCCGCAGGATGTAAAACAAACATTAGGACTTGCTTTTTCTTGCATGAAGCAACTTTCTTTTATTTTCAAGTTGAAAACAAAACAAGTTTAAGTTATCTGTGGACTCAAAGGAATTGTGCTCTAGCTCCTAGAGTAACATCGTACCTATCAGATGCACTTGAGCAAACAAGTGTTAAATCTTTTTTTGTTGGGCTTTTATTTATTTCTGTTGAATTTATCCTTATGGATCACTTTTTTTTCTTTGAATTCAGTCTTCTTTTTTTTTTCTTTTTTGCTAGCAGCAGTAACATTTATTCTCTATATTAAAATAATTCAAACAGTAGAAAATGTGATTTTTGTCAGTATATCAGAAATGGTGTGGATATGATAATTTGTCATATGTTGAGTACTTGACACCCGGACTTGGACATGACCTTGATGTTTGTGACATTGACTTTGATGATGGTTGTTGCATGTACACAGAATTTCAACAGTATTATTGATTCTGTTTAGTAATTGAAGCATATCGCTAGTCAGCTTTCTGAGTAGTTAGATGACAGAATTTTTTAACTTTCAGGCCTATGCTTGGTGTGAAAATGTTGTTTACCAGGTTGAATTTTTGACAGGTTAGATTTGAAAATGGCTGTGATGTGATTTGTCTTTAGTACTAGCCTTTGGCTTGAGACTGGGTTTTTTTTTTTTTTTTTTTAAATATGAAAATGTATTTTGTGCATATACATATAGATGTTTAGAAGCAAGTCACTGTAAAAAGTTATACCTGTATTGATATGACTGCTTCGCAGATGTGTAAGATACCGCTTTGCAGGTGTTGTCTGTAGACCTTTTTGAATTTTATGTACATTGTGATTTTTGGCTAGAGGTTCTCTTGTCATTTACGGCTCTTCCATCTTCTGTGTTCATTGTTGCGTCTGTGTACATCATGTGATCATTTTTTCTTGGCGATTGATGTTGAAGGCTTGAAAGTTGTATACAAAAGGTGATTTTAGACTGGGAATCTACTGTCTGAGCCATTTCTATCCTCTCTCTCACTGTGTCTCCGAGTCATTCATTCTTTTCTCTGTCTCATCATTCATCCCCTACCATATTCACTCCTCTTTCCTCTTTCTCGTTCTCTCTCTTGTCCTTGTGGTTGACTGGGCTATAAATAACACCGAATCTCTCTCTATCTCTCTCTCTCTCTCCCTCTCTCTCTCTCTTCTCTACCCACCCTCTCCTTTCTCCTCTCTCTCTCCCTCTCCCTCTTGTTTTCTGCCTTTGAAGTTCGTGTGGTGTTGATACTGTTTTGCTGACAAAGATATACGTGCAGGGACCACAAAAAATGAATATGGATAGAAATGAGTTATTGAGTAAATTTGATAAATACCATCCATAAAGTGGAGACTGTGCTGTTCATACAAAGCATGTTACTTGGTTGTTGGGCAATTTTTTGGATGTTGGGCAAATCTTGTGTGAAAGAAGTGGAAGTTGTTTGTTGCAGTGTTATACTCACAGACACAGAGAAATTGTGATTAAAAGATTTCAACATCTTCATTATACGTATGTATTTTGATCACAACAGATTTCTTTTACATGAAGTTGAAAATCTTCCCATTCTTGTCACAGCCATTGTTTTCCTGTGTACAAGCGTTTATTAATCTATCATCCTGGATTTTTCCTGAATTTTGTTGGGGACAGGTGTTTTGTCGCCATGGTTGTATTGCTTGTGCCAAGTGTATAGTGCACACAGGACCTTTGTTTATCATATGTTCTCATAAGGCTTGTGGGTGTGTTGGAGTGGGAGAGAAGAGAAACAATCAAACAAACAAAAACTGACTCTTGTGAGATTTGAACAATCTTCCTGGGATTTTATTTCAAAGCAAGTGCATTATACTTCAGGAGAGCACACCATCGCTTTCTGCTTAAGTTTTACATGAAGCTCTGTCATGGAAACCTGTGATGCTTTAATCGAGTGGCCATGTTTGGAGGTATGAACTTCAGTGTCCTGCCGACAAAATAATGATGTGTTGAAGTGATAGCATAGGAAGAGGAAAGAATTTAACGCAGGAAGAGGGTAGAATTTTTTTTTTTTTTTTTTTTTGAATGCAAAGGCAAAATGACTATAATTTAGACAAAAGGCAGATTTGTGTGTGTGTGTGTGTGTGTGTGTGGGGGGGGGGTTATGCTTGTACAAATTTTACAAAGCAATACAGGCATCACCTTGACCATCAACACTACACAGTTCTTTCCCGCAGATTAAAACGATGTAGTTTTCTCTCTGTTAGTGTTGTTTTAAGATAGGTGAAGGGCTGCTATGCCCCAAAGGAGATGACAGAATTAAATGCAGCTCCTATTTTGGGAATCAATTGGACTTGTGGTTGGTGAAGTTTCCAACATTGAATGAGCTCATATGATGGATGGAATGTTTGGTGGAAAAAGTAAATTAATTCTATCCTTGCAGAAATATTTTAGGTAAGGACATATACATTCCCCTTTTTTTGTGTTGTTTTGTGTTAGAATTTAACTTAACAAGTAACACTAATGAAAGATATGTCTGGACACTTGACAAGTAAATGTAATAGAGCTCTAAAGCATTTGCTTCAGTCAGTTTTGGAAACAATTTGTAAGAACAAAAAAAAAAAAGGCCAAATGTAACATTGTGAGAATAGTTTACTTTCAGCACATTGCCATTGAGTAAACTACCTGTTGAGTAGTGCCAATTGAATTTGCTGGAATTGGACTGATCAGTAAGTTACATTGCTAGGTTATGTTGTGGAATGTTTGGCATGTGTTAAGTCAGATCCTCGGGATTTCTTCACCCGTCACCCAACTTTCTTCTCCATGTCCACTTTTCTTCCCTCCTTGAGAGGCAGCGCAACATAGCCAAAACAAAGTGAGCTGTGTGTGTGTGTGTGTGTGTGTGTGTGTGTGTGTGTGTGTGTGCGTGCGCATGTTCACTCCTGAAGAAGGGGTAAAGTATGGCTAATGTGTAAATGAAAGGGTGATAAGTATATTAGTGGCTTTAAATATTGGGTACCAAGGAACTCTGTGTGTGTGTGTGTGTGTGTGCGCGCGCGTTTGTGTGTGCACACGCTCACTCCTGAAGAAGGGGTATAAGTATGGCTGCTGTGTAAATAAAAGGGTGATGAGTATATTAATGGCTTCAAATATTGGGTATCAAGGAACTGTGTGTGTGTGAAAAAAAATTGATACGATCGGAAAAAGTCTGTGATCCTCTGCTGAATAAACCATTCTTACTTGGTTATAGCCATGAGAATACTTATGGGAAACGTATTAGGGGTAAAAGCTACAGACAGGAGAATGCGTATGGGAAATGTATTAGGGGCTGAAGCTGTGGTTATGAGAATGGGTGTGGGAAATATGTTAGAGGCTGAAGCTATAGTTGTGAGAATGGGTGTGGGAAATGAATTAGGGCTGAAGCTATGAGAATGGGTGTGGGGAATGGCTGAAGCTATAGTTACGAGAATGGGTGTGGGAAATGAATTAAGGGCTGAAGCTATGAGAATGGGTGTGGGAAATCTGTTAGAGGCTGAAGTTATGAGAATGGGTGTGGGAAATGAATTAGGGGCTGAAGCTGTGAGAATGGGTGTGGGAAATGAAATGAATTATGGGTGTGGGAAATGAATTAGGGGCTGAAGTTATGAGAATGGGTGTGGGAAATGAATTAGGGGCTGAAGCTATGAGAATGGGTGTGGGAAATGAATTAGGGGCTGAAGTTATGAGAATGGGTGTGGGAAATGAATTAGGGGCTGAAGCTATGAGAATGGGTGTGGGAAATGAATTAGGGGCTGAAGCTATGAGAATGGGTGTGGGAAATGAATTAGGGGCTGAAGCCATGAGAATGGGTGTGGGAAATGAATTAGGGGCTGAAGCTATGTGAATGGGTGTGGGAAATGAATTAGGGGCTGAAGCCATGAGAATGGGTGTGGGAAATGAATTAAGGGCTGAAGCTATGTGAATGGGTGTGGGAAATGAATTAGGGGCTGAAGCCATGAGAATGGGTGTGGGAAATGAATTAAGGGCTGAAGCTATGTGAATGGGTGTGGGAAATGAATTAGGGGCTGAAGCCATGAGAATGGGTGTGGGAAATGAATTAAGGGCTGAAGCTATGTGAATGGGTGTGGGAAATGAATTAGGGGCTGAAGCCATAAGAATGGGTGTGGGGAATGTGTTAGAGGCCGAAGCTAGAGTTATGAGAATGGGTGTGTGAAATGAATTACGGGCTGAAGCTATGAGAATGGATGTGGGAGATGTAGTATGGGCTGAAGTTAGAGTTATGAGAATGGGTGTGGGAAATGAATTAGGGGCTGAAACTATGAGAATGGATGTGGGAGATGTAGTATGGGCTGAAGCTAGAGTTACGAGAATGGGTGTGGGAAATGAATTAGGTGCTGAAGCTTTGAGAATGGGTGTGGGAGATGTAGTATGGCTGAAGCTGTAATTATGAGAATGGGTATGGGAAATGAATTAGGCTCTGAAGCTTTGAGAATGGGTGTGGGAAATGCATTATGGGCTAAAGCTATAGTTATGAGAGTAGGTGTGGGAAATGTATAAGGGACTGAGAAAGGGGGAAATGTAACATAGATCCAAGTCATAAATTGTTAACAAGTATTTTAATTTTTTTAATAGGTGTTCATGTATGTGTTGGTGATAGTTTTAGACATGAATGTTGAGACTGTATTATGATGACCGGAGAGAATATCTAGTATAACAATACTTTTTGCACTTGAACACTCACACACACGCACTTTGTATGCAATCACCATGTTTCTAATAACGATGCAGAATTTTACATCAGTTTTTCAACCTGCCTTCCACACCATAGTGTGCTTGTTATTATTAGTCAAAATGATAGGTTCTGGCAAGTTATACTTGTCCAGTTGTGTATACAGATGTAGACTTCAGAGTTTGTGTGAGAGAGAGAGAGAGAGGGAAGAGGAGGGGTGCAGGTACAAGAGGCAGAGGAAACTCTGAAAGCTTCTGTGCGGTTTGAAGTGTGCTCAGAATAACCAAACAAAAAAACCCAGTCCAGTTTTATTTGGCCCTTGGCATCCCTCATGTTGAGCATTGAGATACCATTGAGACTTTGTATTGGATTTTGATAAAAGACTTTCCTAACTGAATGACTGGTTAGTCTTGGAAGTTAGTCTATAAACATTTGTTTATAACCTTATGCATCAAAATGTGTATAGCAAATGTTATTTAAAAAGCATTGTAGTTCATATAAATCTGTCATTCTGTGCTTTGTCAGCTGCCTTCTTCACCACTCTCTCCTCAACCACTGTTTGTCTCCTACCACCATTGTCTCTGTCTCTCTCTGATGACATTTTTTTGTTAAATATCCAATTTCACTCTTTGTTCCTTTTTGTCACCAATTTGTCTTTCTGGTCTTCTTTGTCAGATATAAGGTACTGTCACTTTTTATCTTTGTTATTGTGTGGATGTTATTTTTTTTCTTGCTCCTGTATCCAAAAAAAAGTTTAAGTTCCTATAGCCCATTGGCCTTGGGGACAGTTAACTGTTAGTCGTTCACAGTGTCTAGGATTTGGTGCAACAGAAGGGGGAGCCCATTTCTTTCCTTCTGTTGCCCTTTAGCCTCCCCTGAACTGAATCACATACCTTTTTGCTGTTGAGTGTACAGCGAGGGGTTTCAGGCTGAAAAAGATCTGACTTCATCATGAGTGGTTTAAACACATGACCGTCGGCTTCATCGGCAAACTGCAGGCAAAGGCTCTGACAGTTTGACTACACCCATGCACAGAAACAAAATAAAGAAAGAAAGAAAAAAATAAAAGGAAAGAAAGAAAGAAAAAAAATTGAAGTTATGTTGGGAGAAGATAGGTGGGTACCCAGGGTTGCAGGATATTGGTAATTAAGCTATTTCAGGTAGGTCCTGATATTCAGTTAAAAGATTTCAAGCCAGTGGATTCCTACTTTGGACTGGTATCTTAGTTCTGAGTTAAAACAGTCTCTGGTGTGAAAATAACCAGACAATGATACGTTGTGGATAAGAATGCCTTCACTGTCTCTCTTCACATAGCAGTTACTTTCTTGATGTACTTTTTGTGGCCCCTTTGACAGTGTCTGAATATCTGTGACCTTGAAAATGGGCAGCTTAATCACCTTAAGGCTGCTCCAGATGGGACAGCATCACATAATTTCAGCAATACCATTTTTTTTTTTTTTATTCACAGCTCCAGTGACACTGAGAGTAGATAATGGAAAGGTTCTGTGATCAAGAGGTTGACAAGGCACTTGGTGATAAAAAAAGCATTGGAGAATGCATATAGTTAGAACAATGTTGGGATAATAAACAATCTCTCCTGTTATTTTGCATAGAGTTGGTGTCTCCATGCAGATCAAACTTCCTTGTCGTACATTCCAGTTATCTTCCTGAGTGTCATTACCATGCCATGTACTTCTGTGTTCAGGGATTAATTATGCTGATGATGAGAGTTACCATTGTTGGCCACAGCATTCATGCAACCCATCAGTGACAGCTGTACCGCATATATGATTATTGTGGTATCTGTTCCAGCAGAAACATTACACACAGCTCTAGCTTTTGTTTCTTTTACTGCCACTTCGTGAACAAATATGTCAGCATTAAATGGATTTGTGATCGATCAGTATTAGTTTCTTTCTTCTTTTTTTCCCTGGAATATTTTTACTTATTGTTAAATAATTTGTACTATAGAGCATCAGACCAGTAGCCTTCAAGACTTTTTTTTTAACATCATAAAGTTACGTATATCAATGAATACTGTTATCATTAAAAAGCTTTTTTAAAATGTTATTGTTATTATTTAGTTTTTGGTCAATATTTCCATCAAGGACTCTTTTCTGGTTCCAGGGTCCTCGTCCAAGCTAGGCTGGCCGAAGGGTAAAGTAGACAGTGAGAAAAACCTCCTCCCTTTCCCCCAGGCTTTCCCCCTCCCCTTCATGCCAGACAGCGCCCTCCCACCCCCCGGGCCTGGTCAACCCGCGAACAAGGCCTTCCAGTGCCACATGTGCAACTATAGCGTAGACCGTAGCGACAGCCTGAAGCGCCACATGCGCCTGCACACGGGGAACATGTTTAAGTGCGAGGACTGCGGGCTGCAGTACAACTCCAGGCACAATCTGGTCACGCACCAGAGGAAGAAGCATGGACGGGGCAGTGGGGAGCTTCAGCCCACCTCGGATGTCCACGTGATGACTGAGTGACAAAGCGTGGCAGGCTGCTGTTTGTGTGTTCTGGTGGTAGGGTTTGAGGTTGAGGTTGCTGGACAGCCTGTTTCCTAGACCTGGTGCTCTGAGGTGGGGGGAAGTTGGAGAGAATGTTGGTGTGGAGTTCAAAGAAAACATATGCTGATGTCGATACAGTTTGAAATCACATATGCTGATGTCAAAACAGCTTGAAATTTTTTTTTTTTTTTTTTGTTGAAACAAATAAACAAACACATAGCTGCCAACTTTACGAAATTTTTCTGGAATTTCCCTTATTTGGAAATTGTTTCCCAAATCCCTAATTCAGTGAAGAAATCCCAAATTTCAAACTTTTGTGTAAAAATGTGGGTTTTAAGAAGTCATTTTTTGAATAGGGCTGATACAGCCTTGCAAAATAAAGCCCAAGTGATGTTATGTGAACATTAACAGTGATATCCATATCATGTACAGGCATGTCTTTTACCCCACATTTGTCAGCTGAAACATAATGATAAGAAGGTTTGAAATGCTTTCAGTCAAAAGTTTTGGCTCCAGAAGGTTGGCAGTTGTGCAAGCAAACAAGCAATTTGACTTTCAAAAACATGGAAGTGCATACAGAGAGGTTTGTACATATGCGTACATACATGTTTCATCTTAGGCCTGGTTACACAGTTGTAAAAAACATTAATGAATCCTCTGATGTTAATTCATAACAACTGCTGAATCTTTGCGTCAGATTTGCATTCTTAAGGGTGTGAACATGGCTGAGAGAAAAATCAAACTATATAGAAATGAATCAGCAAGCCAAGCCTAAGAGATTAGAAGGTATTTTTTTTCTGGTCTATATTATATTACACAGTAAGGGAGAGTGGGGTATATTATAGAAAGGTGGATCACATATAGGAGCGGCTTCCACACAGTGGATGGCCCAGTTATGATGACAGAGAAAAGTGTGTGTGTGTGTGTGTGCGCGCGCGTGTGTGTGTGTGTATGCATGTTGTGAACATAGGGGGATATAAGTGCATGTATGCTTTCATTTTACACACTGTACAAGTGAATGTTTGTTGATTTTTCCTTCTTTCTCAGTTTCTCATTGAGTCCTTTATGGTTTGGCACATATGTGTGAGAGCATGCTATGAAAATGATTCTGGGAAGAATGCTAATTAATTTGCATGAAATAGCTCCACACATACACTTTGTCATCCCATAGGTGGCTACAAATTAATGAAAAAGGAAGAATTTTTAACAGTTACAGTATGAAGCTCTTTTCGACAATTCCCAGAAATGGTGAAATGTTCCTTTTATCTGATGATTTTTTTTTTTAATCATTACTATGTCATGCGCAAATAGGGGTATTATTTTTGTCATATACCAGTGGGGGTATTGCAGTATTACATACAAATGTGGATTTTACTATATCGCAGATCAGTAGGGATATTACAGTGTCAAACTCAAATGGCCATTTTGGGTATTACGCAGATGGGGGTATTACTATATCACATAGAAATGGGGGCATCACTATATTGCGTACAAATGAAGGTATTAGGATATCACATACAAATGGGGTTAGTACTGTATTACATACAAACGGGGTTATTACTAAATCACAAATTACACAAAATGAGGTATTACCATATAACATACGGGTAGGGGTATTACTGTATGTGGTATTACTATAACACTGAATATGGTTATACATACAAGTGGGGGTATTACTGTATCACATGTAAATGTGGATATTGCTTAATCACATACAAATTGGTGTATTATTGTATCGCAGCAATGGATGTATTACTATAATAATACTAATGAGTGTTACCATATCACATACCAATGGGGAATTCTTATTACACAGAGGATATTGCTATATTACAAAACAAATGGAGTATAACTATATCACATGAAATGAAAGTGTCACTGTATCACATACAGAGAGTAGTAATACTACATCACATAAAAAATCAGGGTATTATTATATTCCATACAAATATGGTATTACTACCTCACAAAAAAAAATTGAGGTTTAACTTTGTGCGTACAAATGGGGTATTACTATTTTAGATACAAATGGGGTATTACAGTATGACATACAATTTGAGTACAACTATATCACATACAACATATAGTTGCTCATTCAGATAGGGATTGTATTATACCGCGTACAAGTGGGAGTATTACTATATCACATACAAATTGGGGTGTAACTATGTCAGATACAAATGGGGATATCACTGTGTGACACCTACAAATAGGGTTTTACTATATTACCTACACGATGATGGCACTGTTATATACAATATGGAAGTATTATATCCAATGTGAATGGTGCTATTGTCATACCCATTAAAAAAAAGGGGTATCAATATATCACATATGCATGGAGGGGGGAGGGTATTAATATATTATGATACTGAAAATTCTGTACAAGATAAACCTGACGGAGTGGCTACCTGCAGTGAACAAAGGGCATTAAAAACTATCTCATGGAAAGGATCTGCGTCAACACCAGGTAGTCTGACAGAGGTCGCAGGAGAAAGAAACAAGGCAGTGGTTCAGCTTTGTTTTGGAATCACAGAAGTACTTCTCCTGATCATGGAGTCCTGTTCATTCCCGCCGATAGGTGACAACCCACATCCAGCTTTGCTAGACGTGAACATGTTGATGTCGACAATGGGCACATTTGGTGAATTTAAAAGAAATGTTGTATGAAAAAGGACCTTTGAGCTTGAAAAGCCCATGAGACTGTTGTGACTTAAGGATTAGAAAACCTCTTTATATGAGACTGTTAACTTTAGGATTAATTAGAATGGTTAACTTTAGGATAAATTAGAAAACCTGTTTATATGAGACTGTAACTTCAGGATTGAGAAAATCTCTATTTTTTTTTTTTTTGGTGTGTTCTGTCGGATAGGACAGCCTTTCCCTCATTTCCAGCCCTGTTTTCAAGGTCACAGGTATCAAAGACATTATTAACACAGCAGAGGTGTTACGCAATTTTGCTTAATACTTCGACTAAAAGTGATTTAAAACTTCACAATCTTTTATTCTTGTTTTGCATGTTTTGATATCGTATGGCACAGAGAGGTTGCACAGCGTTTAAAGTCCCACTCTATATAAGTCTCCATTGTTATTATTATTAGTAATAGTAGTATATATATATATATATTTTTTTTTTAAAAACTAGTTTTGACCAGGGAATCTACATTCAGAAACCCCTCATAGAAGTACATCGATTTTGGCACCCATGTTTTTGTACGGATGTTGGCCAATTTTCACATAAGACCTATAATTATGCTCCGGATGTGAAGCATGATCATCCATTCAGTGCACGCATCAATACAGTGCACAGTTTACACCATGCTGTGACAGGGTGCTCTGGTATAGTGACATTTATGTTTTTAGTATGTTGAGTAAACAGCTGTAAATGGCAGCTTGATACACATTGAAATGAATGTGTTTTGTGTTTAATATCCTTGTATTAATGGATGAAACAGATTTTTTCTTACAACCAAAGGGTTCACCCTCTATTCTAAAGCATTTTGTAATCCAAAAATTATGGTAGTTGAAATGATTACCTTCTTTAATGTATCTCTCTCTCTATCTCTTTATTTATCCACATGTGGAGTGAAGGTTATTTTGGGGTCCAAGTTATTTTCTTTTTGACAAAGATGAAAAATGAAAAGAAACTGTGCCAGAAAGACCACAGAATTCTTTCCGTGTTTTTTTTGCTTCTTTTAGTTTTAATCTCTTTTGAATGTTTGTAAGTGTACATGTGTTGACATGAGTGAGTTTATTTGTTTTTAGTATGTTTGAACAGTCTACTTTAGTTAAGTCAAAGATTATTGGCAGAGATAATCAAAATCATTCATTCAAAGTTTGCTTTGCAATTTATCTGACTGTTCTGAGCTTGGAGAAAGGAGGACTTAGGATATTGTTGTGGTTAGTAAATGAACTTGTATGAGACATTGGCTTGAAGTGTTTGTTTTCATGCATTTATAGTTTTATTCAGTTTGATTTGTGAGGGGAAGACATTTATCAGTGTTTTTAGATTTAAGAATTAGCCTGTTGCCAGCAATTCTGGAACGTCTTTACTTTTATGGGGAAAATAGTTTTCCTTTGATCAAGCCTGTACTGAACTTTGTGGTTTTCTGTCCCTCTCTCCTCCTTTTTTTTTTTCTTTGTCGTCCCTCTCTCCTCCTTTTTTTTCTTCTTTGTCCTCCACTCCCACCCTAACCACCGTCCCGTTCCCGCCTTTCTCATTTCAGTTTTAGAGACTTTAACATTCTTGTTTACATACAAACCTTTAAGCTTAAAAAAAAAAAACCTTTTGTATACATACATACATATATTTGGTTGTTTCTGAGTGTAAGACAGCTTATTCCGCAAGACTATTTTTTAAATGAATATGACATTTTGTTATTTAGAATTTCAGGATTTTTTTTTTATCTGTCTTTTGTGATTGCAAGAATGTGTGCCAAAAGGTCTGTATTTTTTCTGTAGCCTGAACATGGCAATGGCATTGTCATCTGTAGTTGGAGATGTCTTTCAAAACAGAACTTTGCTTTGCTTGTCTTAACCCCACACACCCATCTTTCCCTTTACACCTTGCTCTTCCTCTCTCTGCCCCTCTTCCATCCAGTCCCACATCTGTCCAACCACCATCTCTTCCATTGTGTCTCTTAACGCTCAGATATTGCTGGTCAGTGACCAAGGACCAGGCTGAGAGTTTGTCTTTGCTGTACATGAGCACTGTATGTATGGTTGGCTGGTGTTACTTCATGAGAGTGTCGTCAGTGTTGTTCGGTTAGTGGCCATTTGTGATTGTGCTCTCCGTGTATGATTACCTAGCGCAGTTGAATGAGAGTATGATCAGTATTGTTTATTAAGTGAACTTGTATTTGTATATATATGCCTGTTTACTGGAGTAAATTTGAAGCCTGCCAATTGTTATGCTTTCCGCTTATTGTTTGCCATGTCATAGAAATAGTATGTGAGTGACAATTTTGCTTTCTATCATGAAGAGACATAAGTATATAAATAAATCAATTTATTCTACAGAGGCAGGTAAAACATGAAAACTGCAACTTCAGTGCATCCTTGCTCTCTTGATAAGTGTCACTGCAAAGTTTTAGATAAAGGATGCAGATTGATGTCTTAGACTGTATCAAGATGAAACGGGCAATTCAGGCTTTGTGTGGTTCACTTGTTTTTGAATTAGCCAAACTGACAGTATGCTGTCTTTCTGGTATTACAGTGGTTTTAGCTTGGAAGACAATAGCATACAGTGTGTGGAAATGTCAGCATATCGCACTGTCCTGGTTGTTACGATAGACATACGAACAACAGTGATGCTACCAAGAGTTCATCACCACATTTCAGTATGAAATGGTTGGTGGTCACCCATTGTCTCCCCTGTTTGTGATGTTGTATGGTAGCTATGGGTAGTCTGTTGAAACAAGCAAACGTCCAGTATTTGATAAGATTGTTTGAAAAGAGATGGGCACCACCACGCACTTTTGGTATTACCTACTGAAATACTGTGATGACCATTCCAGTCTCAGCATCCCTGTTTATGTGTCTGTCCAGGCACATGTGCATCATGTCTGCCCTAGTGTGAGGTGTGTATGTGTTAATTATTTGGGGAGTACAGTAACCCCCCCCCCCCCCCCCCCCTGCCCCCTCACTTTTATTTTCGTAACTTTCATTTCTGGAAAGCAGTTAGTTCAGTTTTTACCTCCATGCGCTTTCCTTCATCAAATGGATATTTTTTCAGCCTTGACATTTCCTTTTCATCACATTTGACCGTTACTGCAGCATCACACGGCTAGTTATGATTTGTCCTTTTCTCTTTCGTCACACGGACGGTTCTTCTTTGTTCTGTGCCCTGTCTTTGCCATTTACTCCTTCATCACATGGTCAGTTCTGTTTCGTCCGTTTGCTCATTTATTGCATGGACATTTCTGCTTCGTTCTTTACCCCTTTGTCACATGACGGATAGTTCTACTTTGTCCTTTAGTCCATCATGGTCAGTTCTACTGTTTCTTTTATTCCCCCATCACATGGACAGTTGTGCTTTGTCCCTTAATCCTTCATCACATGGATAATTCTCTACTTTGTTCTTTACTTTTTCATCGCTTGGGCCGTTCCACTTTGTCCTTTTCTCCTTCATTTCATGGACAGTTCTGTTTTGTCCTTTATTCTCCTTCGTTGTCCTTTACTCCTTCATCTCGTGGGCGGTTTGTTTAGTCTGTTTCTTCTTTATTACTTAGTTCTGCTTTGTCCTTCACAGTTTTACTTTATCCTTGACTCCGTCATATAGACAGTTCCTTTTTGTCTTTTGCTCCCCCATCACATGGGCAGTTCTACATTTCCTTTATTCCTTCATCACATGGGCAATTCTACATTGTCCTTTACTCCTTCATCACATGGGCAGTTCTGTTTTGTCCTTAACTGCTTCATTACATGGATATTTCTATTGTGTCCTTTTTGTATTCATCATATGGACAGTTCTGTTTTGTCATTTCCTTCTCCCTTTTCATGGACAGCTCTGAGTTTGTTCGTTTTTTTTCTTTTTCCTCCCTTCATTATGGGGGACAGATCTGTGTCTCTTTCTCCTTCATCACATGGACCATTCTACTTTGTCCTGTTCTCCTTCATTGCATGGCTTCATCACGCAGATGGATCTGCTTCATCCTTTACTCCCGTCATACGGAGAGTTCTGCTTTGCCATTTCTACTTTGACCATTTGTCTGCTTATACAGTTGTATTCCTGCTTTTTTTTATTTCAGTTATATACCAATATCTTGTTTGTCATTTGTCAGGTGAATATGCAAAGCATCGATCTTCAGAGCATGATGACTTGTTCTTTAGATTTCATAGGCATAGCGAAGCGGGGGATCCACCTCTTCGTCAGAGTCTGTGGTAGCTTCTTGTACTGAGCACACATCATTTAGCGGGTTTATGTTCTCCTACAGTGCGCTTGCCA
Organism: Conus canariensis; assembly: GCA_033310375.1. NCBI lineage: Eukaryota > Metazoa > Mollusca > Gastropoda > Neogastropoda > Conidae > Conus > Conus canariensis. The sequence continues at coordinate 56,852,974 of CM065718.1, read as the reverse complement.
TGTGAATGTTCTTGGAAATTACAGGACAACCACCAGAGAACTCAGAACTTGGAAAACTTTTATTCAATCAAGGACTGATCAAGATTTTAGGTGGAGTCTATTCTTCCTGTCTGCCCTTAGAGAGAGGAGTGTTGAGGGTATGTCTATGGATGTGAAGACTGTAATCTTCTTATTGAGAATGGACATTTTACAGACTCCTTCACTTCAAAAAGTTTTCTCTTAATTTAAAGATTATCTCATTTTAAGGACATCCTTAAAAGACTGAAGAATTTCTGTCTTTTAAGAGTTTTAAAGACCTTGTAAGTGGAACATTTTTTTGATTGAACTAGTAGCCTTCTGAAAAAGCCTTTCTCCATTTTAAACTCTTGCTGATTTTTGTTTATTTCTGTTTATAATCGATTTCCCAGTTAAGTCCCATCTTGTTAAAGATGCCCTCCTTTAAAGACAGGGAGACACTTAAAAAAAAAAAGAATTTGAGTTTGTACTGGACTGATGTCACAGCAAAGACTCCCTCTTGTACAGACTCACTCATTTAAAGACTCCCATCCCATAAGGATTGTCTCCCTTTAAAGACTTTTTTGCTTTAAAGACACCCTCCGTTTAAAGACTCCCTCTATTACAGACTTCCTCCTTTGAAGACTCCTTCCTTTAAAGGCTTCCCTAAAAAAAAAAACTAAAAAAAACTCCATTTAAAAGATTCCCTTCCTTTAAAGACTCCCCCTTAAATTCTTTCTCCCAGTTAAAACTCCCTCCATTTACAGATTTCCCCTCCCTTTAAAGACTCCCTCTTGAAGACTTTCTCCCAGTTAAAACTCCCATTTACAGATTTCCCCTCCCTTTAAAGACTCCCCCTGAGAGTCTTTCTCCCTGTTGAAACTCCCTCCGTTTACAGACTCCCTCCCATTAAAAATGCTCTCCCAATATAGTTTCATTCCTTCAAAAAAAAACTTCTGGACTATTTTTCATTTTCTCTGTACTCGATTGACCTCCCAGTGAAAATTCCGGGCTTCTAAAGTGGTTTTTTTTTGTTTTGTTTGTTTTTGTTTGCATTTTGTTTGTTTTGCCTGCTCAAGCATTTTTGTTGTTGTTGTTGCTGATCAATGAGAATGAGGATGATGAAGATGATACCACAGATTTCCATTCCGGTCTGAGACTGCATGACAGGGCTGTACTCAACGCTTCCTTTCATAATATATCCCGGCATCAACCAGGCCCAAGAGATAGAGACACCTGCAGTGTTGGTCCGGAAATTTGAGCAACACTCTCAGAGACGTATCCATTAAGTGGATGAAACTCGACTGTGTAGTCCCAGTCTTCCGAACTGAGCCCGTAGCAAACTCAACTTTGGGTAGGAGCCAGTTGGGGCAGAAAAATCCCACATGACTCTGATGGGAATCGAACCCACGACCTTTCAGCCGGGAGTCCGCGACGCTAACCACTTCGCCACGGCGGCTGGTGCTCGAGCTTTTTTTTTTTCCTCCTGTATTCAACAGTGACTTCCCAGTAATGATTCCCTCTTTGTGAAGACTTTTTCGCTTTGGACATTTTTGCCCCCTTTATTCTACATTGACAGCCCATAAGGGACTCCCCATCCTCACCCCACCTCCACCTCCAACCTTCCCTACCCTGCCTGCCGGCCCTCTACAGCACTCCTATGAAGACTTAAAAAAAAAAAAAAAATTATTGAACAATATTTGTGTTCTCTAGTCTATCACTGGACGGACCTTCCAGCAAAATCTCCAGTAAAATCTTCCATTTCTTTACAGATTCTGAGTTTACAAGACGTGTTTTTCAGTGGCATGTTTCTGTTTTTCTGTACAAGGCGTCTGTTTATGTAGAGACTCTGTCTTTAAAAGACTTGGTTTCCAGTAATATTTCCTTTTCTTTGGTATGAAGTCTGACCTCCCAGCTTCTACAAACCCAGCTTTTGAAGACTTAAGGAGGCTGTCAATGAAGGGTTCCATTGTTGTGTATTTCTGTCTCAGTGTTCCGCCATAAGTTCTTCCGGTGTCACGTCATGCTTAGAAATCATGAGCAGTTAAAACATGTAAAAGTTTACCATCATGGCAAATGGATTTGGTTTTGCAGGATCCGTTACTATACAGCAGATACCTGTGTTTTCCCTATTCCAAGTATTACATGCTTTTATTGTTAAGATATTGTGATTTGCTAAGCTTTTAGCGTTCCATTTGTGAAAGAAGACTTGCAAATTAGGAGTGATGTAAAACCTTGAAGTATGTGTGATCTGATCAGCAGGTTTGGAAAGATCATGCAGTTTTTATAACACACAAAGACCAACTGTGTGTGGTTGCAAGTGTTTAGTGACCATGCCATTCATTGTTACTATCAAAGCGCTGGACCGTTCTTTGTTTTTGTTTTTCTTTTTTGTGTGTGTATGTTTCGTACTTGCCAGTTATTTGTGAGCATAATCACAAGGAACAAAGGGATGTGTACCTTTTTTTTGTATAATATTTTCGATTTTTGTTTTCTTTATTATTTTCTTTTATAACAGATGTGAAGAAAAGTGGGCAGCCTCATTTTTTTTTTTTTTTTAAATAAATAGGTCAACTTTTACCTATGGCATGTTAAAAATACATATGTGCATGTTTTCTGTTGGTATACTATCTTCTTGTGTGGAGCATTTGTCATTAGTAAAACTTTAAAAAGTATGATGTTGGTCTCTTGTGTAAAACTTTGTTTCCCACCTGTCTGCTTTACTTTTAGAGTCAAGTACTACTGATAACGAACATTTGTCAATGACCTACGCTTGAGCTGGGATGTAGCACAGAGTGCTTTATAGCAGACAAGGAAACAAGCATGTACATACATGTGGATGGCAGAACCATTCATGCACATGCACACAGATAGTGAGAATATAGAGGGAGATGATCAGTGCTACACCCAGTACGCGATAAAGACATATCTTTGTACAGACTTGCCCCACTCATGCAGCCAAACCAGCTTCCAATTTTTAAAAAAAAATCTAAAAAACACTTCCTCATCACAGTTGCCCGTCTTGTCCTTTCCTGTCTGCTTTCAATAGTTTAAGTTTTCCTGTTCTGCCCCCACCATCTCTCTGTCTTGTCTGTCTCACTCTCTCTCACACCACACACACACACACACACTCACACATGCACACACACACACACACACACACACACACACACACACACACACACACACACACATCACACACACACACACACACACACACACACACACACACACACACACACACACACAGTCCATCTTTCTCTCTTTGTCTCTGTCAGTCCCTCTCTGTCTCTGTCTGTCTGTCTGTCTGTCTCTCTCTCTCTGTTTCTCAGATTCCATACGGCTGTAGCATGTGGAATTAAAGTAGTTTCAGCAGACAATTTTATAAAAACCAGTTTAGGACCAGCTTCCAGGGAAATGAGAAATAAAAAGGACTGCAAAAGTCAGGAGATCAACAGTACCATAGAGAAGGATCTGAGCATGAAAAAGAAGCTTCAACCAAAGGATGGACTTTCTCCCTTAAGTAAGACACATGTCAGAACATAATGGGAGCGGTCATGAGGGTGTGTGTGTGTTTCCTTATGTGAATTATTTCTGTGAGATAACAGAGGATTCAGTGGCACCTGTAGCAGAATTGAAGTTGAGTTGCTGGTTTGTACTGAACATGTGCAGATAATTGGCAACCAATTGAGTGTAAAAGGAAGCCCTGATATGGCCACTTGTGGTAGGTTTGGCAATGAACAATATGAATTCAACTAAATGGAGAGAAACGAGAAGGCTGCTGATTGGATATTCCTCAAACCATTGTTCCCAACTGGTTCATACGTTGAAAATTACCATTTCAAATGCATGAAAACATACATGTCTGCATTAAACCCCATGCAAGCATACCTGTGCTTCATGCGCATGTGTACATCATACACACATATCAAATTTTGTTAACTGGTGTCTTCCTTGACATAAAAACTCAAATGGAAAAGGAGAACGAGGGGAAATGAAGGAAATGGGGAAGTGTTTATGCATTGGGGATGGATTGAGAGAGGGGTGTTTCAGAAAATTATTAAGCTGATTTATCATTTATACATTTGTGGCTGTGCTCCTTTGGTCAACTGGAAATATGAGAAATAGTGGTGACTTGACTTCCTGTAAAAAAAATGATACATCACGTGTGTGTGTGTGTGTGTGTGTGTGTGTGTGTGTGTGTGTGTGTGTGTGTGTGTGTGTGTGAAGTCAAGTCAAAATTATCTTTATTGAGGATTAAAGAATAAGCTTTACACTTATATATATATATTTATATTGTGTGTGTGGTGTGGTGAAGTTTCCTGCATTGCGCTCTCTGTCCCCCCCCCCCCCCCCCCCCCCACCCACCATACACACACACACTAAATTAATTCATCTATGAATGTTTTCAAATAGGCCAACAACATCATCGTAAGAACAGAAAAAAACGAAAGACGCCCTCAGACATGTAGCATGTATGTTGAACTTGAAGATCTATTCCCTAACAGGGTCCATAGTACGGAAGTTCCTCAACTCCATTATACTGTGTCTTTCAGTTTCTGATCCAGGGAAGACATTTCCTTCATCATCATGTGTAAAGAACGCTGAATGTTGCAAACCTCCAATGTTGAATTGACTGAGGACAAAAAGGTCAATTTTTTTACATTAAATCCCTGAACAAAAGGTTGGAAGGTGTGCTATGTCATGCACGATCCCTGGCCAAGGACAGTTGCAGTTATGTGCAAGCGTTCACTTAAGGCTGGGGCAGGGGGACTGGAGGAAATGGGAGGCTGTGTGTGTGTGTGTGTGTGTGTGCATGCGTGCATGCGTGTGTGTGTGCGTGCGTGCATGCGTGTGTGTGTGTGTGTGTGTGCATGCGTGTGTGTGTAGAGGATGGATGGAGAGGGTGGGGAGTGGTTGGTCCGTTCACTGTCCAGACCTGACATGGATTGCAGGATCTGTGAGGAGCGTATCCCATGTTCTGCATGGTTCACTTGCACGTTTAAAGTTCAGGAGCTAAAATCTAGTGTAGTGGATTAAAACCCTGGTGGAACTAGATGGGCGATGTGTTGGGCTGGATTTTTTTTTTTTTTTTTATAATGGTCTTGGTCAAGTCTGCTCGTTTTGCCTTAGATCTGCAGAGACATTTGTGAAAGCGCCTACAGAGATACACGTCGAGGCACGCCCAAATCTACCTAGACCCTCTTCTTCCCATCATCCACACACATGTACTCTTTCACTCACTCATTTTCACACTCACACACACACACACACACACACACACACACACACACACACACACACACACAACACACACACACACACACACACACACACACACACACACACACACACACACAACACACACACTTACACGCACGCACACACTGACTGACTGACTGAAACCAATCTATTGTCAGATTAACTCTTAGTTGTACTGACATTCAAGAAAATATGAAAATCTGTATTGCTCTCAGATGAGTATTATACTTAATTATGTATTGTTTTTGTGCATGCTCTGTTTGTTTTAGATCACAAGTGTCATTTACAAGCATTGAATATTCTTTTATTTCCATGGGTGCATTATGATTTAATTCAATAATTAGAAATATAAGTGGTAAATACAGGCAATACACAGGCAAGATAGTGAACATATTGATTTGAACATGACCGTAGTTTTTCTCAAAACTCATGGCTCTTGGACTGGTAGTTCATCACGTACTGGCCTGGCTGGCATTGCAGTTGAAAGCATCGCTCTCTTTGTCCAAGCGTAGTGGGTGCAACTCCCACGGAAGATAGCATGGCTAGAGACATTTACTTTTCAGATTCAAAATCCGTGCAGACACCAATCTAATCCCTTCCAAGTCAAGTGGATGAGACTTTGAACCAAAGTCACATGTATGAAAACGTGCCTTTGGGGAAAAAAGGGTTTCATAGAAAAGTAGGTAAATTATGTACCAGTAGGATAGATAATTCCACCCTCTCTCTCTCTCTCTCTCTCTCTCTCTCTCTCTCTCCCCCCCCCTCTCTCTCTCTCTCTCTCCACCGACCAAAGAAAGAAAAAACAAAGAATGCATACTGGTGTATTTTTCAGACATTCTGCGCGAAGACATATTGTGGCTGCCTTTCTGGTCACATAAGCAAGATTCTTCGCTAATGGTGAATCTCAGATTTCTAGCTGTAGAACAAAAAAGGAAGGCTGCTTATGTTTTATGTAACTATTTTCTGAAAATGGAGAAGTTAGCTGAACAAAGAGGCAAGACTACCCTTCCCCCTCTTTGATCTGTGCCGTGTTTGAAAGTGAAATTAACATGGTTGAAAACGTTGCTTAATGATATTCTCTTTTTCTACATATACAAGAAATCCAGTATATCATTTCGTTCCTCATTGCTTAATTTTCTTGAAGAAGTAGATGGTGTTAGGGTGAGAGGGTGGAAAGCTTTTCCACAAGTATACAAACCAGTCTGTCTCATGCTCTCTTTGCAGGGAAGACTTGGTGCAGCCCTGCAGCCTTGCACACTGCCACGTATCAAACTCCAGGGATTCCGTCACAACCTGGGAACCCATGGGGACCGGAGAGTGACGCCGCTTTCCAGGCCACCCAGGGGTACAATGCGTTAGCTGTAGGCTACCCAGAGGACAGCGGGTATAGCTATCCACAGCCCAGGAATATGTCTGGGTCCAGACCTCTGTACTCCTGTGCACTGTGTGGCAAAGGGTTCATCTTTAAAGAGCACTATGAAGGGCACATGAACGTTCACAACAACATCAAGGCGTACAAGTGTCCCTACTGTCCCAGGGAGTACGCCTACAAAACCAGCCTGCGCTTACATGTCAACCGCGCTTGTAAGAAGGCGCCCAGGTCATGATTCTTCAACGTTTGCCGAAGAACATCTATCAAGAAACACTAGATTCCGCAATTTTGATTCATCTTTGACTCCAGCAGAAATATGGAGGATTTCAGACAACAGTGATAAATCGTTTGACTGCACATGACATCTGGATTACGAACAAAACACAAATATAAGAATGTCTCTTAAACCATGTGCAAAACAGTGTACGTAGCATTGCAAATTCGACAAATTTATTATCAAAATTCATTAGCAAAGCCCTCGTTTAGCAGCATTTTCCCATTTTTTTTGTTCTGTACAGAGCTCTTTATATCCAGAAATCTGACTGCCAATATACTAGCTTTTTACAGTGGCGTTCATATCCAGAAATCGGATTTCATGATTGTTGAAATGTTGGTGATGGGACAAAAAGTGAGTCGAGAGCAGAAAGCAGAAACCTTTCATTACTCGATCCATCATCCTGCCCCTCGTCTCAGAGGATGCAGCAGCTAGCTTGGCAGGGACGTCCACAGGTCTCTGACCTCAGTCTCACACAACATGGCATGCTGGCCATCCAGGACTTTCTGTGTCTGCGTCCCGAGTCTCCATCATCAAACGTTCCCTGCAGGAGAGACAGGGGCATTAAGCTCCACTGCAGTGCATGACTGCACCATGTCACTCTGTCGTGTTTTATCAACTGTAAGCCGAAGTTCCAGTTTGCCTGTGCTTAAGATGATTTTGTGGCCAGGACAATACCTTAGTTGTGTATTCTTTGTACAAAGACAGGACAGAAACGTACTTTATTCTTAAAACAAGTAAAGTAAGGAAGAGAAACGTCTACCTTCATGTACAGAGCGTACCTCTGGATGTTTAAGAAACGTTAATTTAATTAATAAATGAATCCCTTTTGAAAAAAATGCATTGATCTCACTGCATGAAAAAAAAAAAGTTTGCATTTCATTTAAAAAAAAAAAGTGCTGATGTACTTGCATTGTAAATGTGAGCTTACCTGAGCTCATAACGCGGGGACGGTCTGCGGTATGTGTCCTGGACTTTTATGCCAATCAAACTTGAGCTTGAAGACACAGGTCCTGATCATGACTGCAAGTCGTGTTTACAATTTCACCACCATAGCATGGTGCCTAAAATGATGTGAACTTGTTTATGGCGCTTCTGAACATAAAATATCCAGGTGAGATAAATTTCACGACGACTTACTGAATAGCTATAACAATTTAGTCAGTTTTAACATTTGTCTGTTGTCAGGCATATTGTCTTTAAAAAGAATACATTGTCTTTAGAAAAATAACATGTTGAGCCTGGCTTAAAATTTGTGTGCTTGCTTATGCTGTGACTCACATTACCTCAGTTTTGGTTTCCAGTCAAAGTCTACGCAGATGGTGAGTTCATGTCAAGGTCACCGGTGTTAAAAGGGTAATTGGGATAGTTGGTGTAGTGGTGGCATCCTCTAGAGGGGGAACGCTCACCCACTCTGACTCAGTGACTAAGCAGTAATCGTTATCAGCATGGCCTTAGTAAGTGGTATCCATCGTCTATATGATCAGAACAGGCACCAGTGGACACTACTGAAGTAACTATGCTGTAGTGCAGTGTCTCCTCCGGTAGGTTGTCTCCAGACAGCTTGATACTGATTTCTTCCTGTGGACTGCAGGTGTTTGAGCTGTGACCGTACAGACCGGACATGAGCTTCATGGGAGTGTCTTGGAGGATCAGACATCAATAATGACTATAAAAGAGAAGAAGAAGAAGAGGGGGAGGAGGAGGAAGTAGAAGAAGAAGAAAAGTACAGAAATAGAAATGTAAATGATTCCAGTTGCATCCACGGCAAAGCAAGTGAAATATCAAAGGAGATGAACATACTGTTCTTGAACTGTGTCAGGAACAACGTAATGCAGGTTTCACACTGGTCACACCTCTCTTACCCATTTCACTGTCAGTGTCATAGCCCAGTGATGACACAGACCCCTTTCAGGGTCTTCACCATGTGTAAAAGAAACAGTGTCTCTACGTTAATGCGAAAAACAAACAAAAGACAAACAGACACATTCTATAAACAGCAAACAAAAATCCATAATACAGTGATTTCCATATCGTTTTTAAAGCGGATACAAATATGGTGGGTCTGCCAACGATTCTGCTTTGCTTGTTTTTATCAAATTTTAAAGAGTTAAAAACAAATCGTGAAGAAGATCATTTCAGTGGAACAAAAAGTACGTAAAAGCTACCATATTAGTTAATAGCATTGCAGAATGGATGGTGGTTAAAGTCTCGCTACCAGATTGGCCTATTCTCTCTCTCTCTCTCTCTCTCTCTCTCTCACACACACACACACACACACACACACACACACACACACACACACACACACACACACACACACACACAATGTTCTATTGTAAGATGAGAACCATTTGTAAGGGCTCTCTAGAACAAACGGTAGAAGGTAAATGAATGAACATCAAGTGAAAACAAGTCAAAACAAAGGAAAAAAACCCCCCAGTGAAAACAGATTTAAAGAAATTGATAGAAAAGAGGAAACTACTAGCACTGACTTCTCAGAAGGGGAGGTTACAGTTTATACTGAAAGACGATGAGGCAGTCTGTCAGAAGAAAAAATATGATAAGACTTTCTCAAACAAACAGACAGAGGTAAATGGGCCATGAAAGCAGCACAGTAAAGAAAGATAAGAAAACGAACGAAAAAGGCAGTCTAACAGAGTGAAGAAAGAGGAAACTAGAATCATAACAATTACCACAAGACAGGGATGCCGTTCAGATTGAAAGAGACCCTTGGCATTCCCTTGGGAACTCTCTCAACCGCTCTTACCTTCAAATAAGTTCTTTGAGATGTATCCTTTACGTGGAACTGATCAGTATGAAACGATGTTCTTGTTGAGTGCTGGGACTGACCAGACTTTCAACTCTGGGTTTCAACGTGTGCACGGTTCTGGTGTAATCAGTCCTTGTACGATTCAGCCGTTGGCTGGGCAATAAACAGCCAGACTTGAGGCGGGCAGAGCAATCCACGGCTGTGCTGTTCCTCCGCAAGGGAGCTCACCATGTGATGTCTCGCTTGTATGTACCCTGCATGACTTGTGCACAGATGTGTGGTTTGCGTGTACTCTGCATGATTCTTGGACAGGTTCGTGGTTTGTGTGTACCCTGCAGTACTGACTCTCACACAGACGCATGACTGTGGGACAGAGGTGTGGTTTGTGTGTATACCTGTCGTGACTGTGGGGCAGATGTGTTTACTTTGGGACAGATGCGTGGTTTGTGTGTGCCCTATTTTACTTTGGGACAGATGCGTGGTTTGTGTGTGCCCTGTTTTACTTTGGGACAGATGCGTGGTTTGTGTGTGCCCTATTTTACTTTGGGACAGATGCGTGGTTGCTGTGTGCCCTGCATGATTGTGGGACAGATATGTAGTTTGTGTGTACTTCACATGACTGTGGGACAGATGTGTTGTTTGTGTGTGCCACCTATGACTGGGACCGACATGTAATTTGTGTGTACCGTGCGTGACTGTGGGACAGATGTGTGGTTTGTGTGTGCCCCGCATGACCATTAGACAGATGTGTGGTTTGTGTGTACTTCGCATGATTGTTGGACAGCTATGTGATTTGCGCATACATCATATGACTGCGGGATTGATGGGTGCTTAATGGTTACCCCTAACAATTCTGGGACAGATGTATAATTCATGTGTATACTGTAGGACAGAGGTGTCGTTTGTACGTACCCTGCATGTTTGTGGGACAGATGATGTGGATTATGTACCCCTTACGACTCTCAGATGTGTAATTGTGCGTGGGATAAATGTGTGGTTTGTGTGCATCTCACATGACTATGGGACAGATGTATATATGTACCCTTTGTGACTATTGGACAGATGTGCAGTTTGTGTACACCTACATGACTGTGAGATGTGTGGTTTCCGTGTACCTGCATGACTGTGGGACAGATGTGTAGTTTGTGTGTACCCGTTTTGACTCTTAAGCAAGACCTTTCACACTACTGGTTTATTGTAGAGATTTATAGAACTTTTAATAGTTTGACTGTAGTCCCCTCTCATGAAATCTCTCACAATATTTCAACCCTGATCATAGCTGGTCGTGCGCGAATGTGACCCTTTTTTCCCTCATTCTTTGTCTTTTGCCCCCCCCCCCCCCCCTCTCTCTCTCTCTCTCTCTCCCTCTCCTCTCTCTCTCTCTCAACACCTTCCTCTTCCTTTCTCTCTTTCTTTAATTTTCTTTTTCCTAAACTTCTTTTCTTTCTTGAGTGTTTTTTTCTTTATAGTGAGTTCATTCTGGTCAGAAGGGTGGAGTTGGACTTTGATTGGTGTACAATAATGACAGACTATTCGTTGCGTGTTAATGCTGTTGAGGTTCAGCTTTAGTTCGTGTTGAAAGACATTGTATGCTCCATACAGAGTTTGGCACGATTTGTCTGTATCATTTCTGTTGCTAAAAAAAACGTTAGGCAATTTTTGGTGATTCACAATACATTGATTGTTCTTGGGCAGTGCCTGTTTGTATACCACTACTTGGACCGTTCTGTAGTACAGCTGACCACTCTTGTCTGTATATTGTACGTCTGTCTCCCTGTCTGTTTTTCTTTCATTCTCTCTGGGTCTGTATGTGTATCTCTCTGTCTGTCTATCTTTGTCTCTGTCTGTCAGTCAGTCTGTCTGTCTGTCTGTCTGCCTGCCTGTCTGTCTGTCTCTGTCTCTCACTGTCTTAATGTCTATATGTCTCTGTCTGTCTTCTCTCTGTCTGTCTCTGTCTCTCTCCATGTGTGTGTGTGTGTGTGCGTGTGTGTGTGTGTGTGTGTGTGTGTGTGTGTGTGTGTGTGTGTGTGTGTGTGTGTGCTTTGAATAGATGACTGTACGGAAATATTACGTGGAGGCCAAGGGGAAAAAAATCCTTCATCATGATGACAGTGACTTACCACAGATTTTATTCAAAAAAAAAAAAAAAAAAAAAAGAAAGAGGAAGGGGATTGAAAAAGCATATAATAGAAGAGGGCGTCAACGCAAATTGAAAGTCTCAAGTGGTAACATACGGGTAAGCATTAAATTCTGTCTTGAGAACAAAACTATTGCTTTTTTGTTTTTAAATCTATCGTGCACAGCCTTCTGAATCCCCAATCCTGGCACCACAGTATGGCTCAGTCTTATCTGCTTTAAAGACCTCAGTGGGTATGTCATCTTCTTGTAAATTAATGCATATTGTGTCAATAGTTAGGCATTTGTTATTGTTGGTTTTTGCTGGACTTGAAGTTTCCCCCTATTTGATGAGAGCCTTCAAAAGGCCGCGTGTATTCCTCTGGGCAATTGTGATTATTAATGTTTTTTTTTTTTTAAATCAAGCATAGGCTCCTTTCCATATAATCATTAGTGTTAAAAATTTGCCGCCAATTCTTCCATACTGTTTCCTCACTGAGTTATCACTGTGAGTGTCGGTCACACCCACTCTTCCTTCCTGTTTCCTGTCTGTGTTAACTGTGTGGGTGTCCTTTTCATCCACTCCTCCATCCTGTTCGGCGATGATCCTGTGCCTTTTACTTTTGGCGCGCAACATGTGATCATAATTCTCCCTCACAGAGCGACGAACAGCAAGCTAGAAAAACACAATCAGTATCTTTTAGAGAGTGCGACGATCTCCGCAATGTCCTGCTGCAATAATGTCCTTTGCAGCACACGGAACAGATCTGGATCCGGATCAGTAGTGGCCAGAACCATATCGGTCATTATGACACGGAAATTAGGGGAACGCAGCGAAAATATACCAGATAGATAGGGAAGGGTGTGGAGGGGACGGGGGAGGTGGGAGGGGAGGGGCATGGTGGGGAAGAGGGAGAGGTAACATGCTTGGAATCTGCAACTGCTGATGAAATGTGGAGGTAGATGGAGTGTGAACGGGATCTCCTCTCCCAGCTTGTTCCAGGCGGAGATCGTGCGGGGAAAGAATGAGCAGTTCTGTTCTGCACCAGGTAGCCACGAGTGTTGTTGATGACTTACCGAGCAAGAATGTTGGGGATAATGTGATCGGATCGGCAAAGGTAGTAGACCTAATTATTCTGCAGGTCTTACCATAAAAATACATCTTACCATAAAAATACAGTCTTCATACACCTGTCGGGTGGTAAAGCTGGAAACAGCCTTGGACTACTTTGAACATGACAGTGAGTCGCAGGTGCTTCCTGCGGTCTTTCAGTAGGGGAAGTCTGGATCTGGATCTGGATAAATACGTCGCAGGAGCCAATCAACGGCTATAAGCACGACGGAACAGGGAGAGCGCAAAAATAGTTTAAAAATAATTTTAAAAGCCACCACTTTGTTCTGACGATCTTCCACTGGGTTCAGGTCTCACTGAGTAGCCACAACAGGTATCTACAGGTTTAAAAAAGCTGGCTAAAATCTCTAATGCTGTCAAGATGCTAGTAGGCAGGCGATGTTGATCTGCCAAGTGCTGATGTAAATGCACTGGCAGAGTCTGCACTGACGATATCCTCCTCTAGATGATTCCAGTCCATCACTGTCCGCACGAAGAAAGAGTGAGTGTACTGTCTTGTATTACAGACAGGTAGTTGGAAGCCTGTCACAGATTCTTGGGTATGTCGCCCATGCAGCCCGCATCTCTAGACTTCTGACCTCGTTGAATGAAGGGAGCTGCTTGCTGCCGTATTCACTCCAGCCGATGCTCCTGTGTGGAGTCATATTCCAGGGTGGATCGTGTTAGAGTGATCTATGCCAGGCGACGACATCACTGCACTTCAAAACTTTGCAGGGGATGGCCATCTGGTCTGGTGTCCATGGAGGTATTCAGGTTCCCCAGCCACAGAAGAATGCAAGGGCTGAGCAACGATCTGTCTGGTTACCGAGTTATGGTCCTGAAAGAAACTGGACAATATACCATCAGAGATGGTGTAGGTGGCTATGGCTGCTGTAGCGGTACGAGGTACTGCTCATCCATAGCAGCAGACCGGAAGCACTCTTTTAAAGACTGTTCTCCTGCAAAAGAATTACTTCTTCCTTACTCGCCGAAATAAAAGTCTTATTCCAGATTAGACAAAGGAGAGTCAGACACTCGTGGTAGGTTACCGGAAATCAGGTCAATGACAGGGTCGTTAAGGACACACGTTATCTTTCCATATAGAATGGCGTGCAAACAGGAACTTCAGCGATGGGAAACATCGTGAGATCTGTGAAATGTATACTGCTTACTAGAAGTAGAATGAGAGGCAGGAGAAGAAGAGAAAGAAGTGGACTGGCCTTGGTACTTTCTGACATGAAGATAGTTCCCACTGAAACCACCACGCTCTTTGAAAGAATTCTGCATGCCGCATCTTCCCCGTCAGTATGCAGATGTCTGTAGGTTGGGCTGGCTTCACCTGTCTAAAACTTGCAGAAAATATTGAGTGGTCGCCCGTGTGAGCTACTGGTTTCCTAGGTCTCGCCTCGCGATGGTGCTCGGCCGCGTTACACGTATCTCTAGAATTACTATAACAAAACAATGACTTGGGCCCATAATTTCGGCGTGGCAACCGTTCTGGGGACTAAAACTGCCCGAGGGATGACCAGAAGGAAATCGTAATGGCAAAGTTCTTCCACAGTAGGTTCGCCGATAAATAACTTCGCCTATAATCGCCAACTCTCCTTGGGATAAAGAAGCTCAAATGTTTTCAACTGAAAAAAAAACCCAAGCAAACAACAAACAAATAAAAAAAGAGCTTTTCCGCCCTAAATCCGAAATCGATCGGGCATTATCGTAATTGAGCGCCATTCCTTTCATTTGTTTTCAAACGGTCCCTTGTTCTTTTTTTTTTTTCTCGTTACAAACACACAGGTAGAAATTAACCGTTTAGGAACATATTTCAGGGATGGTGCTCGATCGCGATAAGGGTATTGATCCACTCTCTCTTTCATGAGAGAGAGAGAGAGAGAGAGAGAGAGAGAGAGAGAGAGAGAGAGAGAGAGTGTACACACAAGGCTAGGGTAGAGTTTCAGTTCCTTGTCCTAATATGCAGTCGAACTTCAAACACAAGTGATTGTGTGATTATATTTTCGAAGTCTGACACAAACGTTAACAACACTACATTTTTTTAATTGTGATGATTTTTTGGGTGGGGTGGGTGTGGGGGTTATGGTCAAACATTAACAACACTTCATTAATATTTTTCGTAATTGTTTTGTATGGTCGCATGTTAACAAATTTCATTCATTTTTTTGTGAATGATTTTATTTGCCGAATGTATACAACATTCAATTCATTTTCATGACTGTTTGTATGGCTGCAAATTAACAGTATTTTTTCTCATGACTTATTATGTGGCCAAATGTTTGCAACATTTCATTTACTTTTCTTCATGATTGATTGTATTACCAAACATCAGCAACACTGTTTGTTTTTCTTCATTATTGGTAATTAGGCCAAACGTTAGCAACATTTGATTCATTTCTTATGTGATTGTTTGTATGACCAAACATTAACAACATTTCATTAATTTTTTTTTCATGATTGATTTTATCGCTGCAGATTAGCATTTTTTTTGTCGTGCATTCACCAAACACATCCTCCACCCCCTTTTCCCCACCTCTCCCCCTCCTCCTCAATAGTTTTGATAAAGTCTATAAGAATGGCAAATATCATATACATCACTTTTACCAGTCGGAAGGTCTTCACCTTGTCAAGTAGACGAGGGGTGTGTGTAGACAAGTGTTTGTATGTAATGATGATCAAATTGAATGGTTAATGACTGAATTGATGAAATAAAAATTAAAACCTTCCTTGATGTGCTAGGATTTTGCCATGTAAACATTGTTCAAAACCGGTATGAGTGTGCATTTGGAATCGTTTATCTAACATGTTCAGTACATACCCTGAACACATATGTATCATATCATAAGCAAAATAGAAACACCATAGTTGATTCCAGTGTACTTCCAATTCCAGGACTCTACGGCTCCACCCTTGAAGAAACCCCCCACCCCCAAGGAGATAGCATGTACTCTTCTCCTATCCACAGCCTGGATCCCCCCGTGTCCCTGGACTTCAGATCCTCCGGATGGACGCCCACAAACGCCGATCTCTCGGATCTGTCAGGACAGAGGAGACCCCGTCCCATCCTCCTTTGCGGCAAGTGCGACAAGTCCTTCACCTCGGCCAACGGGCTGAGGAGACACCAGCGGTTGCGCCCACTCCACCCATAGACTGCCCTACACGTGCAACATCTGCGGGAGAGGGTTTCACGACAAGGAGACCCACGAGGGACACATGAACATGCACAACAACGTCAAGGCGTACAGGTGCAGCAAGTGCGACAAGCGATTCATGTACAAGACCAGCCTGTACCATCATGTCCGGAACAGTGTTACGTGCAGAGATGAACTGTCACCGTATTCACAGTGAGAACAAGGGAACCGTACTGTCATGATCCCCTGTGTCAATGACTGATTGTGCAGGGAGAATGGAGGACTGCATGTCCTTGACGTCAGGAATCTGTCCATCGGTCCAGGTGCTGTCTCAGGCAATGTATGTTGAATTTTACCTTCAGTTACACATGTAGAAGCCACCAAAAACACGGTGTTCAGAAGACGACGAAGTGTTGTTGTAGAAATGAATTGTTCAGTATGTTTGTACCGATTTTCAATCTGTGTGATATGCAGCCTCTGTCTGACAATACTTTGGATTTCAAGTAGCAGAGCTAGGCACTCTCGTTTGTCAAACAAAACCTGGACTACCTGACAGTGCCGTTAATCACTCGTGTCCGACAATACCTGGCTTACCAAACAGCTCAACTAACCATTCCTGTAAGTATAATGATACCTGGATTGCTGAACAGTACAGCTAAATACTGCTATTAGTCTGACAATACTTGAAGTACCAAATGGAGCTAACCTTTGTAACTACTCTGATGATGATATAAAATGAACCAAACAGTGCTGCCAGTGGTATTTCTATGACAATACTTGGGTGACTAAACAGTAATGAAACCATTGTTATTAGTCTGCAATACTCGGATAACCAAACAATACAGCTAGTGATATCACTTGACGATATTTGGGTTTTGAAACACAGCCCGCCAACGATTGTTATTAGTCTGACAGTATATGGGTTACTAGCCACTGTTATTAGTCTGACAACGCTATAATTATCAAACGGTACAGCCACTGTTTTTCTGTTGTTGTTGTTGTTGTTTTTCGTTTTCGTTTTCTTGTTTTTTTCTATGACAGTACTTTAGTTACCAAACAGTACAGCCTGTTATTAGTCTGACAATGTTATGATTACCAAACGGTACAGCCATTGATGTTAGTTTGACACTGTTTGGATTACTAAATGGTACACCTATTGATATTAGTTTGACGCTGTTTGGATTACCAAACGGTACAGCCATTGATATTAGTTTGACAATGTTTGTATTACCAAACGATACAGCCATTGATGTTAGTTTGACACTGTTTGGATTACTAAACGGTACACCTGTTGATATTAGTTTGACGCTGTTTGGATTACCAAACGGTACAGCCATTGATATTAGTTTGACAACGTGTGGATTACCAAAGGGTACACCCATTGTTATTAGTTTGACAATCTTTGGATTACCGAATGGTACAACCATTGTTATTAGTTTGACAATGATTGGATTACCGAACGGTACAACCATTGTTATTAGTTTGACAATGTTTGGATTACCGAACGGTACAACCATTGTTATTGGTCTGACATTGGATTACCAAACGGTGCAACCATTGTTATTGGTCTGTCATTGTTTGGATTACCAGATGGTACAGCCATTGTCATTATTCTGATATTGCTTGGATTGCCAGACGGTACAGCCATTGTCATTAGTCTGACATTGCTTGGATTGCCAGATGGTACAGCCATTATCATTAGTCTGACATTGCTTGGATTGCCAGATGGTACAGCCATTGTCATTAGTCTGACATTGCTTGGATTGCCAGATGGTACAGCCATTATCATTAGTCTGACATTGCTTGGATTGCCAGATGTACAGCCATTATCATTAGTCTGACATGCTTGGATTGCCGAACAGTATTGGTCTGACATTGCTTGGATTGCCAGATGCTACAGCCATTGTCATTAGTCTGACAATGTTTGGATTGCCAGATGCTACAGCCATTGTCATTAGTCTGACAATGTTTGGATTGCCAGATGGTACAGCCATTGTCATTAGTCTGACATTGTTTGGATTGCCAGATGGTACAGCCATTGTCATTAGTCTGACATAGCTTGGATTGCCAGATGTACAACATGTCATTAGTCTGACATTGCTTGGATTGCCAGATGGTACAGCCATTGTCATTAGTCTGACATTGCTTGGATTGCCAGATGGTACAGCCATTGTCATTAGTCTGACATTGCTTGGATTGCCGAAATTGTATTGGTCTGACATTGCTTTGGATTGCCAGATGCTACAGCCATTGTCATTAGTCTGACAATGTTTGGATTGCCAGATGGTACAGCCATTGTCATTAGTCTGACAATGTTTGGATTGCCAGATGGTACAGCCATTGTCATTAGTCTGACAATGTTTGGATTGCCAGATGGTACAGCCATTGTCATTAGTCTGAAATGTTTGGATTGCCAGATGGTACAGCCATTGTCATTAATCTGACAATGTTTGGATTGCCAGATGGTACAGCCATTGTCATTAATCTGACAATGTTTGGAGTACCGGATGGTACAGCCATTGTTATTAGTCTGACAATGTTTGGATTACTAAACGCTACAGCCATTGTTATTAGTTTGACAGTCTTTGGATTACCGAAGCGTACAGCCGTGGATAGGGGTCTGACTAACTAATGTTACAAATCTGAAAACGCTCGGGTGACAAAACATTAATGTAACCAATGTTATTAGTCAGACAATACTTGGATTACCAAACAGTAGTATAACTAAAGCTATTAAAACAAATCTTAAATAAATGTTAGCCAACCGCCAAGAGAAACGTGGACAAACGAGTCACAAGACAAAACACGACGCGTTTCGACCTCGTAGGCCTTCTTCAGGCAAGACACAAACAAATAGGACAATGAAAATGAACGAGTTTGTCACTTAGCTTGATCTCCTCAGCGCAAGGTAGGCGTTGAAGCTATCAGTCTGACAATAGTTGGTGTTACCAAACAGTAATCTAACCTATGTTATTATTCTGACAATACCTTAATTGTTGTTTGTCCGTCGAGACGACGAAGACCATCTAGTCATCCTGGGATCGGGGGTGAGTGCGTAGATGGCTGGTCAGGCCGATCTGCGCCCGGAAAGACCTATCACAGTATGGACAGGGGATGGTGGCGGCAGTTGGAGATCTGTTGACACTGGTCTACCTGATCATCCTGCGCTGCTCAGCTGCAGCAATTCTGTTACTTTCACAGGTTTCTGCACCTTTGCGGACAACTGATCGCCACCCTTCTGTGTCCTGGGCAGTCTGCTCCCATGTTGTGTGGCTGATGTTGAAGGCCTTCAGGGAAGATTTGAGGTTGTCTTTGAAACGTTCCTTCTGGCCTCCATGAGAGCGTTTTCCTTGTAGTTCGCCAAACAATAGTTTCTTTGGCAGCCGATGGTCTGGCATGCGAACTACATGACCTGCCCAGCGAAGCTGTGACTGCATCAGGATGGTGAAAATACTAGGCAGGCCAGCACAAGTGAGGACTTCAGTGTCCGGAATCTTGCCACTTACTACCCATGAGTCTTCTGAGACAGGTGGTTTGGAAATGGTTTAGTTTCCTGGCGTGACGCTGGTAAACCGTCCATGTTTCACAGCCATAGAGCAGTGTGGTGAGAACTATGGCCCGATACACCTTGATCTTGGTCTCTAGGGTGATGCCTCTCCTGTTCCATACGTTCTTGTGGAGTCTGCCAAAAGCAGCACTAGCTTTGGCGAGCCGGGCATTCACCTCATCGTCGATGACAACGTTTCTGTTTACTAAACAGCTCAACTGACCACTCTGTTATTCACCTTTCTTTTGAAAATCTCACTGGTATTTTTCTTGATCCTAACCCCTTGGCACGCTGCGGGATCTTTTAATACATGTAGTATCCTAGCCTTCTAGAAGCTCAGTGCCAGTAACCTCCTCTTGTTTATTATTCTTTTTGACTCTGCCTTTCTTCTACGTTTTTCTTTCTTTACTGTCATCTACCTTTTTTCTTGTCGTTGTGGCCCTGTCTTTGATATGGAAGTTGTTTATACTTTTTTCTTCGGTCATGATTTATAACATGCTAGCATTTCAGTTGGAACCTGATCATTAGGAAGTGAAAATGTACACACTGTCGAGAATGGACACTAGCTGTTTATTCTTCAGTGTCCACCTGTCCACGTGGCTTTATTTGTATTTCTGGTACATTTAAACATATTTCTTTCTTTTTTCTTTGTTTTTGAACTGCATCGTCTTATGTGCCTCAAGAATGCCAATAGTTTAGCTGACAGATTGCTTGTTTGTCAGTTTGTCGGATTTTTTTTTTTTTTTTTTTTTTTTTTTTTACACAGGATGGTACATTCCTTTTTTTTCCATACATGACAGCTTTGAAAAGGCCCTTTGTTGTCCGTTGGGCAATAAAGATGAAAACGTACATGATACACACTACGAAACAGACAGGTGAATTTCTGACAAATATCTCCTCTAACATCACAAATTCTGCTGCTGACATCCGTCGGTGGGAGGGTGGGTGGGTGGGTGGGTGCATTTTTATTTGTTTTATTAATTCATGTCTGAAGAAAACATGTTTGTCGATAATTCACATGCTTGTTTCATTTTGTGCATTGAAGAAGCGTTACATCTTGTTTCGTATCTTAAACGTATTTCTTCTTGTTTTCAAAATGTGGCAGTCTGTTTCAGTCTCTTACAACAGTAAAAATCTATAGTGTTGTGGATTTTACAACCCTAAGGTCAAAACCAAAATACTTACCAATTACTTAAAGCAATTGAGTTTGCAATTAATTTGATGTATTTTGTTCCTTTTTTTTTCATCTTTAGTACAGACATTACACATGCCGCTATCAACAATTTGCATTCTTTTCGAAGCTGTGGGTCCCCCCCCCCTCCCCCTCACCTCCCTTCCCCCGTTTCTACGATATATTTTAAGCTGGATACATTTCAGAACTTACTTCTTTAATTCTCTTAATCCTTTTAAGTTCCTCTGACCTATCAGTAGGTTTCCCATTTGACAAAGACACTGAAGTCAAAACGTCAAAGGCTTTCCTTACTATATAATTAGTAAGTATTCCTTTAACAACGTTAAAATTTTCAGCGCTAAGGTTATGCCACTACTAATGTTAATTATGTGCTTCTTTTCTATGCAGCCTTTGCCGACTGCAGGGAAGTGATATACTTCAGAAAACTGAACTCAAATCCCAGCTTCTCCGACAGTGTATGGCGGCGTACAAAATTGCCATTGTTGTCGAGTAAATGTTTAACTAAAAATCTGTTGTTTTGCATCCGTTTCTTGCAAAATAATGGCTTATCCCCCACTTCCGTTACACACACACAGAAACACACACACACACACACACACACACACACACACACACACACACACACACACACACAATCACACACAATCACACGCACGCACAAAGAAAGAAAAGAAAAGGTCCAGCAGTTTAATTTTCTTGTGTGCATGATATTTGGTGCGGCTGAAAACCTTCCTTCAGAAATGAATGCATTGCTTTCTACACGCCTATCTGATCCATAGGCATCGAGGAGATCGATAATGATATATGTAGTATTGTTCTTCACTAATGGTTTTGCATGTATGCTTTCTTTATCAAAGTGATTTTTTTCAAATCTTTGCCAAGTCATTAATGTAATGACGGAGGGATTGTTAGTGTGCACTTGTTTTCCCCACTACTAAATTGTTCATTGTATCAGTATGTACACACACACACACACACACACACCACACACACACACACACCACATGTATATATAAGAGATAGATAGATAGATAGATAGACAGACAGACAGACAGACAGATAGATAGATAGATATCATAGGCTTTAAGGTTGGGTAAACCTTTTCCTGCCTTCTTTACATTCTGTACCGAGTATTTTAATTTCAATGTTATAATTTTTATTATTCTAAACAAATTTGAAACACATTCTGTGACGTGGCTGTAATGGAACCAGGAGGATTGCGTGAATGGACCCACACACACGAAGTAAGCACTTATATTCGACCTAATGGAATTATTGCTGTTTGTGAACATGCTTCGAATAGATTTCTCACTCCTGGGAATTGATCTATCTCGTTAATTTTTGTCGTATCTGATAGTCGTCAGTTCGTAATCTACAGTCCAACAATTTAAAATTTCGAGAATCGCGTACGCATTTCGCTTTGATCACCGTTTTCACTTTCTATTGTACCAGAGCAATAATATTTTACTTGTACCACCGTGGTGGTTGATCTTATGTTAGTTTCAACCAATCAGACTTTTTTCTCTAATGACATTATGATTTGTGAATAGTTGTTTTCTTTGTACTAATATTTTACTTTACGGTGGTACACCGTGGTGGTTGATCTTATGTTAGTTTCAACCAATCAGACTTTTTTCTCTAATGACATTATGATTTGTGAATAGTTGTTTTCTTTGTACTAATATTTTACTTGTACCACCGTGGTGGTTGATCTTATTTTAGTTTCAACCAATCAGACTTTTTTCTCTAATGACATTATAATTTGTGAATAGTTGTTTTCTTTGTACTAATATTTTACTTTACGGTGGTACACCGTGGTGGTTGATCTTATGTTAGTTTCAACCAATCAGACTTTTTTCTCTAATGACATTATGATTTGTGAATAGTTGTTTTCTTTGTACTAATATTTTACTTGTACCACCGTGGTGGTTGATCTTATTTTAGTTTCAACCAATCAGACTTTTTTCTCTAATGACATTATAATTTGTGAATAGTTATTTTCTTTGTGCTAATATTTACTTTACGGTGGTACACCGTGGTGGTTGATCTTATGTTAGTTTCAACCAATCAGACTTTTTTCTAATGACATTATAATTTGTGAATAGTTGTTTTCTTTGTACTAGTATTTTACGTGTACCACCGTGGTGGTTGATCTTATGTTAGTTTCAACCAATCAGACTTTTTTCTCTAATGACATTATAATTTGTGACTAGTTGTTTGTTTGTACTAATATTTTACTTATTCCACCGTGGTGGTTGATCTTATGTTAGATAGTTTCAACCAGTCAGACTTTTTTTTTCTAATGACATTATAATTTGTGAACAGTTGTCTTTGTACTGTCAGATGGCTTGATAGACATACAAGCAACAGAAAGCAAATAAATAAGTTATCCAGTAATCAGTGTAGAGCTGAAATTCACATTAATTCTCTCTGTCTGTCTCTGTCTATCTGTATGGCTGTCTCTCTCTGTCTCTCACTCTTTCTCTGTCTCTCGCTCTGTCTGTGTGTGTGTGTGTGTCTCTCTGTCTGTCTGTCTGTCTGTCTCTTTCACTCTCTCTGTCTCTGTCTGTCTCTTGCTCTCACTCTCTGTCTCTCTCTCTCTCCTGTCTCCCTGTCTCTCTCTGTGTCTCTTTCTGACTCTCTGTTTCTCTCTCATCTCTCTCTCTCTCTCTCTCTCTCTCTCTCTCTCTCCCCTCCTCTCTCTCTCTCTCTCTCTCTCTCTCTCTCTCTCTTAGCCTGTCTTTCTGCCTGCGTGCTTTTGCCTGTCTGACTGTCTTTCTGTCTGGCTGGCTGACTGTCTTTCGCTCTCACTCTCTCTCTGTCTCTCCCTCTGTCTCTCTCTATTTCTCTTTTGCTCTCTCTCTCTGTCTCTGTCTGTCTGTCTGTCACTGTCTGTCCTCTCTCTCTCTCCTCTCTCTCTCTCTCTCTCTCTCTCTCTGCCTGTCTTTCTGCCTGCCTGTTTTTGCCTGCCTGACTGTCTTTCTGTCTGCCTGTCTGGCTGGCTAACTGTCTTTCTCTCTCACTCTCACTCACTCTCTGTCTCTCTCTCGCTGTCTATGTCTCTCTCACTTGCCACGAACACATGAACGTCTTGAAGAAGCCAACGTTTGTGCAAGTTCCCATCCTTTTCTGCACACGCACACACACACACACACACACAAGACACACACACACACACACACACACACCACACACACACACCTCACACACACACATACATACACACACGCGCGCGCACGCACGCACGCACACACACTCGCACACACATACACACACACGCCAAAGCCTGCTCCCTGCCCCCAAACACTCACTTTTATCTCTCTGTCCACTGCGCAAAATTGAAGCGGCTCGTAGACTTGGTGAGTTGTGGCCTGGTTTGCCTGGCAGGCAGAGCAGATGGTCAGAAGTCTTGCTCCATGTCTGTCCCCTTTAGAAGTGTGTCTAGCCTACACCCAGAACCTTCACAGCCAGGCCAACAACAGGTGAAGACCGACGCTTCTTCTTACTAATCGCATAGAAGCTGACATACTTCGATTTATCATGCAGCCCGTCAGAATATGTGTTTATGAACGAAGGAGACTTAAATGAAAAACAAAGACGAGGTGGAGACTTAGATGAAACCAAAAATTATGATCAAACAGTCTAGTTTTCAATGTAACTTCCACCCCCATCACCCACCCTCATCCCTTCCTACCCATCTCCATTCCCATTTAAAATCTTTTTTCATCTTCGGTACGAAGGCAAATGTTGCAATTATGGGGACTTGAAGTCAGAACGGAATTTTTTTTTTCAAATTGTGTTCAGTCATGTTTTCTCACTTGTACCAAAAACAGCAACGTCCTCTCATTGGTAGAACGAGCTGTCAGAGTTTGTTACTGTCCCAAACCAGATACCTCGTATATGGAGATGAATAACTCTCAACTCCCTGAACTCCCTCAGCTCTTTTCAACCCCTCCAACTCTCACTCTCTCATTTGGAGATGAATAACTCTCAGGGATGTATTACCCAAATCGTGAAGACTTGGTGATGTCTCTTCGCAATAGCATGCTACGCCTGCACATCGTTTATATTGATCTACGATGTAGTAGTCTAATTCATCATGCATCACAGACGTAAGTCCTTTTTTTTCTGTCGCTGGAACTTGGGCTGGATCTTTCGATTTCTAGACAAATATTAGTCTCCCATCTTGACAGGAATTCTTGTTTTCCACTTCACTGAGTGCTCGTTCGTGCTGTTTGTTTTGGAGACACTATTGATGTACACAGGAGGATCTGTTCGATCTTCGAGAGTTTCCTTTTGGTTTATATGGAAATGCTTCTCACCCAGCACATAACCAGAATCCAGCAGCACGCCTGATGAGCTCCTCACCGAGCGAAACAGCTGTCACTAGCTAGTCCCTGTTGAGTTTCGCTTGGAAAGAACAATACAGACGAAAGCTGGAGAAGGATCTCCTCTCATACCCCTGTACCTTAAACGCAAGTTTGTCTTTTAGGGTTTGGCCTGTGTATTTTTAACTGGGACTGGTTTTGATGTTTTCTCTACTCCTTATCTGGAATTTTAAGGCATTTTGGTCCCTCTCTCTCTCCTCACTCACTGTTTCTCTCCTTTACACTCTTCCTGTCGATTTCTGTTCTCTCTCTCTCTCTCTCTCTCTCTCTCTCTCTCTCTCTCTCTCTCTCTCTCTCTCTCTCCGCTCACACCCGCCTCTATGGATATTTACATGTATTTGTTGAGTTAAGATTGTGCTTTCCATACATATGTTTGAGGAGAGATGAAAGGAAGACGTAAAGTGTGGAGGGGAGGGGGGGAGGGCTCGAATGTGATTTGCTTATTTGTTTCCTAAATTTTGTTTCTTTTACATTATTGAGGACATGATGTAAAGAAACCCATTGTGCTTATTCTTTTCTCCAATTAAGCAAATTTCTCTCTCTCTTTTCTCTGTCTGTCTGTCCTCTCTGTCTCTGTGTGTCTGTCTGACTGTGTGTGTGTGTGTGTGTGTGTGTGTGTGTGTGTGTGTGTGTGTGTGTGTGTGTGTCTCTCTCTCTCTCTCTCTCTCTCTCTCTCTCTATATATATATATGTGTGTGTGTGTGTGTGTGTGTGTGTGTGTGTGTGTGTGTGTGTGTGTGTGTGTGTGTGTTGTTCCTCTCGTCTCTGTTGTTCCACATCCACATCCACATTTTTTTTTTGCCTGATCTTCTCCCAGCTGGGCATTGCGTCTGATTACCATACCTGGCACTTCAAGAGCGAATCACCTTTTTAGCTAGGTAGTCGCATCAGTAACATTTTTTAAAGCGACAACCACAACAACAGCGAAAAGAAGAAGCGCAACTACATAGGGAAGTGAAGTGATGCCAGGATTCAGAACAGGTATGATAAAAAGAGGATGGGGATTGGATAGGGGAAGGGGGGGGGGGGGGGGGGGGGGGGTGTCGAGGGGAATGGGAGAGGAGGAAGGCAGATAAGGAGGAGGGTGGGAGAGGGTATGGGGCAGGCTGAAAAAGGGCGCGTGGTGAAAAGAAGATGGGAGATAAGGGAAGGGAAGGAGGGGGAATAGAAGGAAGAAGGAGGGGAGACAGTGGCCGGTAAATTGGGGAAGGGGGGGGATGGGAGGACGAGGGAAGACAGGGAGATGGGGAAGGGGGGTTGGGAAGGAGGAGGGAACAGGAGCGGGAGACAGGGAGGGGGGGGGGGGGAGTCGGGAAGACTTTCAAACCCCAAGTGATCGTCTGGGGGTAAGGAAGACCTACAAATTCAAAGTTTTCATCTGATCTTCTGCAAATGGTATGGTGACTCACAAGCATACAGGGCACATGAAGAGCAAACCACTATGGAGCTAGACAGTCGTATTGGTTTTTTTTAATACGACTTAAAATGTGACCTTATAGGGAAGTGCAGCAATGTCGGGATTAGAAGCGGATGAAAGGGAAAGGGAGGAAGGAGGACAGTGAAGGTATGGGGATGACGGGGTAGGAGGCTAGGCGTGAGGGTGGGAGGACACGCAGGGGAAATAAGGAAGGGGGCGGAGGAAGGGAATATAGGGGTGGAAGAAGGGGAGGAAAGGGGCCAGGGGAAGGGAAACAAGGGACGGGAAAGGGAGGAAAGACGAGGAAGGGGAAGAAGGGGGACACAGGGGGAGGGGACAGCACACACACACACACACACACACACAACACATACACACTCACTCACTCACTCGCTTGCTCGCTCGCTCGCATGCACGCACGCACGCACGCACGCATGCATACACGCACGCGCGCATGTGCGTGCTGTTTCTGTGTGTGTGTGTGTGTGGTGTGTGTGTGTGTGTGTGTGTTTGAAGGGGTGTGGGGGTGGTAGGTTGGCAGATTGGGGACATGCACCCAAGAGCGATAATCTTTCTGACAGTTTTGACCTCAAGGGCATGAGCTGCATATCCCCTATACAAGACCTCCGACCACACCCTCCTCTCGTTCTCGACCACTGCTACAGACTCAGGCGGCCCCACACAAAACAAACTTGACCAGGTTTTTTTTTCTTGTCTGCTTACGCAGGCTGATACTCCTGCGGACACTCCATGTATAGACAGGCAAGGATTAATCCCATCTACCCAACAAAGGGAGTGTAGTTTTGTGTGTGTGACCGTTTTTTTTAAAATTCCGCCATTATGTCAACCATACTCCAACTTCGGGGAAAAACTTGATCAGTCAATGATCAAGCTTTAACTCAGCCTCAACACAAAACAAAGACGGATGAAATACGACAGGGCTTTAACTCAGCCTCAACACAAAACAAAGAGGACAGAATACGACAGAGCTTTAACTCAGTCTCAACACAAAACAAAAAGGATAGAATGCGACAGAGCTTTAACTCAGCCTCAACACAAACAAAGACGGATAGAATACGAAAGAGCTTTAACCCAGTCTCATCACAAAAGAAAGAAGACCAGCATATGACAGAACTGTAACTCGGCTTCAACACAGAACAAAATGACACAGACAGTGAGTGACAGAGCTTTGACTCAGCCTCAAGGCAAAGCAGAGAGGACCAGAACATATTAAGACTTGAACTCAGCCTCGGTTCAGAACAAACCAGCACAATCAATGCCGGAATTTTAGTTCAGCTTCAACACAGAACGAAGAGGACAAGAATGCCACAGAGTTTTACCTCTGCCTCAAAATGAGCAAACTATCACAGTCGGTAACAGAGCTTCAGTATAAAACAAAGCGAACCTGTCAAATCGGTCTGTACACATACGGAAGTGGACCAGTCAGTGGCAGTCTCAACTCGGCCTCAACACAAAGTGCACCAGAATCTATAAAAGCTGCAACTCAACCTAAATACGAAACAAAATGGACAGAATATAACATACCTTTAACTCAGCCTAAATGTAAAACAAAGTGGACCGGAATGTTACAGGGCTGTAAGTCAGGTTTAGCATACAACCAAGTAGACCAGAGTGTGACAGCTTTATTTTAAAACATTTCACCTAGGAGATAGACCGGGATCTCGCTTTCCAACCATAGATTGACGCTAACTTCAATAAAAGATTAAAAAAAAAAAAAACTCCTTTCTTAAAGTGTTCTCTGAACCGGAACATCCTGCTGAGGACTTTATCATCAATGCCAAATTTGAACCCAGATTCAAATACTGCATTCGTCCATGTGGAACCCGTAGTGTTTCTCACTTTCAAAATGCACTACAGATCTAGAGGTTGTTTCAGATGTCAGTATATTTCCAGACAGCCCGCCTTGGACTGTCATAGCACACGATACTTATGGGCACGTCCACATACTTCGTCTCCCCCTCCCCCCCACCCCTCACACACACGCACGCACGCACACACACACACACACACACACACACACACACACACACACACAACACACACATCACGGCACTCCATACTTGTTATGGGCACGTGTACATGCTCTTTCCTCCCCCCTCCCCCTCGCCCCCGCCCTCACACACATATCATAGCACACCATACTTGTAGACACCTCCATATTCATTCTTTTTCCACCCCCCTCCGCCCCTCACACACACGTTATAGCAAACCATAATTGTAGCCCCTTCTTCCCCAATCCCTTCATAAACTGATCACAGTACATCATACTTATAGGCACGTGCACATGTTCTACACCCTCCCTCTCCCCATTTCCACCACAACTGCCAACCCCCCTTCACACACACACCGCAGCACGCGCTTTCTTCCCTTCACAAACACACGTCGGAACGCGCCATTCGTGTAGTTTCAGCACACATGTCACAGCACATCATACATGCAGTTAACGCGCTGTCTATTCCAAATCTCACAGCACATCTTTATACATGAGGCTCATAGACATGCTCTGTTTCTTCCACCATACACGTCACAGCACACTATACAAATAAAAAAAACGTAGACATATACTTGCTCAGT
>CM065718.1:56813794-56818794 GCA_033310375.1 Conus canariensis | reverse complement strand
AAAGCTCCCCCCCCCCTCCCCCCCCCCCCCCCCCCCCCCCCCCCCTCGGAGTCCGGAATTGAAGGCCCTGACAACGAAAACACCTGTTCCAAACACACTTGAAAAATTCTGTTGTGAAACCATCGGTGCCGGGACTTTTGTCGTTCTTCATATACTTTAATGCTATACATACCTACTCTAGCGTGATTTCACCATCTAACTTATTTGCTTCATCATGATCTAGACGTGGGATCTTTTCAATAAGATCATCTAAATAGCAGTCATCAACTTTACATATTCAATACAAGACCATGGCACTATTCCCATCATCGCCCTTGTGAACATTTTAAATTTTACTTTCGAAGTTATCATTAAAAAGTATTGCCACATCTCTTGCATTAGAAACATGACCAGAAAAAAAATATCCTAAGTAACCCCATCCAGACTGTATATGGCATTCCATTTTTTTCTTCTAAGTGTGTATCCTGCAGAAAGTTAATAGAATATTTTTTGCTTCTCAATAGTGAGACATCACTTCTTTTTTTGTTTATTATTCAGCCCCTGATAATTGTCGTATCAGAAATGCGACCACTGCAACTGTCTTGCTGTACTCTTGATATGCAGAGTACGCTCATAAGTCACCATGCTTTCCCCCTATCAGCCCCCCCCCCCCCCCCCCCTGTCCATCTTCCCTTCCTTCGCCTTCCCCTCCCCAGTCCCGGCCGTCTGTCTCGCCCTCAACCTCCCATCCCTTTCCCACCCCCACCCCCGTCCTCCTCGTCACCACTCCACCTGTTGCCCCCTTTCCTTCCCCCCTCCACTGTGCGTCCTCCCTCCACCCCTTACTGTCCCCTTGCCCCATCCCCTCTTTTCCTACTCCTACCCTCACCTCCTTTACCATTCCCCCTTCCCTCGCCGTTCCTCCCGTCCTCTTCCCCATTCCATTCGACCCTCTTCAAATCCTGACTTCGTCACTTCGCGACATAACCGCATTTTTTTTTTGTCGCATTAAAAGCGCGATTAATGCGATTATCAAGCACAAAAATGATTCACTCATAATGTGCCCAGTATGCTTTTGGGTCACGACGCCAAATTTGGAGAAGATCAGACGAAAACCATGAAGTAGTATAAGGAACAACAACAACAACAACAACAACGGCACAGAGAGAGAGAGAGAGAGAGAGAGAGAGAGAGAGAGAGAGAGAGAGAGAGAGAGAGAGAGAGAGAGAAAGAGCATTTCACATATTAGATTACGCGTCAGCCCCTCTTGAAGGGATAGGCACGCTCGAACGCAAGCACGCACGTATGCGCGCACGCGCGCACACACACACACACACACACACGCGCACGTACGCACGCACGCACGCGCGCGCGCGCGCGCACACACACACACACACACACACACACACACACACACACACACACAACAATCTACATAGTGGGTGCCCATGAATGAGTAGAGAAAGAAAATCTTCGGAAAAAAAAAGAAAGAAAGAAAGAAAAGAAAAGAAGAAAGAAAGACAGAAAACAATATCATCCAGTTAAAGGGAAAAAAAGTAAATACAGAACATCATAGGTCGTAACTTTATCATTCAGCGTCTGAAACACATTCAGGAACAGATTCCATTCCTCGCTGTGTGTGTGTGTGTGTGTGTGTGTGTGTGTGTGTGTGTGTGTGTGTGTGTGTGTGTGAGAGAGAGAGAGAGAGAGAGAGAGAGAGAGAGAGAGAGAGAGAGATTGTTTCTATTTCAGGAAGAGTGAGCAAACTCCGTTCCAGGAACGCCTTGCACGCTGTTCCGCTCCGTGGTGGTCCCCACTGAACCCTAAGCCTGGCCTTTCACTCAACGCATCTTAAATGGTTCAGTTCATTTTCCCCTGACGCACACGCATCCTATATACGAACACAACTCGGAAGACGTAGTATTTCGCAAGGCAAGGTCTTGTGCAAGGAACTGTGTGGATGCCAGTCATCATCACATGAGAACCTGTATCAGAACAAAAATAGCAAAATCGTCATGAAAATACTCGCTGGATAAACAATTGCACGGACTCCCTACACACACACACACACACACACACACACACACACACACACACACACACACACACGCATGCGCGCGCGGGGCGCGCGCACACAACACACACACACACACACACACACATTCACATACGCACAATCACACACACACACACACACACACACACACACACACACACACACACACACACACACACACACACACACACATCTTCCCAACCTCACTCATTCGAAATCCCAGTCAAGTCATTTTCATTGTGTCTGGTGGTCTAAATAATTGTACGCTACGATCTGTCTGCGCTTCTTCCCTCTTCCCTTAATTTACTCATTTTCATTGTTTGTTTGTTTATGTCCTGCATTCAAAAGACCAGTAGGTCTGGCTCATTACTGAGACGCCCGCGTAAACATATACACACGCGCGCGTGCCCAGAGAGAGAGAGAGAGAGAGGAGAGAGAGAGAGAAGAGAGAGAGAGAGAGAGAGAGAGAGAGAGAGAGATGCTGTAAGTTACACTCAGGTTCGTACTCCACACCCACCAGAAATTGTTCAACAGACGGCGATGATCTTCCCAGGAGAGTGGGAGAAAGGGGCCTATCTTAATACTTCATGTATCACCAGAACGACAACGCTCTACGATGGTCAGCAAAAATGGTCATATTCATATTGGCCGCTAGCATGCGTCGAAATCGCAACGTCTGACTGACCTTGGCTCGGTCTGCACCACTGAGCCCCACAGATATGAGTCGACCACGCTAGTTATTTAAAGTTCGGGTGTGTTGAAATAGCCAGTTAAACAATGACAAGACCACTTCCCTGCGAGGAACTAAGCTGGAGTGACGCAAGTCGCGGGTTTCCCCCAACACAGCAGCGAAGTGCGGTGTTAGGGAAGAAAACGTCCTGGTCATTTTCAGGCCCAGGTTAAACCTTTGAATTAAACCAGTCGCCGTGGCGAGGTGGTTAGCATCGCGGACTCCCGGTTGGGAAGTCGTGGGTTCGTTACATATCAGAGCCATTTACTTGTGGGATTCCCCTGCTCCGACCGGCTCTTATCTAGAGTTGAGTTTGCTATGGGATCAATTGGGAAGACTGGGACAACATAGTCGAGTTTAATGTATTTAATGGATGTGTCTCCGAGTATTGCTCAAATTTCCTGACCAAGACTGCAGGTATCTATATCTCTCGGGCCTGGTTGACGCCAGGATATATTATAAAAGTAAGCATAGAGTACAGCTCTTGTTCTGAAGTCTCAGATCGGAATGGGATTCAACAGCATCATATTCATCATCCTCATCGATCAGAATTTTTTTTATATATAAAAGTCTCAAATTCTGTTGCTCTTCATGCCCTTCTATCATGGTGACTACACTTTCGATTGCCTCTCCGTGTCTATGGCCTTGGCTTGATTCTGTCGGGGCCACCGGTATCGGCAAACTCATGAGGATTGTCACTGGGGCAGACATGGTGGCGCCCTCCAGAGGGAGAGCTCACTCACGCCGGCTCCGCCACTGAACAATTACTGTCGTCAGAAGGTGGCTAAGTAGGTGCCTGCGTATGTTGCATCAGAACAGGCACTACCAAACTCCACCAAAGTGACTCGGCAGCGGTGCAGTGTCTCCTGTGATGGGTTGCCTCATGACGACTTGACATGGACTTACTCCCTGTGGATTGCCTGTGCCAGGGCTGTGGCGGGTCGGGCTGGGCTGTGGCTGTGGATGAGGGGGAGTCAAAGTGAGCGGCGTGGGTGCAACACCATTGATGTGGCACAGAAGATGGGACAGAAACAAAAATCTTTGAAAAAACATGACTATCGTCACAACTATCGTTATCATCAGTAAATGCCTGTGATGTGGGACTGAAACCCAAGCCCTTCCAGCCCGCACTTTGCGACGCTGGCCATGGCACCACGGCGGCTGATCCGTGGGCGTTAGGATTACCCACAGATCTAATATCCCCAAATTTATGTGAAAAAGTTCAGGTTTTCCCCATGGCTGATTGCAGCGGGGGTGCGAATCAGTCTGAGCTATGCTCGATGCTGGAACATAAGGAAGAATTTATTTATTTTAGTTATTTGTTTATCTATTTATTCAAATATTTATTTATCTATTTATTTGTCTACTCATTCATTTATTTATTTATGTACCGTCAACGAGTCTGCGGCTTTGTCTGGGACGCGGTGAAAATAACCTCCGTGGTTTGTTTGATAGGGGAGGAAACTGCACCGTGACCGTCCGACCTATTTCCTGCATGTCCACTCTGTCTGGATCAGTGAATTGCGTCGACATGGCTTCTCTATCCGGTTTACTCGAGATCTTCATTAAGATAAGCTTCACCTGTGTCAACACGGGGCTTCGGTAATAATACAAACTATACCAACAGTGACTAAAGACAGGTGGCAAGTCTTTCAACTCCAGCGCCAAGTTGTACTCAAACGTGTTCAAGCGAACTGTTTTTTTTTAAACAGAAACTTCGTTCTGCTCTCCGAGTGGTTTGGTTGGTGGGTTATTTCCGCATGACGATTTCCAACAGTGTGTGCCGCCGACATTTTTCTAACGTGTTTTTAGATGGTGACATGACAAGCAGGAGTGAAGAGTATGTGAACCTCCATTCAGTGCTGTGACACCCCCCAGTGAATGAGTAGTGTTGTCGTTGTGGATCAATAACATACTGCACGAATACTACAGGTAAGCGAAGTCTGATCAGCATGACGTTTTGTGTTTGGCACTCTGGTGTGAAGCTGTTTGTTGTTCGGCGAGGTCAGCCATTTAGCTGTCGTTGCGGGTTGTTATCGTCGGCCTGCGCACTACCTCTACAGTCTAGATAAGATAATTTGTTGAGCTACACACCGTAGGCTTCTCCCGGTTCTGTCAGGGCAAGTCTGAAACACTACCATGGGTTCCTCGTTCTGCCGTTTCAAGTATCTGCTCTCTCTCTCTCTCTCTCTCTCTCTCTCTCTCTCTCTCTTGTTGTTCTGTCCTCCGTGTGTT
>CM065718.1:56713794-56811294 GCA_033310375.1 Conus canariensis | reverse complement strand
GACGAGTGAACCCGAGTTTCTTCGGCCGAGGTAGGTATATTCCCGTAAGACAGCTTGGGCAACAGATGTACACAGGCAATACAGTCGCTATTCATATAAGTTTGTAAAATGCAGTCTGGCTAATTGGCTGCTGACTTGTTTACCTCTGCACGGAAACTCAGTGTGAAGACCACTAGAGAGTGTTTCAAGCGCAATGCAAGCGTTAAGACTTGCTTTACGCCACACCGTGCAAGCGGCAGAGTCGCAGATTCCGCATGAACTGAAAATAACAGCAGCGACGGCAGTCTTGTGGGAGTGCACGTGCGATTCCTCTGGCTGATTTCTCGCGCGTGCTGTCTACCCTATGTCGCACTTCACCGCCATGTCGTCCGCAGCAGTGTGGTGGTGAGGCTAGTTTAATAATACTGATTACTCAACTTTGGAGAATGTTCACGCTTTGACAGTTCAATGCTGACCTAAGCTAAGTGCTAAAGATCATGTATGCATTCTTACAGGCCAACACGCACAGCACTTTCGATGTGATGTGTGCTGGAAAATCCACTACACAGTGATGCTTAAAATGTTCGCATTTATATACGCGTTAATGACTGGCATTGATAAATTAATGAAAACACACCAGTGTCATTAAACTTTTTCGATTACTCAATACTTGGGAATAAGTCCTGCATTGATTGACAGGCGGTGTACATGTTCATCTTGCAGAAAAGACAGGAGAGTGAAGAAGGGGAATAACTGGTGTTGAGCAATCTTAAGCATGGCTCACCTGACCAACACGGAGCGGCAGCAGTACGCACAGGTGTGTGTGTGGTGTGTGTGTGTGTGTGTGTGTGTGTGTGTGTGTGTGTGTGTGTGTGTTTGAGAGAGAGAGAGAGAGAGAGAGAGAGAGAGAGAGAGTTTATATGCGTGTGTACGCACACGTAGCCTATGTATGTGCGTACGTGCGTGCGTGCGTGCGTGTGTGTGTGTGTCTGTGTGTGTGTTTGAGAGACAGAGAGAGAGAGAGAGAGTTTATATGCGTGTGTACGCACACGTAGCCTATGTATGTGGTGCGTTGCGTGCGTGGTGTGTGTGTGTGTTGTGTGTGTGTTTGAGAGACAGAGAGAGAGAGAGAGTTTATATGCGTGTGTACGCACACGTAGCCTATGTATGTGCGTGCGTGCGTGCGTGCGTGCGTGTGTGTGTGTGTGTGTGTGTAAGGAAGGAGGGTTGGGTGGGGTGTCAGTCAAAGTTTTCAGTGATATTTCTGATTTAGTGTGATAATAAGACTGTTCATATAATCAAAAAAGTTTATGTTGGTAGAGCTACGTAGTTAAATATAGAACGTATACTTTGTGATTGGTCTAAGTATTTCTCATAAATTAATTAGCCGTTATGATTTTTGAAATCATAAAATACAGTGACAGGATGAAAATACATATGTACAGATAATGAGTTCAGTATTTTAACATTTATCTCTAGGTGTTGAATTCCGCGCTCAGTCATACTTTGAAACTTTTTTTTCGCAAATTTGAACAAACTTTAAAACTTGATTCGTTTCAAACTGACGGCTACCCATGATCGTGTTGTCTTTTGTTATATATGTATCAGAGTGACTCCTCTTTCATTTTTTTCGGATGCTCGGGTGTAGGGTCAAACAGATTCTTTGATGCTGATTGTTCAGAAAACCAGGCGAAACTTAACTGAAGTTGGAAATTTAACTGAGATGATTTAGAGGTTAGAGATGGCAAGGCGTGGTCACATGACTGAGATGTGTGTGCGCGCGCGGATGGACGGTTTCTATCCGCGAGTGCCTGCTCAGCACAGAGACAAGACTTGGGATGGGGAGAGCTGGATTAATTAGAGCGAGGATTGGTAGACATGTGACTAAAATTTAAATATTCCCTCCTCCTTCTGTACACACACACACACACACACACACACACACACACACACACACACACACACACACACACAAACTCACACACACACACATGCACGCACGCACGCACGCACACACACGCACACACATACAAACGCGCGCAAACACGTGCACGCACGTACGCACGCACACACATACACACACACACACAACACACACACACACACACACACACACACACACACACACACACACACACAATTTCCTAACGCCACTTTTTCGAAATCCCAGTCAAGTCATTTTCATAGTGTCTGATAAACT
The DNA here is from genome assembly GCA_033310375.1 of Conus canariensis. Taxonomy (NCBI): domain Eukaryota; kingdom Metazoa; phylum Mollusca; class Gastropoda; order Neogastropoda; family Conidae; genus Conus; species Conus canariensis. The sequence goes on along the minus strand of CM065718.1, from coordinate 56,809,115 downwards.
GCTCCCTTGCGCTCCCAACACTTACTCTACACTTCCTCCCCTCCCCTAATTTACTCATTTTAACTGGGTTTTTTTTGTTTGGTTGGTTTTTTTGTGTTCATTTATGTCCTTCATTCAAAAGACCAACCGGTCTAGGCTCGTTACCTCACTTAATTCTGTGTATAACATTCGTCTGGGGCTCAGTAGGTCGCCATTTATTTTCATCTCATAAAGTTTTATTTTCTAACTTCAGTTCAGCCTTATGACATCCCTTGAGATCACCTTGTCTTAAATGTAATAACGTTGGTGCTTATGAATTAATCTGGCGGCCTGTCTGTCCGTGGCCTCCATCTTCCGTTCCCCTTTGTCCACCCCTCCCACCCCCCATCTCTCCCATTAACTCTACGCATAGACGTACTAAACGGGGCAGTGCATTAGTTTAGGTCGACTGCGTGAGAGGGAGGAGAAAGGGAGGGGGAGGGGGGGGGGAGAGACATGAAGATGCGTGAGACAAGGGTGGATGTGGGGGAAGGTGTGGGAAAGGTCAAGGGATATCGATGTGTGTGTGTGTGTGTGTGTGTGTGTGTGTGTGTGTGTGTGTGTGTGTGTGTGTGTGTGTAACCTCAAGATGATCGCAGAAACATCGGGAAGATCAATATTCGATGTTAGAACATTATTTGTTGGATCAATAACTACCAATGCATTGATTTTTTTGAGGCCTCTCGGTTCAAACCTGAAAAAATTACCAGAGAAAAACAGTTGGGAGTCTATGGTTTGATTAGAATACCGACCATCAACGACTGATTAGTGTTTGATAGGACAAGCCAAGTTGGTAGGAATGCTTTAAGAATGGTTAAAGATGTATGTGTTACCTCATATTCTGAGACAGTCCCCCCCCCCCTCCCCCACACACACACCGTATTATATCTTTATTTTCAGTTTTAAGAGAAAAAAAACCTGTTTGCTCGCTTTTCACTTTTCACTCCTCCCAGTTCCCTCCCTTGTTTTCACAGCTGTTCTGTTCTCCTCGGGGGATATGTGCGTGCAGGTGTTTCTTAGCATGGACGACGATGGCAACGGCTGGCTGTCGTTGCAGGAGCTGACGGAGGGATGCAGGAGGCTGGGCTATCACCTCACGGATGAGGAGGCCCGGGTGAGGACCTAGGCTCAATTCTCTGGGTGCTTCCCTTGATGGCTTGGTCTCTTCGCGATAAAACTTGTTTGATATTGCGCTTTGTTGTTTATACACGTCGGTCGGCCATGTTCTCTTTGTTGCCGTTTGCTCTCTCTGTCTCTGTCTCTCTCTCTCGCCCTGTGTATGTGTGTGTGTGTGTGTGCGCGCGCATGCGCGCGCGCGCGCGCGCGTGTGTGTGTGTTTACAACCTTTATTGCTCTTATCGACACTTTTCACCATCTCTCTCTCCCTGTCTTTTGCTGTTGTTATCCGTATTTAAATTTTTATACAGGATGTACTTTAAATGAATTTAAATCGCATGAGGATTTACAAATTAGGCCGCCATACGAGGTAGACAATGATGAGATATCTTGATGAAAAGAGGAGATATATGTAGGCTACAAATATTTGCATACTTTAGATGAATACGGTTTTTCTTTTTCTTTTTTTCTTTCTTGCTTTTTTTCTTTCTTGCTTCTTTTTTTGTCTAGGATAAGTATGGCATACAATCTGTTCCAGCTGTTCTCAAAGTACTTAGGCAGAGGATTATTGATTGCAGATGGCAAGAATGGGACAGTGATACCCCAACAAGTGAGAAATATCGACATGATATAATGTTTAAAGGCGAGAGTCCTGCGTGCATATAAACATAAATAATTAAGAAGGAAAAAAACTATTACTACATTTTACATAGGGGTATTTATCTACATTTACGCAATTAGTAAGGTCCACAATACTCGCCTCATAACGATAATTATTCTTTTTAATTTATTTGATTAATTCATTTAGCTTTTTCTGTCCCATCTTCTATGCCAGCTTAGTGACACTGAACCCACCCCGCTCATTCCAACCCCTCGGTCCCACCAACAGTCTGGCATGTACTGCCTCAGCCCTGATAATTATGCTCACTATGTGTATGTATTTGGGTGGATTTTTTTTTTTCTGCGTACGCAGGCTGATGCTCCTGCGGACACTCCCTGTATAGACAGGCAAATTTTATCCTGCCATTAAGGCAGCCATACTCCAATTTCGGGGAATTTGGGAGGATGAAGTCCATTTTCTTAATTTTCGACTCGGTCCATTTTCTTAATTTTCGACTCATAGTGATATGTAAGAGAAGAACCAATCCCCCAAAAGTATTGTATTCTGCCCAGCTTTGAGCCTTAAACATTCGTAATCCACCATTGTAACAACAATTCAAAACTTAGTCATCGTTCTGTACTTTTAATGAAGCTTTGAAAAAAAAAACGGGCTATTGCCAGTAGTTAGATGCAATGTACTTGTAGCCATGCATTTACTTGTAGCCATACATTTACATCGTGTGAAATTGATACTGCATCACAATACCTTTATTTAGGCCCCAGCAGAACGGGGCCGAAGGCATTCTGATTGCAAGATTCGTTCACTCTCCGCCCGGGTCTGGTTTGTCTCCCCCCCCCCTCCCCCTAGCCCTTTGTGTCATTACACCCAAACCGCTGGGGCAGACCGCCCTAGCTACAGTTGCAGGCGAAATCGTCCTGTCATACACCCAGCGCCAGCAGTCCACTGGGGGCTTCCAGTCACGGGTCGGTCCGAGGCCTCTCACCAGAGAGGACACTGCAGTGTTGCTACGACCACGTCAGGGTCGAGGCCTGCTTGTTCCACCTTCTGATCCGTCGACTGTTGACAAGAGTTTGTTTGTTTTTTGTTTGTTTGTTTGTTTTTTTTTACTGAGTTGCATGACCCCCGCTACTATGTCCATAGCAAAGTTGCTACTGAACTTAGACACTGTGGAGCTTCGGGTACGAACTTTGAGCATTTGAGGGGGGTGCCGGGGAAGAAACTCCGGTGCACAGAAGCTGTTACTTCCCTTCGAGGTTTAAAAAAAGTCTTTTCACCCCAGTACTGAGTAAAGATCTGAATACAGAATCTAATAACCTTTGTGGAAGTCAGCGTTACCCCAAGAGCCCTTCTAGAGCTCTACACAAGCGTTCTGTTTGTGCGTTGCATACACATGTACAGTGAATGTTTGTGTTACAGGCTTCCTTCTGTGCCATTGACGCCAACAACGATGGGAAGATTACTCTGGACGAGTTCTTGGCCATCATGGGTCACATAGATACCACCAATCCACGGGCGAAGAAGTACGTCGGTCTGCTATAAGAATATTCATTGTCTTATCGTTATTCAGTGTTTGTTTTTGGTGTGTGTGTGTGTGTGTGTGTGTGTGTGTGTGTGTGTGTGTGTGTGTGTGTGTGTGATGCAGATATTTTAGGTCTTATTGTAATCCTAACTTGACCCCTCGACTGTCTGAGTGACTTGTTTTTACCATTGGCTTTATTTCGCATTCTTACTGATAAATGTTTATTTGCTCGTTGGTGTGTCCAAACAAACAAGAAGCAACTAAAATAATTTTGTAGAAAAAAATATGTTGGAAACATGCTATTAATCAAACATTATGTCTTCATCTGTCCGTGGGCAGGGGTGGTTGGGTCTGTGGGGTGTGCTCGACAGCTGGAGGGTGGTGTTTTTCGCCGGTTGGCTCTGCAGTCATGAAACACGGGCTGGCACACCCATGGGGATGCTACTTTAAGGCTGTTTTGAGTTGCATCCTGTAGTCTGATTTACCTCTGTTCAGGAGCAGTTATGTCCCTTGATATCTTAATGGAGTGTCCTGCGCGTGCCTGTACCCATCGTCAACACAGCGCAGGCCTCCAAGGGTGGTACAGGACTGCTCTAAAGGCGGATGAGGACAGTGCTTCTCTGGGTCCTCCCCAGCATCTTCGGGTGTTTCTTTTTCTTCTTTGCCTTAACTAGGCTGACCCTGGAGAAAGGTCCAGTGACGGTGAGGAAAGACCCACTGACCACAGGGAAAGTCCTGTTGACAGTGGGAAAGACTACAATTTTGGATTCTCTCTTGAGGGCACATAAGACCGTATGGCGAAAGCTTGGCTGTGTCTGGAGTGGCACTGTCTTCATCTGTCCGTGGGCAGGGGTGGTTGGGTCTGTGGGGTGTGCTCGACAGCTGGAGGGTGGTGTTTTTCGCCGGTTGGCTCTGCAGTCATGAAACACGGGCTGGCACACCCATGGGGATGCTACTTTAAGGCTGTTTTGAGTTGCATCCTGTAGTCTGATTTACCTCTGTTCAGGAGCAGTTATGTCCCTTGATATCTTAATGGAGTGTCCTGCGCGTGCCTGTACCCATCGTCAACACAGCGCAGGCCTCCAAGGGTGGTACAGGACTGCTCTAAAGGCGGATGAGGACAGTGCTTCTCTGGGTCCTCCCCAGCATCTTCGGGTGTTTCTTTTTCTTCTCTTATGATGTATTATTGTTGAAAATTGTTTGCTTCAGATTGTCAAGCTTATTGCCAGTCACCCTCTTCCCCTATTCCCCTCTACATACACACACTTACACATTCTCTTTCTCTCTCTCTCTTTGTCTTAGTCGCACACACACACACACACACACACACACACACACACACTACACACACACACAAACTACACACACACACACAAACTACACACACACACACACACTACACACACACACTACACACACGCGCGCGCACACATACACAGACACACACATACACATACCACACACGCACAGAGGCATGTGCACGCGCACACATACACAGACACACACACACACACATACGCACAGAGGCATGTCCGCGCGCACGCACACACAGACACACACACACTCACTCTCTCTCTCTCTCTACACATACACACACACACACACCACACAAGCATGTGCACACACACACACACACACACACACACACACACACACACACACACACACACAAGCATGCGAGCAGAGAATGTCAATATGTTTGTTCACGACCACCACATCTTATTTTGCACGAAAACCCCCCTTTTCACATACAAATCACGTCCATCTCATGCTAGTTTTGGCCAAAATTAACACCTGTTTTCTAAACAAAATTAACACCCCAAAACCTCCAAAAATTGACGTAATCAGTACATTAAAATGGGGGGCTTGCGTGCTAGATAAGATAGGGTGATCGTGAACAAACATATTGACATTCTCTCCACCGCTATTAACGTCCGCGGGACTTAGCCCTTACTACTTTTTTAATATGCTCTTCTACTTCCAGCACCATTAATAAATCAGAACAAACAACTAACCCTCCATCTTGATTAGTTATTTTTACAGCTAATGAATTTATAGCCCCCTCAATTAATTCTTTAAATTGATTGTCTCCATCAAACCTGTATAACTGATAATCGCAAAACCCCGTCTTAATTGACGGCAGCACTCTTAGAACTGCAGATGGACGGCCATTAAACAAATTAGTATTTGTTTTTAACTGTTGTAAATGGACATACAGCATGGGGTTAATTAGAAAATCAGACGGCCTACTACCTACGTACTCATAAAGGCCGCCTTCTAAGTACATATGTGTTTTAATATGATACGTTTCACCGCTATCATAAAAGCCCAAAATTCGCGCAAGGCTTCTAGGAAAAACGTACTCCCTTCTTTCTTCTGGAAAGTGCATAGTAATTATAAGATTTGCCTCATTAATTTTTAACTTAATGCCAAAATTGCTAAATACTTCTTTTAAAGAACAAAAGTTGTAGTAACCATCAGGTATTTTTAAATGCTTTAATACATTACCTTGTCCGTCCTTAACATTCACCCAGTTATTCTTAGTTTTTTCAGATATATTAATCCACTTTATTTTAAAGCCAATTTCTTTAAGGGCAATCCTACAACTCCCGCTCCAATTGGTAATTGGATGCGTTAAGAACACACGCTCGTTTTGCTTGGTTATATAGATGTACATCTTTTTTTATAACTATTTAAAAAAACTATTTAAAAATGGAACCTTTTAAATATAATGAAAGTGCTACTTACAATGTAGGAGCGTTTTATAACCTCAAATCTTTGGACTTCAGCAATTTAACCATCGCAGTAGATGGATCATACGGCTTCCAAGTCAGACTTGTAAACCCACTAACTAGATATTTAAATCCTCCAATAAAGAGTGATAGAGTGCCATCAGCATGGTCATCCAACCCTATGGCTTTTTTTCCAGAATCAGTTAAATTTTGCCATTTACTGCGCAACCACAGGCTGCGGTGTTTCATATGCAAACCATTTAAACCACCCCAACCTCTTAGTAAGGTCAGTATATAACTTTCATGTTTATTATCAGTATAGACGCATACTAACTGAACTACAAGTACGCCTCCCTAACGACAACGCGTTTAATCCATTTAACAACCCAATGGACACTAATGCATATGAAAGAATCTGCAATGAATTTAACATTAATCCTTCAACTGACTTTAGACAAAAGTTAGACCGCAATCATGGGCTAGGCACATTGTATTTGTGGGGTACAAAAAGAATATAATTTTGACTACTGGCCCGGCCACACCTCTTTTAAGTCAAACTCCCAAGTTCGATTGGGGTCCATAGAACAAAAACATCCTAATGCTTGGGCAACATTTATCTTAGATGAAAGTAAAGGTCTAACAATGCCAGGAGTGCAAAGGCTTAATGACTCCATAAGGACATACGTTTGGTGTCTATTAGGAGCGCAAGCACAGACTAAATCTAGCATAGTGGATCAATCTACAGGCTTTGACGCCAGAAAACAATTTCTAGCCAATTTAGAAGATGCTATTAACTCTGCTGTTGATTTGCCTGCCAGCATACAAAGGTACCAAAACGTTCTTTCACATGCTAGGTCAAAGGTTGACTTTGTTGTTGGTCATGGATTATACATGCTGCCTTCTGACCTTAGACTACAGATTGGCATGATACAGAATTATAACAATGAAATCCTCATAGCCGGAGACGACCAAAACTTAGGACACAATCAAGGCTTAAACACAAGGCCTGCTCCATCCATTTTAAAAAAAGTACCTATCCTTGAAGAAAGCGATCCAGTTATAAGCACCCCACAGCCAGAAAGCGATCCACCACCAGTTATAAGCGTCCCACAGCCAGAACCAGAAAGCACGCCACCTGTTGATCTGCCTCACACTGACAGTCACACTAGCGAAAAGACAGCCCTCGTTGTGTTTTTAACTTTTACTGGATTAGCCATACTTTATTTCACTAAAAATTAAACCGGCAGCCAGCACTCCTAACGTCCACAGATGGTCAGCCATATAACCAGCCACTTTGCCTATGGTAGACAAAACCCAACTAACAACACTGCCAATTATGCCAGGCAGAGCATCAAGGGCTTTAGCTGCTAACTTCTTTAATAAGTTTGCCAGATGGTGCAATTGTTTTCTAATCCAACTTTTACCAGGTTGAGGCGTTGGAGGCGTTACTGGCCCTGTTGGCGCACTGCCAGTTAATGCATAAACCAGTGTAGAGATAGCAAACCCAATGGCCGTTAATATACTAACTATTGTAATCCCTCGCTCTTTGAACAGAGCCCTTATTCTTTCTGCTAACGTAGTATTTTCATGAAGTATTCTGTTTATAGTTTCTCTGATTCTGCCTGTTTGGTATGCTATTTTTTCTCTGTTAGTAGACAACGCCACTACCCTGGCTGCCCTTTCTGTCTTTAACTCCTGTATTTTTGCCTGTATTCTAGCCTTTTCTTCTAACCCTAAATTGTTATCATCTGCATCAGCCAGTTTATTTTTTTCTTCTCTTATCTCTATATCTAGCTCACCAAGTTTTGACAAGTTGTTTTTTAGCTCGCCATTTATTCTACGCAGAGTATTATCAAGGCCCCTGAGATCGCGTATAGCAGCTTTAAGATTCTTGTGTACGCTCTCAGGCAATGGAGGATCATCAATTGTTTGTAAAGCCGCTTCTTCTTCAGGGCTTAGCTCACGTTCTCTTTGACTAGGCGAACCGACAATTGTTTTTAACTGTGTCTCCTCATTAAAACTCGTCTCAAGTTCTGCTATTAGTTCATCTGCTCTTTGACTTAATTCGTGAAGAGAGATGTTTTGCATTTCAGATTGCGACGGCAACTCTTGCACTATGCTTTGTAAAAGACTAACAGCCTCAGGCCTTAAATCTTTAATAAAGTTTAACTGCCTTCGGTCGGCAACAGGGAGATCTCTAAGAATTGTGCCCCTGCTTAAAAACTGGGTTGGGTCTGGTTTTGTAGTAAGCCGTACAAGGTTTCCTTTACTAGTTCTTACATACAAATGATTATTTTTATCTGTTGAAAAATTGGAAACCTTAAGGGCTTCCGGCTGCTCTCGCCCCATATGGCTATATAATGATTCAATTCTATCTAACATTCGTATTTGTCTTAATCCTACTCCTTGGCCTGCTTCTGCCTCTGCATTTTCAAGTTCTTCTTGCAATGAACGGCCCAGTTCTGTTTCATCTTCTTCTTCTCAGCAGGATCAGGCACGTCATAATCTTCATCATCCATATTTATATATTTATTATTTTTTGTTTTATAAAAATGAACTCATACGGTTGTGACCTCGATCCATACAGAAAAGAGAAAGAACCCCACGGCGTAAAAGGTATAAGGCAGACTGTAATTAGTGTAAATACTCCATCAACAGTTCAGCCCGAACAAGTTTTAATAGTTAAGTTCCCTGATCTTGGCGCTGGCGATGTTATAATGCCAGGCACCGCTAAACTATCATTCAAAATAAATATTACATCGAAAGATCCTAATGCTACTGTTGTTGCTAATTTGGGCAGGGCAATCGTTAATCATATGGTAATTAAACTGGAGGGCAGAGAAGTATTTGTACTAGGCGAGGCAGACATTTTTGCCCTCTATTCTGACCTATGGCTGCCTAAAAAAGAAAGAAAAGAGAAAGTTTATCAGGGAATACAAAGTCCAAACGGTCTCAAGCACAGAGTTGGAGCGGAGGATGCAAAGGATGATGTTAAAGATGAAGCAGTAGCAGAAGCATTTGGCAACAGATTCTGCATCCCTCTAGATTTTGAGCTGTTAAAGACGCATATGCCATATTACCAAGGTGCACTAAAAGAAAAACTTACTTATGAACTGACATTTAATCCTAGCGGTTCTGTTGTTTTGTCTGAAGATCCTGAAGCTAAATACACAGTCAGCGACATTTCTCTTGAGTTTGATGTTGTTACTAACCCTGAACTGGCCAGAACAATCTTAACCCAGTATAAAAATAAAACAGTTATTTATTATGAAAGAGTTATACACTCCACTACAGAAAATAGAAACAAGCGAGACACTCTCTGGAACATACATCTAAATCAGTCTCTGAAGTCTTTAAAAGGAATTTTGTTCTTGTTTACTGAAGGAACAACTCCTTTTCATAGAGAATCAGAAGCGTTTTATAATCCAAAAATTGAGAAGGTTGACTGTGCAATAAATGGCAAGTCTGATCAGTTGTATTCGGGTCGCGGACTTTTACCTCACCAACACTTTGATGAAATAAGAAAGTTATTCGCTGGAGGTAGGCAAAGAGATCCTGCAGTTGATCGTGTATGTAAAAAACTTCGCCTTTATGATGTAAGACTCGAAGACTACTTAATAACCAAATATGGGCTGTGGCTGGATTTTAGATCCACATTTGACAACAGATTGTTTGGAAGTGGAGAAAGGGTAGGGCAAGATGGTATAAAAATAAATATTCACAAGAAAGCAGACGGAAACGCACCAATACAAATTCATATTTTTATGGTTTGTGATGCTCAGCTAAACATTGAAGAAAACAGGCTAAAAGACGTGGCTTATTAAAATGCAGAAGAAATATTCTAATAAAAACAGATGGATAGTTTGAAGTTTCTGCCCAAAGATCCGCACTGTTCTCTTATCTGCGGGATTACTGGGTGTGGGAAAACTGTCTTTGTACTTGATTTGTTGCAAACAGTCTACAGGTTTCATTACGAGCACATTGTTATATTCTGCACAACCATTAAGCACAACAAGTCTTACAAAGAAAGGAAGTTTATTTGGACAGACGATAATATATTTTTAGTTGATCCTAGCGACAAACTGAGCGACTGTTTAGAACATTACTATAGACTATTTGAGGGAACTGAAACACTGTTTATTATTGATGACTGCTCAGCCGAACAAGACATTGTTAAAAAAAGAAAAGCTCTGTCAAAGCTAGCCTTTAGTGGACGCCACGCCTTAGTTTCTGTGTGGCTCTTAACTCAAAAATACAATGCTGTCTTAAAAGACTTTAGATCGCAGTTAAAATCAGTCATCTTATTTTACACTAAGGACAAAGATAGTTTTGAAGAATGTTTAAGTGAAAATTATATAATAAGGGACAAGGATGAACTAAAAAAAATAAAAGAGCAGTTAGAAAAATCTAAGCACGCTAAGCTATGCTTACGGACTGACCCTCCAGTTCAATACGTTTGTTTATTGTAGATTGTTTATTATAATTTAAATATTAAAAAGAATGTCTCGAGGGCCAGAATCAAAAGCGCAGCTAGCTCCTAAATGCACTGCAGTAGAGCTAAAAGACCTAGCAGACACAACTGAGTTTGATTTAATAGGAGTTCCATGAAATGTTTATGGATTTGAATACACCGACGATGGCGTTTACAAACGAACAGAAATTGAAGACAAAAAACGACAGCAGTATCCTACCCTAGAAGAGATAAGAAATCTAAGAACAAGCGATTTTGGCAAACACGAATACAAACTTCATAAACGAGAGAATGTCTGGGCGTTGCTTCCTGAAATTGCTTGGAATTTAAAGTTTGAACTACGAAGCCCTAATGTATACTTTGATAAGAAAAACAATTTTAGAAAAGCTTTGAATGCAGGCCCCTTTCTTGTTAGCCTAGTCCCAGGAACACAACAGAAAAAACAGATTGAAATAACTAGGCAGGGTTCTGAATATATGCTAAAGAGAAAGAGGCCCTTAGCTGAAGTGGGGGATGACACCGTTGGCTTAGAATTTACTCCAACGCTACAGTCACTACCTAGGCAAATGACGATGCTTTTTCGCTTATTTATTACTCCAAGGGAGGCTGATTCTAGTTTGCCAGAACATACGTTAATTAGAGGCATACAAATAAAGGCTGAAAACTTGGATGCCCCTCTGAAGCTCGCTATTGTTATTACTAAAAACGGAGATGAAATAAACACCCTTGTATCATCTGACAAGGTTACTGTGATGGTTGACAAAGATAAACTAACAGTACTTGACTTTATTTTCATTAAGTATGTTGATTTTATTGCGTTTTACTCTGTTGATGAAGTGCTGCCAGAAGGATTAATAAGAAGATATGTATAAGATTAATCTTAATTAAAAAAAAAATCTTAATTAAAAATGGAGGTTCAACAGTTTAGATTAGAGCAAATAACTGAACTTCAAGAAGAAATAGAAAGTGAGTTGGATAAGTATAGGGCTACTAGAAAGAAATATGCTAAGGCTTTATATACTCTTTCTTATGTAATCACCGGCTCATCAGTTGTAGCTAGCGTAAGTGCTGGGTCTAGTGTTGCTGTTTTAGCTACTGGGGTTGGGGCACCAGCCTCTTTAGCATTAGGGAGCCTTGGTTTAGGTTTAGGCGCTATGTCTATGATTGTGAGTGCTGTTTTAAAAAAAAGTAAACAAGTTGGGTATTTTTTGCTCCCATAAGAAAACCTAACACAGAGTAACTTGTATTCAAGACCGGCACAGCCTTTTAAACTTGAATAAAGTCAGACAAATACATAGACGAACAATCTAATAGTGGGGGAAAAAACAAGCGCAGGCCAACAACTGAACTATCTTCATAGTAATGACTTGGCAAAGATTTGGACTTAAGGAGGGGGGGGGGGGGGGGGGGGGGGGGGGGGGGGGGGTGGGTTGGAGAGGAGGAGAAACTGGGAACATGAAATTAAGAAAATATGTTACAGATATGAAAACTCTTCACTAGCTGCATAAGGGAACCATCGCAATCCCTTTTGAAGGCAGATATATTTGTAACATATTTTCTTAATTTCATGTTCCCAGTTTCTCCATCTTTAAATTCCGCCCCCCCCCCCCCCCCCCCCCTCCTTAAGTCCAAATCTTTGCCAAGTCATTACTATGAAGATAGTTCAGTTGTTGGCCTGCGCTTGTGTTTTTTCCCCCACTATTAGATTGTTCGTCTATGTATTTGTCTGACTTTATTCAAGTTTAAAAGGCTGTGCCGGTCTTGAATACAAGTTACTCTGTGTTAGGTTTTCTTATGGGAGCAAAAAATACCCAACTTGTTTACTGTTTATCGTTTACTGTTCCCTGCCTCATTTCATTTCCGATTTTGTTTTGATTAAATTGAGGTTATTTGTATTTGTTTCTGTCCGTCTGTGTGTTTGTCTTTTGATCTCCCTTGCATCTTTGGGTGGATCCTCAGGCGTAGGCTCAAAAATTGTCCCTTACATTTTAAACTATTTGCGTAATGTCTCTAGTTTTTCAGCAACTTTTTTCCTCCCCACACTTTCGTTTAGTTTCGTTTACTACTCTTCGCTGGCTGCTTTGGGGGGTGCTATTGGATTCTTTTTTGCACCCTTGGTGGTGAGAACACCACAGTATTATGGACTGTGGTGTGTCTCTATTTGACGCCAGGAGCGCAGACACAACCAGCCGTGTCTCCCTGATGAGTCCGACCCAGCGGACGAAAGGCCTCGGAGCAGGCAATACAAATATATCTGCCTTCAAAAGGGATTGCGATGGTTCCCTTATGCAGCTAGTGAAGAGTTTTCATATCTGTAACATATTTTCTTAATTTCATGTTCCCAGTTTCTCCATCTTTAAATTCCGCCCCCCCCCCCCCCCCCCCTCCTTAAGTCCAAATCTTTGCCAAGTCATTACTGTGAAGATAGTTCAGTTGTTGGCCTGCGCTTGTTTTTTCCCCCACTATTAGATTGTTCGTCTATGTATTTGTCTGACTTTATTCAAGTTTAAAAGGCTGTGCCGGTCTTGAATACAAGTTACTCTGTGTTAGGTTTTCTTATGGGAGCAAAAAATACCCAACTTGTTTACTGTTTATCGTTTACTGTTCCCTGCCTCATTTCATTTCCGATTTTGTTTTGATTAAATTGAGGTTATTTGTATTTGTTTCTGTCCGTCTGTGTGTTTGTCTTTTGATCTCCCTTGCATCTTTGGGTGGATCCTCAGGCGTAGGCTCAAAAATTGTCCCTTACATTTTAAACTATTTGCGTAATGTCTCTAGTTTTTCAGCAACTTTTTTCCTCCCCACACTTTCGTTTAGTTTCGTTTACTACTCTTCGCTGGCTGCTTTGGGGGTGCTATTGGATTCTTTTTTGCACCCTTGGTGGTGAGAACACCACAGTATTATGGACTGTGGTGTGTCTCTATTTGACGCCAGGAGCGCAGACACAACCAGCCGTGTCTCCCTGATGAGTCCGACCCAGCGGACGAAAGGCCTCGGAGCAGGCAATACAAATATATCTGCCTTCAAAAGGGATTGCGATGGTTCCCTTATGCAGCTAGTGAAGAGTTTTCATATCTGTAACATATTTTCTTAATTTCATGTTCCCAGTTTCTCCATCTTTAAATTCCGCCCCCCCCCCTCCTTAAGTCCAAATCTTTGCCAAGTCATTACTGTGAAGATAGTTCAGTTGTTGGCCTGCGCTTGTTTTTTCCCCCACTATTAGATTGTTCGTCTATGTATTTGTCTGACTTTATTCAAGTTTAAAAGGCTGTGCCGGTCTTGAATACAAGTTACTCTGTGTTAGGTTTTCTTATGGGAGCAAAAAATACCCAACTTGTTTACTGTTTATCGTTTACTGTTCCCTGCCTCATTTCATTTCCGATTTTGTTTTGATTAAATTGAGGTTATTTGTATTTGTTTCTGTCCGTCTGTGTGTTTGTCTTTTGATCTCCCTTGCATCTTTGGGTGGATCCTCAGGCGTAGGCTCAAAAATTGTCCCTTACATTTTAAACTATTTGCGTAATGTCTCTAGTTTTTCAGCAACTTTTTTCCTCCCCACACTTTCGTTTAGTTTCGTTTACTACTCTTCGCTGGCTGCTTTGGGGGGTGCTATTGGATTCTTTTTTGCACCCTTGGTGGTGAGAACACCACAGTATTATGGACTGTGGTGTGTCTCTATTTGACGCCAGGAGCGCAGACACAACCAGCCGTGTCTCCCTGATGAGTCCGACCCAGCGGACGAAAGGCCTCGGAGCAGGCAATACAAATATATCTGCCTTCAAAAGGGATTGCGATGGTTCCCTTATGCAGCTAGTGAAGAGTTTTCATATCTGTAACATATTTTCTTAATTTCATGTTCCCAGTTTCTCCATCTTTAAATTCCGCCCCCCCCCCCCCCCCTCCTTAAGTCCAAATCTTTGCCAAGTCATTACTATGAAGATAGTTCAGTTGTTGGCCTGCGCTTGTTTTTTCCCCCACTATTAGATTGTTCGTCTATGTATTTGTCTGACTTTATTCAAGTTTAAAAGGCTGTGCCGGTCTTGAATACAAGTTACTCTGTGTTAGGTTTTCTTATGGGAGCAAAAAATACCCAACTTGTTTACTGTTTATCGTTTACTGTTCCCTGCCTCATTTCATTTCCGATTTTGTTTTAAAAAAATTAACACCTAAACTACAAAAGCACACTGCCATTGTTGCCTTAGCATCAGCAAAACTTTCTTCATTAAAATTAAGAATAAGCAAATCAATACAGGATGAAAATATTACAGCTGAAGAATTTGAGCATCTTATGGCCGATGGTGAGGATTATAGACGACAAAAAATTGAACTTCAAAAGGAGTGGAGAAAGACTTTTACTTCACAACAGGTAGACACTGAGACAATCAAACAGAACATTGAAAAGCAAACACATAACTGGTTAACTCTAAAATAGGTTAAAAAAAATAAGATGGGAACTAAAATAAATAAATCATAAGTTTAGCAAAAAATTAATTATAAGTTTAGCAAATACTATTTTTTTTAACTAATCGGCACCGTGTTTGGTGGAACAACTTGCAACTCTTCGCGAACAAAGGATCTTTTAGGGGCGGGTTTTTTAGACGCAGTAGCACCGCTAGAAGAAAGAGTTTCTCTTAAATAATACACAGGAGGGGTTGTTTTCATAATTCTTTCAACTTCATATACATCTACGCTCCATATAGGGTCTGTGGCTCTAATTCTAACATCGCCTTCTGCCTCTCCGGGCGCATACAAGTATCTTACTTTTAGTCCAAACGGCAAGAGTTTTTGAGTCCCCTGCACATCTTCAGTAATGCTAATTTTTTTTAATTTGATCGCGTTTACTGGTTTAAGGCCTGTTGCCTTAAATTCTTCATTGTTCATGGCACGTAAGACTGCCGGCAATCTCCTAACCCATTCTGTGTTGCGTGTTTTATCCATAAGGTCTCTATGATATTGATAGGTAAACAGACGTTCAGCTAGATTCTTATTAAAGTTTTCTACTAGAGCTTGGGAGCGATGGTTGCCTGGGATCCCTCTCTTAACTGTAACCCGGTGCCTTAAAAACAACTGGTTTACAGCTCCTTTAAACTCTTTCCCATCATCAACCTGGATCATCCTAGGATACTTTAATGGACCTCGCATGTATATTTGTTGTAAAGCCACAGCCACAGCAGTTGAGCTTTTATCCGTTAAAGGTTCGGCGTCTTTGTATCTTGAAGCCATGTCAACAACCGTAAGAGCATACTTAAACTTTTTTCTTCTAACTTTGTCATGTGGAAGATACAACAAGTCCATCTGGTGGGTGTCATTAGGAACTGAATTAACAAATCGAGGCCTTATTATTCTTTTTGGGGCAGGCAGATATATTTGCCAGATCGCTTGTTTTGAAAGCCAGTCTTTCGCTTCTGATTCAGACACCCTAGCAGCTTTACTTAGTTTATCAATAGCAGCCTTTCCTTTCCAATACCCTCCAGGAGAATAATATATTTTGTACTTTGTATCGCCCATAAGAAGGGACTGTTTTTTATTACATTTTAACTATGTTTTTAGATTGAATATGCAAGAAGAAAGATTGCTCCCATAGCACCTATAATAAAGCCTATTTCTACCATTTTCTGATCCTCAGATGGTTCATAAAAGTCAGACAGTTCTGGTGGCGGCGATGTTAGAAACTTCTTTCCTGTCACTAAGTAATACTCATTCATTGCTTCATCAACGTCTGTAAATGTGTGCTCTGCATGTCCCTGTTCTCTTAACTTTTTATTAATAAAGTCTAAGTGAGCAATCCTCCTTTTCTCGTAAGCGTCTCTTGCCTTAGCTAAATCTTCCATTGCCTTGTTATGGCGTTCTCTCTCTTCATCAGACCGCAATTTACTAAACATATAATTGCTGCCAGAGAAGGCCAACGCATTAACAATAGCTCCTCCCACCATCAGAACCAATCCAGACATCTTTTTATAAATCAATATTTTCTAGATTAATCTGCCTATGCATTAATCTTTCTATGCATTAATCTGCCTATGCATTAATATTTTCTGGGATAATCCCCTGCGTAACAAGAAAGTCTTTTGAGGCAATCCCTGCAGTAATTACAACTATAACCTTAACAACATCCTCAATGTCTAACCTTCCTAGATCCGCCGGCTTCATTTTTAACATGTTTTTTGCTAGCACGCTATAACCAATACTAAGGCCGCTAATTACGGCAGAATGGTAAATCGTATTGATAATCTTTTTTTCACTCATCTTTTTATTAACTAAAAAAATAATTAAAATAATCATAATACGAAAGACTGTCTATGTGCCTTTTAATCAAATAATCTTTTGTTGTTAAAGCTAAAAATAAGGCCGCAACTAGCCTTGGCAAATCTTCTATCTTTCCCATGTTGGGCGGTTTTATTCCTAACAAACATTTTGCGAGGGTTGAATAGACTATAACACCAACGATAGGCACTGCATAATTAATCAGCGTTAAACTCATGGTTTTAAAAGTATTATATTATTTTTTATTGCTTTTAAAAATGGATTGTGACGAACTATTAAAGTGTGAGGAGCAGGCAGGCTACTCCGTAGACCTCTGCCATAAAGAAAGATTATACTCTCTGGCCGCGTGTGGGAAAACCAGGCAGTATTTAGGCGTTGAACTAAGTATCGAACAGATTCAGCAATTGTCTACATCAGACGTTGAGAAGTACTACGCTAGGTACGAAGCACAGCTAGGATCAAAAATGGTTAGATCGGTGGGACAGACAATGATTAGTTTATATGCTAAGTTAGTAAGTAAGATGGCGCCGGTTGATTCAGAAGAAGATTTAAAATATGACTTAACACAAGATCCGGTTTTAACCAAGTCCCTAGAATCTCTTGCATGTGACATGTATTATAGATTTGGGACGCTGTTATGTCCATTCATCATGGGATTAATTACTTTCAATCATATTAATTTTAATCATATTAATTTTAATCGCAATAAAAAAAATGAGCGATCAGGAGAAGAAGACTCCGCAGGAGCAGAATGTGTCGCAAGTGAGTGCCCCACAAGCGAGTGTCCCACAAGTGAATCTACAGGCGAGTGTCCCACAAGTGAGTAGTGTTACTAAGTCTAAAAGTGCTGGGCGTGTTGAGGCCGGTCATAAACTAGCTGAATGGAACAGACTGAGAAAAGCAAACCAAGCAGCAAAACAAAAATTATTAGATAGTAATACAACATCGCCACCAGCACCGCCACCGTTGCCAACAACAACACAAGCAAACTATAAAATGTATTATTATGTACTGGGGGGTATTGTTGTTGGTGGGGGTTTTTTAGCATACAAATGTCTAACACCATACTTAGCAGCAAAGTCACAAACCCCCACAAAGTCAGTAAAAGAAGAAGAACCAACTTCTGTAAAAAAAAGTACAACCTCCTGCTGTAGACCCATTTTCTATGGAATAGTTTTTTAAAGAACTAAATAAAGTACAAATTAAGAACTAGATAAGTACAAGTTAATTTACAATTATTTTTTTTATTTATTTTAGATTTAAAAATGGCTGCTGAACTCAGTGAATCTGATTTAAAGAATTGTAATGAACTATTTGACGAAACAATGAAAGTGTTAAACATCGATTTTAGTGAATTTGGGTTTGAGAATGATGTAAACAATATAATAAAAGATCATAGTGAACTATTTGACGAAGCAGTTAAAGTGATGAACATTGACTGTAGTGATTCAGAAAAAGCTAAAATATTAGCAGGGGTTATTGTAAGGTTAACGTGTCTTGAAGTGTTGCAACGCTTGGGAGAAGAATAAAAAGCGAGGTTTACTTACTTTTATTTACATTTATTTTTTTTAATTTACGTAAATATTATGGCTTTAAAAATGGCGACCAAACGCGGAGAATTTAAGGGCGAAAAACTATATACGTGGGAGGAAGTATTTGATAATGGCAAACAATTAATCAATACGTTTAATGAAGTAGACATGGATATTATTAACCCTACAGACGTTCATGAAAGCGTGACACATGCTATCTCTAAAATCCCAGAGTCTCTTCAGATGGAGCCGCCAGTAAAAGTGTTGTTAACTATTCTGATTGATTATATAACGCCCGATGATACTAGCATGGAAGTTTGGGTTTCAACAAGACAGAAAGAAGTAATCAGCTATCGCGACTTTAACTCTGACTGGGCTGATTACATGCTTACACAGTTTAATCATGCAAGTGAGGAGGCTAAGTTAAGGGGTTCTGGCTGGTCTGAAGGAACAGTCCTTCAAATTATATTGAAACAAACAAAGTTCTATCCTATAGTTGGCAATTCTTACCTTCCTCTCCCAAAAGAGTTAGAGTTAAAACGAGCAGTATTAAATATACATAATTTAGACAACATGTGTTTTATGTGGTGCGTTTTAGCACATTTACATCCTGTCAAAAATCATGCAAACAGAGTATCTAATTATGAAGCATATGTAAATGAGCTGAACTTTGAAGGCATAGAGTTTCCGGTGAGCATAGAAAGCATATCTCAGTTTGAAGAGCAAAACAAACCGATAACCGTAAACGCATACACATGGTCTGCAGTAGATAATCTAGTGCCTCTAAGGATTTCTCCCAATGCTCCTACTTTAGGCGATTCACTTAAGAATCATGTAGACTTGATACTGTTTGCGGATAGTACAAAGAGCCATTATGTATTAATCAGAACAATGAGCAGACTGTTAGCCTATACTACAAAGCATCCAGCTAAACAAGAGCTTTGTAGAAGGTGTTTGGTTAGAATCCCTACTATAGAAGCAGCTGCCAGTCATAAGAAACATTGTAAAAGTTTTGTAGACTGTGAAACTAAACTTCTTACGCCCAAACCAGGGTCTAAAGTTAGTTTTAAGAATGTACACAAAATGCAGATGAGCCCATACGTGGTTTATGCTGACTTCGAATCGCTCTTGCCGCAGTACTACGGCCCTCAAGAACGGACACAACAAAAAACAACCTTATTGTCTCGTCATCAGATCTGTTCTTATGCGTTTATTGTTGTTAGGTCAGATGGGGCACACACAACACCTGAGATTTACAGAGGACCCAACGCAGCTAGTAGATTTTTAGAGCAGATGAAACAACTTCGTAATTACTACTCCAATGAACTAAATCTTTCAGACATTATTATGACTCCTGAAGACCAAGAACGTTATGACTCAGCCACTCACTGTTGGATTTGCGGCTTAGAGCTAACACCTAACAGTAAAGCAAACCCAACAGTGAGAGACCACGATCACATTACTGGCAAATTCAGAGGGACCGCGCACAACAATTGTAATCTTCAACTTAAGGTTGACCCCAAAAAATGGAAACTGCCTATCTTCTTTCATAACTTACGAGGCTACGATTCTCACTTTATCATGCAAGCAGTGACTTCTGAATATAAGAGGGTTACCTGCATTGCACAGTCTTCAGAAAAGTACATGACTTTTACTCTTGACTGTTTATCCTTTTATGACTCTGCCCAGCATCTGATGGGGAGCTTAGATAAGTTAGCGGGATCTCTACAAGCCTTTCCAATCACTAAACAATATTTTGACCCATCTTTAGTGCGTAAAGGAGTTTATCCTTATGAATACATGAACTCGTGGGATAGGTTTGATGAAGACGCGCTTCCTCCTAAAGGCGCTTTCTTTTCTAGTCTTAGAGGCAAAGACATAACTGATGCTGACTATGAATACGCTCAGAAAGCCTGGACAGAATTACACTGTCAAACAATGGGCGATTATCACGATCACTACTTGATGGCTGACGTGTGTTTATTGGCAGACGTCTTTCAGAATTACAGATCTACATGCATGAAACATTACAGCTTAGACTCATCACATTACATCTCTGCGCCTGGCCTTTCTTGGGATGCATTCTTAAAGTCTACAAACATCCAGATTGACTTAATTTCTGATCTACCCACACTCCAGATGATTGAAGACGGCTTAAGGGGAGGTATTAGCATGGCCTCACATCCTTACTGCAAAGCCAACAACAAATATTTAGATGATTATGACCCGACTAAACCGTCCAACTATCTAATGTACTTAGACGCCAACAATCTGTATGGATGGGCCATGAGTCAACCGCTTCCACTACGTAACTTTAAAATGATAAAAGGACCTCATGATGTCAATACTGTGTTAAGAATGTTGTCACAGCTTACGCCTGACAATCCAATAGGACTAATCTTGGAAGTAGACTTAGATTATCCCGCAGAGTTGCATGACCTTCATAACGATTACCCCCTGGCCGCAGAAAGATTAAAGATGAGTCCCATCGAACCTCCTAAACTTGTACCTAATCTTAGGCACAAAACTAAATATGTCTGCCATTACAGACTCCTACAGTTTTACTTAAAGCATGGATTAAAGCTGACCGCTATTCACAGAATAATTACTTTTGACCAAGAGCCCTTTATGAGGCCATACATCAAGAAGAACACCGATCTTAGAACCCAAGCCACTGACGCTTCAGAAAAAGACTTCTTTAAACTGATGAATAACAGTTGTTTTGGTAAGACAATGGAAAATCCACACAAACGTAAAGATGTGAAATTAGTTACAAAAGAAAACCAAGCAATTAAGTTGGCCTCTAAACCTAACTATCAAGACTTTAGAAGATTTAACGACAGCCTGGTTGGCATCATGATGAAGAAAAAGGATGTTAAGTTGGACAAGCCGGTGTTTATCGGCTTCACCGTATTAGAGTTGTCGAAGTTATTGATGTTAGAATTTCTGTACGACTACTTTAAACCACTGTACCCAGAAGCAAGAGTACTTTACACAGACACTGACTCTTTTATTCTAGACGTCCCCACAGAAGACTTCTATAAGGATTTAGAAGCGGAGGTGGCCAAAGGAGCTGATGGGTGGTACGACACATGTGACTATCCTAAAGATTCACCTCTACATTCAACTGTGAACAAGAAAGTGATTGGAAAGATGAAGGATGAACTTAATGGGACAGTTATACAAGAATATGTTGGCTTACGGTCGAAGATGTATAGCGTTGCCAGCCAAACTTCTGTAATGAAGAAGGCTAAGGGGATAAGTAAAGAAGTTGTCAAAAAAAATATAACTCACGATAACTACAAGCAAGCTCTCTTTGAAAACAAAGTATTTTATCACACAAATGTTAATCTGCGCTCTACTCTTCATCAAGTAAACACAACTGCAGTTAACAAGAAATCACTAGTCTCTAACAATAACAAGAGAACTTACGTCAATCCTGAGTTTTCATATGCTGTAGGACATTGGAGAACTTTAAAAGATTAACTTGACTGACTTGGCTTGTACTTAACTTAAGAACCTAACTAGTACTTACTTAAGAACTTAACAAGAACTTAACTTAAGAACCTAACTAGAACTTAACAAGAACTTAACTTGTAATTTACTTGCGCTTAACTTAAAAAGTACTTTCTATATAACTAACAATGTAAATTCAGCTATTGTTTATTATTCATGTCTTTTCTAATCGTAAAACCTGATCTTCATTAAAGTGAATAGCTACTCCTTCAGGGCTGGTAGAAACAGTCAGATTAGCATCTTCAGGAGTCATATTATCAACTAAAATAGCAAACAACTTTACAACTGGTTGGGGCCAAGAATCTGGTATTTTACTAACGGCTTCCACTACGCTTTCTCGTATAGTTAGACGCTCAAAAAGATCATTAATCAATTCTTCAAACCTGCTCTTTAACTCTTCTCTATCGGCCCCCCACCCCCTCTCCTCCTCCCAAATTCTGTATATATTATGAAGCTCTGTAAATACTTCGGGCTTCATTTTTTAAACCAGAATAAAATCATAAATTAAAAAAATTAAGTAATCAGTTTCTCTTGTTTTGCGCAAGAATCAGAAGAAGTTATATGTGTGTGCGTGGTTTAATCAACTAGGTCAATTAATCACAGATCGTTTTGACCTAGTTTACTGCACTGCTTTGTAGGTCAAACGTGAGTGGGCGGTGGGTGGGGTGTGCGTGCGTGGGGCGGGGGTGGCGGCAGGGGTGGGGTGGGGGTGGGGTGTGTGCAGGAGTTACCTCCCTTAGTATTATTTTTAGCCCTGTTGAGGGCCTTTCTGTGTCACTTGTCGGCAGCCGACAATCGTCCTAGTTCTGACGTATTTTTAGCCTTTAGGCTGAAGTCTGCTTCCTCGGCTAGTATTGATTTTTTCACAGCAGCTAGCCAGAAGACCGCGTTTAATCACTCTGCCAGAACTCGCGAAAGCCAACGTCGCTTTGCATATATTTTACAATGAGCTTTCTTTTCTCATACAAGCTGTGGATAGAAATTCCGAGCTTGTGGAACTTTGGATAGTAGAAAAAACAAAATGATAATTCCATCAGTTTTCTACACAGCGTGGGTTCCATCAGAATTTCAGTTTTTAAATAATTATCCCAGGACGCTTTTGGGTTAGATTTTTTAAAAACAGTTTTTGTTCTTTCAAGCCAATGGCCTAAAAGCAAAGATTGACGAAGAGTTTTACGATTTCCATCTTTGATCTTAGAACCAGCTTTCAGTAAAACAGGCGTAATTTCAGTCATGTTTTTCAGCTTCATAAAAGAGCCTTCATCAATCAGCTCATCATCAAGTTGCTCTACAAAACAATTACGTAAAAAATCATCCAGTTCACTTACTGTCATTTCACGTTTTACTTGCTTCGTTTCCAAAAGATTTAAACTCTCTTTTGGCTGGGTTGGTTTCGAGCAATTACGTAAAAAATCATCCAGTTCACTTACTGTCATTTCACGTTTTACTTGCATCGTTTCCAAAAGATTTAAACTCTCTTTTGGCTGGGTTGGTTTCGAGCAATTACGTAAAAAATCATCCAGTTCACTTACTGTCATTTCACGTTTTACTTGCTTCGTTTCCAAAAGATTTAAACTCTCTTTTGGCTGGGTTGGTTTCGAGCAAGGCACGCCACGTTCTAATTTTTCAAGATATAAAATCATTTCCTGATAATACTTTTTGTATTTCAATATTATCTCTTTTTGCTCGTCTGAATAAAGCAAATGCTCAGTTTGGCTTTCTTGAGAACTAACAACCATTGCGGTCTCTTGTGAAGATAAACTAGCTTCCAGGCTGAACTCTGCCATGTTTTCTTCTGTAAAGTAACAGTGCTAAACACGTCTTCACTCATAGGCGCCCCGGCCAGAAATGATGGCAGCCAGTAGTCCCGGCGAAAAATGATGTCATACCCCCTGTCAATTGGTTGAAAGTGCACACGTGATGGGCTGAGCTGTCGCGTGATGATTAATAATGCAGTATTGACTGCAGGTCTCCTGTGCAGCAGAGCGTGCAACCGATATTGATTGGGGCCGGTCTGGGGAGGTAGGATTGCCAAGCCATATAAATGTTAAAATGTTTTAGTTAATTTCATGCCATGGAGAGAGAATGTAAATATCTTCGTTCACGATCACCAAATCTTATCTAGCACGCAAGCCCCCCATTTTAATGTACTGATTACGTCAATTTTTGGAGATTTTTGCTTGTTAATTTTGTTTAGAAATAGGTGTTAATTTTGGCCAAAACTAGCATGAGATGGACGTGATTTGTATGTGAAAAGGGGGGTTTTCGTGCAAAATAAGATGTGGTGGTCGTGAACAAACATATTGACATTCTCTCGAGCTCACTTCATACCTGTACAACTATCAAACTGAGTTTATCGAAGTTTTCAATGTATTTTATTGAACACTTTGTATATACGGAAATAAAAGCAAACTTCATGTAAGCCATTTTGACACTAATAGCAGAAATTAGAAGTTTCTCTGACAGCCTTTTCGACTTCTTAAAATGTGTGTGTAAAACTTAATTTTTCGGAAATCTACTCGTACACATAAAGCACGCGCGCGCGCAAACACACACACACACACCACGCACACACACGTGCGCGCGCGCGCGCGCGCACACACACACACGTACACGCACACACGTTCACGCACACACACACACACACACGCGCGCGCGCGCGCGCACACACACACACACGTACACACACACGTGCGCGCGCGCACACACACACGCACGTACACACACACACACACACGCGCGCACGCATGCGCACATCGCAAACATACAAGTACGCCCCCCCCCCCCCCAACTCCCACCCCGGCGCCCACCACACTCCCCACCCTCCACACATCTATCTTTTCTCTCCCAACCCCAGTCTACTCTCAGGCCCGGTCTGTTCTCCACAAAAGCACGATAGTTGAGCCGACGGAAGCCGAGTAAAGGACGATAACCCTGTACTGTGCAGGGAGGCCAAGCTCAGGCGGGAGTTCCGCAGCATGGACAAGGACGGCAGCGGCTTCCTGTCTCAGAAGGAGATGTTTGACGGTTTCCGCCACGCCGGCTATGACGTGTGCAGGGACAAGATCAACCGTGTCTTCGAGAGGCTGGACGTGAACCATGACGGCAAGATCAGCTTCGAGGAATTCCTCTCCATGTTCCAGCTGTGATGGATGGTCTGTGACAGTGAGCACCTCAAGTGGTAGTAAAGAGCCAACTTTATTTCCATCCTTCTGGTAATTGGTGAGATTACGGAGTTTCAGCTTTTTCAATTTAAACATCAGAGACCATGACAGTGCTGTCGTCTGGTTCTTTTTGGCGTCAATAGACATATTTTCCCTGCTGTGCTGGTCAGAAAAATACATGTACCTGTCAAATTTTGCTACGCAGTTGCCTCTCACCAGAGGGGGGGGGGGGGGGGGGGGGGGGCGGGGCGGATGGGGAGGCAAGGGAGCAACCACAAACCCCCCTCCCACTCAGTGAAAATATAGGGGTCCCAAACTACCTTCCGTCTCCCTCCCATCCCCCTCCAATATTTGAAGCCAAGAAATATGGACAGCATGACGGGGTAGACCTCTCTCTCACTCTCTCGCTTTTATAGGAATTTGGAAGAAGAGAGATCCCCCCCCCCCCACCCCAACTGAAAATTTTGGAAATGAAGGTGCTCCCCTTGCAACCTTACCTCGGCTTTTATGAAAGTTTGAAAGGTGTGTACCCTCGGGCCCCTCTCCCCCAACCATTGTTTTTATGAAAATCTGGAAGACGATCACCCACTCCACCCTCACACTCGCTTTTGTAAAGATTTGGGAGACTGCAGTGATGTTGTTTTGTCAGTTTCAGTTCAGGCTGCAGCACACACACACCCTCCCACTCTCCTCCCCTAATGCAAAATATATTTCGACGCCACTGCAAGACAACAGTTCAGGAACTTTCACGAAACCTCCTAGCAAACTTTGGGTGCTCTTCACGCCCTTGTTTTGTTCTCAACTGACTGATCGGCCCTTGAAGACTTAAGATATGCGCGCGCGTGTGTGTGCGCGTGCGTGTGTATGTATGTGTGTGTGCGTGTGTGTGTGTGTGTGTGTGTGTGTGTGCGCGCGCGCGTGCATGTTTATCCTGATGTATTCACCCTTCTGTTATTGAAGCTGAAAAAGTAATACCCTTTCCGACTATTAGGGGATATCTCAGGACAGCAGACACAAACTGCACTCGTGCCATAGAGTTTCAGAATCAGTTTGGGACCTCCATAGCATTATGGACCCGACCACTGTCCCATACTTACGTGAAAGTTGACTTTGAGGACATCCAGGCTTACCTTGAGATGCTCACAGTGAAAAAAACAAACAAACAAAGACACAGAGTTATTTCTGTGAGGAGTTCATCGTCTCTGCTGCTGATTTTGAGGCCTGTGTTCGTGATAGGAGATCGAAGAGTGTGTTGAACTACTGAAGGAGGAGATTTGATTGATTGATTGATAGGTAAGATTTACGTCCTATGAAGGATAAATGAGAAGTGGTGTTTGACAGTCAAGGACAAGGGAAAGTGGAGCGAGAGGCTGACAGCGCAGTTTTCAGAAAACACAACTCGTTGCCTTGTCCGAGTCGTGGCGTGTCATCGGATGTGATGATGGTGTATTTCTATGGGCACGCATTGAATGTCTGTGCGCCGCAGGAAGGGGTGTTAAGGATGCAAAGACCGCTTGCGCTCGCGCACGTCGCCTAGACTTTGTTGAGCATGCGAGTGTGCGTGCATGTACATGTGCACGTTTGCAGGCGCATGAACACACACGCGCGCGCACGCACGCACGCATGCACGCACACACAAACACACACACACACACACACACACACACACACACACACACACACACACACACACATCGCATTCGTCAGTCACATACAACGTGAAACTGATAGCATCTTGAATGACTTGACACTGATGCGTCACACACGCACGCACGCTCGCACACACGCACGCACGCGCGTGCACGCACGCACGCACACACACACACACACACACACATACACACACACACACACACACACACACACACACACACACTCTTGCACACTGACGGTTGGAAACCAGATAACTAGACATAGAATAGACTTGAACTGGCCTGTTGACGTGTTTTACATTTTCCATTATTTCTTGTTTATGTCAGTATGTGTGAGCGCTTCTCTTGTGGGGTAAACACAAGGAAGAAAGGGAGAGAGTTGGGCGATGGAATGGGGGGTCCACTCACTACAACAAAAAAAAATGATCTGCATATGTATTCGATTTTCTTTTCATAGTAAAATTGTGTGTGTGTGTGTGTGTGTGTGTGTGTGTGTGTGTGTGTGTGTGTGTGTGTGTGTATGAAATTACTTTGAAAGTGATTGTGATGTTGTGTACTGCATATGCTTATTGCTTTGTCCACTTAACCGTGAGCAACGAAATTTTGGGCGAAGAAAAGTCGAAAGATGTCAGTGCGGTATCTGTATTCTCTGACAGAAAGCTGTTTTTTGAAGAACGGCCCGGCTGCTTTGTATAATGATGCCGCTTATGTCATTTTATGAGATGCCACTAGGCAGCAATGATTGGGTTACATTGGGTTTGTTGTTTGTTTTGTTTCTTTGATTACCTAAACACTAGGTACCAGTGATGGGGGCACATTGTTTGTTTGTTTGTTTTTCTTTGATTGTTTTACACTTGACTGAGTGTACAAATTCTAATTTCCATGTATGCATGGGGTGGGTGGGTGGGTGGGTGAGGGAGTGGTGGGGGGGACCTCATAGTCAAATATTTAGAACGTTTACCAACGGAACTGAGCATCCTGAGTTAGAACCACACATGGGATCGGGTTTTTAACAGCTTGACGACCATCCCTGTCTACCCGGAAGTATGTGGGTTCTTGATTCAGGGAGGCTGAGGCGGCGAGAGAGAGAGAGAGAGAGAGGAGTGTGTGTGTGTGTGTGTGTGTGTGTGTGTGTGTGTGTGTGTGTTGTGTGTGTATTTGTGCGTCCATGTGTGAATATATGATTGTGTGTATAGTGCGCACATATGTGTGTGTGTGCGTGTGCATTCGTGCGTGCGTGCGTGTGTGATACATTGAGAGAGGGAGAAAAAGAGAGGCGCGCTTGTAAAGTGGAGGCGGCAATGCTGTGTCTGTAGCTCGGCTTTGGATGAATGCCTGACTCGCTCAAAGGTGGTGTTCAAAATTCTGCTCAAATTTCTTATTTGTTTCATCTGCTGCCTTTGTTGTGAATGGTATCGTTGTACAAACACATTAATAATTTCATTTGTAAGCAAAACCAGCGTGCTGGTACCGTGCATGACAGTAATGTTGATTTAGTCCTTTCTTTATCCGTTCGTACTTCCACCAAAGTGTTTTGTCTTCACCCGCGTTGTGTGGTTGTCTGCCTGCAAACAAGATTGGGCAAGAATGACGGAACCGATTGTAACAACACTACGTGGAAAGATGGCATGTGGCTCTAAAACCAGCCCATTAAATTTTGGTGCGGATCTGGATTCGAGGACAGATCTTGGATCTGTTCAGCGAGATTATTTAAAAAAACAAAAAAATTCAAAGATGTTTAAAAGGTATTTAAAAATGCCACAAAACATAAGAATTTCTTAGAATTATGCGTGTAAAATTAGTTAGTTGAAATGTACTCTGTTCAGATTACAAACACGAGCCTCATATTTGTCATGGGGGAAAAGTCACAGCCATGGTCATTCAATGTAGAATGATTGTCAACCAGGTTGCAGGGTACGGATGGTGAATTCAGAGTTTAACGGGTCCTGTAAAACAATACAATCGTTCTCTTGTCTGCTATGCAAGGCAATTGTATGCGAGTTGATCTTTTTCTCAAGAACTCGTAATAGGACATTTTGTGTGAATTTTATAATTGTTTGTCAGTACCGTGTCTATGTGTCAGTTTACCTCATAATGTTTTTATCTGCAGTTGTATGTGGACGTTTTTGCCAAACAAAACTGACCAAAAACTGACATGTCAACTAAACGTTCAACATTTTTTAATACCTTTTTAATGCCATTGATTGTTTTCTATAGAACATGTTTGCTGTTTCAAGTTAAGTAGATTTTTTTTTCATTTTCCTTTCGATTTCTTTTTTTATGTTGTAATTGTGATAATGGGTAGGAGGTTCTGCTATAATATCAATAAGCTTGACACAGGTCTGCCTTTTTTTATACCGTTATCGCCATTATCGACTAATGCATTTGTCTGTGATTGTATATCTTCACTTTATTCACTCCTCCCTTCTACACCCTATGTATTTAGCGGCTTGTGTATTTAAAGCAACTTTATCTGATGTTTTTAATACTTGCTCAATAAATGATCCGTTAAAACGACATTGTCTTTTTCGTGTCCGTGATTCTCTTTGCTGTTGATGTCGCTGAACCCACTCACACTCATACTAACTCCTCTCTCTCTCTCTTTCTCTCTCCGTCTATCTCTCTCTCTCTCTCTGTGTCTCAATGCACAACAGATAGTACACATATACACACACACGTGCGCATGCACACGACACCAAACACGCTGGCACAACTGCCCCAACCTCTACACACATGCACGTACGCACGTGCGCGCGCAGACACACACACACACACACCGCGCACGCATACACACACACACACACACACACACACACACACACACACAACACACACAGAGGAAGGGTAAACGTCTACATGCTATTGATCGATATCGAACAACGAACATGCAGAAGATTCACAAGCAAATAACTGAGATGTAATGTGTGAGATTAAACAATTATAATTGTTTTTCGAAATATTTCGCCCGTCCCCCATATTCTTTGTATGTCAAGCATGAAAGCGACGAAAACCCTAACTTCCCATTTAAACTGCACTAAGAGTATATTGAAAATGTCTAGATTTTGAACTGAATTTCCAATGGAATCCCCAATAGCTGAATAATTGCAGAACAATGCAAAGACATGCTAAAGATAAATGCTTTAAACGAAAGCAAGCAAAAAAGAAAATATGCTTTCATTAACTACGTTGATGCCACATTGAGGACAGCATTTGAGCTCGCCGCCAAAACTGCACCAACACGAAATAAATTTAGGAGCCTTTGTGACAAGGTTTCAAGAAAGTGTTGAATAAGGACCAGGCGTTGAAGGTCCGTCCCTTCTCAGCCTGAATGATCCCAAGCCTGTCGGCCTACAGGCTAGTAAAAGTATAAAACTGTTTGGCCATAATTACAGTATTATCCAGTCATGAAATAACTCAACCTCAACCGAACTTTTTGAACCTCTCCAGAAGGAAACTATCAAAATGATTATTGACAAGAGCAAATTAAACCGCTTCCCAATAATTCTTTTAACGAAAACATAGCAGCAGATGAAAAGCCCTCATGTTTCATATCAATCGTGTGAAAATTAGAATATTTTGAAAGACAAAATGGCTGTTTTTACCGGCCAGGGGTCAGAGTGAAAATGTGTTTATGGACGATTTTGGAAAAGCCTGGAGAAGAAAGAGTGAAAAACGATTATTTTGCACGCGCGCGCGCACACACACACGCACGCACGCACGCACGCACACACACACACACACACACACACACACTGCGCTCGAGCACGAACATTAACCAAGAAACATGCTCTTTGTTTGCCCCCCTCCCCCCCCCCCCCCCCCCCCCCCCCCCCCACACACACACACACACACACACGCACATTTACATTTTCACGAAGTTGATTGTCCCAACCCCATTCCCTCCCTCCGGTTCTTGCCTGTTCGAGTGAGTCACAGACCTCAGTTGAACATCGGGCACCACCGTCCTGGGTCAATGAGGTCAATGAAGAGCTGCGCATGATCAGAATGACGCTATAAACATCCGCTTTCTTGAACTTGAAACCAACTTCCGTTCTGTTTTCTTTCGGTGTTCCAGGTCCCATATTCTTGAACCTAGTATGACACAAGGTGACCGACAAAATTGCGCAAAAATTGCCAGCTTCTAGAGTACTTTGTTAGTCCCTTCTGGAATTGTTAAAGAGAAGTCTTCATCGTCACCTTCATCTATAATACAGCCACTATCATCTGCCGCTTTATGCGTTGCGCACATAGAAAACCAAGAACAGGAGAGACCTAGGACTGAATATCAAAAACAAAATACGATACCCTGTTCTATCAACAGGCGACTACTTTTTGCTTTTCAACCCGCTGGACTGGCCGATCGGGCACACCCAAACACAGAACCGCATCCTTCCCCGCTCCCCCCAACAAACAAACAAGCAACCAGGACAAAACAAAAACTTACAGGGGACAGAGAGAAAAAGGGGGCAAAATTATGCACACCTATACCAGCATTACTAACTACAGTCTGTCATGTCCTTTGGTGTGTGGCACCCTTGACTTGAGGGAGTCTGTACTGAAGTGTCTGCAGCCACAGCTGCACCTGGCAGTGCATTCCAGACACTGATGGAGGGTGGGGAAAACGGAATTGTGCTCTTTGGTATAGCATTAGATCTGCTGCATCTGGTAGGACTGACATCTCTGTCAAATGGGAGCCATGGTGATGCTACTCTTGCTCACAGCTGCTTGATATTAATCTGCATAGTTGGTAGGACAACAAAAGCTCCAGTCCAGAGCCTCCTTTTCAGCTTTTATGTCAATCTCATTGACAGTTCTCACTTAAAGCCAGATCTCCCAATCCAATGGACTGGAAGTCAAAAGCCATTGTGTCTGTGAGCCTGTGTGGCTTTTATCTATGAGAAGGCCAGCCAAGGTCTGTTTTAGCAGCCCAGATTTCATATCAAATTCCAATTTTGTTTTCTTGGGAGGGTGAGGAGCCAGGCAAGGGAGAGGTCAGGAGTGTTGTTGATTGCTGGAGTGTGGTTGGGTGGAGGAGACACTTGAATTCCTCCTACAGGCCCAGCTGACACAGCATTGTTGCTAAAGGTTGTTTTTTTTTCTTCTCCATTTCATGATGGTCCTCGGTGGGGGGGGGGGGGGGGGGGGGGGGGGGGTAAAAAAGCTTTCATGTAGTTTGTTTTGTTTTGCTCTGTTTTGTTTGTAGGCACAACAGATTTTGTATTGACATTAAAGCAGCCAAAGTTATTCTACATGAAGTATCTGATGATGTTTTGGATGTGTACTTCAGGTGCATCTGATCAGTGTCATGTTCATCACTGATGTTAGATGGGTGTCTGCCACAATGGAAGGAAGATGTACCACAAAGACACCTTCTTAACTTCAGGAGAGGTCTCCAATGCTCCTAAAATCATCTCTTATAGGTCTACCAGACTGGGACCTGAACTCTTAATCTCATCAGGGCCAAGGGAATCACTGGACCACAGTTTGGACCCCTGCTCACCTGCACTTCATTGATACTTGCTCCACCCCTGAATTTATGTGGCACTGAGTCATCTACTATTGACTAGATTTTTAGAACACTGTATGTTCACATCACAGCCGTTTGCTATAGTTACATGTTAACAGACATTCATCTAATAAAGGTCTGTATAATTGATGCAGGTCTGAGTAGCTCCATCATGATTACACTATGATGAATAGGAATCAAGAATCTAGAAACTGGTGCATGCATACTCTGCTACAGGTAGTAGCTAGCTTGGTACTTGATTCATTTGTCTGTGAGGGTCATAACAGAATGAACATCAGGTGGAGAGTTTTCTTTGGTGGTGGTTGATTGGTTTGCTGGCTCTGTATGCGTATGTGTGTGTGTGTGTGTGTGTGTGCTTGTGCTTAGGTATTGTGAGAATATATGCTGTGCGCTTGATAGGTGTGTGTGTTTCGTTTGTGTGTGTGTGTTGTGTGGAATGTGGCACACACACACACACAAACACACACACACATATGCATGTGCACACACACACACACACACACACACACACACACACACACACACACATATATATATATATATATAAATATAAAACGATATATCTAGCTAGCTAACTATCAACCTATCTGTATACATATCTGTGTCTATCTACACACACATATCTGTTTATCCCTCTGTCTATCTATACACACACTTGTTGTCACTTGTTGGCGGTGATGGACATTTCTAATATGGCCCCTCGCGGTCAGCTTGACTATAAACATGAACTCAAGAGGTGGTGGTACTCTGTATGTGTGTGTGTGTGTGTGCATGCGTGTGTGTGTGCACGCGCGTGTGTATGGACAAGCATGCAAGAATAGGATCATTTGGGGAACAAAAAAATAATCCAGCACACTGAGTTTCTTCTGTTTTCCATATGCTCATATTGTGCTTTAGAAAAACAGTGCTTGTTCATGTCCTCAGTTTCAGACCCACATCGCCCCTATGAGAAGGAGAGGAAGCCATTTGACGTGGGAGACCTGATAGCCATGGAGCCTTTCCAACAGTTTCAGCACTGGCTTGATGAAGCCATTCAGCTCCAGGGGATTGAGGCCAACTCAATGGCACTGGCCACTGCCACAAAGTAGGACTGTAAAACAATATCACATTATCAGTGTATAGTAAGTGTTATTGACTGAGAGGGTAGATTTAGCATGACGCCCTCTGAAAATAGCTTGCTTTGCAATTGTTTTATTGTGCAGGTTGGTGTCTTTTCTTTTTAAATGGCAGTAGATGTGTTTTTTTTGAACGCCTAGGTGATTGGGTTGTGTGTGTGTGTGTGTGTCTGTTCAGTGTGAGTGCTTGTGAGAAAGAAAGAGAGAGAGTGTGTGTTTCGCATTGTGTACAGATGTGTGTCTGTTTTACATGGATGAGTATGGACTGTATGGATGAACAGTAAGAGAGAAAGAATGCAGTAGTTTATATCAATCAGGATTGTTTGGCAATTTATTGGTAGGGACACTGACATATATATAAACATATATGCTGCTTTTGTAGAGTAAACGTAAGGAAGAAGGGGGCAAGGGTGGGGGATGGAATAAAATATTTTGTATAATAAAACAAAAATAAACGGCATATGTGTTTAATGTAGTTTTCAATTAAGTTTTCTGTGTTTGTTGTTCGAGTGTGTGTGTGTGTGGCGTGTTTGTGTTGTGTGTGTGTTTGTGTGTGTGTGTACAAGTCTGTATTTTGCATTACAGGTATGTACGCGCACACGTACATGTACACTTACATACTATATATTTGATGCAAACTACCTTCACCAATAGTCTGTCAGTGAATCACCTGACTCAGCCACCTTGCTGTCTGTAGAGATGGGCTGCCGTCTGTGCGGAAGATGCTGATGAAAAGCTTCAGCAGCAAGGACGGCTTCATCTTCTTTCCAACTACCAGAGCAGAAAGGCCAAGGAGCTGGTGAGTGAATGGGTCTGGATGATAGCAATAACAGTGCTTATGAGAAGAAACAAATGATCATTTAATATATGTCTGCTCTCATTTCTTTCATACTTGAATGTACACATCTGCAACTAACCTCATCCCCACTGACCCCCCCCCCCCCCCCCCCCCCCCCCCCCCCCCCCCCCCCCCCCCCCCCCCCCCCCCCCCGTCCAAGAATCATACATGAACACACACAAACTTTTTACAAATGGTTCAGTTACTGTAGTGAGGTTGGCCGTTGTTTTTTTTTATGGATTGAAAAAGATATTAGAATAAACTGAACATTCCCAATGCTAGCTGAGCTTGTCATTATTATGTTTCAAAGTACAAAATAATGGAACACCGACAATACCAAAACTGTGTCCTTGAAATCAGAGAATAAAAGAAGAAAAGGATTTTGAGTATAAATGGTTTTTTGACCTTGATTTGAAATTAGACAATGGATGATCAGATGAACTGAAAATGAGAGTGCAGTCTATAAAGCCGGAGTCAGAGTAGAAGGTACTCCTGGCACTTTTCTTGTTATTGCTGAAATGCAGTCTTTACAATATTAATCTTCCTATCACTATTGTTATGATTGTTATCTATACATTGCTTTGGATTATAAGGTATTTTAATTTTGCTGCATTTGAGTATGAATCAATATTTTTTTTGTTCTGCATAATCATTGAACATTTTGCCTTCTGTCTTTTATCTGGTTTGCAGGAAACTATTAACTGATTTTTTTTATTTTTATATTTCTGACCTATCAGTTTGTTTGTTTCCAAAGTTACTTTTCTACTGCAATTTTGTTTTCTCTTTCAGTCACCTTTGAGAAAAAAGTATTGCAGTCTAGTCTTAATAGTGTGATGTTTAAATTAAGTTTTACAGATGAAATGTGATTACCTCCCTTCCTTGTCTGTAGGACCATTGTTGTTGTTAATTAAGCCAGTGCATATGTGCTCATGTCTTTGATCTTGATTGTTTAGCTTTTTGTTTTCTTTTTACATTATTTTGCTGAAAAAAAAAAGGATGACAAAGAAAGGATGAAATAAAGAAACAAATGTAGAATGAATGGTTGACGTGTCTCGATTTACATTATATGTGCATACACATACGTATATACATAATGATGTCCTGAAGACCGCAAAGTACACTGTGCTGAACTGCAATACTGAAGGGAAAAAAAGAACATGCATAGATCTGTAGCTAG
This sequence comes from Conus canariensis, assembly GCA_033310375.1. Lineage (NCBI taxonomy): Eukaryota > Metazoa > Mollusca > Gastropoda > Neogastropoda > Conidae > Conus > Conus canariensis. The sequence goes on along the minus strand of CM065718.1, from coordinate 56,773,852 downwards.
ACATTTGTAGGTTATAACCTTGGAGAAAGAGAAATGTGGAAAGAGACAAAGAGATAATCAGACACAGTAACAAAAGGCAGATAGACAGGCAGATGCAGTTTTTTCTAATGTCATCAAAATTTAGTGTACGATAACTGTTCTTGATGTTTCTTTTTTTTTCTCTCATACATTTTCAAAAAATGGAAGTATCAATTGCGATACACTCTGCATTCCTTTAAGCTTGTCAGTAGTTATGAATTGTGCATGTTGTATATAAATCTCTCTGATATTTTCTCACTTGTCTGTATGGGGGCAGTCCACATATGGCCTTGTATGGATGGCCAGCCTATCAGCAATAAAGAGTGAGACTGGAATATTTGTAAAAGCTGCTGATGATTGTAAACATTTGTACTAAATATTGCCATTTCATTTTAATCCTTCCACTGTTATGATTCCCTCCCCTCCTCCCCTCTTGCCTCCTGTCCCCACCCCCTTCCCTTCATAATAAAGGCTTATGCTGTTTGAGGCACAAGAACAGATGCGAAAACAAAGTTTCATTTTCACACTTTTTCTTCTTCTCTGCTCAGTTTTTCCTGCTAATACATGAATGAATTGAAATGGTATTACGAACAGTCTAGCTTTGCTTCACCCCCCATCCTCACTCAGAGTGGTAGAGCAATAGATGTCACAAAAGTTGAACATTCTATTTGCTGTGTAGTTTGCAGATGAAGATTTTGGGTCAGTATGCCAGTCTTGATACCAGCAAATATTTTCCAAGTGATTACTGTCATGTGAAACCGTCACATTGGCGGTTTAAAGTATTAATGATGCTTATCAGTAGCATACAGCTTTAGAGCTGCAGTGCATTCCTCCTGATTCACACAACATCTTCATTCTGATTGGACAATCATTTTTGAATATATTAGAATATATTAGATTCCTCTCGTCGGGGCATGCCCAAGACCTAACACACACCAACATGGGTCTTCACGCTTGTCAAATTGTATAAACAGAGTGCAAAAACAAACCGTCGTATAATGCAGTTGCACAGAGTGAAATGGTCATTAAGCATTTGCTTTCATTCATTGATTTGTACTACCTGTAAATACCCTGAAGTGGTAGCAAGAGTGAATGTTGAAGACACTTGTTTTACCATTGTATGGATGACTGACTTACTTGTTGTTTTGTTTTCAGGAAGAGAATCCTCAGTGTAGCCTCATGTTTTATTGGGAACCGCTAAAAAAATCAGTGAGTATTCAACACAGTTCAGAAACAAAACTCATTTTGATGCACTAAATCATTATTACACAAACAGTGTTTTTAATATGACAAACCTACAGCTGTTAACAACTGTTAACGGGTCTGTAGTCCTATAGTCAGAGTGTTTGGTTACATTGCTGACTGTCATGAGTCGGAATCTTTTGTGCGGTTTTAATTTGATGCGTTGAAAACCTTCTTTTTGTCCACTCACCAGTACACGGGAACCTGATTCAGTTCCGGGAAGGGTAAAGTGGTAGAAGGATAGGATTGAGTGAGCTCCGCCTTCTGTAATGTTGTGCCCTAGACTTAATGAAGTTCTAAATGTTTATTGTGCTATGGCTGTTAGTTTATGGGATGTCAACCTTTTAAACTACTTACAACTAAAACAAAAAGTTTATGGGATGTCAACCTTTTAAACTACTTACAACTAAAACAAAAAGTATCTGTGGGTCTTCTGATAGTGTTCCATTGACATTAGAAATCAGATAGTGAAGAAATTTATGTTTTAAATGTTGTAATGTACACATTTTATGTGCATTCCTGAATACAGAATTCCTGAATACTAAAGTACAAATACACAGGCACACAGACACACAGAAACAAACACAGGCACAGACACAGACATTCATGGGTACATGCACGCATTTGCCAGCACGCACGTACACACACGCACACACACACACACGCACGCACGCACGCAGTTAAAACAAAACAAAACACACGCCATAGTATCAAAAACCCCTCTGTTCAAGAAAATTGTTTAGAGCGCCCTTTCCAAACGTTGTGTCTTTGCTCAGTTCAAGTTGGCATGTTCCAGGTGAGGGTGGAAGGTTCAGCGGAGCGCATCCCGGAAGAGGAGTCGGATGAATACTTCCACTCTCGACCTCGGGCGAGTCAGATTGGGGCACTGGTGAGCCATCAGAGCTCCATCATCCCGAGCAGAGAGGTAAGCTTGCTGTGAAAGCTAGGTGTAGAGAAGTCTTCGATGTTGAAAGCATGCTGTAACATTAGCCAGATCCCTGCTCCTATGCACTGTTGGTGAATATTTTTACAGCATTCTGAGAAAAAAAAGACCTCTTCCCATTGAATACTCGATGTTAGCATAAAACGCAGATGGTGTGTTTTAGTATTCAGTTATTTGGATAGCCAGTTTCTTTTTTAGGTTGGGTATGAGAAATTAGCCCATCTTTTAATCATAGTATTTTAAAATCATGCTTGGACAAAAATCATTCCTTGATGCTTTCAGTGTCAGTATAGAGACTGTCTTGAATGAGGAAGTTAAAAAAAATATATTAATTTTCTGGAAAATGAGAATTGTACATTTGGAATGGGAGAAAGGAAGGACAGAGGTAGTGAGGGGCAAAGAGAAGGATCTGCTAAACAGTCTCTGTCTCCTGCATCCCCCTCACTCTCATTCCATCATAAAGCTTTTGTTTTGTGTCACTGACTCTCGGTTCAATGAAAATTGATGTTGTCAATCTCATTTTGCCATATCCTTTGACTTGCATATACCCAGGCTGAGCTAACATTTCAAAACTTAAAAGAAACATTATTTTCGATGCTCTAACTGGTTTGACCTAGCCAGTGCTTTCGTCTCAACACACTCTGTTGTTTTTCTAGCTGAGAATGTGAAAGTAACAGATAGGGATGAACAGACAGTTAGATAAAATGAAACTGTTGGTTGTGTAGGGGGGTGATGCATTCAGACATCTCCCTACATCAGTATTTCTCCCTATGACTGAGAGCAAAGTGCATCAATAATTGTGTTTCTTTTTTCTGCCTGTTTGTCTGATGGTGTGTACTCATGCGTGCACAGGCCCTGGACACGAGGAATGAGGAACTGGAAGTGACATACAGCGAAGAATCCCTTAGTGTTCCCAGACCAGAAAACTGGTAAGTAGCACAGGCAATAATTGCACCATGACTAAGTGTTGTTTTGCATACAGTGCATAGTCCAGACACCCCTGTTTCTGTAAAACATCACTGAAAAGCATGTTCAGTTAACTGTCAGCCACATAGAAAAAAAAGGAACGACTGATGTGAATTGAACATGGTCACACAATCACACTGGGAGGAGCGTCTTTTCTGGGGTCGTTTTACAGCTTCTACGCTGTACAAGAACTGCCTATAGAACAATTTGTAAATATTCCCTGTATTTATTTTGATGTAATGTGATCATAAAGTCTGATGACATCCTGATTTTCCCTTTGTCAGGTTGCCTTTTCCCATTTCTTCCTGGTGTCATCTCACCCTCCTCCCTTTCATTGGTTTGTTGGGTGTAGCTGCGTCCTGAATCTGTTATTCTGAATAAGTAACATAATTCCAAAGTGCTGCATTGTGAAGGAAATCTATTCATTGTAAGGTATTGTGAAATGTTCACACGCACACACACACACAAAGTCAAGTTCATTTAATATTCAATTTGAAACGGACAAAATGAATTTTCAGCTGATGTCTTCCTCAGTTGTCACAAATGAAAAACATACAAGATGCACAAAACAACACTCACTGGTGGTTGTGAGCAAGAACGTGGCCCACATTGATATGCAGCCACAGCACAGAGAGATGGAGGGGGAGAGAGTGAGAGAGAGAGAGAGAGAAAAGAGAGATTTTAATGATTTGCACTCAAGTGACAAAATAATAATTCATATGGAAAGGACAAATTGAATCCTTTATGCCCAACACATGATAATGCATTTTGGCTTGCAATTGAAACAGAGACAGACAGACAGACAGATAGAATAACACACAGGAGAGAGAGATAGGGAGATTAAATATGTATAGCCTTGTCGGTGTGGCATTTGAGGAACATTTGCTCTCAACACAGTTCCATTGTTTTGTTTTGTTTCTGTTTTTACCACTTGTCCGGTGCATCCAAAATTTATGTCCCTGAACAGAGAGAGATTTTCCTTCATGTTGCATTTCAGTCACTTCGAAATCCATTAGTTGAAAAAAATTCACACCAAAATTGACAGCTCAACTTGGGATATGATGTTGAAATTGGATATAACAAAGGTTTGTTGTAAACATAGCTCAGTCTGCTAATCATAACATTTTTATAGTCTCTTTTGCCTTGGTCAACACAGCTAGAGAATATTTTTCATTCTTCTGCCAAATTCTGGGATCTTTTCCCATTCAGTCCTAGACACAGTGCCTCCTTTTCATAAAAATTCAGTCTAACACTTTCCGTTGTCAGTGAAGATATTCTGGTGTTCCATTCTGATAAACATAACTGATTTCTGAAACATGTTATTCTTGTTTGTGCAAGATTAAGAAATTTGTGAGTGAATGCATGCATGTGTGAATGTGTCTACACTGATGTGTGAATCTGTGTGCATTTAATGTCTCTGATAAGGTAGAGTGTGTATTCATATATGTTTCTGTATTTGTCTTTTGTTTGCTGTTAGGCGCTTTAACAGTTTTGTTCTGTAAAGTGCTCTATAACCTACTTATTGGTCAGTTGCTCTTTAGATTTGCCACACTTTTCTTTGTTATGGTAATTCCCTCTTGGAAATAATGATACGCGAGGGGCAGTGCGAGCCTTTGCTGGAGTGTGCTTTGCTTTCTGGAACAGTGTTTTGTGATTTGGCTAAAACTCAGCTTTATGCATGGCTTCAGTGTAGCTCAGTTGTTTGGAGTGTCTTTGTCTGTGAGCTTATGGTAAACATGACCATGTCTGTTGTCTCTGCAACATGAACAGAGAAGGTCCATTCAGGGTCAACTTCCACTTTCAACATTAGTGACATTGCAGATGGGTTTTACCATCCCAAGGGAATTTGGGAGAGATTTGAGGTGGGGGGGTAGGGGGGGGGGGGGGGATCAGAAGCTGCACTGACAGCACCAGAATATAACATGTTATGAGGGGCATTGAAAATGTCAGTTTTTCTGTTGGATGCCGGCATGATTTGAACTTGTAATGTGCCACTGGGAACTTAATAATGTGCCACTGAGGGAACCAGGCACCCAAAGAACGATACAGCAGCCCATCTCTTTTGCACCACTGTAGCTTATGCTACAGAATTTATCACACAGAAGACAACAACACTTACCTTTTGCACCATTGTATCTTGTGCCATAGACTTTATCTAAAAAGATACAGCAACCCATGTCTTGCTCGACTGTATCATGCGCCATAGACTTTATCTGGAAAGATACAGCAACTTGAGTCATTTACACCTCTGTGTCTTATGCCACAGACTTTCCTCTTGAAGAATACAGTAAAGCATGACTTTTGCACCATTGCATTAATCTATTTTTGTGCCTAGACTTTATCTACAGAGATACAGCAACCAGTGTCTTTTACCCCTCCGTATCTTGTGCTTTATCTTTACAAGATACTTTATCTAGAAAGATACAGCAAACTGTGTCATTTACACCTCCGTATCTTGTGCCACAGACTTTTAGCTTGAAGAATACAGCAAAACATATCTTTTGCACCATTGCATTTTGGGCCATAGACTTTATCTAGAGAAATACAGCAACTTGTGTCGTTTACACCTCTGTATCAAATTCTTGTGCTGACTCGCGCTGAATTTGTCTTTTTTTCTGCGTTTGAGAATGAGTATCGGTTCAGTTGTCCTTATTTCATTAAAACTCAAAACAACCTGTAATCATAACATTTTTACAAGCAATCCTAATTGTTTGAAATATGAGTGGTTATTTTTGTTTACTGACGAGAAAACTGCATGTGATTATTCTATTTACTGGGGTCAGAAAAGGAAAACTGATATGTAAAAAAGTTACATCAGAAAAGGTAAACTGATACGTAAAAAAGTTATGTGAGCATTGCCTATCTTTTAATTATGCTTTTGTGATTTTGAGAAATTGGTAGTGGGGGAAAACAAGCACAGGCTAGCAAAAACAAGTGCTGGCTAACAATTCTTCTGTCATCACAGTAATAATTTGGCAAAGGTTAGAAAAAAAAAGAAGAAAAAAAAGGAGGATTTGTGAGGGAAAGAAAACAGGAATAAAACATTAGAGCTTTAATTATTAATGTAAAATCTTTCACTAGCAGCGTATGGGGGCCATGGTACTCCATCTTAAAAACAGAACCATTCATTTTGCCTGTTCAAGGTCTTTCATCTGCTTATTCAGACTTACTAATGAGAGACAGTCCTCCCTTGGCTTCAAACAGAGACATACCACTGCATATAATTGTGTAGTATTCTCACCACCAAGGGTTCAAAAACACAATATAGTGGCACCCCAAAGCAGCCAGTGAAGGATAGAAAAAGTAAAACAAGAAGAAAGCACTGTAAGGAAATAAATTGCTGAAAAAATGAAATAGATATGTACTTAAAACTGAAAAATTTATATTCATGCAGTAAGTTGCAGAAAAATTGAAATAGATTTGTACCTAAAACTAAAATATATTTATATTCATGTAGTTTTTAATGTAGCGAGAAAAAAACCCACACACTTAAAAATTGGACATGTTTTTTTCTTCGTTTGTGCAGGGGAGGTTATCGCGTCATTCCCACTTCGATCGAGTTTTGGTATGGGCATCCAAACAGGCTACACGATCGTCTGCGGTTCCGCCGACCCCAAAGTGGAGAGGTGATCGACAGAGAGCTGACCATGGAGGCAGAAGATGGCTGGCTGCTGGAGAGGCTGTCTCCTTGATTCAGGGGAGGGAAGGCTCAGCTTTATATAGCCTTCTGAAACATCCCAAGAATGAACTTTGGAAGAAGTTGATTTGTATTTTAGTCTTGTACTTCCAAAACAAGACTGAATGTTGGAAGAAGTTAATTTGCATTTTAATCTTGTGGGTTTTATTAAAAATAAAGCAAAAAGAAAAATAAATTACAGTGGAGCGTTCAATTTTACTTGCATGAAATGAATTTGCATTTTAATCAGGATTTACATAAAGGAAAAACAACAATAATTTTGTGTTATTCAGTGTGGAGTTCTACAGTGTATTTCATTATCATGTACTACTATTTAAAACAAAGCTTCGCCCCGTCTATGACCCCTGTGTACCTTCAAAAATGTAAATCCTACTTAATCTTGATGAATTCAGGAGGGGGGCAACAGAAAGACGCACCAGCCCCCACCCCCACCCCCATCAGGCAGGCAGCTGCCTCCCCTCCCCCCCCATCCCCCACGTCCTCTTGTCCCCTTTGTCACATAGGGTGGGTGCAGAAAGACATACCTCCCCCCCTCCTTCCCAACCATTCTTATTAAAGTCAGCTACTGCCACCCTCTTACCTCTTCCCCCATTTCTCCAGCCCTTCCCTGTGTCAAGGTCACTGTATGCAATGCAGATTGTCTAGTCTTTGGTCCCATGTCGACAGACCCTCCCCCATCCCTCACCCCCTCCCACCACCACCACCACCACCGGCCACCTCCTCACTTTCACTTTGATCCCTCATTCTCTTTCAGACAGCTCATGGGCAAAAAAAAAAAAAAGTGCTGTCTGGTTTGGGTGGTTTGAGAGGGAAGGGAGATGGGGAAGTGGGTCATACCATGACAACTGATAGGCAGCAAAACTTGACAACTGGGGGGGGGGGGGGGGGGGGGTGGTGGCGAGGGCAGTAAGTGATGGGCAAGACTTCTTAAAAACATTGGGCTGTTGGAAAACTGAACAAAGGAGCAAGAGAACAGAGGAGAATCGGGGGAGGAGAGGGAGGATGGAGGGATGTAAACATACTGTGCATTGTAAAACTGCATTGATCATACAGTGGCCTGTCAAACAGCTCCTGTGTGTGTGTGTGTGTGTGTGTGTGGTGTGTGTGTGTGTGTGTGTGAGTGTGTGTGTGTATGTGTGTGTGTGTGCACATGTGTATGTGCACATGTGTGTAGTATGTTCTAGTGCCTTTTATGAACAAAATGACGGGTCCATTCCGAGTGCCATACTCATCTTCCAAACTGAAGAATGATACATTCCACATATTGGTGACAGAAAGAAATAAATTACTGAAAATTATGTTCCCGGTGTGATATTCATTTCTTGTTCATGCGAATCATTAAACAGAGTTTCTTGTATCTATATGTAATAAATGTGATTCAAGATTTGCTTGTTTTCACGTTCAGATATATGGAAGGGTTCTTGTTTGTTTGTTTGTTTTGGGGGGGGGGGGGGGGGGGGGGGTTGCTCTACTTTTTATTGAATTGTTTATGGTTAAAGGAATTGCCTGTTCAGCATTGACTGCTAAGGTTTCTTTTTTCTTGTTGTTCAGTATTACTTATTTTTGAATGTACAAATGGAAATGAATCATGGTTTACTTTATGGCTGGGCAGGTTTGTTTCCTTCTTCCAAGTCAAGAAGTTGTTTTCACATTACAGGTTTTTTTTTTTTTAAATCCTGTTTGTGTGTGTGCAAGTGTGGTGTGTGTGTGTGTGTGTGTGTGTGTGTGTGTGTTTTGTGTGGGTGTGTGTATGGTTTGTGTGTATGTGTGTGTGTGTGTGTGTGTGTGTGTGTGTGTGTCCTTCACCCTCCAGATGTGCGAGGCATGTTTAGTATTTTCAAATTCCCATTTTCCATGAAACGTTCAATGTGGATTTGGGGATGATTCAATTGTACTTCTGCATGCATTTACAGATGAAAAGTAGAAACGTCTACATAAAAACACATTTACCTGTGCCAGCTTGTGCAAACTAATGGAACAGCTGTTTGGAAGACAGTGATCCTGAACAACATAAATGTCATTAATCTAAGACATGCTAGTGTCCTGTGACAATGGCTGTTGAGATGTTTCACAGTAGAAAATACTTTGATTAATTGATACTGAACAAGATAAACTTAATGCTCCAAGACTGGGACAGTAGACAGAAACCCTGGAAGACTAGGACAGTAGACAGAAATCCTGGAAGACTAGGACAGTAGACAGAAATCCTGGAAGACTGGGACAGTAGACAGAAATCCTGGAAGACTGGGACAGTAGACAGAAATCCTGGAAGACTAGGACAGACAGAAATCCTGGAAGACTGGGACAGTAGACAGAAATCCTGGAAGACTGGGACAGTAGACAGAAATCCTGGAAGACTAGGACAGTAGACAGAAATCCTGGAAGACTAGGACAGTAGACAGAAATCTTGACTAGGGCCCTTAACAGTACAGATGATCCAAGACAGACGCTTTAGAATCCAAATGCTGGAAACAGTCACCCAAAGACATATTAATGTTCCAAAATTGTTATGTTTAGATAGAGCTAACGCTCCAAATACAAACCCTTATCAATACTATTGCTCCAAGACTACAAACCTAGGAAGCCGCTTAAAGTAAAATCAAGCTACTCTCTTCAGTTAGTCTCTTCAGTGAGATGTATCAGTGATACAACACTGTCTGACCTCTATTGAGGGGAGGGTACAACACTGTCTGACCTCTATTGAGGGGAGGGCGAGAGGAGGAAGGGAAGGGGGCACATGGTAATGACATCTATGTCAAAGCAAGCCTGCTCGAGGAGAAGCCTAAAAATCAGCTCCATTGAGACCAATGGCCTACAAGGCGCTTGTTCGTCCCATTGCTAAGTGTAGCACTGTTTGGGACCAATACTCTTAACACTCGTCTCCAACTTCAAGACAGGCCAGCGAACAGCAGCCGGAACAGACACAGAAACACCTGAAATATCCGTGGCATACTTGAGCAGCTGCAGTGGCCTTCACTTTTGGAACGATGGCTCGCCTTTAGACTCATCATGTCGTACAAAATCAGTTCTGGATAAGAATGTATGAGGTGTTATGACCTGAGGTCTTTACCCACCAGTGGCAGAAGCCATTACAGTCGGTAGTATCACCACACTTTCTGCTGCACCTGACTACCGCAAACACTTTTTCCCCCAGAACCGTCCAAGACTGGAACACTCTGCCCTCAGAGACCGCCACCTCTCCTGCTCCCCCCCCCCCCTCCCTCCCAGTACTGTCAGCTTGAGAATGCTGAGCAAAACTACTAAACTCAACTTCCCCCCCCCCCCCCCCCCCCAATTCTCTCTCACACCTTCTCTGCCACCACCACCCCTAGTTTCTGACCTCTTACGCTGGAAATTTGTGGTAATCATGCTCCAAAACCGTACTAATGCTCTAAAACCGTTACCTCTTACACTTATGCTCCAAGGCTGTTAGTAGTAGTATGTAGTAGTAGTAGTAGGGACCGGCTTTTTTTTTTTTTTTTTTTTTTTTTTTTAGCCTTAGGCCTTACGGCCTATTTGCGTCCCCTCATTATTTTTCAATTTAATTTCGGTCTGGTTGCATGCCTATCTTATAAAAAACATTATATTCAATCCACACTAAAGAAAAGATCTTTCAATTTAGGGTCTTCATCTAGGAGTTTTTTTTTTAAGCTGTTGATGTCAGGTGCACATTTGGTGTTAGTAGGCAGTGCATTCCAATAATTAGCAATTCTGAAAGTAAAACAAGACTTTCTTTTGTTAGTATGGCAATGTCTGATAAAAATCTTACCTTCATTATTTCTCGTGCAATCCACTTCTGAGAATTTGAAAAGCGCATGCACATTAACATCATCATAATTATGGAATATTTTTAAAAATTGGATTAGGTCTCCTCTGATCCTCCTTCCTTTCAGTGAGTGTAATTGGAGATAATGTAATCTTTCTTTATAGTTTAAATTACTACATTCTTTCAGGATTTTAGTAGCTCGCCTTTGTACATTTTCTATCATTTTTGACTGTCTCTTGAGATGGGGACTCCAAATTACATTAGCGTATTCGAGATGGGGCCTAACAAATGCTTTAAATAACTTGACAAATGTCTCCTTTTCTAGAAAGGTAAAAGTTCTCCTGATGAGTCCCATCATCTGATTTGCTTTGTTCACAACTCTCTGGATGTGAGGATCAAAGGATAGATCTTTATCAAATGTTACTCCCAGATCTGTTTCTTCATCACATGTATTTATTTTCTGCAATTCGTCGTTCACAATCATAGTATATTCAAACTGTTTATTCTTTTTGCCAATGTGCATCACCTTACATTTTGCTACATTGAAGTAAAGGTTCCATTCATGTGACCATTCTTACCCTTACCCTTAACCGTACTAAAGCTCCAAAACGGCGAATCTCAACGGTAGTAACGCTCCAAAATAGTGAACATTAACGGTACTAGTGCTCCAAATCAGTGAACACTAACAGTGCTAATGCTCCAAAACAGTGAACCTTGATAGTACTAATGCCCCCAAACAGAAACCCTTTAGAGTACTAAAGCCCCAAGACCGTGAACCTTAACAGTACTACTGCACCGCTACTTCGAATCCGAACATTACAAATGCGCCAAGAAGCAAAGGAACTAATCTCTCTCATGCCCACCCACCCCCTTCTCCTTAAATTTTGATAGGCGCTTAGGACGGGGGGGAGGGGGGGGGGGGGGGACAGAGTAAAGGCCGACAACTTTACAGTAACCTTCTAGGCCGAAATCGAAACGTGGCAGATTGTGTAGCGAATTCAGCCATTCTGCAAACCAGACGGACCGACAGGAGCCAAATCAGGCTGAACCGAAAAATCGGTTTTCAATGACGAAGACATCGGCAGGTTGAGTCTTTGATAAGCATGTCCTGTGTGTATTGTCAGCTGAACACCATTGAAAGCAGCTTAATGCAAACTCGTAAAATGTTTGCTGATTTATACCAAGATTTATAACATATCCGAGAATAATAAAACATTACTAACAGATTTAGATAGGTCAATTAAGTGGTCAGAAACCTGGAATTTACATTTTAACACCACTAAATGCAAAGTTATGCATATAGGCAGAACCAACCCACATACTGATCACACTATGAAAACGAAAGGTGGAGATACTATATTATCTAAATGCAGGGAAGAGAAAGACTTAGGAATAATTTTTGATGAAGCTTTAACTTTTGACCAACATATTCAGAGTGCAACTAAGAATGCTAATAAAATGCTTGGCATAATTAAAAGAACATTTTCATTTCTAGACAATGTGTGGCAGTGTAATTTGGTATCCATATTTGAAGAGGCAATCTGCCCTAATTGAAAAGGTACAGAGAAGAGCCACCAAGTTGGTGCATGGTATACAGAATTTGTGTTATAGAGACAGATTGAAGCACTTAAATATCCCCTTATTGAAAGCTAGAAGAGTTAGAGGAGACTTCTTTCAAGATTTTTTAATAATATTGATAATTAAGTATGTAAGATTTCTTTAAATTAACAAATTATACTCTTATTAGAAACAGTACTAGTAAAATCTTTATTGAAGACAGTCGTACCAACAAAAGAAAATTCTGTGTTAGTAACCGTGCTGCACCTCTATGGAATATGTTGCCCACTAACATTAAATCTGCACAAAATATTAATACCTTCAAAGACTAATTGACAAATGGAGTACTTTGTTGATATAAAGTATGATTATGATGATTAAAACCGTCACTAAAGACCGAGCGATCACAAATGACCCTGTATGTCCAGTATCACTAAAAAAATTGTTCATCAAATGATGGGACTATTAAAAGCGTAGAAAGGCTACATGTCCCTATAGCCTGAATCCTGTATCCTGAGAAACTCGTGACGAAGCAGAAGTGGTAACCACAGGCACATGCATGGAGCAAGAAAGCGTCGAAATAGACACAGGAACAAAACAGGCAAAGATGCGGTAGGCCTTTGTGAACACTAGTAGGTGAAATATAACCATGACATTGAATGTACTGCTAAAACTTTCCCCAAGGAATGTCATTATCACTAAATATTAATGGGCGCAAACCTCGAAATCCTGACACTCGCGCAAGAAGAGACAGATGGGACAGTGAAAGACAGGTCAAAAGATGAGATGGAGAATATACAAGTGAACAAGAAAAAACAGCGTCATACCATGTCAAGGATATAGGCTGATCGCAGAAAGAATTAAACGATGGGGAAAAGATGACTAGAAAGGCTTTTTTTCTTTTTTCTTTTTCTCTGCCCCATCACCAAGCCCCCTCAGTGGCACTGCATCTATGCTGCTCACTCCGACCCCTTGTCCACATCCACTTCCACACCCCAGCCCGGCCCACTACAGCCCCAGCACATACAATCCACAGGGAGCAGTCACGTCCAAGTCGTCATGAGGCAATCCACCAGAGGAGACACTACTCTGCTGCTGAGTCACTCCGGTGGTGTTCAGTGGCGCCTGTTCTGATCCAGCGCACTCAGGACACCACCTACTAAGCCCCCTTCCGACGACAATAACTGCTTTAGTCGCAGAGGCGGCATGGGTGAGCTTTCCCTTCGGAGGACGCCACCACGTCCGTCCAACGACAATCCCCATGAACTAGCCGAAACTGGTGACCCCAACAGAATCAAATCAGGGCCGTAGTCGAAGATAGGCAATCAAAGGTCATCAACAGAGCAGGGCATGAAGGGTAACAGAATTTGAGACTATTTTTTAAATGCTGATCGATGAGGATGATGAAGCTACAGATTTCCTTCTGATCCGAGACTGCATGAGAGAGCTGTACTCTATGCTTACTTTCATGATGTATCCCACCATCAGCCAGGCCTGAGAGATACAGTCACCTACAATGTTGATCAGGAAATTTGAGGAACAATCTCAGAAACGCATCCATTAAGTGGATGAAACTCGACTGTGTGGTCCCGGTCTTCTCAGTTGAGCCCATTGCAAACTTAGCTATGGATAGGAGCCAGTCGGGGTAGAAAAATCCCACAAATGGGTCTGATGGGAATCGAACCAACGACCTCCCAGCCGAGAGACCATTATACTAACCACTTCGCCACTGCGGCTGATGAGAACTGCTCCTCCATCTCTCCTATCTCCTTTTCTCACGTTGTTTTACAGCCTCCCCTTCCCCCTTCCCCCTCCCCTATCTTCTGTCGCTTATTGGACTGTAGTGAACTGTTTTCAGAAAGTGTTGACGACAACTATGATGTTCAACATCATCACTAAAGTTCCCCGAGGAAGACCCGCAAAAACAGACGATTGAAAACACTCTTAAACCAATAAATAATACAACAGCTTGAAACGACACCGTCGTACGGAAACACTCATAAACAGTCAGTCCATTCGCATTTGACAACAACAACAAGAGAGACAAATGTAAGCACCGGAAACCAATAACCCTTACAGACTCTAGAGCAAGAGGGAAAAAAAGTACACTCCAGCAGATCTCGCTTAATGTTATAGTGAGAGGGAAAAGGGACAAACAAACAAACATACAAACAAACAAAAGGGGGTGGGGAGGGAAGGGGGAGGAGAAAGTGTAGTTTTTCTGTCTCTCTTTTCCTTTTTTTTTTCATCGATGTGAAGCAAGTGATGCTCCCCGTAAACACACACACACACACACACACACACACACACACACACACACACACACACACACACACACACAAGTGCGTGCGCGCACTTCATGGACTGCATTTGAGAGATAAAAAAGGAAACTGAACCATCAGCACATGTCACAATGTCTTCTGTTTTGCCAATTTTTTCCCCATCTACATCCAGATTCTGAGTTTATTAGTTTTGCCCTCTGCAATGAAGTCCAAGCTCTGGTGCTACGGCAGTTTTAATAGAAGAGTTCAGAGTGGTCGGTACTTTCCCCATTCCGAGGTTTGTCCGAGCTGTGATAACTGATAACCAAGTGGCAAGCTTATGTTGTCTTCTGCGTTTTCCTTTCATGATTGTGCACACCCTAGACTCCATGACTGCTTTGTGCTTCTTTGACAGCCACAGGTGGTGGGTTTGGAGGAATGTCCTTTGCTTTGGAGTGCGCTTTCATTTGCTCACATTTTCATCTGATTTTCATAGAATGAAGGTCAGCAGATAACGCATGGATTCATTTTCTGTGTCCCTTGGCAGTTTGAACGAGCAGCCTCACTGTTTCGCTAACATTGCGTTTGATCTTGTGCAGAAATGCTAACATTTATTTAGTGTTTGAACTTAGGAATTTCTTTGCACTCTTCACGTCCAAGCTGGTTCGCACATCAGCCCATAATTAAGTATGCATGATCTTCGGTACACAACTTGGGTCAGAACACATCGAACTTTCCATAGCATGAACACTCTCCAAATTAGAGTAATCAGAGTTAATTAGCGAGGCGAAATTGTGGAAGCGAAAGCCTTTTGCTGCACTATCGACAAGCCAGCCAGTGGACCATCTTGTGCTATTTTTAGTTCACGCAGAGATGCGTGTGCGTGCCCAGTGTGAGTGAGAAAGAGGACTCAAAAGTTGTTGTTGTCTCGTTCGTCATTTCTTTAGATGGATTCCCCCGTCTCCTCGACAAAGGTGGCAGTAGTCGCAGGTCCTCCAGTCCTCCGTAGAGCTTCCGGGCCACTGGTATTGGGTCGGGCCAGGTTTTCTCTCAGAGCGCTTGGTGGAGCGGGCAAGACTGCAGCAGATGTTCTGTTGTCTGGCTGCCTGTTCTGCAGGGGCACTGCTCTTTGTTGCCGATGCGGAGTTTAAAGAACAGGTGGTGTTTCAGGCGGTTGTGGCCTGTCCTGAGCCTGAAGATGACTACCTGCTCTCGTCGAGTCAGCAGGTAGTACGGGTCTGCTCTGTTGTGGCGTGGATGCTGCTGCTTCCACTTGTTCTGCAGCTTGGCCTTAATGATGGTCCTGGATTCAGGGTAGCTGGTGGATCTGTCCATCTGCTCCTTCGTAGTGCCCTCCTTTGCCAAGGAGTCAGCAGTCTCATTGCCAAGCACGTTGCAGTGGGAGGGAATCCACTGCAGGGTGACTGTGTGACTTGTGCAGAGGGAGGCGAGAGATGAGGACAGACCGTTGAGCTCTGGATCTCTGTTGGACTGAAGGGCCTGCAAGATGGACAGGGCGTTGGTCAGGAAGACAACGTTGTGGCTGGCGTAGGGGCTGACCTCGATGTAGGCTGCTGCTGTTTTCATGGCTTCTGCTTCAGCTCTGTAGTTCGCGGAGTACAGGCCGGTAGCGAGGCAGATCTTTTCTTCTCTGCCTCCTGGATATTGGACATAGACTCCTGCCCCTCCATTTCGAATGGCATCTGCTGCAGAGCCGTCAGTATAGACATGAGTCCAGGATTCTTTGGGGAACTGGGTATGGAGTTGTTCAAGGGTGAGGGACTTTCTTTCAGGGCTGCTTTGGGAATCTTTGGGGCCAACACCAGGGATGCTGCACTGGATGAGGGGAGGGGTTCCTTCGCTCCAAGGAGGGACGGCAAGACACCGGAGTATCACTTTAGGGTCATGGTCAAGGATATCCTGATGTTGCCGTTCTAGGATCCTGCTCTGGTGTACGAAGCTCCCTCTCTTCAGCCGTCCTTTTGTTGGCTGGGACAGTCTGTCTTTCATAGGGTGGCCTTGCAACCTCTTGAACTTGGCAGCCTGTGTCAGGAGTTTGGCGTCTCTGCGGTCCTCAAGAGGCTGGAGCTCTGTGATGGTTTCAAGCTTCTGGATTGGCGTAGACTTCATGGCCCCTGTGATGATATGGGTAGCTTGATTCTGAACCTTGCTGACCCGTTCAAAACTGGATTTGGCTGTAGTGCCCCATGCAGTCATGCCATACTCCAGCACTGGCCTGACTCTACCAGTGTACAGTCTCCTGAGGGTCGTGTTGTCTGCACCCCATGTTGTTCCTGCCAGCTTCTTCATGAGGGCAAGACGTACCTTTGCTCTTAATTCTGTTTTCTCTGCTTGCTTCTTCCACGTCAGGCATTTGTCGAAGGTGACTCCCAGGTACGTGGGGTTATTTTCAGCAAGCAGAGTTTGTCCATTGATGCTCAGATTGGCCTTCTGTTCTTTGGGTGAGAGGCTGAAAACAGTGTAAGTGGTCTTCTTGGCATTAATTGTTACCAGCTACTGTTTTGTCCAGCTTTCGAGAACATTCAGCGCCTGCTGTAGCCTGTAGTTTGCAGTTGTGAGGTGCTCTTCCGAGCACCATAGGACAAGATCGTTTGCATAGATGGCTCCTTGGACTTTGCGTGGCATATCTTTGACGATGTCGTTGATAAAGACAAGAAATAGGGTAGGGCTGAGGACACCTCCTTGAGGGACTCCTCTCTGTGTCTTCTTCCGACTGTATGCTCCATTGACATGGACTCGGGCCTTTCTATTTTTCAGGTACTGCGAGATCCATTGGTACATACAACCAGTCACACCCCTCTTCTGGAGTTTTCTCCAGAGGCCATCCTTCCAGACTTTGTCGTATGCCTTTTCCATGTCTATCCACACCGCCAATGTATGCTGTTTGTCCGGGAAGCCATCCTCGATCTTCTGGGCTATGTAGGTCACTTGATCCTCAGTGGAATGATGTTGGCGGAAGCCTGCCTGCTCTGGAGTGATGATGTTGTTCTTCTCTAGGTGCCAAACTAGCCGCGAGTTGATCATATGCTCTAGAAGCTCTTGCCCACGCAGCTGATGAGGCTGATGGGGCGAAAGCTTTCAGCCCTGACTCTGTCTTTGCCCTTCTTATGGATGGGCACCATGTCAGCTTCTCGCCAGCTTTGTGGAACATGCCCCGTCTTCCAGCTGTTGTTGAAGAGAGCAAGGAGTTTGGTCTTTGCTTTGGTGCCGAGGTGTTTTAGCATCTCGTTTGTGACTTTGTCAGGACCTGGAGATTTTTTGTCCTGTAAAGATTTTGTGGCTTCTTCTAATTCTTTCAATTTGAAAGGCCTGTCCATGTAATCAGATTGGTCTTGGTCATCCTGATGATTCTTCATTTCATCATGGACTTGTTGTTTTCTGTCCTCTGTCACAGAGATGTTGCTGGTCTGCTCATAGCTGTGAAGCAGTTCGCTGCCTCTCTCCCTGTCACAATCTCCTGATCTTTTTGGAGCATGACAGGCGCTGACCTTGTCTCTTCATTATTCATGGCTTTGGTCAGTTTCCAAAGTTTGTTGCCATCTCTGTCAAGGTTCAGCTTTTCTGTTTTCTCCATCCAGCTTGTTCTTGCAGCTTGGATGTAGACCTTTCTGTATTTGGCAGTGCAGGCTTTGAGAGTGATGTTGTTTTCTTGTGTGGGGTTGTTTTCCACCTCCTCTCTAGTCCTTGTCACTTCATCTTCAAGCTCCTGCAGCTCTTCTGTCCAATATGGCCTGTAGTTCTTGTGAGCGCCACGTGGAATTGCCTCTGAGGCTGCTTTCAGGATGGCTTGGTTGAAGCTTTTGGTGGCTCTGTTGATGTTATAATCGTCCACTTTGATGGTCTTTCAATACTCGTCAGAGTCCCGCGAACATCTCCCAATCCGCCTTCTTATAATTCTATCTGGGAAAGGACTTGGTGTTGCTTGGTGTGTACTGCAAATTGATGGCCAGTAGTAGTGGTCTGTGGTCGCTGCCTGCCAACTGACTCTGTACCTTCCTGCTGGGTTTTTGGGCAAGGTCTTCAGTGGCAAAAGGAAGATCTGGGGTGGTCGTGGTGAGCCATCGGCGAGAGAAGGGTGGTGGGTCTTCTGGATCATTCAGCAGAAGCAGGTTGCTCTCTATCTGCCAGTCCTCCACTTCGTCTCCTCTTCGGTCATTCTCACTGTAACCCCAACAGGTTGAGAGGCTGTTAAAAGTCACCTACTACTAAGCAGTTATCTGATGGTATGTCCATTTTCTGTAGAGAGAGCTCTTTGTCTTGTGGGCAGTACACGTTCAAGATGGTGAAGACAGTCTTGTCCACTGTGATCTTGATTCCGTGGATTTCAGCTTCCTGATTTGTGTCCACTGTAAATTCCGAGGCTGGAATACTGTTCTTGACGGTTATCTGCACTCCTCCTTTTGGTCTTCCTTCTTTGTCCAGCTTGAAGGTTTGGTAACCTCTGACTCTGAACCTGTGGTTGGGTTTCAGGTGTGTCTCTTGGATACAGGCCACATCAATGTTTTCTGTGTACATTCTCTCAGTAAGTAGGATCTTTTTTTGGTAGACGCCCTCTGCATTCCACTGGAGAATGTTGAGTGGTCTAGGTGTTTCTCCAGGGTCAGATGTGTTTCGGCCAGTAGCATTTACCCTCCACTCCGATGCTTGGCTCCTCTCACCAGGACGGGGTAACCACCAGACGCATGGGGTGGGCCCTTTTGAGGCACAGGGCCCGGCTCTCTACTAGCCCGGCGGGACTCCTCTAGTAGACCACCATATTGAAAATTTGTGAGGTTTTCCATCCATGACGTAGATGCGTTGTACTGCCGTTATGCGCCAATGGCCCAGTACATCCGTTTTCGGCGTTGGTTTTCTTGTCCGAGTTTCCCTCTCGTAGGCGACTTGCCGACCAAGGCTGATGAGCATCCCCTACCCTGGTTTGTTTCTCCGAGGTTTTCTTTCCCCAGGGCTAGAGGTTTTTATGCGCCTCTTACTCACATGATGAACCCGTCACAGGAGACATGGGGAATTTGATATGGTGTAACAGTGCCACCTGTTACCCTGCCCTGTCCTGGTAGGAACATCGCCAGTTGGTCGGGGACTGCTTATTCGACCAGGCAAGCCTGACTTATATCGCAGCTAACCCTCATATCTGGGGGCTGACCCCCTATCCACCACCCGGGGACCCGCCAGGTTGAGGATAGTCGCCCCGCCCGGGGACTCAAAAGTGAAAGTGGAGAGCTGGAAGATGATGGTGGGAGGAGGGGGAGGGTTGAAAAAAAGGGGGAGGGGGGCAGGGCAGTGTGGGTGGCGTATTGTACAGTCTTTGATGAGGGCTTAGGACGCCATACTGCTGCTGCTGTTGCAGTGTTGTGGATAGAAAGACAGACAGAGGGGAGGGGGGGAAGGACGGAAAGGATACAATGAGGGGGCTTATGGGCTGGGTTAGAATGCTTGAAACGTTCCGCAGCAGACCTCAGAGGGAAATGCGATAGCAGCAATTGCAGTTGGACTTTTACAACACGATGCGAATACACGAGTCTGTATTACCTGCCAACATCTATTTCCTAAACTCATTTGACCACTGAAGACTTTGCCACCAAGAGACATAAGTCGACTGTTGTCAGGCATAAACAAAGCACGGAACTTATCGATTCCCATTGACGTCAGTGAAGGATTCGTAATTGTATTTTAACATCGTCCTTTTCATCCCCTCTCTCCTGTTTTGCTCCCCCCCTTCCCCCTCCAACCCCATCCTCGTGAAGTCACTGATACTGACCGAGCGCCCCCCCCCCCCCCCCCTCTCCATCATTTACTTCCTTGTTTGTTCGTTCTTGATTTAAGTAGGTCAGTCGGTCGACCATCGTTACTTAGCGTTCATTTGCCATTTCATTTCGTAGATCAGTACTTAAATGTTCATTTTCTCCATGTGACGGTCTGCGACAGAAATGGCTTTGTTAGTGCTGAACATGTGTTGGATGCTCGTTTCAAAAAAGCCATTCACATTCTTTCACGCAACGCAGCTTACGCTTGTACACAACTTGTACCCCATTCAGTTGATCTGGAGTCAGGTTTCCGATCGACGAGGAACAGGTTGTGTGTGCCATTTTTACACTTGCCCACTCCACTTGCAAGCTCCTGCTTGCACCTCCCGTCTACCCCCCCCCCCCCCCCCCCACACTCCGTACCCCTTCCCCACTTCTCTCCCCTCCATTCCCTCCCGTCCTTGCCCTCTCGCTTGCAACCAGAAAGTTTTGTTGTTGCACTCCGTTTCTCCACTTTTTTCCGGCAATTCCACATAGGCACTTGATGTTTTACATTTTCTTCCCCACCAATACAGGATGATGTGTAACGGTAAAAATACGCGATGCAGAAGACGATCTCTTCATCGCAGCTCTTTTTGTTTGTTTGTTGTTGTTTTTGTTATATATGTGCATTATTGAAGGATGTTTTAAGTATGCCATTGCATGTAACTTAATCATTTCCTCAAGTTTTGTGGTTTGTAATGCTTAATGCCAACCTGATCAGGACGACAGAATGCCTCCACAAGGCCACCAGCGCAGTCTTCCTCAATGGCACCATAGGAGACCAGTTCAAGACAACTGTAGAAGTGAGGCACGGCTGTTAACTCTCACCCACTCTTCACAACATTTTCTTGGAGAGAATTATGACTGACGCACTGGAATTACATCAAGGCTCAATAAGCATTGGTGGAAGGATAGTAACAAACCTACGTTTTGCTGGTAACATCGACCGGCTTGCAGGAGAAGAGCTGGAAGATTGCAGACCACCTTGACAAATGTTCTGCTGCTTTCAGGATGAAGATCAACGCCGAAGAGACAGAACTTAATGACCAACAACACCAACGGCATCAGCGCCAACATCGCTATCAAGGGAGAAAAACTAGAGACAGTTTCAGATGAGGGATCAAAACCTGAAGTGGGGGCCGGAATAGCCCAGTGGTAGAGCGCCAGATCCTGGGTTGCGTGTTCGAATCTCCACCGGGCCGTTTCAGTACAGGGGGATTTTTCCCTCGGAGTTAACATCGGTTCTGACTCCATTTCCCATACAGTTCTTCGAATGAGACTATAAACCGAGGTTCCATATGTGAACGCACGCATAACGTCTTGCACACACGTAACATCCAATCACCAAATTTCGGAAGAGAAGACCAGTTTGGCCGTTGGTATGGATGACACGTTACACATAACATGCACCTTCCCCGAAGTTGGAGTATGGCTGCCTTAATGGCGGGATAACAAACGGTCATGCACACAAACTCCACTCCCTCTGTTGAGTAGATGGGATTAATCCTAGCCTGTCTACATAGGGAATGTTTGCAGGAGTATCGGCCTGCGTATGCAGGTGAAAAAAAAAAGAAAACCTGAAGTGCTCTCCAGAGTTACACAAACAACAGCAGCGACAGCCAGACTTAGACAGATCCATCTGGGATGACAGAAACATCACAACCAGTTCTAAGATCAGACTGATGCGCTCCATGGTCATTGCCATATTTCTCTTTGAGACTTGGACTCTTGACAGCTGAACTCGAGAGAAGGATTCAGGCATTAGAGATGAGATGCTTCCGCAAGATCCTTGACATTTCATACAAAGATCACATTACCAACTTGGAGGACCAGACCAGAGTAAGGCAAGCCACTGGACCATACGAAGACCTGTTGTCCACAGTGGAAATAAAGAAAATGAGATGGTATGGTCATATATCAAGATCAACAGAGCTTGCTAAAACCATTCTACAAGGAACAGCGCGAGGAAGCAGAAGGACAGGAAGACAGAGAAAGAGATGGGAGGACAACATCAGTGAATAGACTGGCCTCGCACTCAGCAACTGCCTATGAGCATCTGAGAACCGGGAGGAGTGGAGGAAGCTGGTTGCGAAGTCATCTGTGGCGCCCTAACGCTCTTCAAGACTCCGGGATATGTGGTAGGTGAATGCTTAATGAGAAAAGTGCAACAGCTTGTCACGGAGTGAATTTTGTTTATCGTAAGTTCACGGCTGACTGTGGTATCTAAAGTGTAAACATTCATTGCTAGCCATTGACCTGCATTTTGCGCTAACGTATTGATGTTTACATGCAGGCCTAATCGATAATTTCAAAGTTGATTACAAAATGTAACTTGACAGGAATGACACAACTCTGACTTCATTATCAGTGGGAGAAGAGTGAAACTCCAAGCATACAGACGCAAGGAAGATGCAAGTGCTGATACACACATGACCATTATTTGCTTATCTGCTCATTAGACCTGAGAACTTTTCGGAAATTTGATCTTTTTACTGTCCAAGTCTTCAGCGACTTAATTGAAGCTAGTGATTATCTGAAGCTGAAATGATCGAAAACAAAGACTACACGGGCCAGCTGGCAGTTTGTGGAAAGATGTTGCAGATGTCATGGAATCTGAATGATGCTCTTTGGGACCTATCCCAACTCAAGAGACTACAACTGACTGGTATTTGATGTGACTGTAAGCTACTAATTGTTGAATGGTGTCTGTTTTTCAGGTTCTTTTGTTGGTTAGCTTTCATTCAAAATCTTTGCTCAGTCCCAGATTCGCTTGCATGTGCCTATAGGAAACACTGTAATGCGCTTCTTACATACAAAAACGTTAGTCCATGCGTCATTATGACGCACATTAATTTTCAAATCAAATGCGTAGGCGTAACAGTCACAGCGCAATTGCGGCGCTTAATGTTCCCCACAGGCGGAGCAGACAACACAACGTAACAAGCCAGAGTTCTTTCCCTTCTCTGCTCAGAGATGTGGCTGCACACCAAAATGTAATGCGCCAAGGCCTTGCTTAAGTAGTCGAGTATTTATAGACTGGCGCAATTAGATTGTTTTGAGAATTTGAATTGTGTCTGACAGTTGATTCTCCTCATTTTCTTTCCTAAGCCATCAAGGTACAAGCCAGGTGATTCCAAGCAACGATTAAAATAAAAGAAATGGGACTATTCAGGCGCCAGCAGCTGGCGCAAAGATAGGGTCACGGGTGAATGCAGAGGCCTGAAATGTGACATTAGCGAAGGGGAAGATGATGTATTTGAAGATTGTTTGCGATCTCTTTGGTGAAAATCCCCCCAAACAATGATTGGTGGGGATTTGTTCTTTTAATCAATTATCAGTTTAACATTAAATGCTGGCTCAAATTTACAGTAAGCCTCAAAACGCTTACGTGGATTATATAATGTTTTAATGCAACATCTCAAATTGTGGCGTGTGGCCTGTGCGCGCGCACAGTGGTTCAATAAAACACGCACACGATCGAATGAACTAGCGGCAGATGTGACGGCTGTTGACGCCAGTCCACATTTACTTCAGTCAATTATTTACACTTCTGACGACAGTGATATGGCGATGACGACTGAGAAAACTCCAATGAAACATGTAGCCTGCGCAGAAACCAGCTGGACTTGCCTGGACTTCTTCAGTATATTGGAAAGTAGTTGGCCTTATCTTGTAATGTAGGCAATATGACTCAGTTTTTGCCATTTGTAAACTGATAGGATAACCGCTTCCCCTCCCCCCCCCCTCTCTCTCTCTCTCTCTCACCTCACACACACACACACACACACACACACACACGATGAAACAGAATAGATCCAGCTGTCCCGTCGCCGATTTACCGCCATTGACTGAATATGACATCAGGCAGGGCGCGCTAGGAAGAGACTATAGGAGCATAATAGCGTCTAGAGTCATCTATAGCCGTTCTCTTCGGGTGAAAAACAAAACAGCTGTCATCTTTCAGGGGTAACAGCAAAAACAGGGAAACCAGTTATTATCGCTGTCGCAATCAACTCTTTTCTTTGAATCGCAAATGTTTTCCCCATGATCTTGACAGTTTTCTGTTTTCTTCATAATAACAACCCTTTTCCCCAGTTATCCGAAGACACATTTACTAGTATTGCCATTTGTAAAACCCAGCCACTTCTCTTCGACTGTCTGTAGTCGCCTTGATACCGTGCCTGTACATGCCCGTCCGTTCGGACGCTCGCACGCGCGTGTTTCTCTGTCTCTGTCTCTGTCTCTGTCTCTGTCTCTCTCTCTCTCTCTCTCTCTCTCTCTCTCTCTCTCTGTATGCGTGTGCAGGGTAAGGTGTGTTGTGTGTGTGTGTGTGTGTGTGTGTGTGTGTGGTGTGTGTGTGTAAGGCAAGGTGTGTGTGTGTGTGTGTGTGCGCGCGCGCGCGCGCGTACGCATGCACGCTGACATCCTCCCGCACGCGTGCGTGTGCGCATGCAAATGCGTTTGCACGCGTTAGGTGGGATAGGAAGGGGGTGTGTGGGGGGGGGGGGGGGGGAGGAGGGGGGGAGTAGTGGGGTAGTAAGGGAGGCTTGGACTGGGGTTGGGGGAGGAGTGAGGGTGGTATAAAGATGAGCATATGACGTCCGCATATGATGTGTATGAGTACTTGATCTACTTAGACGTTCGTTTGTGCTATGTCTGTGTAATATTATTTCCTTTCGTTGGCTTATCTTTCACAATTTTTTTCCTCAATATCATTGTTATTTTCATGTATAATTACGTCACATGCGCCTCTTTTACCCTTATCCTACTGAATTTGTAAGCACTCAGGGCTTATTTAGATTAAGCGCCGATAACTGTACATGATGATGATAATGATGATTGTTGTTGTTGTTATCATTACTATTATTATTGTTATTATTATTATCATTATTACTATTATTATTATTATTACTTCTCAGGATAATAGCGATTTTCCTCGAAATAATAACAGTTTTCCCTCAGGGTCACAACTCTATTTTTCCTGTTTTCCCTAGAATACTGCATATCATACCTGCCTTCCTGAGGAAACCGGATCTTATGTTGCGGAAGCTGGTGAGAACAGGGAAGTTGGTTATGGTCGCTTTTTTCGTTGATACGTGCACGTCAGCTAGTATCACTGGTATCACTCACTACACAGTCTGCCGCTTCAATAGCAAGGAAAACAATTGTTATCCCTGTTATCCCTATTTTCGCTGCTGTCCTTAAGGATGATTGCTGTTTTCCCTACGAAAATTGGGAAAAGTGTTGTCATTCCTAGGTATGACAACAATAGTAATCGTTTTCCTGGGGAAAACCCGTTATCTTTATGGAAAACAGGAAAACCAGTTATTATCCTAAGGATAACAATCGTGATCCTCGGGATAACGACGTAAACTATTTTCCTGTAACAGAATTCTTACTTCCTCAGGAAAACAGGGAAAACAGCCTATGATGATGTACGATACTCCCTACCAGGGTCTTTTCCTTGCATCTTATTAGAGATTAGAAGACACCGAAACTAAGATGACAGCAAAACTACAGCCTGTTGCCTAATACCGATGAAAATTGATGTCATTTAGATGACAAAACGTACCTTCACAAGCAAACGAACGATACGATTTCATGCAGATGTTTATTATTATATTATTTATGTATTATGTGTAAAAGGAACCGAAGAAACACCTATCACTTTTAGCCAAGTTTACAAGGGCTTTAAATGATGGATTTCAGGACCTATACATAACACTGCGGTTGAATGAAGACACATCGAGGCTAGCAGTATGCCATATTCATTACGTGTTCAAGTAGGCTAATGTTAGTCTAGCCTTGGCTACTCTGACACTGGAAGCCTCGCACTGGGCGGAAGATTTAGGTCGAGCTATACCACTCAACACTTGCTAGGGATCAGCAATTAAAAACAGTGTATGAAAAAAATCATTTTGAACTGACTTCAATAAACACGTGATCCAGCAACACAAAACAATGTGAAAGACAATCACACTGTTGCCTGCACCTTCACGCTGGAACATGCAGCATGGTGAGCACGTGAATTGCGTGACCCCTCATTCTGGGGGTAAACAGGGGGAGAGGTCAGCGTCACATTTGCTGTTTTGGGACCGGCAAACAGTGGTTCAGTGTGATTCGGGCAGTGTTTATCGCACCACAATGGAACAGCAAGCACAAAGACGACGCCTTTTCGCAGAAGATATGGCGAGAGGAGTTGGGATGCTGCTAGGAGGGTCATCGCAACGAGAGGTTGCTGGAGCCTTGGGCGTATCCCAGAGCGTTGTTTCCCGTATGTGGAATCGATATCAAACAACAGGGACAGTCACTCCACGACATTCTGGAGGTCACCCACATGTCACAACCCAGCGACAGGACCGATATCTCCTTGTCCAGGCACGAAGAAATCCTTTCCACAATGCCACACAGCTGCAACATGACCTCCAGAACGCATCAGGGAACCGGGTGTCAACCCAGACAGTCAGGAGAAGGCTTCACGACGGTGGTCTTCATTCAAGGGCCCCCGCAATTCGGGTTCCATTGACCAGACAACATAATCAAGCAAGGTTTCTGTGGGCACTGGAGCACCAAGGCTGGACTGCTGCAAACTGGACTCCAGTTTTGTTCAGGGGTGAGTTCAGGTTTTGTTTGGACGTGACTGACCGGAGAAGGAGGGTGTGGCGAAGGCAGAATGAACGATTCCACCCCAACTTCATTGCTCAGCATGACCGCTATGGTGGGGGCTCAGTAATAGTGTGGGGAGGCATTTCAATGCAAGGCAAAACCGATCTGCTGGTGATGGAGAATGGCACCGTGAATGCAGTCCGATACCGTGACGAGGTTCTTCGCCCCATTGTCCGACCCTACGCTGGTGCCATTGGTCCCGACTTCATCCTTGTGGATGACAATGCCCGTCCTCACCGTGCCCGCGTTGTCAACCAGTACCTTCAGAATGAGGGAATTGCACGCTTGGAGTGGCCTGCACGCTCACCAGACCTCAATCCGATTGAGCATGTCAGGGATATCATTGGGCGAGCTGTCCAAGCACGTGAGCAGCTGCCTCAGAACATCCATGACCTTGGAGTTGCCCTCCAGGAAGAATGGGCCAGAATCCCCCAGCAGCAGATCAGGAACCTCATCTGCAGCATGAGGAGGCGTTGTAGAGCTGTGATCACAGCCTGTGGTGGTCACACACATTACTGAGAGTCCATTCATTCTCAATTCCACACAGACAGCAGTGGATTGTTCAGGTGGACTCTTCCCTTCCATGCCCTGTTTCAGGTGGCTTTTAGGGGTTGTGTCATTTGTCCATTCTGTTTCTTGGTTTATCTGATGGAATTTCCCTCATTTTTGTTTGGTTTGGATGAAATAATGACTAATTAACAGTATTTGACCGTTTGAGTTTTGATTGACAAATATTCTGGACCATTACAGTGTGTTGAATATCTGATCCCTAGCAAGTGTTGAGTGGTATATATGTAGGCTGTCGATTTCAGCATTTGCGTGTCAAGATAAGGTAGTTCACTGTTCGACTGCTTTTACATTTTGGCACTCATGGCACAGACCAGAGGTAAGTGTGTACTGTTGCATTATTTTTTTTGTTGTTGTCTTGTTTCTTCTTTTTTTTTTTTTTTTTTTTTTTCTTTTTAGTTGGTCGATTTGTTTTTGTCGTCACTGACTTTCCTCCGGTGATTTCCTCGTCCTATGGCCTTGAAACACAATTCAACGCCATTGACTAGG
The DNA here is from genome assembly GCA_033310375.1 of Conus canariensis. Classification (NCBI taxonomy): domain Eukaryota; kingdom Metazoa; phylum Mollusca; class Gastropoda; order Neogastropoda; family Conidae; genus Conus; species Conus canariensis. The sequence continues at coordinate 56,745,873 of CM065718.1, read as the reverse complement.
TCTAGCGCTCTCACGGATAGACAAGCTGGTCTTCATGAGCGCAAATCCACGAGATCGACACAACTGGGAGCCGGAATAGCTCAGTTGGTAGAGCGCCGGACTCGTAATCTTGGTGATCCTGGGGTTGCGGGTTCGAACCTCCGCCGGGGCGTTTCGGTACAGGGGGATTTTTCCCTCGGAGTTAACATCGGTTCTGACTCCATTTCCCATACAGTCCTTCGAATGAGACTATAAACCGAGGTTCCGTGTGTGAACGCACGCATAACATCTTGCACACACGTAAAATCCCATCACCAACTTTCGGAAGAGTAGGCCAGTTTGGCCGTTGGTATGGATGACACGTTACACATAGCATGCACCCTGCGTGAGAAATGGAAAGAATGAAGGAAGTAAGGAAAATGAGTGATCGATATTGAACGATACTGACTGGATGACACGGGAAACGACTGAATGAAGCGCCAGCTGGCAGCTCTTCAGTCGGCACTACCCAGGTAGGCAGCCCATTGTGTAAACGAGTGTTGATTGTAAAGCGCTTAGAGCTTGGTCTCTAGCCGAGAATAGGCGCTATATAAGTATTCATTATTATTATTATTATTTAACTGCACGGGGGTTGTAAACAATGCCTAGGAAATAACCAAATCCTAGATTGGTGGCATAAACCTTTTTGCATAGTTGCCTCTCAAAATTTGCCTTGTTTCTATCTCTGGAAATCCATATAGGTTTTTATATGGCTCCATATATGGCTTTGAGTATATATACTCAAAGCCATAGCTCGCTTGTTAACTTTTCGTTCGCATGGGAAGGCTTCTTTCGTAGGTGGGGTTGGGTGGGGTTACGCCACTGATCTAGGATTTAACATCTGTAGGCCAATAGCCCAGTAGGGGTAGGCCTATAACAACCTAATTCAAGACAAAAAAGGAAAATCTGCGGGAAAAATGAACAAGTTTGTTGGTAGCGCACGTGTTAGGATCAAGAGAGGTCACTCTTACGTGTATGATACAAAGCAGATAGGTGGGGGTTCTCCTCCCTCCCCTCTTCTTTTCTTCCTTTTCCTTTCGCTTTTCTTTCATATTTTTCTTCCCCCCCCCCCCCCCCCCCCCCCAAATAATAACGTTCAGTTATTTTAAGTTGTCTGAAGGGATCAAGGTTAGGGATAGTGTTAGACTAAGTTAAGGTTCGGGTCAGATTAGAGTAAGATGCACACAACGTTTATTGATCGATTCGACAATTTTGTACATTTTCGACATGTGGTGGTTTAGTAATCGTGATTCGAGAGGCTTCTTCATGCCGACAGCTGGATAATATGGGCGTTTTCGTGTTTAAAAGTAAAAGAAAATGAACCGCTGTATAGCTGAAGTCGAAACCAATGCCATCTTCGAGTGAAGAACTACTCGGGAGGTTTACGCCACTGATCTTAGGGTTAACTCTTTCAAATCGGCGCGCATATGAAAAACAACCAAACAAACGATCTTTCGCTTCTTCACCTCTCTTGATCGCATTTCTTAAAAAAAAAAACACCCAAAAAACAAGATATAGTCGACGTTGGGAAATGGACAAGCCCACAGAAACCTAAGAAAGTTTCTACAATGTGTTTAAGTTCAAATGGCATCTACACGGTGTGGCAAGGTCGGTTGTAGTTTGAGTGCACTCTTCGTGCCTAACCTAAAAATTGTCACTTCCATCAAATTATCATGCATGTCATTCAAGAAACGTTCGCTTTCGTTCAGGAAAGAACATGTTTGTCTCGGCTTCTTACAAAAGATGGAAAGAGACTGCTTGAATGATCAACTGCTTTCATTTACCGATAAATGAAGTAAACAGACATACCAGTCGAATGATCAATGACAATATCAATAAAATATTCCAATTATTGTACTGAGAATGATTCTTTTTTCTTTCTGTCGCTTATTAACTGCAAACTCAGCAGACGTATACTTGTGTATTCAAATGTGCAAAGGCATGCGAGCTTGCGCATGCGTGCACGTGTGTGCTTTTGTGCATGCGTGCGTGGGTGCGAACCTGGGGAGTAGACAATGAAGGTTTTTTTTTCTTTCTTTCTTTCTTCTTCTTCCTCTTCTTCTTCTTTTTGTTTTTAAACTTATTTTGATGTGTCTACGTAGAAAACGGACCACATGCATTAGTACATGCAGGGATGTGCAAACTCGGTTGTGTGTGTGTGTGTGTGTGTGTGTGTGTGTGTGTGTGTGTGTGTGTGTGTGATCCTACGAATGAATACCTCTGACAGGAATCGAACTCACAGTTTCCCAGCCCCCCAGACAGCGATGCCAACCACTGCACCACAGCAGTTAGTAATATCCAAAGTAATATGTTTAAGGCTGGAGTATATCATTATAGTCTCAAGCGCAGTTCCATTGGTCATACTATCTCTTAACTGTGTCCACCAAACCTTGGTGTGTTCGTCAAACTGGCGGTAACACAGTTCAGAATTGCGGGCGTCTAGACACAGAGCTGTTGATTTGCCTCCCTTCTCCTTTCAGTCATTATGGCATTTCGTTCAAACCCATTCCCATTTTAGCAGTTATGCTGTCCCAAGTATTCGATCGCTGTGGTCCTCCGATCTCTCGTCATATAAAGGCATGATCGTTCTCGATAGTTTTAAGAGCTACTCTGTCTTAGCTGTTGTGAACTTACTTGTCTTAAAGCATGGTTCCCGACCTAGATGATGTGAGACATAAACATTTTACAGCAGACTCCGCTAAAGCCTTGTTTAGAGATGTCCCACCTGATGTGATCTTTGAATTTCTGAAAGAGATTAACATTTTTCATCTGATCAAAGATCTTACTACAGAAGATGTTTAACAAAATTTCCGGTTAGTTTTTAGGTGTATTTTAAAGGGTTGTGTGAATGCGCTTTTTTGTGTCTGTGTGTTTTTGATGACTTGTAAGTTGCTTCAACGCTGTGACGGCGGCCCTTTACGGTCGGCTGGGCTATAAGTAACATTAAATTGCCTTATCTGACCCCACCTAGCTCCAACGTCACTTCCCAGTGTCACACAGTGGCACGAAAAGACACCAGAAATATGAGGACGATATGCATGCCCATGCGTTAACCCTGATACGGCTCCAACCACTTCGTGCTGCAGTCAAGATAAACTTTACATGATACCGGCCGCAGCTGTGCCCGTATCTGAACTGGCGGTGTCTACTTGATTTATGTCGTATCCATAACGATAAGGGGAAACGGGCGAACGGAATCCTGCCTTTAGAATTCCATACTCATACCTCCAGTGCGTGTAGTGGATGAATTAAACAAAGTGATAGACCTACTTTTGGTAAGTCTGTGCGCGCGCACGCGCGCGCGCGCGCGCGCGCACACACACACACACACACACACACATACAAGTATGCGCGTGCGCGCACACACATGCACACACACATACACACATACATACACACACATACACGTACACTCACACACACACACACACACACACACACACACACACACACACACACACACACACACGTATGCACACGTACGCACACACACAAACACACACACACACAGGTACATACACGTACACACACACACACACACACATGCACACAAGCACACACACACACATGCACGCACGCACGCATGCACGCACGCACGCACGCAGACGCACGCATGCACGCACGCATGCATGCACGCACGCACGCACGCATGCATGCGCACGCACACACACACACACACACACACACACCCAACCACCTCGCCCCCCCCCCCCCCCCCCCCACACACACACACACTAAATCATGTTTACACAAGATTCAAATACATCTGTCAACACATTTCAGTAGTATGCATAGTTTATCAAAACGCGCCATTTACACATTTGTTCAAAGAGTACATCACAATGAATGGAAACAGCATATCACAAACTATCATCTGCACTCAGCCGTGATAACCACTGCCCCAGCATAACACGCTGGTGCCAATAAAATAACAACAACAACAACAACAACAACAACAACAACACACACACACACACACACACACACACACACACACACACACACACACACACACACACACCATGAACAAGATCGATCTTGAACAACTGACGTGATGAAACAGAAGCATGAAGTGGTTTCTGCTAGCAGATTCTGAGGACCAGCATAAGGATGCGGGGAGGTTTGACGTGGATGACCTCAAGGCCCGGGAGCCCCTGGGACAGTTCCGGCACTGGATGGAAGAGGCGGAGCAGGTCCAGGGAGTTCACGAGGCACATGTGATGACCATCGCCACCGCCACCAAGTATCTGATCTTGCTATTGCTTGATTTGCTTTCGTCTTTTGGGTTTGCTTGTTAGTCTGTAAGTTTCTGAGTGTAATGACAGCAGGCGGATCCCCAGAGGTTCAGGGATTTTAACGGTTTCCATACGGTGTCAATGAAGGACTTGATGTTCATACGTGAAAACTCTCTTTGTCGTCTTTCTCCCTCTTCTGCACCCCAACCCCTTCCTCCCGTTTGAAATCCTTGCAACGCTATTGTCCATAGTTTTATAGTTATTGAGGACTTGTTCAGCTGCACCTGTTTTTCTCCCAAATATATATATATATGTAGGAAAGGAAAAAGAGAACAGTTCGCGGATGTGAGAAATTTGTGAATTGTTTTCAGTAGTTGATGACTGGATGCCTGGCCTCATTCTTGTCACAAAGTCCCCTGAGGAAGACCTGAGGTCGAAATATTGGGAAAAATTTGACGAGTCTGTTGTTTTTATCTTCATTTTATGTGCGTTTTATATATATATATATATATATATATATATATATATATATATATATATATTATGTTTCTGGATTCTGGATTCGACATTAGAAAAGTAGTTAGACAAAAACTTACCTAGAGAATATTTCGACAGGGTCGCTCTGTCTTCTTCAGCTCACTGTTGCTGTTGTGGCAGCGAGGCCTGGTGGGGCGACTGTTGTGTGGGGTGAACAGTTGTCAGGATCTGATTGCAGATGGGGGGAAGTTCAAAGCCTTGATCTCTGTTCAGGCTGGGGTGTCTGGTCTTGATTTCGATGGCTTCTTTAACTTTTCTTTTTGTGAGGAAGGGCTCTGTAGATAAGATCTTGGTTTCTTGGGGGCTGAAACTGTGGCTTGTGGCTTGTAGGTGTTCATGTATGGCAGAAGTAGATCGGTTTTGGTGTTCCTGTAGACGGGTGGTGAGTGGTCTTGCTGTCTCGCCAATGTAGGTATTGGCACAGTCTTGACAACCTACCTGGTACACTACACCACACTGCTCGAGGGGGTCCGTTTTGTCTTTGACATGAGTCAGTTGCTGGTGTAGGGAGTTGTGGATTTGTGGAACACTTTGCATCCATGTTGTTGGAAGGTCCTGGCTAGACGCTCTGAGACTCCTTTAATGTAAGGGATCCCCACTTTCACACTGTGCGTATCTATAGAAGAAGGGTAGGGAACTTGAGGGTTGTCCCACATCCATGCAGGTTGTCCATAAGCGGAAAGGGTAGTCTTGATGTGTTCTTCTTCTTTCAGCTCTTCCTCCTTGGTGGAATACACTACAGAGGCTCTGTGCATGAGGGTGTTGACAACAGATCTCTTGTGTTGGAGGGGGTGGTTGGAGTGAAAGTTCAGATATTGGTCAGTGTGGGTGGGTTTCCTATAGACACTGGTCTCCACCCTGTCGTCATGGGTTCAGGTGATGAGAGTGTCCAGGAATGGGATCTTCCCTTCTGCTTCAGTTTCTGAGGTGAATTGGATACTGTTGTCGATGGAATTCAGGTGAGTGGTAAAGCTGTCAACCTCCGTCTCCTGTATGTGGGTCATGGTGTCATCCACTTAGCGGTACCACAGGCTAGGAGGGTTGGCAGCGGTCTCAAGGGCTACTTTTTCAAAATGTTCCATGTACAGGTTGGCTACCACTGGAGATACTGGCGAACCCATGGCAGCTCCTTGTTTCTGCTGGTAGAACTCATGGTTGAACGAGAAGTAGGTGCTAGTGAGGCACAGTTCCAACAGTTCTAGCACCTGTTCTGTAGTGAGTTCACACCGGTGACGAAGGTGGTAGTCATCCTCAATCTTCTCCCGAATGGCTTGGAGAGCCTTGGGTACAGGGATGCTAGTGAAAAGTGCACATACATCATTGGAGACAAGTTTCTTCCCTGGAGCCAGTTGCTGGTTTTCCATCTTCTGTACAAAGTCTGTGCTGTTTACTATGTAGTGCTCAGTCTGCCCGACTGAAGGTCATAATACTTGTGTCAGGAAATCAAGATCAGACGCCCCAGCCTGAACAGAGATCAAGGCTTTGAACTTCCCCCCATCTGCAATCAGATCCTGACAACCGTTCACCCCACACAACAGTCGCCCCACCAGGCCTCACTGCCACAACAGCAACAGTGAGCTGAAGAAGACAGGGCGACCCTGTCGAAATATTCTCCAAGTAAGTTTTTGATTCTGAGTCTAACTACTTTTTAATCTTTTAATATATATATATATATATAATATGGATACAGATTGGTATAGGTATAAATAGATATGAATATATATATATATATATATATATATATATATTATATATATAGGGTAGTACTGAGGATCAGCGTTATTTTAAAAAGAGTGCTCGACCAGAGTGGGACCAGAGTGGGAGCGGCTTTTAATACAGTATATATATATATATATAATATATATATATATATATATATATAGAGAGAGAGAGAGAGAGAGAGAGAGAGGAGAGAGAGAGAGGATCTTTGTTTTCTTTTGTTCTGCCTGAAAAAGAAGAAAAGCAAAAGACCAACGGGTTGAGGCGCGTTACTTTTGTGTTGTTTGCGCTCACAAAGCAACCCAATGGATCAGTATTTATTTTCTGGTTGTATTTGTTGGGTTCTGTAAAAGCCAATGCCTGAATACGATTTTTTTTCTTTTTCTTCCCCCCCCCCCCCCATCACCTCCCGCCCCCTTTCTCAACCCCCCCCCCCCTTTGTTTGTTAAAACTTTTTTTTATTTTCTCATCTAGGAGATTTCTAAATTCATTAGACATATTCATAATTATAATTGTCTTCATGAAATTAATAACTAAGTGCCCTGAACATTATTTTCATGTGATGTTATTAGTCTGTTTGTTTTGTAATTAGTTTGGTTGCTCAAGGACAGAAGAATGAAGTACACACAAATTCCTCTGCACACTCAGTATGTTCAGGAAAGCCGTGGGTTGGTGTTCGTAAGGGAAAAAAAACAACAACAACAGCAACAACGACAGCAACAACAATAACAACACATGCAAACACACACACACAGACACACACAGACACACAGGCACACACACACACACACACACACACACACACACACACACACACACACACACACACACACACCTGCCATTGTCGAGTGACTTTCCCCAAGATACAATGCAAGCTCTTCTGTTTGATTGCAGTCTGTTATTTGAAATGTCTGTGGCAATATCAACAGTAACAATAAGTTACATAGTGTAGTTCAATGCCTACTTTTCTTTTAAAATGATAATTTCTTTTTAAACAAGGGGATGTCTGTTTGCGGCATGGCGTCTGTCTTTTTCAGTTTGATTATTTTAAATGCAAAGGGTTCCTCAGGTTTGGTGTAGAAAACACAACAGGTATCAAAGAAAATGGTCCCATGCTGAGTTCAGCGAGTTCCGTGTCTAACAATACATGGGGATTGTCGATGGATGACCGTGGTGGCGCCCCACAGGTGAGGACTCTCTGTCACGTTGAGTTTATGACCAAACAGTTATTGTAAAAAGCAGGGGGACTCAGAAGGCCGTAGTCCTGTTGTCTGCTGGCTCTGATCAGTCGCCGCTGAACACCAACAAAGTGGCTTGGCATCAGTGCAGCGTCTCCTCAGATGGGTTGCCTCGCCCTCAAGATGGGGATGCTCGGTTAAAATTTGCATCACGACTAAACAGTCATTGTTATCAGTATGGAACTTACTAAGTGGCGGTCCTACTGTATGTTGGCTCAGAGCAGGCAACCTCCGAACACCAGCAAAGCGGCAGTGCAGTGTCTCCTCAGGTGGGTCGCCTCATGTCAAGATGATACTGATTGTTCCCCGCGGACAGGTAGTGCTGAGCCTGTGAAGAATGGACTTAAGTGTGGCAGCAAATATTATAAGCGTTGTGAGAATAATGCCGTTGAGAGGCCGTAGATGATGAAAAGGTTAAAATTAGTATATAGAGTGCTCAATGTTGACCTTTTTTTCGTTTTTACTGTCCCAAAGGGAGGGCGTCCCCTCAGGTTAAAATTAGTATATAGAGTGCTCAATGTTGACCTTTTTTTTGTTTTTACTGTCCCAAAGGGAGGGCGTCCCCTCAGCGAGAACTGTTGTGATGGGAAAGATCGATAAACGTGGCGTCACATTCATGACCTGTCGCGACAGCAGGAAAGCTAAAGAACTGGTGAGTACTGGTAATGGCTGCTACTGATAATTTCATACTGATGATCACTTCGACAGGTAAGGAACTGGCAACCTCTACAATTGATAGGGTGACACTCATAACCACTACCACTGGTAAGGTTGAACAATGAACCACTACAACTAATAAAAACATACTAGCAGGCACTACAACTGCTAAGGTGGTACTAAGTAACCACTACAACTGATCAGGTGGTACTAAGTAACTACTACAACTGATCAGGTGGTACTAAGTAACCACTACAACTGCTAAGGTGGTACTAAGTAACCACTACAACTGATCAGGTGGTACTCAGTAACCACTACAACTGATCAGGTGGTACTAAGTAACCACTACAACTGATCAGGTGGTACTAAGTAACTACTACAACTGATCAGGTGGTACTAAGTAACCACTACAACTGATCAGGTGGTACTAAGTAACTACTACAACTGATCAGGTGGTACTCAGTAACTACTACAACTGATCAGGTGGTACTAAGTAGCTGCTACAACTGATCAGGTGGTACTAAGTAACCACTACAACTGATCAGGTGGTACTAAGTAGCTACTACAACTGATCAGGTGGTACTAAGTAGCTGCTACAACTGATCAGGTGGTACTCAGTAACTACTACAACGGATCAGGTGGTACTAAGTAGCTACTACAACGGATCAGGTGGTACTAAGTAACCACTACAACTGATCAGGTGGTACTAAGTAGCTACTACAACTGATCAGGTGGTACTAAGTAGTTGCTACAACTGCTAAGGTGGTACTAAGTAACCACTACAACTGACAAGGTGGTACTAAGTAACTACTACAACTGATCAGGTGGTACTAAGTAACTACTACAACTGATCAGGTGGTACTAAGTAACCACTACAACTGATAAGGTGGTACTAAGTAATTACTACAACTAATAAGGTGGTACTAAGTAACCACTACAACTGATAAGGTGTTACTAAGTAATTACTACAACTGATAAGGTGGTACTAAGTAACCACTACAACTGATAAGGTGGTACTAAGTAACTACTACAACTGATAAGGTGGTACTAAGTAATTACTGCAACTAATAAAGTGGTACTAAGTAGCTGCTACAACTGATAAGGTGGTACTAAGTAACCAGTACAACTGATAAGGTGGTACTAAGTGACTACTACAACTGATAAGGTGGTACTAAGTAACCACTACAACTGATCAGGTGGTACTAAGTAGCTGCTACAATTGATCAGGTGGTACTAAGTAACTACTACAACTGATCAGGTGGTACTAAGTAACTACTACAACTGATCAGGTGGTACTAAGTAGTTGCTACAACTGATCAGGTGGCACTAAGTAACCACTACATCTGACCAGGTGGTACTAAGTAACTACTACAACTTATCAGGTGGTACTAAGTAACCACTACAACTAATAAAGTGGTACTAAGTAGTTACTACAATTGACAAGGTGATACTAAGTAACCACTACAACTAATAAAGTAGTACTAAGTAGTTACTACAATTGACAAGGTGGTACTAAGTAACTACTACAACTAATAATGTGGTACTAAGTAGCTACCACAATTGATCAGGTGTTACTAAGTAGCTACCACAACTGATCAGGTGTTACTAAGTAGCTACCACAACTGGTAAGGTGGTACTAAGTAACTACTACAACTGACCAGGTGGTACTAAGTAACTACTACAACTTATCAGGTGGTACTAAGTAGCTACTACAACTAATAATGTGGTACTAAGTAGTTACTACAATTGATAAGGTGGTACTAAGTAACTACTACAACTAATAATGTGGTACTAAGTAGCTACCACAACTAATCAGGTGTTACTAAGTAGCTACCACAACTGATCAGGTGTTACTATGTAGCTACCACAACTGATAAGGTGGTACTAAGTAACTACTACAACTGATAAGGTGGTACTAAGTAGCTATCACAACTGGTAAGGTGGTACTAAGTGACTACTACAACTGGTAAGGTGGTACTAAGTGACTACTACCACTGGTAAGGTGGTACTAAGTAACTACTACAACTGGTAAGGTGGTACTAAGTGACTACTACAACTGGTAAGGTGGTACTAAGTGACTACTACAACTGGTAAGGTGGTACCAAGTGACTACTACAACTGGTAAGGTGGTACCAAGTGACTACTACAACTGGTAAGGTGGTACTAAGTAACTACTACAACTGGTAAGGTGGTACTAAGTAACTACTACAACTGGTAAGGTGGTACTAAGTAACCGCTACAACTGGTAAGGTGGTACTAAGTAACTACTACAACTGGTAAGGTGGTACTAAGTGACTACTACAACTGGTAAGGTGTGGTACTAGTAGCCACTACAACCGGTAAGAATGTGTGAGTAGCTACTACAACTGATAAGGTGGTACTAAGTAACCTCTGCAACTGATAACGTCATACAAGGAGTCACTTCAAGTGCTAAAATCATACAAGGAGTCACTTCAAGTGCTAAAGTCATACAAGGAGTCACGAGAAATGGTAAAGTCATACAAGGAATCACTAGAAATGGTAAAGTCATACAAGGAGTAAATACAAGTGGTAAAGTCATACAAGGAGTCACTACAAGTGGTAAAGTCATACAAGGAGTCACCACAAGTGATAAAATCATGCAAGGAGTCACCACAAGTGATAAAGTCATACAACGAGTCAGGTAAACCTTCAGCTAGGTCTTATGGGCGCTGGTTTTCATGCGAAAATGTGCTGATCTTTCATTCAGCCTTCAACAAGCTTAGTGACCTCTTGTTCACCGCCTGGCCACAAATGTCACATGAATATCAAAGTTCATGACGGTTCTTCCTGTGCTGACATGATCTTCAGGTGCATCAGTCATTATGCATTCCAGGATCTTGTTGAATAGTGCAGGAGGCGGATGGCAGCCCTGACGACTTCCAGTTGAAGTAGGGAACCACATTCCAAGAGTCCATGTGTGAGCGCTGTATTTGTCACTTTGGAGAACCATTGCTGGATGGTGATGACTACATTTTGCCTAATATTAACATTTCTTCATTGTAGCCTATAGCATCTGCTGCCAGACTCTGTTGAATGCCTTTTTGAAGTCTATGAAGACTTGATAGAGCTCTCTGTGCTCTTGGGGATGCTTTTTGCAAATGGGTACGCGAAATGGTGCTTCTGCTTCTTTTTGGAATCCGCTCTTTTTTTTTTAGCAATCATGGTATATACTTGCAGCTGTAAACTATTCAGAATGACTTTGAACATCACTTTTCCGGCATGCCCATTCAAGCTGATGGTGCATAATTCTGGCAGTGTTGGAGATTTCCTTTTCCAGGAATGGTGACGATTACAAATCAAGTCTATTGATTGGGCCACTTCCCAGTGTGCCATATTTTGTCGCAGATACACATAGAGTTTTATTTGATCTTTGGCCCCTCCTTCCTACGGGGGATGGGGTGGGGTGTAAGCTGAGATACACAACTTATAAATGGCAGGAGCCAGTGCAGCACAATCAGTTTCCCACACGAACTAAAGAAATGGAGAAGTGATGGTCGCTGGGATATAATTTGCTCGCTCTCCGCCATATTTTAAAAGTTCTGCAAGGATGTTGTAGATGCCCTCAACCTTCCCATGTTCTAGCGATTTCACCGCAGCTGTGACTTCTTCACATGTTGAAAAATCACCCTCGTTTGATTAATCCTCAAGCTAGTACACTTCCATGCTTGAAATGCTCTGTTGACGCTAGACCTGTAATGGTTCTTCTCACAAATATAGTCCAGTGAGCACTAAGTCCATCGTTGGGATATTTTCATGCTCACCGAGAGTGTGGGCATGGACCAATTCATAACCACTGCCAAATTCTAGCTGGCTTAGATCCTGTCACTGGTGGTCTCATTACAGTTAGGGCGTAGAAATTCTTCCTGTCTTCTTCGGCATTTATTCCAGTCATTCTGAACTGTGAGGTACCCAGTGGCATGCTTTTAATGTCTGTCCTGCTGTAGGTTGGTGGGTAGCATGATCATTGTTAACAAGGGCTGTGACTGATCAGTATGATCTCCGTACTTTCTTCCTCCATGTAGGTTTTCCTGAGCAAGTCAAACTTGATGGAGGTTATCCTTCTGCAGATTGATTTTTTTGTTGTTGCCAGATTTGCTTCATGAATGCAGCGGTTAGTCTTGGGAGACATGGCTACTAGTAGCAGAGGAGAACATCAGGCCGGACTTTCACCATCACTTTTGGTAATATAGAGTGATTGCTTGTTTCTGTATATTGTTTGATTCATTATCTCCTGTTTGTCTTCTGTGTTATACGTGGTTGAAAGGTATGTGATTTGTTGTATGTTTCAGGAGGAGAATCCCCACTGCTGTTTGGTATTTCTTTGGTTTCAGATGAACAGATCGGTAAGCCAGATGTTATTAAAAAGTGTGCATGTGCGTATGTGTGTGTGTGTGTGTGTGTGTGGTGTGTGTGTGTGTGTGTGTGTGTGGTGTGCATGCACACACAAGGGAGCATGTATGTATGTGTGTTCTCGTGTTTGTGTCTGTGCGCGCATGTATTTGTGACATAGTACAGTACAACACAAAACAATAGTATAGCTTGACCCAAGACAGTACATCACAGCACAGTATAATGCAGCAAAACACAGCACAGCACAGCATAGTGCGGTACAGCACAGTGCAGCACAACACTACATGGTACAGCATGACACAGTATGGTACAGCATGACAAAAAGCACAGCATGTCAGAGAACAATGTAATATGGTACAGTACAACACAGTACAGTACAATAAAATAGAGTAACAGACAGCGCACAGTGCATTACACTGTAACACAATGCACTGCATTGTACTCTATTGTGTACACAACATGGCGCATTCCAGTGCAGAACAACACAGTAAAACACAATGCAGTACAACACAACAGAATACAGCGTAGTACAGTACAGTACTGGGCAGTAAAACACAGTGCAGTACAATACTGTGCAGTACAGAACTGGGCAGTAAAACACAGTGCAGTACAATACTGTGCAGTACAGAACTGTGCATACAATGCTCAACAGTACAACCCAGTATCACAGTGCGATACAAAACTGTGCATTTAAACACAGTACAAGTACAACACAGTACATTGCAGCTTAAGGCAACACCGCACAGTAAAATACAACAACACAATGTAAGGAAAACACGATTCAGCGCAGCGCAGAACAATACAGCGCGGCGCCGCACAGTTTGAATGCGGCGCAGCACCAGTACACCACCATGTCGTGCCACATCTGCAATGCAAAACAGTACTACAGCATTTACCTCCCTCCCCCTCCCCCCCACTTCTTCCTCTACACCCCCCCCCCCCCCCCCCCCCGGCCGTGCAGTGCCATGCAGTACTGTATCTCACTGACTCTCAGGTGCAGGTGGAGGGCACTGCGGAACTGGTGCCTGAAGTATCCGAAGCTGAATTTGCCCAGTTTCCACGGGCACTCCAGACTGCGTGTAACGCAAGCACAATGAGCAACGTGATTCCAAACAGAGAGGTCAGTGTGCATCATCGTCATCGTCATTGTCATTATTATCGTCATCATCATTATCATTGATGATGACAACGACGACGATGACGACGACGACGATGATGATGATAATGTGATGATAATATCATCTTCATCATTGTGACGAGAGTTGGGAGTGGTCGGTGGGTCCTCTAGGGGAAGGACTTGAAATATTTTCTCTATGAGAATTAAAGTACAATTTCATTGCCACCCTCTCTCTTACTAGTGGTGGAAGGAGCAACTTTCCGGCACTAGTCATCGAAAGAAATTTATATTTGTTCCCTGGACTGTTAAAATACTCAATAGTGGCTCTGAGATAAGTTTCCTTAGGTGTGTACTCTTGAAAGTACTTGTAGCTCGAGAAACAGAATTAAAGAGAGAAGTTAAACATTCAAAACTGATTGAACAACAGAGAACTGACACAAGTTAAGTGCAATTTCACATGTCAACTTTAATTGCTTACACATGGGTAAGTATATACATGCCTATTCTATAGGCTGACTTAATACAGTGAGCATGTCAATGTTACTCTGAATGCATACTCTTTTACACATCCACTTCGCCTGCGTACACCCAGTGCAGTAGCCAAAGTGGTAACCATAGACATGTTCTCACTGTTTCATCATTAAGAGAGGGAGAGTTCTGAATGAACTGGCTGAACTGAAGTCCAGTTGGTATAATTTTGACTTATCTAAGTCGGAGAGGATAGTTGATCTCTCTCTTGTGGCTGGTGACAGATCCTGCTGTGTAGACCTGTTGCTGTAGTGCTGGGCTGTGGTGTGTTCTTCAGGACCTGTGTTGCCCAGTGTTTGTGGCGTAACCACGATTTATGTCATAGCCACAGGGTATGGCATAGCCCTGGTTTCTGGGGTAGCCACGGTTATGGTTTAGCCACAGCTTGGAGCGTAACCGCTGTCCCAGGTCTTCGATAAAGAGAACCTGGTCTGTAGTTAAGTAGCTGAGTGGCTGGCTTGTCAAGTTCACACATTTACCCTCTATCTTTCAGAAGAAATGTGAGAACTCAGCCAGCAAACGTTTGCTCTATTGTAGAGTTTCTACTATATCTATCAATCTCCGCTTTTGTTCAAAGGCTGGGTTAAGCTTACAAAAGGGTAGGAGACAATAATACAATGCTAACAGTTTCAGTCAAATAACTCTTCAATGTTTCTTATGAATTAAATCACATTAACTTGGAATACACTTAGCCCAAGTACACATGTGGTGTACACTATAAAGCATTCCAACAATCACCAGTATTTATAAATCAACTCATCAGTTTTAACCTAGTACAGGCATACTGTTTTTCTGATCTAAGTTTATCATTTAGTTATCATCTTAATAGATAGAATTGCTTACTGGCAAAAGTCAGGTTGAACACAAAGACTAGTGGTCAGCTTGTTAACAAAGAATCATAACCACTTGATGATAGCTTTTACCACATGGTGGCAAGCAAACTACTGCACAGAACATACATTCATCATTTCAAGAAATGTCGCCAAGTATTAGCACAAAGTTACGCTGTTAAACCATATGGCATACATATAATCAATGCATAGATTCGAAATGTAATAACATAATTTCAAATCACATTTCTGGGGAGAATCAGTAACTCAGACTGGTTTTTTGAGATCAGAGGGAGATAACCATGCCCTCTCTCGTGATTTACCTCTGGCATCTCTCTTGTTACTTAGTTCTGATCTACAGCTGGTCTTCAGGAAAAGTGAGGGTCAGGCTACACATCCCTATCTTAAACACTAAACTGTCAAATCAGATTTCTGATCTGGCTGACAGGGTGTCAATCAAAATGAGACAAAGGGAGAAGGTTTGCCTGTCATTCATCACCCTTTCTGTGGATTGGTCCAAGTGCAGACGTTTGAACTATACCCGTGCCTTGGTGCAGAGATCAACGACTGATAATTTATGTACACATTTTTAGAACGAATGCTAATGAGCAAAGCGCTTGTCCGACACAATGGTGTCATCGACAAGCTGTGCACGACTGTCTGCAAGTGGACGGTGGATATGGAGAGGAGGGAGGTGAGCGAGAAGGGAGAGGGTTCTCTGTAGTGCACCGACTATAAGTCAATCGCTGGCAAAGTAGATATGGAAGAGAGAGAGAGAGAGAGAGAGAGAGAGAGAGAGAGAGAGAGAGAGAGAAGGGGAAAAGGCGGTGACGTCTACACAAGTGACGTATAAACTTTCTTTGTAACATACGGTGTTAAGTTGGGCGGTCCATGCCATTCTAAGAGAGGTGGGGGTGGGGGGGGGGGGGGGATTGAAAGGGGAGAGTTGGCAAAGATTTGAAATCTATTCTGCCTTTTGTACAGTTTGTGCAAGATGGGGTTTGGGACTGAACGGGTGGAGTTGTCAAGCATTTCGTCACAATCATCGTCATCATCATCATCATCATCATCTTTGTCTTAGTCATCATCATCATCATCATCATCATCATCGTCATCGTTAACGTCGTCTTCGTCTTTGTTGTTGTCAGGGTTCAATGACGGATGCCTAGGTAGGCGGATTTCCGTACAGCGTTAAAGCCTCAGTCATGCATAGCAGTTTAGGTGTTAGGCTCCTGGGTCATGTACAACAGGCTAGAGGTGTTATGACTCCTGGGTCATGTACAACAGTCTAGAGGTGTGATGACTCCTGAGTCATGTACAACAGGCTAGAGGTGTGATAACTCCTGGGTCAGTACAACAAGCTAGAGGTGTGATGACTCATGGGTCATGTACAACAGGGCTAGATGTGTTATGACTCCTGGGTCATGTACAACAGGCTAGAGGTGTGACAACCCCTGGGTCATGTACAACAGGCTAGAGGTGTGATGACTTATGGGTCATGTACAACAGGCTAGAGGTGTGATGACTCCTGGGTCATGTACAACAGGCTAGAGGTGTGATAACTCCTGGGTCATGTACAACAGGCTAGAAGTGTGATAACTCCTGGGTCATGTACAACAGGCTAGATGTGTTATGACTCCTGGGTCACATACAACAGGCCACAGGTGTTATAACTCCTGGGTCATGTAGAACAGGCTAGAGGTGTAATGATTCCTGAGTCATATACAACAGGCTAGAGGTGTTATGTCTAATGGGTCAAGTACAACAGGTTAAGAGGTGTTATAACTCCTGGGTCATATACAACAGGCTACAGGTGTTTAACAACAGGCTAGAGGTGTGATGACTCCTGGGTCATGTACAACAGGCTAGAGGTGTGATGACTCCTGGGTCATGTACAACAGGCTAGTGGTGTCATGATTCCTGGGTCATGTACAACAGGCTACAGGTGTTTAACAACAGGCTACAGGTGTGATGACTCCTGGGTCATGTACAGCAGGCTAGAGGTGTGATGACTCCTGGGTCATGTACAACAGGCTAATGGTGTCATGATTCCTGGGTCGTGTACAACAGGCTACAGGTGTTTAACAACAGGCTAGAGGTGTGATGACTCCTGGGTCATGTACAACAGGCTAGAAGTGTGTTGACTCCTGGGTCATGTACAACAGGCTAGTGGTGTCATGATTCCTGGGTCATATACAAGAGGCTACAGGTGTTCAACAACAGGCTAGAGGTGTGATGACTCCTGGGTCATGTACAACAGGCTAGTGGTGTCATGATTCCAGGGTCATGTACAACAGGCTAGAGGTGTTATGATTCCTGAGTCATGTACAACAGGCTAGTGGTGTCATGATTCCAGGGTCATGTACAACAGGCTAGAGGTGTTATGACTCCTGAGTCATGTACAACAGGCTAGTGGTGTCATGATTCCAGGGTCATGTACAACAGGCTAGTGGTGTCATGATTCCAGGGTCATGTACAACAGGCTAGAGGTGTTATGACTCCTGAGTCATGTACAACAGGCTACAGGTGTTTAACAACAGGCTTGAGGTGTAATGACTCCTGGGTCATATACAACAGGCTACAGGTGTTTAACAACAGGCTAGAGGTGTGATGACTCCTGGGTCATGTGCAACAGGCTAGAGGTGTGATGACTCCTGGGTCATGTACAACAGGCTAGAGGTGTGATGACTCCTGGGTCATGTACAACAGGCTAGAGGTGTTATCACTCCTGGGTCATGTACAACAGGCTAGAGGTGTGATGACTCCTGGGTCATGTACAACAGGCTAGAGGTGCAATGACTCACTGGTCATGTACAACAGGCTAGAGGTGTGATGACTCATGGGTCATGTACAACAGGCTAGAGGTGTGATGACTCATTGGTCATGTACAACAGGCCAGAGGTGTGATGACTCCTGGGTCATGTACAACAGGCTAGAGGTGTGATGACTCATTGGTCATGTACAACAGGCTAGAGGTGTGATGACTCCTGGATAATGTACAACAGGCTAGAGGTGTGATAACTCCTGGGTCATGTACAACAGGCTAGAGGTGTGATGACTCCTGGGTCATGTACAACAGGCTAGAGGTGTGATGACTCCTGGGTCATGTACAACAGTCTAGAGGTGTGATGACTCCTGGGTCGTGTACAACAGGCTAGAGATGTGATGACTCCTGGGTCATGTACAACAGGCTAGAGGTGTGATAACTCCTGGGTCATGTACAACAGGCTAGAGGTGTGATGACTCCTGGGTCATGTACAACAGGCTAGAGGTGTGATGACTTATTGGTCATGTACAACAGGCTAGAGGTGTGATGACTCATTGGTCATGTACAACAGGCTAGAGATGTGATGACTCCTAGGTCATGTACAACAGGCTACAGGTGTTTAACAACAGGCTAGAGGTGTGATGACTCCTGGGTCATGTACAACAGGCTAGAGGTGTGATGACTCCTGGGTCATGTACAACAGGCTAAAGGTGTGATGACTCCTGGGTCGGTACAACAGGCTAGAGGTGTGATGACTCCTGGGTCATGTACAACAGGCTAGAGGTGTGATGACTCCTGGGTCATGTACAACAGGCTAGAGGTGTGATGACTCCTGGGTCATGTACAACAGGCTAGAGGTGTGATAACTCCTGGGTCATATACGACAGGCTACAGGTGTTTAACAACAGGCTAGAGGTGTGATGACTCCTGGGTCATGTACAACAGGCTAGAGGTGTGATGACTCCTGGGTCATGTACAACAGGCTAGAGGTGTGATGACTCCTGGGTCACGTACAACAGGCTAGAGGTGTGATAACTCCTGGGTCATATACGACAGGCTACAGGTGTTTAACAACAGGCTAGAGGTGTGATGACTCCTGGGTCATGTACAACAGGCTAGAGGTGTGATGACTCCTGGGTCATGTACAACAGGCTAGAGGTGTTATGACTCCTGAGTCATGTACAACAGGCTACAGGTGTTTTACAACAGGCTAGTGGTGTTATGACTCCTTAGTTGCTAGAGGTGTTATGACTCCTGGGTAATGGACAACAGGTTACAGGTGTTATGACTCCTGAGTCATGTACAACAGGCTAGAGATGTTTTACAACAGGCTAGTGGTGTTATGACTCCTGAGTCATATACAGCAGGCTAGATGTGTTATGACTCCTGAGTCATGTACAACAGGCTAGAGGTGTTATGACTCCTGAGTCATGTACAGCAGGGTTGTGATGTTATGACTCCTGGATCACATACAACAGGTTACAGGTGTCATGACTCCTGAGTCATGTACAACAGGCTACAGGTGTTATGACTCCTGAGTCATGTATAACAGGCTTGTGGTGTTATGACTCCTGAATCATAGACAACAGGTTACAGGTGTTATGACTCCTGGGTCATGTGCAACAGGTTGCAGGTGTTATGACTCTTGGGTCATGTACAGCAGGTTACAGGTGTTGTGACTCCTGGGTCATGTACAACAAGTTACAGGTGTTGTGGCTCCTGGGTCATGTACAACAGGTTACAGGCGTGATGACTCCTGTGTCATGTACAACAGGTTACAGGTGTTATGACTCCTGGGTAATGCACAACAGGCTAGAGGTGTGATGACTCCTGGGTCATGCACAACAGACTACAGGTGTTATGACTCCTGGGTCATGCACAACAGGCTACAGGCATGATAACTTCTGGGTCATGTACAACAGACTACAGGTGTTATGACTCCTGGGTCATGCACAACAGGCTACAGGCATGATAACTTCTGGGTTATGTACAACAGGCTACAGGTGCAATGACCTGATAGTGAAAGCTTTGCTGAGTTGGAAAGAAAAGTGTATAAAATACTTAGATCAGTGAATAAATAACATCAGTTTAAACAGTAGATTGCTTGGTGTGTGTGGGGTGTGTGTGTGTGTGTGTGTGTGTGTGTGTGTGTGTGTGTGTGTGTGCGCGTGCGTGCGTGCGTGCGTGCGTGCGTGCGTGCGTGTGTGTGTGTGTATGTGTGTGTGTTCTCTTATTCAGTATGATTTCATTTAAAAGGGTCTTAAAGTAGAGAAGGGAATAGTGAGTGTATAAGTATACATGCTGTGTCCGTTGTGTGTGTGTGTGTGTGTGTGTGTGTGGTGTGTGTGTGTGTGTGTATGTGTGTGTGCGTGCGTGCGTGTGTGCGTGTCTGTACATGCGTGTATGCGTACATGCATGTGTGCGTGCGTGTATGTCTGTAATTTTTGTTAACCTTGCATCCACAGTGTATAATTTGCGTGAATAGGTGTAAACGGAAAATGATATAAATGAGACACACTTAATCACTGATGGCTTCATACTTCTAGGTTTTGCTGCAGAAGTATCGGGAAGCAACATCGAAATACTCTGATGAGAGCAAGCCTGTTCCCAAAGCACCCAGCTGGTAGGTACAAACCTTCCATCCCTCACTGACAGGCTGCCACAGATAGGTCACTGGCTTTGCAAGTTTCTTTCTGGTGCCCTCAGGGACATTACACTTCAACCATTCAATGTAACCACACACAGCCTCGTCTAGAATCTTCCTGTACTGGTTCCAGCAACGTCAATCCACAGGGAACCATCAGTGTCAGGTCATGCTAAGACTACACGCTAGAGGAGACACTGCACTGGTGCAGAGTACAGTGGTGCCTGTTGTGACTGTAACGCAAACAGGACACTACATGTCAAACCTCCGGTTGACCACAAGTCTCTCGGTTACACAGAGAACAAGAGTTAACTTGAATCGGTCTACTTATCAGTCTATAGCGTACGGAGTCTTCAAGTTCTCTTCAATTTAAAGCATGGTGCAATACCTGCATGCGTTATGAAGAGGAAAGGTAACGAACTTGGAGAAAGGAACTAGATAATTACATCACGTAATTGTGTAAGTTGTTTGAATTAACTGTTCAGTGCAGGTTATTAGATCTTTCTGAAATTCTTCGGCAAGCAGCTAAAGGGTTTGTTTTGTTGTAATTTTTTTCTTATACTGTATATTGATATTTTTTGGCTTTCTTTTATAGAATATATTCATAAAACATAGGTTTCAGGTACTCCCGGTCATATCATGTGAAACGGGGAGCAGACGGTTGCAAAGAAAGGTCACATCTTTGAGAGACTCAGACCTGATTACATTTGACACAGCGAAATTGACAGCAGAGGTGTTTCTGAACTATGGCCTTTGACAACACAAATGTAATGGGACAGCAGAATTAACATGATTTTAAATATCCTTGAAACAACAACCTTTGACAGAACCAATACCATTTACAAGCATCTAATAGACAATGTCATTGGACAACACAAAAACCATTTGACAGCAAAATTACAGTACAATTTTTTTAAACAGTGGTCTTTGACTAAACGGATGTAATGAGACCGTGAAATTAACAACACAAATGTCCCTAGGACAATGGCATGTGACAACACAACAGTAATGAGACAACAAAAATAATACAAATGTCTCTGTCATAATGGCCTATAGCAGCACAGACACAGTGAGATTACACGGTAACAAAACAGTGACACAGTGAGACTGCACAATCAACAAGACAAATGTCACTAGAAGAAAAGAAAAAGGTACACCCGAAGATGCGGTTAGGACCCAGAGAAGTGGTGTCCTCATCTGCCGAACAAACCAGCTAGGAGCAATCCTGCATCACCCTTAGAAGCCTGCGCTGTGTTCACATGGGATGCAGGCACACAGAGGGCATTCTATTAAGATGTCAAGGGACATAATTGCTACCCGGCGGATGCCATCGTGTAATGGCCACTGGATATGACACGACAGAATCTCGACGGGAGCGTTCCGATGGGTGTACCAGCCATATTTCATGACTGCTGAGCCCACCTGCGAGAAACGCCACGAGGTCTTGCGTGCCCTCTGAAGAGAATCCCGGATTGCAGTCATTCCCGCTGTCAACAGGACTTTCCCTGCAGTCCGTGAGTCTTTCCTCACCGTCAATGGGTCTTTCCCTCAGTGTCGGCTAAAAGGCAAACAAGAAAAAGATGCACACGAAGGTGCGAGTAGGATCCAGAGAAGGTTATCTTCATCTGCCAAACAAACCACCTGGGAGCAATCATGTACTGCTCTTGGAAGCCTGCGCTGTGTTCACATAGGGTGCAGGCACGTATAGGGCATTCCATTAAGACGTCAAGGGACATAATAGCTACCTGGCAGATGCCATTGTGTAATGCCCACCGGATGTGACACGACAGAACCTCCACGGGAGCGTTCCCATGGGTGTACCAGCCCATATTTCATGACTGCAGAGATGATGGCGTTTGTCAGCGCAAAGATGATAAGACAGAGGGCTTTTGGCAACACAAATATAACGAGACATTAAAATTGAACAGCACCATGTCCTCACGTTGAGGACATTGACAAAATTAATGTAATGAAACAGCGAAATGAACAGAACGAATCTTTCTTGTCATAATAGCCTTTAACATCATAAACATAGTGAGACGGCACAATTAACACATATAACAAGACAGCAAAAATAGCAGCATGATGTCCTCACAATGAGGACCATTGACAATGCCAATGTAATGAGACAGCTAGATTAACGGCATAAATGTCCCAGAGGCAATGTCCGGCGACAGCCAAAGTATAATGAGACGACAATATTTATAGTACAAATCTCCCAGTGTTGATGGCTCTTGTAACACAAATATGATGAGATGGCGAAATTAACTGTACAAATGGCTTTTAGACAATGGCACTTGGCAATGAACCAGAGACACTAATAATTACGAACACTGTAAACGGATGGAAAGAAAGGATTGAGAGGATAAAACAAGAAGAGACATGGTTGATGATGATGTGACAGAGTAAGAGTTCGTTTTTGAAAAATATTGTTATCAGTATGTTACCATTCTATCAATGGCTCGTCTTAATAGTCTCCCTTGAGGTGATTTCGTCCGAATGTTACGATTTTCACTGCTGACCTCACTATTTAAACTTTCTCAGAAATTCATTTTTAACATGACAAATCAATATCATCTGCAGAAAAAAAAAAGAAAAGGGTGACAAAAATGCACATCATGATTGCAGCCGTTCGATGTTGAAGTGGAGCCCATTGTATTGTGCAGGGAATGCTACCGAGTGGTACCGACCGTCGTTGAGTTTTATCTTGGACATTCCGACTTTTTCTCCGATCGTCTAAGATTCCGCCGACCTCGACCAGAAGAGGTCATCGACAGACAGCTGACCACAGAGATGGAGGACGGCTGGTTGCTGGAGAGACTGTCCTGATGCCGGAGGGGAGGCCGTCATTGCTGACCCCCACAGCTGGGCCATGCCTTGGTCAAAAGGCTGCTGCTTTAACGCGCTGTTTCTCTGTAAGGGGCTTAGTGTGTAATGGGTTGCAATCTATAGGAAACTTTTTTTCCCCAAACTTTTTATTAACTTTTTATAATATTTTACACAGTGAAGACAAAAAATAGGGTGAGAAAACAGCAAGAACAATAACAACATCATCATCTGCCCAGCCCTCCCCCCCCTCCCCGAACAAACACCAACCCACTCCCTCCTCATCCATCCCCCCCCTCCCCCCTCACCTTATCAAGCTGTTGACAACATGTTGATCAGATATTGCTTACACATGTATATATCTTTTAACATGGTTACAATGTGATATACAATAAAGTATTCCATAAAGCGTGCATATTACAATTATATCAAAGTATTTGCATGTGCGGGGGGGGGGGGGGGGGGGGGGGGGGGGGTACAGAGCATAGATGGACAAACTGATAAAGACATACATACATACACATATACAATAGAGAAGGAAATAGACAAAAATGTTGTCGGTCAAAATGGATGGGACGTTACGGAGCTGAGAGAATGCAGATGTTGTGAACTGCTTTCCAACAGCTGAAAATAAAATGAAGCAGGGAACAGTAAACTGTAAGCAATAAACAAGTAGGGTAAGTCTTGCTCCCATAAGAAAACCTAGCGTAGAGTAACTTTTATTCAAGACTGGCACAGCCTTTTAAACTGGAATAAAGTCAGACGAATACAAAGACGAACAATCTAATAGTGGGGGAAAAACAAGCGCAGGCCCCGTAACGGAGGGGTTGTTGGCCTGCGCTTATTTTCCCCCACTATTAGATTGTTCTTTCTGGAAACCAAATACTTTCATAACTTTAGACATAAAATTCCAGTGAGTCGAATTGAATGCCATTTCAAAGTCTACATTTAAGAACAGGCCAGGTAGATTATAATTATCTAGACAGGATATAGTATTAAATATCAATCTCAGATGATCACTGATATGTGTATTTTTGGTAAATGCTGTTTGATCTTCATTTACAATCTTAGGCAATACAGATTTTATTCTGTTTGCAATACAAGATGATTCTATCTCATAAACTACATTCAAAAGTGAAATTGGTCTTTTTTTAATTTTATTTTTATAAACATCTATAGGAAACTTCTAGAAATAGTTACTGGATATGCATTGGCGTCCCTTCCGCCCCAAGCCAAAAAAAACAAAAAAAAAACCAAAAAAACTACAAAAACAAAAACATGCACACAACATTCATTCACACAGTTACACACACACACACACACACACACACACACACACACACACACACACACACACACACACACACACGCTTAGCTACAGGCATGCAGATCTTGCATGCTCTCTCTCTTTCTCTCTCACACACACAAGCACACACACACACACACACACACACACACACACACACACACACACACACACACACACACACACACACACGCACACACTTCATACGCACACACACAAACTGACATACACAAAAACAGGTGCACACACAAATAGGCACACACACACACCCCACCACACACACACACACACACACACACACACACACACACACACACACACGCACACCACTTGGCCACAGGCATACAGAGCAAACATGCAATCACATGCACATATACATACATGCGCGGTCACTTTCCAAAGTAAAAGAGAAAGGCACTTAGACAATACTTGCGTTAGAAATTGTGTGCCTTAAAAGCTAATATATATGTTATGAAGCATTTGTTGAACGTATTGAATGAGTTGTGAGCAAGAAAATGCAGTGGACATTACAAGGAAACTTGTAGGTGTTTTATTTTTCTCTTGTATGTTTTTCTATTGATGACAACTGAAAAATTGAAGCAGACTGCCTCTTCGATATTCCATCATCCAGGACGGTCTGCAAAGGGTATGATTTCAAATCTTGAAATATCAGAAACGCTGAAACGGATAGTTCTCCAGAGGAATAGTCTCTATGACTGCACGTCACAATCATAGAGAATCGGTGTAACAACACTCGGGAGCAAGCGTAGACTACTGTCAAGGTTGACTGGATCGTGTATCTGCTCTTTGATCAGAATGGCCTCCACAGATACGTACCGAAACGTAAGGATTCATTTTCAGACCACATCCATTTTTCTTTGGAGTTTCCTAAATATTGGTTTAGTGGTTTTCGCATCACAGATCATGGAACCGCCCTGTGAAATGAGTCTGTGCCAACATTTTGTGGGTTTGTCCCTGGACCATATTCAATGTTTCCACCAAGTTCTGCCACAGTCAGCTGCAGACATTGTCCATAATCTTAACAGACAGGCAAGCCAACAGGTGTGAGTGAAAGGACATATTCAGTCTTTCCACCAAGTTCCGTTACAATCGGCTGTGAAAATTGTCCATAATCTTGTTAACAGACAGACGGACGAACGAACTGGTGCTGGTGCGTACATAACTCTAGCGGAGTTGAGAAAACGGGATCGTGTCCATTTGCCTTTATTCAAATTCATGGCTGCTTCCACTTCTTCTGGTTTACCTTCACCTAAACAAAATACAAAGTTACGGTTTTTTTTTTTTTCTAGAAAAAGCTTTTCAGGTGCACAGACTACTCATTCATTGAAATTTGAGCTTCCTCTGATGAGTTCAAGATGACGTCATGGCGGACAGATAGCCCAGCGGATAACACTCTGGCCTAGGATGGGAGAGAGCCTCTGTCATGTGGTTTAAATCTATTATAGGGCAGCCCTTGCTGTCTTCCTCTTCATGAGGCCTGAAGTGGTGGCATGAACGATTGTCTTAAATACAAAATATGAAGCAGAAGGCTCATGTGCAGCATGTGCATGTTGTAGAGTCCCTGGCAACAACGTGCGCATGCTGCATTTATGCCTTCTACTTCATATATTATTTGATTTTGGTAACCATAAATATTACCTCTGAAAAGAAGGGACATGAAAGAAATTGCATATATTTTCTTATTAGTGCTTAAAATCTAGTTGTCTCAATTACCAAAAACAATTGATTTACATTCAGAAAACAATACGTTACTTTTGTGATTGCTTTTCCTTTTTTTCCCTCTTGCCTTGATTGGTACTTTTAAACTTTTTGGGTGTAACTTTTCAAATGAGTTTATCTCTCTACCTTTCATTAGTGCTTATGAAAGTTTTAGGTGCACTTTCTTAGAATGCACGAGAGCCATCTCACCAGACATTGAGAGTCTTTAACTGCATTCCATGCAGTTTTCAAAAGTCTGCAGTTGGTAAGGAGGCACTGGACTTTGATGAAAATTTGGGGCCTGACTGGCCAAGTAAAGTGATATTGTTTCCATATCTTGGGACCCTTGGTTCCATTTCCACTTGTGAATGCCAGTTAAAGGAGAAAATACCTTTGGAATCGACATCTGCACACATTTTAATTCCTTCCAAACCTGGTTGTGATTCAGATTATGAACTAAGGTCCTGTGTGTGAATGAATGCACTGAAACAAATCCCCCATGCACATTTAATATTACTCCATCCTTTGTAGATAAATAGGCTGCCGTGTGACAGAGAAAACGGATGACAAAGTAAAGAACACTGCACACTGGTGGTGTGCTTAGATGTCATTGCTGAAGACGGAATGTGGTTACCTGAATGGTGGGATTAGAAACAGTCACATAGGCAAATACTTCTCAGTGTTTTATTATGCATTATGCGCATTTAAATATTAATGCAGAAAAGACATGTTCCAGAGACGGTAACTAAAGCAAGTAGGTATTAGAAATCAAAGATTCATATGCAAGCCATCTGGCATGAAAATCCATGTGGTTCATGGTTAAGTATGAGTTATATTTTTCAGTTCTATATCTATAGTTAAAAATTTTCAAAAAACTGCTACTTGTGGAAGACTACCTTCTAACTTACACTTATTTAAGTAATGTTTTGATAGAAGAATAATGAAGTTAAAAATGTAATCAGTTGCGATTGTTATGTCGAAACCTAAAAGTATGAAGGACTCTGTTAGGCCTATATTTTGTGCGCGAGTGCATTTCTCTTTTACTGAATCAATAAAGCTACTCCAAAAACATTTGACATGAGTACATTTCTTAAACATATGGTCAACAGAATCTTTAAATAGTCTGCAGAAACTACATTTATCATTATCAGTAACTCCGATTTCTTTCAAAATGACATTTGTACCTAAGAATCTGTGAATTACTCGCAGCTGAAACCACTTAAGTTTTACATCTGTAATCTTATGTGCATAAAAAAGCACGAATTCCAGTCATGAGCTTGTGAAAGCTTTATGTCCCATTTGTCACAGCATGGAGCTCTCAACTGATTATCAATCAGTATATAGCAGTAAGTCTTTGAACCTTTATAAGTGGCAAACAATATCTTATAACAGAATGTAGAAGTAATACATTTGTTGTTTTCGATGGTAATGTCAATTTTTTTGATGAATTCAATTATTGCTTACTTATACCCTGTATAAGTTAGAAAATCAATGTTGGCATCATATTTTTCCTTAAAGTGTCCATGGGAAAGGAACTGACCATTATTGTCAAAAAAATGTGTGAGATAATAGACACTTTTGTTTTGAAGCATTTTGGAGACAATGTATCTTTTCCCAACTTGAATACGTTTGCTGAAGCGATCTGGTTCGGCAAGTAGTTGAAGCGATCTGGTTCGGCAAGTAGTTCAGTGGAATTTTTTGGCAGACATTTGTAATAAGAAAGTTTGTAAGCTTCAAGAACGTCTGCCCAGAACGGATTATTATATTTTCTAAATTTTGAGTCAGTCTCTGGACCATGTTTACTCATTATGAGGCCAATGAGGAAAATTACTGAGAAGAGTATGTTTCTATTTGTGGTTTGATCTCTCAGTCCTACGGATCCAGGATAGTTTTAAAGATGTGATGTAGGTTTTTACCTCAGGAAGACCAATACCTCCATTCCGTATGCTTTTATGCACTGTTTTTTGACTTATTTTTTTCTGTTTTTTCTTTTTATTCCACACAAACTTGTAACATATTTTCTGGCATGTTTGAAAGAAAACATCTGGTGGGTTTGATAGAAACAGCCAAAGATGAGTCAGCATTGAAAGGATTACGGATTTCAAAAGTGCTATTCTACCTAGGGGCGTAGTCTGGCGTTTTACTCATATTTTGAACAAATGATTTACATCTGCAAGTCTTTCTGTGTAGTTTATTTCTGTGCAATCTCTCAAGTCGTTTGAGAACAATATACCAAGTATTTGAAATTTTTGTGGATTCCAGACAATTTCTAAGTGGTCCATGACCCTTCTTACAACAATTACTAGACTAATTAATGTCTTTTTTTCTCCGTTTTTTGTTTTGTTTTGATCTTTTGCTGAGGATATCCTGTGTGTCCACTCTAAGTCAACCAAGCAGCTGATCATGATCGAGCTCACGGTGCCATATGAGAACAGAATGGAGTTAGCTCAAATCTACAAGACTGAAAAGTATGCTGATCTGGCAAACAGCCTGAGGAGAGAAGGCTATCAGGTCAAAGTCCTCACTGCAGAAATTGGAGCTAGGGGGTTTGTAGGAACGTCTGCATACAGCCTCATGAAACAGCTCTCAGTTGCAGGGAAGGAAAAAACCAGAGCCCTGAAAGCAATGGCAGAAGCGGCAGAGAGGTGTTCAAGCTGGATCTGGTCAAGGAGGAACAAAAGTGAACTTCATAAGGCTTAATTTCCCTACAAATATCAGGTGTCCCTGTGGCTCAGTGGTTAAAGCGCGAGTCATTAAGTGGAAAATGAGCATGTCCAGAGGGTCATGGGTTCGAATCCCAGCCATGGCTCGTCCCAAGATGGGAAAAAAAGGGGAAGCAGAGGGACATCCGGAGTCATGAACCGGGTGTGGCCCAACCCCCCTAGAGTGTCAGGAGATAAGGGCCGAAACACTTGCTTGAAGGGGGCTTCTCTTCTGAGGACTCTCTGCTGCCACGCTCTCCACGAGTTTCTTTCTACTGTATATTGGTACTCGAGAGACAATGTACCTTATGATAATAACATATATTATCTTCACTTGCTGTGACCCATCCCATTCTGTCTTCTTGTTTCTTTGCTTGTCTGTTCATCTGTCTGTCTGTCTATCCATCCGTCTTTCCTATAGTATTTGTGTGTGTATGCTGATTTATCTTGCAATATATATGTATACATTTTTTTCTTTTTTCATCAAACGCATGTATACATCTCTTTAGGGTAGTAGTATTAGAATAATATGATGTATACAGGTTTATGTATATTTCTTAAAGCATTCTCTTATGTTTGTCGATAAGTAACCATGCTTTTTATACATAAACGATGCTATGCTGAAACACTCCTTTTTTTTCTTTTTTCTTTTTTGTTTAATGTGTGTGTGTGGTTTGGCTGATGTTTTTTTTTCTTGCTTGCTTTATACCTAACTTCTAGACACGACTGTTGCTGTTAATTTTTGTTTTGTTTTGTGTGGCTTTTTTTGTATGTTTCTCTTTTTGTATGTTGAACAACAGTAAAAGCAAATAAAAATGTAAAAAAAAAATCTGTGTTGAACCTCCTGGCTAAAGTTCTAGCCTAGGCAGGCACATGAAGAACAAAACTGATATCCAAATGGTGGGAACTTTAATACCCTCTTCAATGCAGACATACTCTGAATCTCACTTGTGTAGACTTTCTGTCCATTCTATCATTAAGGCGTTTCTCACCCCATCATTTGGGCATGTCGGGGTTTTTTCGTTTTGTTTTTGTTTTTTATGCGGCAGTATTCAAGTGTGCAGGGAATGTCTTAATTATGCAGGGTCTGCATCTTTTTCTTGGACACTGTCTCATGTTCTCTTCTTTTCTTATGGCTGAGACTGGAAATGTTTTCCGTAGACTTCTAGATAATCCACGAATTTCGTAATGTATCAGAGGGTTGCACTCATATATGATGCAAGAGAGAGAGAAGATTGTGCAAAGATGATTGACAGTCATTTGAAACTTAAAGGCAGTTTTGTAGCTTTTTCAATTTTTGGATGTGACTGCAACCTGACTAATCTTTACTTGTGCTTCCCACTAGCGGTTAAGCAAAATTTCAAGGCGTTTGGGGTTTTCTTTTCTCTGTTTGTTTTCTGTTTAAAAAAAAAACTTTTTATCCTGACCATTACTTTAACCAGTAGGCTTGTCACTCATTGTAAAAAAAAAACAACAAACAATAAAAAACAACAACAAATAAACACATAAAGGAAAGTGTTATGTAACAATTATATAGTATACAAGACAAAACAGACAAATAGTTTTTTGACGAATATGTCCTCTTCAGACATAACCAACTGCAGTCAAAATGCACAAAACAATACGGCCCTGATCGCAGTCAGCATGAAAATTTCTGTTCGTAATGTCAGAAGACATATTTGTCTAATAGTTTACTGTCTACTTTGTTTTCTATTAAAAAAATAATCTGAGTAACTCAACACCTTGTGTGTTTATTACCATGTTTTCAGTTACTCGGAAATACTCTTGTTTTTATTTTCTTAAAATTTTGGGGTTTTTTGTTTTTGTTTTAGGGGTTTTTTTTTTTTTTTTTTTTTTAGCTATCTTGATCTTTCTTCTAATCTGTCTTTAACACGTCCGTGCATTTTTCTATTTCTAGATTCTCTTTTCTTCATCTTTAATCTTGTTTTAATTCTGATGTTCATTCTTCGTTCAGTAGATGTGTTAGTAGTTCTTGATGCCAAATTCCAATTATTCGTATTATAATCGAGCTGATTAGTACATTAAAGAAAAAAATAGGCTTGCTAGAGCATTGTTTTGCTGTTTAGTTATTTAGTTGATTGTTTCAGATAGGATTATTCTATGATTTGGCTGTACTGCACACATGCTGTTACTATAATGCTCACATTATTACATATGCTTCTATGTCTGTGTTTAAATGTACTGTTAACTCTGACAAATAAACATACCGAACAAATCTTTGTCCAGGCACCCAAGGTTCACAGAGCTGATTTTCAATTATCATCAGAACAACTCAAATCATTTTCGAGAAAATAATTGCACCCAAACAATAAAACATGCTTTTATGGTTTTGTAACATTAAGTGTAAGGTTCAAACAACGTATCATTTTCCGTGGACGTACACATTATGTGTCTGCTGCTTCATGATGCTACACCAAGACATTGGTACAGCCGTGTGCGATAGATCACTGAACACACACACACACACACACACACACACACACACACACACACACACACACACACACACTCTCTCTCTCTCTCTCTCTCTCTCTCTCTCTCTCTCTCTCTCTCTCTCTCTCTCTCTCTCTCTCTGTGTCCCTTTTTCTCTCATGAACGCACTGAACACAATGCGGATTAAAGGAGACAATAAAAATACATTTAATATAATTCTGCATGCATTACATGCACCCTAGACAAGGAGTAAAGGAAGAGTGAAGATGGTTACAGAAACTCCACATTCCCATCCACCCTCCAGCTAGGGTCCTGCTCTGATGGAGAACTGTTCTGAAAAAGAAAAATCCCCAAAATTTCGGCATAGAAGAAATAACCAAAAGTGTCATACGTTTGCAGCATCAGTGGCCA
>CM065718.1:56668794-56708794 GCA_033310375.1 Conus canariensis | reverse complement strand
ACGGCCTATCTGTAGGGTTTGTTCGACTAGGGTGTGGCGGTAGTGAATGGTATCATCTGCAAAGAGCCATGGAAGGGATGTCACTCTGTCTGGTAAGACGTTCATGAATACGAAGAACAGACAGGTCTCAATACAGAACCTTGGAGCCTTCTTCGTACTCCTTTATCCTTAAAAAAAAAAGAAGATATGATATGACATGACAGTACATTATATTTTATTACATTTATACCACATCATGTTGTATTATCGTTATCATATTTTGTTGTACTATATTATGTTATATTTTAAAAATTTATTCATGTAATGTGTTCGTCCAAAACTTTTATATAACGCTTTATTTCCATCATCCATTTAAACGGTTTCAGTGAAGGTAATGGTGTGTTACTGTCATCGTAAACTCTTCTATAGCCCTGTTATGTTTAACTTCAAGCTTTCACCGTGGTTAAAATATCCGGTCGGTGATGTTAATCTGAATGTTGCACTCAGTTCCAGTATAATTCTGAAATTAATGTTTAAGTAGGCCTAACTTTCATGTTGAAAGTGCTGATCCTCACTGGGAACGTGTGTACATTGTCTGACGACTCTCGTTGTTCAGTGATCGTGCTATCTATCCGCAGCGGAAGAAGAAAAATTTCGATTTTAACTCTGAGAAATATCAATGTACAACAAAAGTTGGATCACGAATTTTGTCTCGACTATTTCAATAAATAAATGTATCTTTTTCGGTTTAATTCTCTCTCTTTCTGTCTCTCTCCATCCATTGACAAAGGTTTGCAGAACCCAGTCTTCTTTGTGGGTTGCGTATATATAAAAGAAAAACTCCTTCAGCAAGAAAGAAAAACACCACCGGCAGTCAGTATAGAAATGTCGGGTTATTCTCAGGTGTGGGTTTTTATCAGCAGGTAATTAGATCTACTTTTCGCTCTCCGCCCGAAGGACTAGCAGATCCTGACATGTATGTCCCGTGTTAACAGGACCGATCCCAAAATAACTTAAAAAATATTTCCGGGAACAGCTCGAGGTGGGTGCTAAAAACAACAACAAAACGATGACGACGACGGCAACAACAAACCTTTACAAATCTTTCTTGGAACAGATCGAGGTCGACGAGGAAAAATATAGGGAAAGGCCTATATATAACTTCAGTATATAGTCTACTTATTTTGGGGATTGTCTCCTTGTTTGTTCTGTATGCTGTATGTGTTGTCATTCCTGCCGGGCAATTTGGTATCTTAAAGCAGCATTCGTTCGGAGTTATGGACCTGTAATTATTCGATAATGGGAGCAAGAGTTACCCTACTTGTTTGTTATTTGTGATGTAGTTTTAGATAATGACACTGGCTCCGGCTAACAATCTACGGTGTTGGGGTGTGTGGTATGTGTCACCCTTAACCTGAAGGAGCCAAGGGTGTCAGCTGCGTCAACTGTGTCAGGCAACTCATTCCAGTCCCTGAGGGTGGTCGGGAAGAATCTTGTCGATAAACTGAACTAGCTCAGCACAGGATGACCAAGCTGATGGGCATGGCTTCTTTGCCGAGAGGGTAGGCCTATGTCGCTTTTGCTCATCGCAGGCTTACCCTTGGTCATCTTCTGCAGCATGGCCAATCTTGCTGCCTTCCTCACATCGATTTTATTTCTCTTTATTTTCAGGTGTCAGTCCTTCTCAGGGCGGGGACTGAATGTGAAAAAGGAAATCGGTTCTTGTCTATTATCCTCATGTATAAAGATTCTCTCTCTCTCTCTCTCTCTCTCTCTCTCTCTCTCTCTCTCTCTTTTCTCTCTGATTCTCGTCACTGTCACCTTCCATTCCTCTGTTATTTTGTTTCAATTAGTCATGTCATTTTTTTTTCCCCTTTCGGGGAGGGAGAGGGGAGGTTGGGAGGAGGGAAACGTATTGTTTTGGCTTATTCCGTTTGAAATGGTAAGGGTTAGGACATGACACTATGAATAGATGTTTAAAAAAATACATTTTTTTGTATCTCGAATATTCTAGAAAACAGAGAATCCGTTTGTCAATATGATTGTCCACTTCCATCCAAATCGATACTACTTTCGCTTTCAGTTGCTCCCGCACTCTTCTGCCAGCTGAAAGGCGTGCAAGCCTGCACCAATTAGAGTTCAGCGTCTTGGTACTTGGTTGTAAACAAGTTTTCTTTCACGCGTCGTGAAGAAAGTGACATACTGTTGCAAGAATTTGCATCTGCATAGCGTGTTTGAGGGAAGTGTGGTTGTGCAGTTTACTTGGAGACAGTTACAAAATCTGCTTATAAAGTTTTTTTGCGGAAAGCATTTGTTAGTTTTGCGAGCATGGATGTTAGCGAGAAACCAATACCAATCCAAGATGGCGAGGTGCCTGATGCTCAAATGAATGGAGAAGATTTGCAAGTTGACGCCGAACGCATTTCTAATGCTGACAATCAGGGAGACAGGCCAGTACGAAAAGCGAAAAGCTGTTAACGAGGCAGACCTCGGGAGGCGATAGTTCCAGCAGCGCAGGCCTTCAAGGGAATAAGAAAGTTCCTTTCAGCAAAAACAGTCGGAAATCACGAGATGGCAGAGGAAGAGGTTTGCCAAAGAAAGGTCAGGAAATACCTTTAAGTCGAGTTGAAACTGATTGTGTTTTAATACCTTTAGTCACTGTCATTGGAGTTTGTTTGTTAATGTGTCGGGTTTTTAACTTTCTCTTTAGTTTGAAAATTTGAAAGTTTTCACGGTACGAAAACCAAAATCGTTTCACTCTGTTTTGTTGCAGCGTTTCTGTACTCAGGGACCACGTGTCCGTACAGATCCGCCATGTTGTTTTTATTCTGCTTTCAGTTTCACATCGGTGCTCACTGTGACAGTTCAGATCAGTTCATTTTCATCATAGAGCAAAGACGTGACACTGCGATCTGACAAGTTCATGTGCGCTACATAACCACACCAGTTATTCATGAGTCCATGATGCCCACTGGTTACAGCAAAATCATTGGACAACTGTTACGAAGTAGGCCGACGCTAAGTAGTAAGCGCACTGCGGCATGACCCACACGCCTAGGTTAAGCGCTCTTACGACTTGGGCAGGACCGTCAGTTATGATGAAAACCGAAAGTTTCTCTCTGGTTCTCGCATGTGGTTGTATCAGTATCAAACAGAGTATCAGGTTTCATGAAAAAACAACAACAAAAAAACAAACAAAAAAGTGGTTAACCAGAGACCATTGATCAAGTGACAAGTGTTATCACCAATATTGCAGCTGAATGGAAGCAAACAGTTGGTGTTGTTTCAGACGTAGTTGGCCTATAATTTCAGTATAAACTGATTTAGAATGCACTAACAGCTTGCAGGTAGTGTTGACCTATAACCCAACCAAATCTTTGCAAGCAGCCAGCTAGAGAAGACAGGACAAGACAGTCTTTGAGCACAGGTGATCCAATGGGGTGATCACACAGATCTGTGTGAACAGACAGCTGCTTAGCGTTTGCAGATGCCTTGCCTGTAGCATGGGCTGTGTCGCATACTACTGTACTACTGTATCCACTATCCCTGTGTGTCAATGTTCAACTGTACACATACACACTCATGTACAACCGGACAAAACCTAATAACTTTTCCCCTTTCCTTAACCTGAACCCTAATCTGAGGCGAACATAACCTAACCTTAGGCTTAAACCCAATTCTTAACCAAACCAAGTGGGCTGGTGACATACCAGCTGTTCCCTGGGGAACGAGTATGGGAGAAAAGCGGTATAATAGAACAGATAATGACAGTGCTTCTTTAGTTCTAATGCTCTGTGTGTGTTTTGTGTGTGTGTGTGTGTGTGTGTGTGTGTGTGGTTTATATTCTTTGATTCAGTTTTGAAATTTATGTCTGTCTGTGAAAGGGAAAGTAGTTTGAGACAAAGTGAAAGTCAGTAGTGTCACTTCAAGTTGTAAGTATAAAGTTATGTTTAATCTTGCATTCACAATCAAATATACATGAATTATACATACTTGGTTTTTATGACCTGTTGAATGCAGACAGGGTTTATGGCATCTTGTAAAGATGTATGTATACAGACAGGTTACAATGGAAGATTGTACAGAAAGTAAATTTGCGGAATATTGCTGTTTATTTACCCATCCCCCAAACTGCTTCCAGTCTTTTCCTTATTTCTGTAACGAAAGTCTTTCAATGTGTTAGATTTTTTTTCCTACAGACTTGCTCATAGTAATGTTCCACTTGCTGGTATTCTGAGTATTTGAAAAGCTCCAAAAGATTCAAAATGGTGCTGTGAGGCTCATTCTGAAGTCACCCAAGTATGAGCTAACCATGTTTCTATGAAATCCTTGGACTGGCAATCTGCAGAGTCCAGAATTTCATATTTCTAAACTTTCTTCAGTCTGTCTTTAGAGCTGTCATTGGCACTGGCCCTGACTATCTGCCTGCTGTTATTTCCTCTTTACACTCCATCTCAGAATCCCTGGTCTTCATTAGATGATTACATTTTCCGCATTTCTTCTGTCAGAACAAAATCCTTAGGTCAGTGTTGTCTCGCCTACCTTTGGTAGTACCAGGGTCCAACCGTGTGGAATACCATCCAACTCATTAACTAGACATTCTCGGCACAAGAAATTTGGCACAAGATGGGCATTGCAGTGATTGCTCGTTCTTTGTTTCATTGTCCTGAATGTTGTTTATCTTGCCTGAAGAAGACCAAAGAGGTCGAAACGCGTCATGTTTTATAGATTGTAATTTGCTAGTCCCCTTTGTCTGGCAGATTAAGTACAAGTTACAAAAAAAAAAAAAGAAGTAAAATCAGACTTCTAAGTGTAAAGATATTAAAAACAAAGCCTGAGAAAGTTTGGTCAGAAATTTGGAGAAGTATACAAGTGAACAGTTACTGACAGTGAATAATGTGGAGACTGTATTCCCATGGGACAGGTGGTGCAGGTGGCAAGGGAACCTGGGGGAAGCCAGGAGAAGAGCTGGGGGCTGATGGGAATGCAGTGGATTCCCATGACCCCAACTATGACTCGGATTCATTGGTTTGTATAGTTTTAACCTTGATGCATATATATTTGATCATTGACCTTGATCATGTTGTTCCTTTAGTTTAACCTGGGTACTTTCAAACGCATGCATATGTTCAAGCATACCACATGTGTGTGTGTGTGTGTGTGTGTGTGTGTGTGTGTGTGTGTGTGTGTGTGTGTGTGTGTTTATGCTGCTAAGCAGGTACAATAAATTGCGTAACTTCTCATTTGAGGAAAGCATGGATCATGTATTCTGAAGTAATTGTTGATACTAGCGAAAGAACTTCAATATTAGATAATGTTCATTGATAACAAGAGTTTGCAGGGATCTGCACAAACTGGTCTATCTTGAATCGTTTTGCTGTCAGATTACAGGGATTCAGTGTTGTCCATCTCTTATTGTTTCAGTCATATTGTCATTCTCTGTAAATGACCATACTTCATTACCTGTGAAGCGGATCTCTGGCTACTTTGAGTAGAAGAAAGGAAAAGGATGACTGAATTTTTTAGTCTACCTCATGTGTGGTTTTTGAGGCTATGTAAGTAAAGAAACAAGAATAGATTTTCAATAAAAAAAAACTTTCAACATAGAATTACTTCCAGGTTCTGTCAGTTGCTACATCAGGGAAGGTTTCCATCATTGGCGGAGCCTTGCTGAGTCTTGCTGTAGCAGTGTCGAGAACTATGCTGGTGGGAAAAGTATTGATGGGGCATGAGCAGATGTATGTGTCCCTTTCATGTCTGTCATGATTATCAGAGCTTCATTGGGAGAATATCTAGAGCTGTATTGTTGTCCTCAAACAATCATTGCTCTACAATTTTTTTTTACTAGCTGCAGATGTGTTGGAGAATTATAATTGATATGCAGATTTCAAGTTGGATGTCCAGAATTGTTCCACTCTGTTTCCCACTACAGCATGTTGCATGTCTTTGTTGTTGTTGATATCTGTTGATATTGTCATTGAGCACACACAGGCATAGCTGCCTGCACAGACAGGATATCCAGACACATAGTGCTTACATATCTGTGTGTGTGTGCGCACACACACACATACACAAACACTCACAAACACAAACACCCTAAAAAGTATGGAATAGTGTTACAGACAGTGCTAGCACAGTAACCAACATGTTGGGCCAGTGTAGGGGTCAGGTGTCAGCTGAATCTCATGCAAAGACTTTCTTCCATCGTGCTTTTCTTTTTTGCAGTCTGTTATTTATTGATTGATCTGGCTGTAAACCTTGCCCACTGCGGTCTTACAGCTTAACAGATGTGGTGTAGCATGAATTCATTAGTCCCCACACAGTGAGGCCTCCGCCATGAAACAAACTGAAACTGTCAGCATGTATATTCTGCTTTCTCCTAAGCTCAGTCAAAGGGTTAAATGATTAAAAATACCTTCTTTTTTTTTCAGCAGTGGCTTAATACAGGACAGATATAGTTTCTTTCTCTGATTTATTTATTTATACTGGATGTTTAGTAGTGGCTTGATACTTGATAGAAATGATTCAGTCAGCTTGAAAGGGGGGAGGGGGGGGGGGGGGTAGTCCAAGAAGGGGAGCCACTGATTTTAGTTCTGGGCAACACTTTTTTCTTCTTCTGTCAGTTAGAGTCCACAAAGTTGATGCATTGGTCTTTGAATTAGATGACAAGTAAATCTGTGGTTGTTTATCTCATAACTTTACAAAACACTTCTAATTTTAAGTTATTTTTTGATAAAACCTCCTCCTCCTCAAGCATTAAAGGGTTCTAGTTATGTAACCCTTAAAATTATATGAGTCTGGAGAACACTGATTCCATACTTTTTAGGGGGGAAAAATATTGAATTAGATAAGATGAAAAAAATGTTCCTTACCAAATTTTTCATTTCACTTGATTAAGATTTAGATGTATCTTTATGCTGTGTAGTTTAGTATTAACTGGTAATTCTGATCACCTCAGAGTGCTTTAGAATTTTGAAATTTTACTGTACGCTGTGATCTTTTCTGTTATTATGATGCTGATATTTAGTATTTATAAACGATATGATTTGCAAACAATACCAAGCCATGTATTATTGGTGCCGAGTTAATGGATATGTAGAAGACTGTGGTTTCTGATTTGCAGATCGTGGATGATAAAATGTTGGTGTAATTGTTATGTTTGTGAGGTGTCTTCTGTGTTTTGCAGGATGATGGGAACATTGCCTTTGAGCAGATCTGTCCTGAGATGACAGCAGAGGACTTTGAGAAGTTCTTTGAACCCATCATCATGGAGTATTTTGAGCATGGGGATACCAAAGATGTGGTGGTGAGTTGGGAATGGCCTGTGGCAGTGAAAGATAAAGGGATTGTTCAGACACAGATTGATCCTGGCCAGAAGAAAAATGGCACACTCAGACACACGCACGCATGCACAAACACACACACACACACATATGCCATATGCACGCGAACTATTGCATGCACGCACGCACACAGATGTGTACATACATACAAGTGATGTAACACAAACCACACACACACACACACACACACACACACACACACACACACACACACACCACTCACTCAAAAATACACACACAAGCACACACATACACACAAACACACACACACGCACGCACATTCACACCACATGCACATGTACCGTTGTACGGGTATTCAGATGGTTTTCTATCTTTTACCTAGTTTTTGCCTATGTATCCTTGTATGTATGGTATGTGTTTCGGCAGCGAAAGGTTCTCTTCTGTCTTTTGATTTCAGCTTAAACAAAAAATTTTTTTTTAAGCTCAGAATCATGGATTGATAGATGGTTTAATCTGTTGCATCTGCCTTTTTTGTTTTTGTTTTTCTGTGCACTATCAACATGCTTCCAGAGGACAAGGAGAGAATCTGCGTGGCATTGATTGTATCTGAGCTTTGTTGAGGGAGAGAGAACTTGTGTGATACTGATTGTATCATAACATTGTGGAGAATCTGTGTGATGTTGATGCTGTCACAATGTAGCAGAAAATCTGTGTGATGTTGATTGTGTCTTAAGTAAGCAGAGGTGTTGATTGAGTTGCAACTTAACAGAGGAGATCTGTGTGATGTTGACTCTCGTCAGAATTTAGCGCAGAGTCAGTGTGATGTTGATCGTCACACAGCATAGGAGAGAATGTGTGGGAATCTTGAAAGTGTGACAGCTTGGCAGAAAACTGTATGATATTGAATGCATCACAACTTTGTGAGGGAAGAGGAGAGAAACCTGTGTGAACATTGACTGTCACAACTTTGTGCAGTAAGAGCAGACACCTTGTGTGACACTGTTTGTGTTACAGTTTTGTGCTGAAAGAGCACATAACCTGAGTGATATTGATGGTCACAGCTTTGTACAGGAACAGCAGACAACCTGTGTGATACTGACTGTCACAATGTTGTACAGTAAGAACAGACAACCTGTGTGATATTGATTGTGTCACAATGTCATGCAGGAACAGCAGACAACCTATGTGGTACTGATTATGTCACAGTATTGTGCAGGAAGAGCAGACAACCTATGTGGTACTGATTATGTCACAGTGTTGAGCAGGAAGAGCAGACAACCTATGTGGTACTGATTATGACACTGTATTGTGCAGGAAGAGCAGACAACCTATGTGGTACTGATTGTCACAGCGTTGAGCAGAAAGAGCAGACAACCTATGTGGTACTGATTATGTCACAGTATTGTACAGGAAGAGCAGACAACCTGTGTGTACTGATTGTGTCACAGCCTTGAGCAGGAAGAGGAGAGAACCTGTGTGATACTGATTGTGTCACAGCGTTGTGCAGGAAGAGCAGACAACCTGTGTGATACTGATTGTGTCACAGCGTTGTGCAGGAAGAGCAGACAACCTGTGTGATACTGATTGTGTCACAGCGTTGAGCAGGAAGATCAGGTAACCTGTGTGATGCTGATTAAGATTATGTCATAATGTTGTGCAGGAAGATCAGGTAACCTGTGTGATGCTGATTGTGT
This sequence comes from Conus canariensis, assembly GCA_033310375.1. Lineage (NCBI taxonomy): Eukaryota > Metazoa > Mollusca > Gastropoda > Neogastropoda > Conidae > Conus > Conus canariensis. Next base: position 56,699,817 of record CM065718.1, on the reverse strand, counting down.
CACAGCATTGTGCAGGAAGAGCAGACAGCCTATGTGATACTGATTGTGGCACAGCATTGTGCAGGAAGTGCAGACAACCTGTGTGATACTGATTGTGTCACAGCATTGTGCAGGAAGAGCAGACAGCCTATGTGATACTGATTGTGGCACAGCATTGTGCAGGAAGTGCAGACAACCTGTGTGATACTGATTGTGACACAGCATTGTGCAGGAAGTGCAGACAACCTGTGTGATACTGATTGTGTCACAGCGTTGAGCAGGAAGAGCAGACAACCTGTGTGATACTGATTGTGTCACAATGTTGTGTAGGAAGAGCTGACCGACATCAACGTGGAGCACCTTAAGCGACGGATGGTGGAGATACTGGTCAGCAAGGCCCTGGACCACAAAGACCATCACAGGGAGCTCACCTCCGTCCTCATCTCCGACCTGTGTGGCAGAGTGCTGTCCAGCAGCGACCTGACTGACGGCTTTGATGATGTTCTTACGCGGCTCTCAGATCTAGTCATAGACACCCCTGATGCGGCAACGGTCAGTGTGGGCAGGAGTTTGTGTATGGTGTGTGTGTGTGTGTGTGCATGTGTGTGTGCGCACGCACGTGCATGCATGTGCATTTGTGTAAGGTGTTTTGGCAAGGTCTTTCAGCCTAACGCTACATGATTGCAAAAAAATGGGTTTGTAACCCGCGGATGCATTTACATCAACATATTTTTGTTCTTAGGGAAACCAGCATTCTCACAAAACAAGGAATATCGTCATAATAATCAACAATAACAAAAGATGAGAAAGAAAGATCGTAGAATAATGATTTTCCTATGGGTAAAAAGGAAAAATGCAAAGTTTACCAAGTTATATATTCCTATGGGTTGTAAAGAAAGAGGAGTTAAGCACTTAACGGGAGAGAATCAGTCTTGCAAAATAGTTAATTATTGGCTGGAGTTCAAACTCAGAACCCTTTTTTTGAAAAAAAAAATGGAAGAGATTGTTAAATATTGAAATTCGAGCATAAATGTGCATTTAATTTTCAGTCGAAGACTGGTTTTGAAATAGCCACAAAACAGAGTTGTGAATTGTCTTACAAGCATTGTTCACAGATAGATTATTTTCATTTGGATTGTTTTCTAGTTGAACCTTAATACCTCTAATCTGTAAAGTGCATGTTTATGTTATATAAAATTTTGATGTGGAGTTTTCAGATTTTTAACTCTCTTTAACACAATTTGAGCTGAAAGAAATGATTGATGTGTATTTCTACCAGGTGGTTGGAAAATTTATAGCAAGAGCTGATTGATGTGTATATTTACCAGGTGGTTGGAAAGTTCATAGCAAGAGCTGTGGCAGATGACTGCTTGCCTCCCAAATACATCATGAAACATAAGGCTGAAGATGTCAGTTGTCCCCATACCAAGTGAGTGTGACCAGAGTTTTGTCTTTGTATGGCATGGACTGGTTTCTCTTCATTATCATTGATATTTGAGCATTAGTGTGTATATATGTACACACATGCACATGCACCCAAGCTGACACACATGCATAATTACTTTCTTTTGTGTCTTATTATTCAAACTGTGATTATTTAACTCTTTCCACCTGGGGCCTAAATATCAGTGTACATATCTATCTGGTTGGGTGTCAATTGTCGATTCAAAACAAGCACATGTACCAGTTAATCCATGAAGAGGTCATGTGCCACTTTGGGCAAGTGTAATGTAAGTGATTTGGTGAGTTACTTGTTCATATTTCTGAAATCGTGATTTGGTGAGTTATTTGTTCGTATTTCTAAAATGGTGATTTGGTGAGTTATTTGTTCATATTTCTGAAATGGTGATTTGGTGAGTTATTTGTTCATACTTCTGAAGTGGTGATTTGGTGAGTTATTTGTTCATATTTCTGAAATGGTGATTTGTTGAGTTATTTGTTCATATTTCTGAAATGGTGATTTGGTGAGTTATTTGTTCATATTTCTGAAGTGGTGATTTGGTGAGTTATTTGTTCATATTTCTGAAACCATGAGCCAGTGAAGTATGGTTACAACGAGACAAGTGTCGGATGAAATCTTTGGGAAACACCTTGGCGGAAAACACTGTGTAAGGGGATTGCTGGTAGCAAGCCAGATTGTGGCTGTGGGTGGGGAGATAGAATGAGTGAAGAAGGCACAATGCCAGTGCAGTGGCACATAAGATGAAATGGTTAAAAAAGAAAAAAAGGGAAAAAACCTAATGAAAAAAAAACAACCCTCTAAATATACAAAAGCTGCAAAAATTAGCGTAGTTGCAGAGAATACTGTTTGACTGTGACATTTGCATGTGCAAGACTATAACCTGTCAGAATAAGACACGTTGAAGAAGAAATGACTGATTTCTGTACCTCCTATTTGTTGGTGAATCATGTGCCACTGGATTATTTAACCATGAGGATGATTGGACATGAAATAGGAAAGGTATCTGTGTCTGTGTATCTGTCTATCTGTGTGTCTTATCTAAAAGATAGATTTGATAAATCTGTTGATCTACCTATCTTATTCTGTGTGTGTGTGTGTGTGTGTGTGTGTGTGTGTGTGTGTGTGTGTGTGTGTGTGTCTCTCTCTCTCACCTGTTGGTGTGTAAACAAAAGATAATTCAATAAATGTCTGTCAATCCATCTCTCTGTCTGTCTGTCGATATCTATCTGTCTTATTCTCACTCTCGCTGTCTCACCTGTTGGCATGTAGATCGGCAGCAGAACATGCTGATGTCTTGCTGAACCAGACGCATGGTATTGTGAGACTGGACAACATCTGGGGCACCGTAGGTGGCACACGACCTGTCAAACTCCTGATTAAAAAGGTGAGGTAGTTTACATTGTGACATCTTGAACGTTGCAGGTAACACTAGGCATATTAATCTGCTCTTTAAAAAGGTGAGGTAGTGTACATTGTGACATCTTGAGCACTATAGTTTACAACAGACATATCACACTCATTAAAATGGTGAGGTAATTTACATTGTGACCACATCTACAGCACTGTAGGCTACAACAGACATATCACACTCCTCATGAAATAGGTGAGGTAGTTTACATTGTGACCACGTCTACAGCACTGTAGGCTACAACAGACATGTCACACTCCTCATTAAAGAGGTGAGGTAATTTACATTGTGACCACATCTACAGCACTGTAGGCTACAACAGACATGTCACACTCCTCATGAAATAGGTGAGGTAATTTACATTGTGACCACATCTACAGCACTGTAGGCTACCATGTCACACTCCTCATTAAAGAGGTGAGGTAATTTACATTGTGACCACATCTACAGCACTGTAGGCAAAACCAGACATCAAACTCATTGTTGAAAAGGTGAAGTATTTTATATTCTGACCACATCTGGAGCACTGTAGGTAACACCAGACATACCAAACACCTCATCAAAAAGGTGAAGTAGTTTACATTCTGACCACATCTGGAGCACTGTAGGTAACACCAGACATATTAACCTTCATTGTCCTGTATTTCGTATGACAGAAGTCGCCTAGACTACTAAGTTTATATTGGAATTTGCTGCCCGAATTGGGGTACTGACTTTAAAAAATTGTAAAAAATAAACTAATGGATATAAAGACTTCAAATTTTCAGCAAAAATCTATGGAAAGCTGAACTTTGGTTTGCACTTGTTATTTCAGGGGGATGTGAAAATATTTTTATGACTCAACACTCACACACCTGATTTTACCTGGGAAACACACCTACGTCAGTGAAATAGGTGATAGACAGGCAATACAACACCCATCAACTTTATAACACCTACCTTTTTGGTGGCAAGTGGTCAGGTTCACCATCTGAAAAGAACTGATGGGTGTTGTGAGGTGTTAGTAGTTTTTTTTTTTTTTTTTTTTTTTTTTTTTTTTTTTTTCCCCAACAGTCTCTTACACACCATGCATAGTCTGTATGTTCTCTTACAAATGGACACAGTGTTGCAGATTTTAGTATTTTGGCGTTTGATACAAAGTGTCTGGGTTTGTTGATGTTCTAATGTGTGGTGAACTGGCACACTCACTCTGATCATGTTTTGTACATACAAAGGAAACAGCATATATTAAACTAAAAATATAATCATTTTCGGTTTTTCATTTTGTTTTACACACACACACCCACAGAGAGAGAGAGAGAGAGAGAGAGAGAGAGAGAGAGCGAGAGACAGAGGGAGAGAGAGAAAGAGAGAGGGACAGAGGAAGGAAGAGGGACAGACAGCCAGACTGATCGGCCGTCAGGCAGACAGATGGACAGAGACGGCGTCTTTTGAATGAATTTAGGTGTTAGTTACATTAGAATGGTTGCTTCTGAATATGTATTTTCTTCTCATATTTAATTGTTGATCAAAAATGATTTGAAGCGAAGACAGTGCTTTTGTTTTCCGCGCTATACTTATACACATTTTGCCCAACAAAATGATATGATTAACTAACACAGACTCTTTTTGGTTCAGTTCCTTTTTACAAACACCAAATAAGACATCCAAAACCAATAATTTTACTGGTTTTCCAATTTCAAGCAATAAAAGTACTTCAATTTTTTTCCAAAATAGACTTACATTTGGGCATTCAAAAAAGAAATGCTCAATGAAGTCAATCTTATCACTACAGTAATCGCATTTGTTAGAGTCTGTTACTTTCATTTTTTCAAGAATGATATTTGTAGGATAGATATTATGGTTTATTTTCCATTGTAGTTCGTGTAACCGAACTTCTTTTGAAACTTTTCTCGGCAAGATCCATAAACTGTCGTTGAGAACAAAATTGAATTTTCTTTGCCAGACTTCATAAGCGTGAGGTTTTAGATTGATTTCATCTCCCGCTTTTAATAATAAGGTCTTTATTTTCTTTGGTTTTACATTAAACTCACTTGCAATGCAGGACTCCACATGGATGTTTTCACGACTCATTTCGCCACGTTGAATCCAGTTCATCCATTGTCTTGGAATTGCGTTGCAAAGAGCGTTGTATTCAAAAATTACATTTGCTTTATTTTTATCTATTACAGTTGAAACTTCTTCTAAACTCAAGAGTCGGTTTTCATGTGCATGCACTATGTTTTGAACACATTCAAATCCATTTTCGAACCAATTTTGAAAATACAAAACCTTGCTCTTATATTGTACTAAAGTGTTATGAAATAGCATTTGACTATGAACGTTCTTGCTGTCTACATCCTCTAATTTAATTTCTTTCTTATTATCTAGATATGTAATAATGACTTCTTTCCAAAAGTCGTTTTCTATTTCACTCACGTTTTGTAGCTGCTTTGATCTACAGTTTATCCTGAAAATATTTTGTTCTGTAGCAAGTTTACCCAAATGCCATTTGGGTATAAAGGTCCAGTTCTCGTTAGTAGCACAAAGCAGCTTTCCAGCCCATTGTAAATACAAACATTTTTGAAATTCTAACATATTAATCATTTGAAGTCCTCCTTCACTATAGTCACTTTCCATAGTTTTTCTTTTCACCTTTTCGAAAGCTTTACGGTTGCTAAATTTTCTTTGCCAAATAAACCTATACAACAATGTGTTCACCTGCCTAAGAATTACTTCCGGGATACCTATACATTGCATAACGAATGTCAACTGGCTGACAATATAGGATTTAACTATAACAATTTTGCCATGTATACTGAGATCCCTTCTACTCCACTGTTTTATCAAATTATGGATTCTTTTAACTCGACTTTTCCAATTATCTTCAATATTTCTAGCCATTGTTTCTGTTTGGAAATAAATTCCCAGGATTTTAATTTTATCAACGATGGGAAACGGTAAATTCCGTTCTTCTCCTCCTTTACCTAGTCGTATTGCTTTGGTTTTGTGTAAATTCAGTTTAAGTCCTGAAAAGTTTTCAAACGAATTGAGTATGTTTAAAGACATTATCATATCCGCTCTATTTTCAAGAAATAGTGTCGTGTCGTCAGCTAATTGCTTTATTTTCAATACAGCGTTAACATTATTTTTTGGTGTCATAATACCTGAGATAGGACTGTTTCTTATCTTTATTGCCAAAATCTCTACCGCTAAAATAAAGGCAAGGGGAGAGAATGGGCAGCCTTGCCTAATTCCACAGTTAACATCAAAAGCCTCAGAGATCCATCCACCATGGTTAATGCTACTCTGGCAATTGCTGGTTAAAACCGATATCCATGTCTGAAAGCAATTGCCAAAACCAAACACTTTAAAAGCATGCAAGATGAATTTTTTACATATGGAATCGAAAGCTTTGGAATAATCTAAAGCCACAAGGTATCCTGATTTACCCGTTATATTTAAATAATTTATCGCATCATCTATCGTTCTTACAACAGTTGCTATGTTTCTACCCTTTATGTACCCTACCTGATCCTCGTTAACCAATTTCGGTATCACCCTTCCTAATCTCACCGCTAAGGTTTTTGCCAGTATTTTGTAATCAGTGTTTGTTAACGTAATAGGTCGCTCGGTATCACCCTTCCTAATCTCACCGCTAAGGTTTTTGCCAGTATTTTGTAATCAGTGTTTGTTAACGTAATAGGTCGCCAGTTGTTTAACTTATCTCTATCTAAATCATTACCTTTGTGAAGTAATGTTATGACTCCTTGCTTTTGTGTAAAAGACAGCTCTTCTCTATTGAATGAATCATTAAACGAATCAGTTACTAGACGACCTACTTTGCTCCAGAAGAATTTATAAAATTCGGTGGTTATTCCATCGCTTCCCGGAGCGGAACCGTTTTTCATCATCTTGAGAGCATCAGTCGTTTCTTTGAGTGTTACTGCACCTTCACATAAGGCAGCATCTTCTTCTTCTAATCTCACCATGGTCTCTTCCTCTAAGAAACTATCAGTAGCTGCCTTTACATCTGCAACATTTGTTTTCTGATTATATAACGTTTTATAATATGACACTTGTTCCCGTAATAATTCTTTCTGGCCAGTGATAATTTCTCCTGAGTCCGTAACAAGCCGAGTGATTAAATTTTTTCTGCCTCTGGATTTTTCTATGCCTAAAAAGTATTTTGAATTCTTTTCACCTTCTTCAATCCATTTAATTCTAGCTCTTACTTGTGCGCCTTTTGTTTTTTCAATCTGTATTAATTCTAGTTTTTGTTTTACATTCAAGAGATCTGTCTGAAGCTGTTCATTTTGGGGGTCATCTATTATTCTTCTCTCTGTTTGCTGAAGGCGACTCTGTAGTTGCAGAAGTTCGTTTTTTTTCTTACAAGACAAATTTTTACCAAATTCAACGCACAGGTTCCGTATTTCTAATTTACATAACTCCCATTTCTCTACACTGTTAACATGATCATTCTCTAACCAAAAGGAATCTAACATATTGTTTATCTTCTGTACAAACTCTTCATTCCTCAAATAACTATTGTTGAAGCGCCAGTAACCAGGACCACGGATAAAATTTCCTTCATTAATATCCAGTACAATTGCCTTGTGATCCGAATTGGGAGAAAGCACATGTTGGCATGATACACATGAACTCAGAATGCTTTCGGAAGCAAGACAGTAGTCTAAACGGCGCGCAATAAATGGCTTATATCGACACCACGTGTAGTCTTTGTCAAATGGGTGGTGATTTCTCCATACATCTGTTAAACTTAAACTGTCGATAATCTCATTTAATACCTTAACTTCTCTGATATCATGTGGTCTACCAGATATAATATCAAGTTCATTGTTCAAAACACAATTTAAATCTCCTAGGATAATGAGATCTTCTTCATTAAATTCACCAAAAATGTCATTCATGCTTTGAAAAAAGGAAATCTTATCATTTGGTTCATTAGGCGCGTACACATTTGCTATTACAATATTGCGTTCAAGGTATGCAACAGAAACAACAAGCATTCTTTTTTGTGACCTTATTAATTTTACTTCACCATGAAAGTTTCTTGAAATTAAAATCACTTCCCCCCGACTTCGCGTTGTACCTTCATTATAAAAGATATTACCACCCCATTCTTTGTTCCATGTTTCAATTTCATTTTTTGTTACATGAGATTCTTGTAAACAAATAATATCCATCTTTTCTTTTTTAAAGAAATTAAACACCGATCTTCTTTTCATTTTGTTTCGTAACCCTCTTACATTCAAAGAGGTAATACGTATACTATCCATCGTAACATTTTTTGTTTTCTTTCAATTTCCTTTTGTACCCTTTTTGTTTTCATGGACATCCATAAAAACAAAATTGACATGTATATCATAATATCAACCATAATCATCAATGACACATTTCAAGCAGTATTCAAACTCACAGTCCGTTGAACAATAGCCAATCCGTCGTCAAAGGGTCGATGGGTCACACACAGCGACTACTGCCACCGTTCAACCGTCGCCCTCTCAGAGTCGGAACGCACAGGGCTGACTGAACCCGACTCCTCCCGTCTGGGCACCTTTCCCGCCCCTTCCCTCGGGCTGTGTCGCTCTCTGGAACGGCCACGCTTGGGGGTGTCTGACCGTACACGACGACCCTGTTCGAGAGAAGACAGGAGGGTAGACTGGCGGGTCGATGATCGGCTCCTGTCAACACGCTTACTAGGCTTTGTAGCATCGTTTGTGGCTTTTTGTTTGCTGTCTGTCTTTACTTTGCTTTTCGTCTGTGTCGGTTGGTCATTGTTTTGTTTGTCAGTGCAACTGTCAGAGAGTTGGCATGACTGGTCACCCCTTTTATGGCCAGTCTGATTACATTCTCTGCAAACTACATCATTCTTGCACCCTGACACATGATGACCAGACTGAAAACAGCGAGAACAAACAACAGCCTTTTGCAGAGACTTTTGTTCTCTGTGATATATCTTTGCTGAAAAAATATTTATCTTCATGATTTTTTCAAGTGGAGACTGCGGGACGGTAATAAAAAGAAATCTTCGCCCCGTTAAGAATCTTGTTAGCTTATTGTCTTTGTCTCTGGCTCGCTCCATTTTTATCTGCGAACGCAGTTCACAGCCAGCCTGCGCAAGGGCATGTTCAATCTCAGAGTCCGCAACTGAGATAGGGAGGTCGTCTATCCACACTTTTGTGGTTGGTTTTTCCTCACCTGTATCTCGAAGAATGTAAGGGTTGGTGTTGGATACCTGGAGTGAGGTGTCGCGTAAAACCAGACCTTTCACTAGAAGTTCCGTACGGGCCCCCTTGGTTGCTGGATATATACGCCACAGACCTCTGATGTTTTGGGCTCCGAGGATGGAACCCTGTCCTGCCACTCGTTCGGCAGCCAAACATACCTCCAGTACCGAAGGCCGATCGTCGAGGTTGTCCGGGATGTCTTTCTGTTTCAAAAAGACTGGATTTACTGTAGAAAAAGTTGTCATGATTTCCGAAACAAAACGATAGAGAAACGGTTGAAGCGCTATGACTGACGAGAAAAAAGCCCGTGCTGAGAACTCGCTTCAAACTCAAATTCGGTCCGAGCAGAGAGCGACCGCTTCGTGTCCGCACGCGACGAGCGTCACTCACCGAATCGGTGTTAGTAGTTACACAGGTAGCTAGGAATATACGTGAAATTTTTGTGACGCTTTTAAGTCACCTAGCAGTTACATAGCAGGAAAAAATAATAATAAAAAAAAAAAAAAAAAAAAAAAAAAAAAAAAAATAACAGGTCAAAATCATACCATACTTACTGAAAATGTATTGGAGTGCATGCTTTTTGATCTGCATGAGTTAGTTTGTGTTTGTGAGAAAAAGAATTCCTATGACTGATAATATTTCTAACTATATGCAGGTGTTAGTAGGAAGGAAGAAAGGCAGGCATCACAACACAAAACAACACTCAAATATTTTTGTTGTACTCACCATATGGTTCCATATGTAATGAATTATATAATCCAAATGTGATCACACACAAACAACACAGTCACTGGAAATGTTCTTGCTTTTGATCACTTTTGTCACACACAGATCACTGACATGAAATTTTCTTTCCGTTGTGCACTTTTCTTACATGCACAAACTCCAGTACTTTTGTATGTGGCACTTTCAATATTTAGTCAACCCCAAAACAGTCTGTACAAAACAAAAATGACAAAGTTCAGTCCTTGATTTAGTCAAGTATCAGGTGTACTGCTAAGAATGAGTGTGTAGGAACCTACTCACTGCTGGTGAAAAGAAAAAAAGCAGCACGATCCTTGCACAAAGCCACCTTACACATCACACACTCATGTGTTGACTGCTGGGGTTTTCCTGCCTTCCTTCTTGCAACAGATACAGTCCTTCTTGCCTCTGGCAGACTGGATTTTGGAAGGAGTGTGTTTGTGCTTGTCTGGATTGTCGTGAACGACGGGACGGCCGATCCGTTTTCGACCCTTGAAACCATTCACCATGCCCATGACAATCTCAGTGTGAAAATCCACATGCAGTTTCAGTGGGGCATCTGCAGAGTTTTTGTAGATTACAAAGGCATTTACTGCAGCAGTGTCCAGGCAGAAGAAGAACACATATTTCCACCACTTCATGAATTTCTGCTTGGAACAATAATATGATCGCAGTTGATCATGCTTGTCAACACCGTTGTAGTTCTTGGTGTAATCAGCCACAGCCAGGGGCCTAGAATACCTGGCTTTTTCAACACCCCCTGCACCTTTTCTGACAAGCTCTCCATCGGTTCCATCATGGACAGAAGTAAGAAGGGTGACCTTACGACGGTCAACCAAGCAACAGCCTGAAGCTTGCCCTTCAAATCATCATAGCCAATCTCACGAAACCAGCGCTTTGTGTCCCCAGACTTTTTGACACATTTTGCTGGCTTCATATCCTGTGGCAGACCCTTCCTGTTGTTTCGCACAGTCCCACATGCCAAGGTTTTCTTCTGAAACAGATATTGAATGAGGGGGACTGACGTGAAATAATTATCAAAGTAGACGGTGTGCCACTTGAAATAATGGGGTTCTGCCAAGTGTTTGACGACACGATCCCCTAGGGCATCACCTGTCCCAGCAGGCACATCATTGGTCTTCCCAGTATATACTGAATAATTCAGCATATAAAAAGAATCGGCATCACACAAAGCCCACACCTTGAGGCCCCACTTTGTTGGTTTTGCAGGCACGTACTGCAGAAAACCACAACGACCCTTGAACTTGATCATTGCCTCATCTACTGTGATGTTTTGCCCAGGTAGAAACTGCATAGCAAAACATTCTTGAGTCATGGAAATGAGAGGTCTGACTTTGAACAGGGGGTCATACCCAGCCTGACCTCTGGGAACAAACTGAGTGGTATCAGCGAGGTGAAAATACTGGTTCAGCTGTTCAAACCTGTTCTTCGACATGACACTCGACACCCAGGGATTGAAGAAAGGAGAAGAGTCTTTCCAATAAAAATCACGATGAGGAACAGGGGCCATGTTCATAAACATGAGAAGACCAGCAAAAGCTCTGATTTCATCCACAGTGGTTGACTGAAACTTATCCTCAGGAAGACCAGCAGCCATGAGCGTTTGTCTTGCATACAGGTTGGTTTCCCTGACCATGAGATGGAATGCGTCCGAAGGAAAAACAAGTGAAAAATAATCAAAAGGTGTTCGAAGATTCACTTGTGGACGTGGGGGGCCCCTGTATGCATCAAACACACGAACTTCAGTCCGAAAGTCGTCGTTTGACCACTGCGATGACTGTGCACATCCACCGACATCAGTAGCACCTGCGTATGCGTGCCTATGTCCGAGTCACTGTCACTACTCGCATTCACTCCTTCTGCAACTTCATAGTCACTGTCGCTGTCTACAGAGTCAAGATCAATGTCCGATTGATTCCAGTCGTCATTTTCGGTCGGCAACACATTCATATTGAACATTTGGTAGCTCATGTCACTGTCACTGTCAGAGTGCGACATTTTGATCGTAGTCGGAAGTCGATGGGATGACAAAAAAAATCGATTAAAAATCAAAAAAAGCCACAAACCGCTTTCACAAATGGCGCTGAGAAAGGTAGGAAAGACCCGGATAACGACCGGTTTGTCTTATTACTGTGGTCAACCCAAATAAGGGAGGCACACCGAGACAATCAGCCTACTGAGGAACGGGCGGTACAGGGCGGATCAGGAGCCTGACGGGTCGGGCGGAAAAGGGCGGAACGGGGATAGAAAGGTTAAACTCCTCATCAAAAAGGTGAAGTAGTTTACTTCTGACCACATCTGGAGCACGTAGGTAACACCAGACATACCAAACACCTCATCAAAAAGGTGAAGTAGTTTACATTCTGACCACATCTGGAGCACTGTAGGTAACACCAGACATATAAACCCTCATCAAAAAGGTGAAGTAGTTTACATTCTGACCACATCTGGAGCACTGTAGGTAACACCAGACATATCAAACTCCTCATCAAAAAGGTGCGACAACATCCAGAGCACTGCAGGCGGTACCAGACATGTCAAACTCCTTGTCGAAAAGGTGAAGTAGTTGACATCGTGACCTCATCTTAGGCACTGTAGACGATACCCAACCCGTCAAACTCTTTAAAAAGGTGGCTTTGATTTTATGAGACTGGACATCAGAACACCATTTTGGGGTGCTATGGTTGGTGCACATGTCAAACTCCTTATTGAAAATGATCAGTCCTATCCCTGTCATATTCCTCTTCTGAAGGATGAAATATGTTTTATGCTTGTCAAACTCGTCGTTGACAAGGTCAGGTAGTTTTTTTTGTCAGACTGGACATGATGACAACGCGTGGGGCACTGTGGGTAGCATCCGACCTGTCAAACTCCTCACTAAAAAGGTGAAGTAGGGTTTTGCCAGGCCGGACATGATGACAACGTGTGGGGCACTGTGGGTAGCATCCAACCTGTCAAACTCCTCACTAAAAAGGTGAAGTAGGTTTTTGTCAGACTGGACATGATGACAACGTGTGGGGCACTGTGGGTAGCATGCGACCTGTCAAACTCCTCACTAAAAAGGTGAGGTAGGTTTTTGCCAGACTGGACATGATGACAACGTGTGGAGCACTGTGGGTAGCAACCGACCAGTCAGACTCCTCATTAAAATGGTGAAATAGGTTTTTGCAAGACAGAGCATCACCTAGGGCACTGATAGTGGCATACGACCTGTTAGACCTCTCGTTAAGCTGTTGAGTGTAAAACTCCCTCTTTTTTTAGGGATCCTCTGTGCTTGTTGCTTGTCAGTCCACACGCATGGTAGTCTGCAAAGGATTATGAGGAAGTTTGCATTCTCTCCCCTGCCATATCTGCGCTGTGTTTGTGCGAAAGGAGTCTGGCTTTAAACCCAAGTGAATGCCCACAGAGAAGCATGCACTCACAAGACAGGAAGTTGTGTGTTGACTGTAATTTCATTGACACGGTATTGATCTTTCTTCCACTCAATGTCCAAACAAGAACAGCCAGTGTCAAATAAAACAGAAGGGTTGCGTGCGGATAGAGTGCTATGTGCAGATTGTGATGCCGCTTTGGTTTAACCCTCTTGCATTTGTTTCGCCTGTATCTGGGCCATTCTCTTTGTCTCCCCTGGTGTTTCGTTAGGGTCGCAAGCGGCCACACATGCTGCGTTACTTTCCCTCACACTCTGCGACCTTGTTTTAAGTCAAGGCTGGCCAAAATAAATGGGCATCCCTGAGAGGTGTCCACTGAAATCTTAGCAGTAGTATGGGGTGTGGGAAACGATTCATTCACAGAGATAGGGTCATGAACTGACCACATTCCATTGATTTCTAAAAAAATACGAATACTAGAGCAGTTTTGGGTTGGAAAATGCAAATGCAAGAGGGTTAAATCTCTTCCAGCCAATGTCTCAGCAGGAGCATATCAATGTTCAGTCAGCTAAGAATGTTGTTTCTATATGTTGAATGCTGACATGCTCGGTCACTGTGTCTGAATGAATCATTGAGATGTTAACTCGTTCAACCGTTCAACCAGGCTCCTCTGTACAGCACCATGGACCTGCACCTGAGCAGTGCTGGAGAGACAGACCTGATGCATTCAAACCAGTTCAGCTCCAGAACTATGCGAGTCACAGTTTACAAATTGACTTTACTTAAAAGTGAAAGATTTTGTTTATTACATGTAAAAGTTTTGAAGCTGCTGGACCAAACACACACGTGCACATACACAAACACACACACACACACACAACACACAACACTACACACACACACACAACACACACACACACAACACAAGAAAAAGAAGGAAACCAAGCATGATGTCTGCTACAACCTTGTGACTCTTGAGGTCCATATTATTTGCGTGCATTCCTTGGTTGCTCATAAACATGCATGGTAAAAGACAGTGAATCAGTGTTGTCAGTGGAAAATAAACACAAGACCTCTGCTCGGATCTGGGGGAGAAAAATGCGATGGAAATGTACAGTAGGGAGAGAGTGGTGTTTTTTTGCAGACCTGAAGGACTGGATGACAACCAACAAACTACAACTAAACGACGACAAGACGTAACTCATGTTCGTGACAAAACAGCCTAACCATCCTTCTCTGCCTTCAGCTGTCACTATCAATGACTGTGCTGTCTCTGTCTCCACCTCTGTCCGCAGTCTAGGGGTCATACTTGAATGACCAATCCCTCTCCTTTGAGAAACAGGTTTCAAATATTTGCAAGATTGCCTATTTAGAACTAAGAAGAATCAGGTCTGTACGTCACCTTCTCTCTACAGATGCTACAAAAACTCTCATCTGTGCATTTGTCTTATCTAGAATAGATTACTGCAACTCACTTTTGGCCGGCCTTCCAAAATACCTGATAGAAAGATTACAGCGAATCCAAAATCATGCAGCCCGAGTCGTCTGTAGAGCAAGAAAACATGCTCACATTTCGCCTCTCCTCCACTCTCTTCACTGGCTATCTGTCTCAAACCGTATCTCGTACAAAATCTCAACTCTCACTTTCTCTGCTCTCTTTGAAAATGGACCTTCTTATCTCTCAGATCTCCTTAAAATCTACACCCCCTCTCGACAACTACGCTCCTGTGCTGACGACCGCCTTCTGCGAATGACTCGCTTCAGGACTACTACTGGTGAAAGATCTTTCTCTTTTCAAGCTCCAGTGACGTGGAACAGACTGCCAGACTGTCTCAGACATTCAGATTCTATCTCTTCTTTCAAGTCTAAACTTAAAACCCATCTATTTTCTCATAATTAGTCAATGCTGTGGGGAGAGGGGGGGGGGGGGGGGGTACAACCTAACTCATAGCCGTCTGGGCCTTTTCAAATGTAGCGTATGTGTATGTTCTCTATTATATGTATTTGTTGTATGATTGAACGTTATAGGATTAAGTTTTTGTAGTGATATTTGAAGAATAAGTGAATGTCACATTGGTAGGATTAGGATTTGTTAGTTATTGTAGTAATAGTATTTGTATTTGTAGTGGGTGTAAGGTGTATTATTGTATATGAGAAGGGTGAATGTAGTATGACTTTGTAAAGCGCTTAGAGAAATTCGTTTGATTAAGCGCTATATAAGAAATCATTATTATTATTATTAAAATGCGATGATTAAAAATGCGATGGAAATGTACAGTAGGGAGAGAGTGGTGTTTTTTTGTGTGCAGATTGTGATGTTGCTGAAGGAGTACCTGTCCTCAAGTGACATCAGGGAGGCCACGCGCTGCCTGACGGAGCTCAACGTGCCCCACTTCCATCATGAGGTCGTCTATGAGGTAATGCGTTCCATCAGCTGGCTGCCACACCTTGTTGTTGGGACGGACATACTGTGTGTGTGTGTGTGTGTGTGTGTGTGTGTGTGTGTGTGTGTGTGTGTGTGTGTGCATATGC
The DNA here is from genome assembly GCA_033310375.1 of Conus canariensis. Taxonomy (NCBI): domain Eukaryota; kingdom Metazoa; phylum Mollusca; class Gastropoda; order Neogastropoda; family Conidae; genus Conus; species Conus canariensis. Next base: position 56,684,070 of record CM065718.1, on the reverse strand, counting down.
TTGTTGTGGTGTGTGTGTGTGTGTGTGTGTGTGTTGCATTGTATGTATGTGTGGTGTGTGTGTGTGTGTGTGTGTGTGTGTGTGTGTGTTTTGAATTTCTTTGGATCGATATGCACGGAAGCACGTACTCGCAGAGAAGCACAGATGCATCGATGAACAGACAGACATAGACACACACACACACACAGACGCTTGCACTGTATCATATTGGGTCCCACTAACGTTCTCTCTCTAACACACATAACGCACACACACACACACACACAAACACACACACACACACACACACACACACACACACACACACACACACACACACACACACACACTTAACAGGAATGCTGAAATGTACTTCTGAGCGAGAAAAAAAAAGAAAAAAATCTTAGATAAACAATACAAGAACACTGAAATGTACATCCGAAAGGGGAAAGAAAGTGAAGGAATAATCTTCAGTAAGTAATATAGAAGATTGAGTTAAGTTGATATACCTACCAGATGTTGGTATTGTTAGGAAAACGTAAAGGAAAAATCTTCAATAAGCAATACAGGAGACTTGAGTTAGTTGATTTCCTATCAGATGTTGGTATTGTTGACATATAGTGTTATTCCCAGGCGTTGTGACTGTTTCCTTGATGTGGTAATCCATGTGATCCCGTGCCTTCAGGCCACGGTGATCGTGCTGGAGGACTCCCATGAGCGGGCTGCGGAAATGATGACCAAGCTGCTGAAGTCCCTGGCTGATGCTGTTATCATCACTCCAGATCAGTTCAAACAGGTGGGCAGAAGGAGGATAGATAGGGAACATTTGTGAGAATTTTTGGGCATAAATCTACATTTTTGTTGCTTTGCTTTATGACATTGAACCCCCCCCCCCCCAAAAAAAAACAACAACAAAAAAAACAACAACAAAAAAAGTCAAAGACCCCCCAAAAAAAACACAGACACACACACACACAAAAAAAAAACCCAAACGAAAACAAACGAATAAACAAAAAGAAGATATTTTTATAACGAAAATAACTGAGAGCTTAGAGATGAGCTAAAAGATGACAGTGCGCTGAAACTTCAACTCGGCAGTAGAATTTCTGCAAGTCACACATTTAGATAATCAATCGTAAAATGTTATCGTGATAATTTGAGGAGAAGGTGAAAAATAAAAAGAAAGAAAAAGAAAAAAAAAAAAAGAAACTGTTGTGAATAATGAAATAGAAATATTCTTATTAAAGTTATATGCATATTGAGGTTCCACTTTGAAGAAAATTGCAGAAGCCTTAGTTCTTAATTATAAAAGGTGGTCCGAAAGTGGTATCGTTGAAGGTTCTGCGTTTAGAATGTTCAGGCATTTTGGCCAGTTAAAGGCAGAATAATGTCTGGCTCAGATATCATGCATCGGCAAGGTTCTGGTAAGGGAAAAAAGATCAACACAGGATCTGAAAAAAAGTAGTCCTGGTTGGATTGAAAGTTGGACAATACACCTATCTATGATCAGATTGGGGTCAAGATCCATTTTGAATGAAAATTTCAAAAACATTTTTTCGGGAGGGTGGGCTTTGGATGGGGAAGGGATAAGGGATATAGCATTCCTCTAGAGTGCTGTAGAACTTCAGGGACTCGCTTCTTTTTTCTCAGTAAGAGGTCTGATTTCGACGTTGTTATAAAAATGGTGACCTTTGTAAGAGGTCTGATTTACTGTATTGACATGTTGTTATGAAAATGGTGACCTTTGTAAGAGGTCTGATTTGCTGTATTGATGTGTTGTTATAAAAATGGTGACCTTTGTAAGAGGTCTGATTTCAATGTATTGACATGTTGTTACAAAAATGGTGACCTTTGTAAGAGGTCTGATTTCAGTGTATTGATGTGGTGTTATAAACAATGGTGACCTTTGTAAGAGGTCTGATTTCACTGTGACCTTTGTAAGAGGTCTGATTTTGATGTATTGACATGTTGTTACAAAAATGGTAACCTTTGTAAGAGGTCTGATTTCACTGTGACCTTTGTAAGAGGTCTGATTTTGATGTGTTGACGTGTTTATAAACATGGTGACCTTGGTCCCTGACAGGGGTTCCGGCGGGTGTACGACAACATGCCTGACATCTGTCTGGACGTACCCAATGCCTATCAGCTGCTGGAAACCTTTGGCACCATGTGTCACAAGGAGGGCTTTCTGTCCAACAGCATGCTTGGAGACATGCCGCAGAGGTGAGGAATAGCACGCATGACATAGTCGTGTAACAGGCTCTTGTCAGATATCTTTGTACTTTTTTTTTCTTTAATTAGAAGTACAAATTAGCAGTTTGCTCTTTTCTGCAGTTATCAATTTTTTTTTTTATTTATTTTTTTTCAAAATGACATTTCTGTTACTGTGATGTTATCTCGTTCTTTCTGTCATCCATCCATTTCTCTGGATACTTCTTCTTCAGATATATTATTAATGGTTTTGTCCATTTTGTGTGAGTGTTAGACAGGGCAGATGTGGTTTGATTTTTTTATGTCTTCATTTTTCTTTCTTTAGAATAAGGCTTAATTACACAGGGGATTTGCCTTTATCTTATCTCTTGTGGCAAAGATCCTACCAGCTGTCTGGCATTGAATGTTTTGCAGCACTTTATTCTAAGTGTTCATCCTTTCAAAGAATATACATTGACTGTTCAATGTTGGAAGGAGGAGTTGATTTTACTGCTTACCTGCTGTCTCCAAAATGTTCCAAACATGTTGCCTCAGGCAGCTCCGTTTACGCTGGAGAGTTCACAGCATTGGTCTTGGCATAGTCTCAAGCACCTCATCTCCTGAATATTTTGTTTTAAACTGTACACCTGTCAGAAATCTGATGGTTACAATATTGCTTGCATTGTTGGCATTCAAGGCAGTTAGGCAGCTGATCAAAGAGCCAAGAACCCACAAACACAGAATTTTGCGGATTCTTGGTCCCTGGCACCAGTCTGAAACCCAAAGTGCTGACATACACCAAGCACATCTTGCGAGAGACTGGAACACACTGATGGATGATTAACTTTCGTAGATCTAATCTATCCAGACCTTCAAGAAGTATTGCCCCGCTGTCTCAGGTAGTTGCAGAGAAGAAAAAACTTTGCGCTGTTTACTCATAGGCCACTCTTTTTACAACCACTTCTATCATTTAAAATGTGGAAGAAACTCTGTAGTGCACTCTGTGTGATGTACCACCCAATAAAACAGGTTCTTTTAAATTGTTGGGACTACCAACTGCTGTGGCAAAATGGTTAGCGTTGCGGACTCCCAGCTGGAGAATTGTAGGTTTAATTCCCATCACAGCCATTTGTATGCGGGTGTTTTTGTGCCCTGAACGGTTCCTACTCAAAGCTGAGTTTGCTATGGGCTCAATACACAAGACTGGGGCCACACAGTTGAGATTCACCCTCTTAATGGATTCGTCTCTGAGAGTGTTGCTTAAATTTTCAAATCAACACTGCAGGCGTTTGAATCTCTCAGGCCTGGTTGACACCAGGATATGTTATGAAAAGAAATGTAGGCTACAGCCCTGTCATACAGTCTTTGACCAGAATGAAAATCCATAACATTATCTTCATAATCCTTTTTCTCATGAATCATCATTAAAAAGGATGTCTAAAATTTGGTGGCCCATCATGCCCTGTTCTCATGGTAACCTCGGTTTCAATTGCCCCTCCACAGCTGTGGCCTTTTTGTCTTTGTGTGATTCAGTCTGGGTCCCTGATATTGGTAAATTCATGTGATTCAGTCTGGGTCCCTGATATTGGTAAATTCATGGGGACTGTCATTGGATGGTGGTGGGACCCTGGAGGAAGGGGCCGCTTGTGCTTGCTTCATGACTGAGCAATTAGTGCCTTCAGTACGGGGCTTACTTGGTGGTGATCTGCATATGTTTGATCACAACGAGCACAACTGAAGACCATCAGAGTGACTTGGCAGCAGTGCAGTGTCTCCTGTAGTGGGTTGCCTCATAACAACTTGACATTGACTGCTCCCAGTGGATTGCTGATGCCATGGCTGTGGCAGGATGGGCCAGGATGAGTGGTGTGGGTGCAGTGCCACAGAGACAGCTAAGAAGATGGAACAGAAGGAAAAGAAAGTTGGGACTTACTTGATGTCTGACATACACACTTTACCGTTGTAGACGCAATGAAAATCGCTCTTCAGAGTTGTTCCACCAGATGTGATGTTTGAGTTCATGAAAGAGAGAAATGTTTTTACGTTTGATATTGGGTTTTATGGAAGAAAGATCTGTAAGCTGTTTTTGTGTGGTTAGAAAAAGTCTGATTTATTGATTGTGTGTGCGCGCACACGTGTGTGTGTGTGTGTGTGTGTGTGTGTGTGTGTGTGTGTGTGTGTGTGTGTGTGTGACGGACAGATAGCTGCCAGAATGTGCAGGAACAAAACAAACTGTACAAGACAGTATTTACCAGGTGGCTGACGGGAGAATTGATATGCACAAGAACAGAACAAACTGTACAAAACAGTACTCCCCCAGAAGGCTGTTAGCATAGCATTCTCCATCTGAAATCTGTTTGTGGACTATTAGTTTGTGCAGTTTTTATATGTTATTTCTGATGTCTGATAAAGGCATTTTTGTTGACATTCAACTGCATTATATGGTGTATTAAATAAGTGTTACTTTGCTCTTTGTTTGGTATGTTTATTTGCAACAAGACTTGCTTTGATAAGTAATGATGTGTCTCTTTCACTTTTTTGTATGTTTGGCAGTGATGATACTGTGGTTTCTTGTTATAAGACGGTGACTATACTGTGTTTTATACATTACACTGTGATGATGATGATATGGTGTGTGTGTGCAGGGGACGTAAAAGATTTGTGTCGGAAGGAGACGGAGGAAAAGTGAAAGATGCATCAACGTAAGAGCGGCAGTCGTTCGGTTGAAGCTGAGGAGAGTTACGACTCGGCGTGAGGCCTGATGAGGAAAGCGGCGACTTCGCAGTGATCTCCGACCTTTGTGGACAAACTGTGTGTTTGAGTGTGCAACCATGTGAGGTGCAGTGTTTGTGTAAGCCTGCTGTCGCATTAGATGAAGGGTGCAATGAAGGCAAGCTAAACATAGGAAAGAGTTGTACATTTTTTTTTTCTCAGTCTTTCAATTTCTTGGGGGCTTTCTGGTTGATTTGTCTAAGCGCAAATTATTCAACCTGTATTAAAGCTTTACGTAAGTGTGAGAACCGCGGTGTGAAGACTGCGATGTACAAGCTTGATTGTTTTGTTTGCTTGTGGTTTGGGTTTTACGTAGATTATACCAGTGTCACAACTAAAAACCATTGTCGCAACCAGACTGTCATCTTATTTTCTGTAGCATTCCTATTTTCAGTTTTATTTTGAATGTTCAAATTGATTTTGAAGTTTTTATCTTGAATGTTTGATTTAGCATCCCTTAATTTTGCAGTGATAACATGCATGATTGATAAGGGGTGAAGAATCTCAGTGTTGCTCAGCAGTGAAAAGGAGTGTTGGGTAGGAAAAAAGTTGTTAGTTTATGAAGATAGCCATGAGCATTTCTAAACTACCAAGGTTAACAATGATTAGGGTATTAACTATGTTGTTGATGTGAAGGGTCTGCCTTTTCCCCCAAATACTATGGAAAGAAAGCCTGACAGTTTAGATGAACATGTTTCAAGGAATGTATTCTTTTTTTTTTTCTTTGCATTCCTTGGAAGAGTGGGGCAGAGAGAAAGCACAATCAGTCTAGAATTTGAGTCAAGGCTAAACAGTGTTGGAATGGGTTGAAAATCAGATGGGTTCAGATGATGGATAACCAGAGTGGGCAGTTGAGTAGATCTGTTGTTTTGTATCGCAAAGCCCATGTGGAATATTCCATCAGAGTGGGTATTGGAGTACGTTTTACAGCACGGAGACAGAGACAGACTGCATCGTTCCATAAAACCAGGTAAAACAATGCTTCACATTTCTGTGGTCGTAATCTTGTTGAAAATTAAGATCTTTTGTCATTGGGTAGGTGCGTGAGAGTGAAATGAAGAAAATGAGAACTTACTTAAGCCTACATCTGTTGAAATTATAGAGGTAAAGGTTGTTCTTTTGTTATGGTAAAAGGTTGCTGCCATTCTTATTTGTGTTTAAAGCACTTTTTTGTTTGAATTTTTTTTTTGTTTGTTCTTTAGGTGTTGGGGCTAATTGAAATTGAAAGGCATGTTTAAGGTTCATCTGTCTTTTTTTTGAACACCATGATGACTTGTTTACTTTTATTTCCTTTTCAAACACCATGCTTGCGTTGTTACTTTTTTTGCCTTTGGTTTGAATTGAGAAATTTTCAATTCACTGAGATACCGGGATAAAGGTATTGAATTCTGAATAGGGTGTTGTAGAATTGAATGCTTTTAACACCGCCAAAACTCTGTGTGTGTGTGTGTGTGTGTGTGTGTGTATGTGTGTGTGTGCGTGCGTGCGCATTAGATATAGAGAGATAGAGATAGAGCAAAGAGAGAGGAGAGAGAAGGGATGACCGTAGAGAGTGTCCTTTCTATAAATCTTTTATCATAATTATTTATCAATCCACCATTTCCCATTTTCTGAACTGTTGTCACAGTTAGTTATTTTTATTATTGTTTTCTTGAGGTTTTTTAATTATTTTTCTATTGATTTAAAAAAAAGTCTTTTTTTGTATTTTGCTGAATCATTTTCAAGAAATTTTTTGTTAATGCGGTTGCTAACTCTCTTGCTAAAGAGTGACTATAGAGAGAGTGTCCTCTCTATAAATCGTTTACCATAATTATTTATTAATCCACCGTTTCCCATTTTCTGAACTGTTGTCACAATTAGTTATTTTTGTTATTGTTTTCGTGATTTTTTTTCATTATTTTTCTCTTGATTAAAAAAAAACAACCCTTTTTTTTTTAAAATGCATTTTGCTAAATCATTTGCAAGAAATTTTGTGTTAATGTGGTTGCTAACTCACTTGCTAAAGAGAGCTGTGGATGAGGAACTGGAAGATTTTGTGTTCTGTTCAGTGTTTTCCCTCTTTTTCTTTTTGAAAAAAATATGTATAGATATTGTTTCTTTGTTTACCAGTCTGCTTGCAAGGTCTTCAGACCTTTTTTTTGTAGTCATCAGTGCAACAATATTACTTTTGTGGTGGCATGTGGCGATGGTCTTAACTGAATCAGCTGTTACAGATTTGTTGCTTAAGCACACTCACTGTAGTGTTTTGTGTGTGTTGTGAATCTCTCTCACTTAATCTTCCACACTGTGTCATCCTTCCTGTGTGTCTGTCTGTCAGTGTCATTGCTAGTGTATTCCCATGATGTTCCTGCTGTTCAGGTTGGCCACTATTAGTTTACCTTCTGCTTCTGTCAAATAAGACAACATTGCTGACATTCTATCAATGGAATTCAAAGAAATTTCTCTTTGGTGCCATGGATTCGGAGTCGTGTCGTTGTTCTGCATAGATGAAGAGTTCACAAAAGAGGAATTAGGGTGCTGTGTTTGTGCCCGTTTGTTTCTTGGAAGTTGTCGTTTAGCAAGTGTGGTTGGAAGATCAGGGAAGTTCAGCCAGGGAGAGTGAATGGCGGTATCATCCAGGCTTTATGTTTATCTATGTTGTTGGTTTATTTGTAAGAGCGTTTTCAATTTGAATAGCTCTTACACAGTCAGAACATTTCATCATGTTTGGAAAAATATTGATATAAATTCAGCACAGGTGTGCGGTCTGTTACGAACTGTCTGTACATTTTGTTTTCTTTTTTTTTTTTTAAAGATCAGTTTGTCAGCTAGAGTCGTTACAGACTGGAGGAAAAAAAAAGAAGAAGTGAATAAACAGTTGGAGCTGCTTGAACATGTTAAGTGCCGCGTGGAGCTAGGGCTGCAGAGATTGATGTAAGCACCAGGGCATCGGTTATCTTCCTCGGTGTCAGGTGACAAGGTTGGATTCACCAACAGTTCAAAATTTTACAGGTTAATTTCACACTGTAGTGATTTTTTTTCTTTTTTTTTATGTTCAGTGAAATAAGAAGCAGGTGTTATGTAGGGAAATGAAACAATGGTGTAATAAAGAAATGAATTACATAAGTGTGAAAATGCACACACCAGACATGTCTAGTGCTACAATCTGTGTGTAGTTCATATGTTTTCACCCCCTCATTTCATGTTGTGATGGTTTGCTGGAGGTGATTTTGCCCAGTTCTGGGATTCACGGAAATAGTGATCATGTGATGTTAGCTGAAGTGTCTTCATTCATGCAGGTAAATGGTGTTAAAGACGCAGCATGAAACCGTTTCTGAATCAGAAGCCAGTAACTAAAAAGAATGCCAAATGGGAATGCTTATTGGTGTATGCTGAAAGAATGCCAAATGGGAATGTTTATTGGTATATGCTGAAGGAATGCCAAATGGGAATGCTTATTGGTATATGCTGAAAGAATGCCAAATGGGAATGCTTATTGGTATATGCTGAAAGAATGCCAACTGGGAATGCTTATTGGTATATGCTATAAAAGCAAGAAAACTAAAACATTGTCAGTTGCCAGTCAACAATACCTATTGAAGAGCACAGGAAATGACATCAGGTACTGAAGATGAATGTGGTGAGCCAATTTTGACAGATATTTGCATCAGCAGAGGGTGTGTGTGTGTATGTGTGAGAGTGTGCGTGTGTGGTGTGTGTGTGTGTGTGTGTGTGTAGATCGTGGACGTAGAAAATTAAAACATCTAAGACAGATTCGAAAGTGTCTCTCCCAGATAAAATGTACCTGTTGACTATGATTTCATAAAAAAACTTTTGTAGGTTGGTTTTGTTTTTGTTAAGTTTTTAATTTCTTTCTCTTTCTACCTGTCTTGGTGGTTATGTTTAAACTAAATTACTAGTCTTTAAATTTTTTTAACTGGCTGATGATAATTCATAAAACATTATAGATTTAATTACAATCACAAAGTGTCAATGAAGTCACTTGTGCATTGACTCTGATTTTATGAAAATAGGCATTTGCATATATTCAAACAAAGAGTATGTCAGTTAACTATAAATCCTGTCTTGATTAGTACAAAGAAGCAGAGAGTGGAAGACTTCATTTGTTGACATTCGGCTGCGTTCCTACACTTAAAACATCCATTATACTACTGAAAATTGGGATTCAACAGCTGAGAGGTACTTTGAGGCCTTAGCAGGTCAGTGACGATTATATCCTAAAGAAATGCTTGACATAGGAATAAACCTCTGGCAGATGCCATTTTACTTCAGCCACAGAAGAAGACACAGGATTGATTTCAGCTTCCAGTCAAAGGTGATTGTTCTGTCGGCAAGAGAAAACAGTGGACTTAAACAAAATGAAGATGATGTCTGATTAATGACTAATCATCTCGATGAGCCACTAGTGACATTTGATTTAAGGCCAAAATGCATGTATGATGGGTTCTGTGAAAGCTGTTGTATGCTGGATAGCTTCAAACAACACCACAAGTTTCCAGTTCCTGGAATTCAGAGTGGTTTGTAGATGTGGGAGTTAGAAAGCAGATTTTCCTGACTGTAAATCTTAGCTTTTGTGTCTTATCTAAATGTGAGAGCGTGAGCATGGAGTTGGCTTCATCTATGGGCACAGTCTAAAGAAAAAAAAAAGTTTATATCCAACTATTTTAGAGGAGTTGATTATGACTTTGTTCATTAAACTGTGTTATTGACTATACATTTTTTTTTTTGCTGGTCTGTGTCAGATTAACTCTGTTCTCATAATAATTAGATTAGGAAAAGATGGCTCTTAGTGGCATCTCTACAGCTGGAATGTAGAATGATTGGATTACTGTTTGCAGAGCTCTAAGAAGAGCTGTTTTTAGTTTTGTAGATGGGATAATGGTCAGAAGAACTGTTCCATCTTTTGATGCCATGATGAATGGAAGGTAGATACATTTGTGCGGCATGTCAACTGAACGTTTCTGGTCAGGCTGCTTGTTTTGTAAGTCACAGTCAAGTTTCAGGCAGAATCAGGCCAGAATCGTGTATCAAACTGGTTCACTGAGAAGCTAAGGTGAACTGGAGTTAGGCCCCTTTAGATGAGAAATGATATGTTTCGGTTGGGTCACTGGATGTGATTATGTCATCTAAAGGTTCAGGGTCTCGCATATTGTTTTTCATTTGTTTAGTGTGTGGATAGTGAAAATGGATCTGTTGGATGTATATATATCTAGAGGCATTTATATATGATTTCTCTTAACCTTTTTTGTGATGGGATCTGTGCTAACGAACACTGGTACATGTTTGATCCTCCACCACAGAGAATGTGAAATCGCCTCTGATCATCTGGTACCTGAGCAGAAGGTGGAGGCAGAGGATGCAAAGAATCAAATGGTCATTGTCATCAGACAATCGTTTCCATCAATTTTGATCCTACATAAACTAAGTTGCGACAGGGGACAGGTCCAGATAAAATTGACAGTATCATTTAGAATGTAATCCAAATTACACTGTCAGTCGCAGTGTTGTCTGTGTGGTCGTCTAGACAATAAATTACACGATTTACGTCGACTGTATTAGGAAATGCCCTATAAACATTTGACCTGCAAACTCTCTTTACGACTGTCAGGAAATCTGGTACAGTGTTTGCATTAGTTTGTGCATAGGGTTTCTTCTTTGAGTACATGTTTGGAAGTTGATATTGATGGTCATACAGGGATTTACGCATGTTAAGGGATTTCAAAGAACAACGGACATAAAAAGATAGGAGTGATCTCCAAATTTCTTGGGCAATGGTCATGTATACCGGTGTTCATTTTTTCTAGCTCATATTTTGAGCTTGGTGCCTGTCTCATAACAGTCTCCGTCCTCCCAAAACTGAAGCAAGACCTGTAGTGTTTTGCTGCAGTTGCAGTATGTATGTTTGTGTGGAATTTCATTTTCTGGGGTGGGTCTTCAGATTGTAAATCAAGAAAAGAAAAAAAAAAAAGAACAAAACAAAACTAGACAACCTTTCTGTACTCATCTTAGGTTTTATAAGATTTGTTCAACTTAAGTTTTGAGTTTTGAAAGATGCGCACATGGGCATACATATGTATCTGTGTGTATGCATGTGTAACTACAATTATGTGTGTGTGTGTGTGTGTGTTCATAGGATTGTCTGTGGTCATTTTGGTTCATATGTCAGAATTGAACTGAGCTAATTTTCACCCAAGATGAATCTTGTTACACCTCTTGGCTGTGTTTAAGCCCAGAAGCTTCAAGTGACATTTGACATCAACAAAATGCGCCACATTTTGTAATCTTTTTGAAATTGTGTTTCTCTCAAACATTTAGAATGATGTTTCTCTAAAACAGAGATCGAGGTTACTCAGAAACCTGGAGATTTCAGTTACTCTTACACATGGAGAATTAGGGCAAGTTTAAACATTCAGAATTAGTTACTCTTAAACATGGAGAATTAGGGCAAGTTTAAACATTCAGAATTAGTTTACTGGAACTATTGAGAGATCTTTTGTTTTGGAATACTGAGAATTATTTTGCCATGACATATCTAGAATAACGTTCTCTGAAACATTTGGAATGATGGTACTCTGAAACATGGAGAATGATTTTAATGTAGAACGTTTCTATACCAGCTAGTCTCAGGGCCATTGAATAATTATGAAGATTAAAAGAAACTTATATAGTTTGTATCCACACGGCTTTAAGTGCTTAACTATCATGCCACATAGCACATATAAAAGCATGTATCCATATGGCTCGAAGCACTTTACTATCACACCATATTTGCACATACAAAATTACACCATATTTGTACATATAAATGCATGTATCCATATGGCACTAAGTGCTGTACTATCACACCATATTTTCACATATAGTACAGTATATTTGCACATGTGAAAGCATGTATCCATATGGCGCTAAGCGCTTTACTATCGCTCCATATTTGCTCGTATGCAAGCATTTTTTTTAAACCCGACAGGAAATGAAACATGGGAACAAACTTTATCACACCCTCCTTTGTGCTTGCTTCCCTTTGTAAATAGCAAATCGCGCGTCTCTGTTCAGTGTGGTTACCTCAACTTAGTCTGCTGACCTATCTGATGCGATTCATCTGTATTTCAGCGTCAAGAAATTTCCACTCCTTCGCTGGCAGTCTAATACGTGCCGTTCTCACTTACCTGAATTAAAGCATTCAGTGAATGCTCTTTTTTTTTTTTTTTCTGTCTGTGCCCCTTTTGTGTGGAATTTTCTGCATATAAACTCTGCTGATCTAAATCTCGCTCTGCCATCGCATGCACCTGCAAAACCTATGTTCAGTATTGGATGCTGTGCTTTGTTTGCATTTTCATGCCCATTTTTATCCCATCCCATTTTGTTTAGAAAATGTTTCTTGATATGAATTGGCTGTGTGTGATATGTGCATCTGTATGCATTTGTAGGTGCATTGTCGGCAATCAGATTGTCGCTGTGAAATGCATGTTTTGTGTGTAAAATGTTCATGTAATTGACAGTGAGTTCATATTAGAAAGGCTGTAAAGAAATACGTATTATTAGCATTAATATGTTACGAATGGTGACACAAAATAAAAACAGCAAGTGAGCTTAAGTATGCGCGTATGCATTTGCGTGTGCGTATGTGAATGCATATACGCATATGCATGCAAGCACCAGCATGGCACCTCCACATGATGGTGGTGGTCTGTAGGAGCAGGTGTGTTTGATACTGTGAAGGAAACAGCCCCCTGCATGAAGAGAAAACACAGCATTCAGAATTAGCCATGCCAGTCAGCCACAAGGCATGTCAGGTCTTTCCCTTTTTTTTTTCTTTTTTTTTATTCCTTTTCCCATATTTTTTCTGGTGGACAATATTGAAGAAAATAGTATTTCATGAGCAAGGGCTAATTAAATCTAAGATGTACACAAATTAAAAAGTTGTTCTGGTTGGCAGCTGTACGTTTGATTTATGTTACAAAAGAAATGCAGACATTTCTAATGAACAAGACTCTACCTTAAGATTTACATTATGCAGCTAATACTGACCATTACTCTGCCTTAAGATATACATTACACAGCTGATGCTGACTGTTCTCCATCAAGCAGGAGAGCAACGTTGGCAAAGAGTCAACAGTCGTAGACGAGAACTAAACATCGAAAAGAGCAATACCTCGACAGCATACTGCTCTATGTGCATGAGTGTGGGCTAGTGGGAGAGCAGATCTGGGCCATCCATTGATCATCTTGCGAAGACTTGTATTGATGTTTCAAAAATGGGCAACTCTAGGTGTTGAATTAAGCAGAATGATTGAGGCTCTTAGTTCAGCCTAGTCTTCTTCGCCTTTTGAGGGATACAGTTTAGCTACTATGTCATTGATAGCATGTGCTATTTGTCTTTGTTGCTTGCTTCTTTTTTTAGAATGTGACTTTCTTTTCCATTTTCAGGATGCCACTTTTTTTTTTTCTCCATTTTCAGGGTGTAACCTTTTTTTCCATTTTGAGGATTCAACTTTCAATTTCTTTTTTTTTTTTTTTTTTCAGGATGTGATTTGTCTCCATATATTGACAGCCCTGAGAAGGCCCTGTGTGGATGGCTGGACTATACTTATAAAACTATAGACTGTGTTGTAGTGGTTGATCAGGTGTGGCAGCACATTTTCATCCTGGGGTGGAATGCACTAAATGATATTGGAAGGAAGGTTTTGACACCCATTCTTTTTTTCCCTTCTAGGCACTACCAGTAGTAAGTTGTGTGCAAGGTTTTGGTGTGCTGTCGAGTGAACTTTGAATTTTTTGTGAATTTTTTTTTTGGTCTTACAAATGTGGTGGTGGAAATATAAGATGGCTAAGTCACACACACACACATACACACACAACACATACACACACACCACACCACACACACACACACACCGCCACACACACACACACACACACACACACACATTGCAGTAAAAGAATCGGTGAATTGATTTTTTTTTTTCATTTCCTCCCCCCCCCCCCCTTTTTAGCCTTTGTGAAGTTTTGGTTTATTTTATCGGTATACTTAATCATTGGTATGTGGAATGACTTGCATTGAATAAACTTGAAATGTTATTTGCAGATTTTTGTTTCGAGTTGTGTTGTATTCCATTGGACGAATGTTAAGCTGTCGGCCACATGTTCATGAAGATTATTTCTTTCTCATGTTGTTTCCATTGTAGAGGGCCCTGTAGTCAGTTGGTCAGAACGTTTGGCTGGTGTCAGATTTTTTTTTCAGCTAAGAAACCCTTTTCACCCAACAGTCAGTCAGTACCTGATTCATTTCAGGTCAGGTGAGGGTAGTGGAAGAAGAGAGATGGGCTCCGTCCTCTGTAATACTGTGCCCTGGACACGGTGAACCTTTTAACAGTTCACTGCTTTTAGGCTTTTGGGACCTTTTAGTTTCTGTCAGATGTGTAAACATGCGTTTTAACAGAGGTGGTTTGAAGTCCTTGGCAGTTGCTGGTTTGTTTGGCAGTTGAGAACAGTACTTCTCTGAGTCCTACCCGCACCTTTGGGTGTATCTTTTTCTTGTCTACCTTTGCACTGACTCGGGGGAAAATGCTCAGTGACGAGGAGGAAATATCCACTGACCACAGAGAAAGTGATGTTGACAGTGTGAACGGCTGTAACCGGGATTTCCTTGATAGGGCATGTAAAACTTCATGGTGAAAGCTTGGCCGTGTCTGGAGTTGTACTGTCTTAACGTGTCTGCGGAACAGCACTGAGTGAGACCGCGGGATGCGTCCAGTGGCCGTTACACAATGGCATCTGCCATGGAACAGTTATGTCCCTTGACGTCTTAATGGTATGCGCAACCGTCTGTGAACACAGCACAGGCTTCCAAGGGTAGCGCAGGATTGCTAACAGCTGGTTCGTTCGGCAGTTGAGGACATTTTTTCTCTGGGTCCTGCCTGCACCTTAGGATGTATTTATTTTCTTTCATGTGTTTAACAGCGATGGTTCAAAGTCCTAAGTCCTTCACAGCAGCTGAGAGTACGCTTCAGTAAAACGAGTTGAATAGCAGGCCACAGAATGGCCACAGTATAATAAGAATGAAATGAAGAATTAACTGGTGACTTTGGAAGTTTTCATTGCAGTATTTTGGCATTTCAGCCTTCATCAGGGAATACTGGACAATCATTCATCATCATTAGTGATGAAATGGATGAACTTAATGAATGGACCTATTCATTTTACGAGTCTATAAGAAAGAGGGTGAGATAAAACAATAAAGGGGAGTGGGGGGGGGGGGGGGGGGGGGGGGGGGGACACCGAGCAGGAGGGGACAGTCTGTCAGTACAAATAATATTGATAAATTTGTTTATCTAT
>CM065718.1:56653794-56663794 GCA_033310375.1 Conus canariensis | reverse complement strand
TCAACTTTGGTGGCCACCTGTTCAAAACCCCACGAAACAACTTCTCTAAGACAAAGGGCAGCTTTCCATCAAAATGTGAAGGCCGAAGTAGTTGGAATATGCCAACTCGTGTGTTTATGAGGCAGTTGCAGAACAGGAGGGACCAGTAGTCACGTGGTCTGTGCTTTTGCCTTCGGAGCTATCGGTCGTGAGTTCAATCTATTTGTGGGGTCGGGTGTTTGAAGCTTGACAAACGCTCTTGTGCACCAAACATGTTGGGTATCTGATTCAAGTTGAGGAAAAATTAAAAGCGGCTTAGGAAGAGGGATGGGCAGTGCCTGCCATCATGCCGTGCCCGAGACACGTGTGAACCTCTGACAGTTCTCTACTCCTACGGTCATCAAGCTGTGGGACTTTGATAACCTTTCGTTTTCCTTTCAGAACATTCAGGATGTGTTCTAGTCAAATTAACTCGGTTTTTTGACGGAAAGAAAAAAAAAATGTAGAGAAATCATGTTTCAAGAGTAGTAAGGACTAAAAAGTAGGGGGGGGGGGGGGGGGGGGGGGGGGGGGGGGTTGGGGGGACGGGAACGACTTCCCATTTAAGATGCAACCGGTCAGAGAAAGGGGTGGACTGCTTCAGTGTGAACTCTTCACTATCGCCACTATCGTGTAGAAGTTATGCCCCCTTAGTGCACGCGCATACTGAGAGCTGCTAGACAAGGTAACAGTGCCATCCACAATCACCTTTTTAAGTTTTTGTTCTTGTGAAGAAGTGGTATGGATTGGGTCCCGGAACTGTTGTACTCCCCCCCCCCCCCCACCCCTCTCACCTCCCACCCCCACCCCCACCCTCTCGCCCTCTTCCCGTCTCATTTCTATGCATTCAAAAGTTTGTGATTCAATTCACTTAAAAAAAAAAAAGTGGTTCTGGAGACGTAGCCCCTCACCACCCCTCCCCCCTCCCACCCTAACTCCACCCATAGCCAATGTCCACATTGTTTGTCCCGCAAGAAAGGACACTACAGCTTTCTGAGGGAAAGAAACTTACCTAAAAATGCCGCCGAGCTTCTTTCTAATAGTAGATTTTATCTCCTCTTACAGGGGAAAAAAAAGATGTGGATATTGCCAACCACTCATCCATTGTCTTATGTGACCATCACCATCAGCCATTATGATCTGAGACAGGTGCCGATTTAACACCTGTTAGAAACTCCGCAGGGATGCAATCACGTAAACAATGGTTTACTGGGAATGAAACGGTGCTGTGCCGTCCCATCTGATTGAGTACGTGTCATCAAATTGCAAACCTAAACGAATTTTGCTGCAATCTTATTTTATCCAGTGTCTGAACGCCGAGGCGTGAGGTGTTTAGGAAAGATTTCTCTTTGTCCCCCCTCGAATTTTATTACAACCTAATTTTATCCAGCGTCTAAACACCCAGCTGTGAGGCGTTTTTCGAAAGATTTCTTTTTGTTCCCTCTCCCTCACGAACGCTTTTTTTAGTTTTAAATCGAGGACAGCTTGGTCACAGAAAATGTTGGGAACGTTTAACATATGGGGGATACATGTTACCATAAAGTTTTTAGTTTTTCTTTTGGTATTCACCAGTCAGCCTCGGTGTTTTGACCCAGAATGGTCAAATCCACATCCCCCCCTGCCCCCCCCCCCCCCCCCCCCCCCCTCCTCTATGTGCTCTTCTTCTGAAGTTCGGAAAAAGCAACTTCCTTAAAGCTAGCATACTTTTGGATACAAGCAAGTTTGAGAAAGTTGCTTTTCCGTACTTCCCGCAGCAGAGTGCACAAGCCAAATGTGGATATTGCCGAAAGAAGCTGTTTCACTGGAAGGGAATTTTTTTTTTTTTTTTTAAAAAGAGAGAAAAACTTCCCACACTGTCTCTCCGCTGTTGAGGGAGTGCCCGGTGCCTATGTGCATAGAATACGTTTTGTTTGGAGCAGAGAGTATAAGGACCTCATTGAATCAAAAGATGACGGAATGGTCCTGGAATGGAGAGAGAGAGGAATGGTGACCTTCTTGTACGTTTTCTTCTTCTTTAACGTTTTAAACTAAGCACAGGGAGCACTCTGGCCTCCATTATATCGGATCTTGTCCCCCCCCCCCCCCCCCCCCCCCTCCCATCTCGCGGACAGCCCTGTCACGCTGCAGTTTCCCTTGGAAAGTGGGTTAAAGATGTAGTAATTAAGGTGGTGGGCTGGAGGCAAGGTGACAGTTTTTACCCCCTTCTTTCATGTTTTCTTTTTTCATGGCTGCTGTCTCTCTCTCTCTCTCTCTCTCTCTCTCTCTCTCTCTCTCTCTCCTCTCTCTCTCTCCCTGTTTTTGTGTGTGTGATAATCTGCCGGCTTTGACGTGCGGCGATGCACTGGGAAGCAGTTCGGCTCTCTTATCTTGTAAGAAAGCTTATTTCTGTCAAAGAGATAGCACCGTCTTGATTATAACAAATATGGAGAGTGCTCTAAAACTGCAGAGGAAATGCCAGATCCCAGACCCTCTCCCCCACTCACCCTCTGCCCCAACCCCCCCCCCCCCCCCCCCCCACACACACACACATTAAATCGAGCTTAATCTTTGACAGAGAGAAGCCCTCTAATGGCGGAAGATGGGAGTGATAAAAAAAGAAGAAATCCAGAACGCTATCCAGGTTGCCTAGATGATCAGATTGCATTGGAGTGACGGATGGAATGGGACGAAATGGAGAAGCAGCCGGTATTGAGTGGAGGGGCAGGAAAAGACGTGCGAGCTTGTGGTAGGGAGAACCGATGGTGAGATGGGGGGGGGGGGGGGGGGGGGGGGGGGGATTACCACCACGTAATAATAGAAGGGAACGGGAAAAGGTAAACGGGGGATGAGAAGGGGGCAGCATCATTATCTTTCCCTTCGTAAGAAAGGGTTTTTTTTTCTTTCTTTACTTATGATCCAGTTCAGATCCCTATACGGCATATTACAAAATGATTTTGCAGGAATCAAATGGCGCTATTCGTGACAGTTGATGTGCGCAGAGTGGACAGAACCAGACAGCCTAATCGCAACCTTACAAGGGATAACTTGCAGTGTAAATTCCAAGTCAAAACTCGATGTTTTCCGCGTTGGATGTGTTCGTTAGAAAGGCAAAAACCACATAAACATACAGAGCGGAAGCAACACTTGTTTGATACGCAACACAAAAACAGACGAGTGAAGAGAAATATATTTTCTTCAGGCGACGTAACACAGACAGACAGACAGACAGACAGACACACACACACACACACACACACACACACACACACACACACACACACACACACACACATACCACCACCACCACCATGCACAAATCACTACTCATATAGAAGCAGGATGCACGTAGAACTGGAAAACAACATAAAACAAAATACATCAGACAACCAAATGTCATCCGCACAAGGGATCGTTTGTTTCGCATAGACATGAAATCATTTGAAAGTTCAAATTAAGGAACGCTGGAGAGGGGAGAGAATTACGCCAGGATTTGGATACTTCCACTGAAGATAGCTGTGAGACGTTGCAAACGAAAATATTAGTTCCACTCGGAATTATTCTCCTGTGATCCATGGTATGAAGGGGGATAATACCTGCTGGCTATGGGAAAGGGTCATACGCCGGTGACTGATTTAAATACGGTAGATATGATTATGTGACTGGGTTTATACATGAAGGTCACTGAATCATCTCCACATGAAGGAGTTGTCTTCCCTTTGTGATGAACTGCTACGCTGCCAAAGCCTCTTCATCGTGTTGCTTATATGAAACTGGGGTAGCATCCACATTGCAACTAACTGATTGGACTTGGTGGGTGGGTTCGCTTTTTTTTTCTTTCTCTATTTTTGTTTGCTTTGGGCGTTCTTTGAGATTTATCATGTCTCTTCTGCCGAAAAGCATTCTTGGCAAAGAAACGTTTCCGGTACCGATTACTCCAGATATTGCAGATATTGGTTATTTGATCAGCGTGTGTGTGGGGGGAGGAGGGGGGGGGGGGGGAGGGGAGCAGGGGTGAAAGGGGGTAGGTTAGGTGATGGGGTGCGCATGTAGAAAGAGGAGTGGGCATTATTGGAAAATTAACTTAGATCCAGCACTTGACATTCTCAACTGGCCAAAGGAGTTGCAGACGAGAATTCGATTAGGGAGAGGTCGATGGGGTCTATAGATTGTCGCTGGCACTTGCGGCAGCTTAGTTTGCGAGTGAGTGTATGCATGCATGTGTGGCACATGTGTATGTGTGTGCAACACTCACTCAATCATTCACTGACGAGAGAGAGAGAGAGAGAGAGAGAGAGAGAGAGAGAGAGAGAGAGATTTCCCTTTTTTATTTTCTTTTTCTTTTCTTTTTATCTATAGTAAAGGCAACAGATAAGCGATCAATCTGATTTTTTACGTGGGCCTTGTCCCGAGAAGGGATAAAGGATTACTAGCTTAAGTTATGACTATTTATTTGTTGAAAACATATGATTATGAGAATACTAGAAAGAGTTGCCTTTGATTCCAGTTCTTCGTCAACGTTAAAATAAAAACATTATATTGTATATACATTTGGCTGAACAAATAAGTAGTGAGGGAGGGAGGGGGGGGAGGGGGAACAAGAACAGGCAAATTAATTGCTCTGTCGTTTAAAAAGGAACGACTCTGGAAAGATTAAAAATGTGTGTTAGGGGTGAAGGAGTTTGAGAAGGAGGGTGCTCGAATGCAAATATTAAATCCTTCACTAGCACCATACGGGGACCATCAAAATCCGTCTTGACAGCAGATTCATTTAGCCTATATCGCCCACGTTGACTTTGGTCTGCTGATTAAGATCTCTCGTGCAATCTGGTTGATTGTGTAGGTCTTCTCTCGGCATCACACTGAGATATACCACCTACAATTCTGTAGTATTCTCACCACCAAAACGAAATCCAGTAGCATTCCAAAGCAGCCAGTGAAGGACAGAAAAGCCAAACGAGATGAATGTTCTGTAAAGAAATAAGTCGGTCAAAAAATAAAGCCAGTGAATAAAGAGTCGTGATTATAGGGGTAGATCTTTGCGCCAGTGGTTAAGGTTAAGGATACATCTTTGGATACACGGAAGTTCAAAAGGTGTAACCAGTCACAGTAGTCAGCTCTATTGTTTAATAACACAAGCAACATAAACATATTAAAAGTAACCCCGTGAAAGGGGGAAAAAGACTTTCAATATCGTAATAAATTCTAAAGAAAAAAAGGTCCTAGAAATCTTTCTTTCAAAACACAGAGATGCCAAAACCAAACTCACTAAAATTGCAAAAGACGGCGAATGTTAGAGGGAGGGAGGGAGGGCTGTGAATGCAGGGAGTAAGGGTGGGTGGGGGTGAGGTTTCCCTCCAATTCAGACCCCTCTTAGTGTTCCTAAGAGCCTTTTCAGAGACACTTCTCTGATGCTTTGAGAGGGCGGTTTGCGGAGAGTCGTCTTCTGTGCACGCATTTGGAGTTTTCCTTTGCCCTCGGCGGCCGGGGAGAGCAAACTGGAGGACTCCACCCACACACACTGCGCCTCCTTCCCTCGCGAACGTGCTTTAGAGAAGCCGAGCCCCATTTTGGAGCCCTTCCAGTTCTGTTCCGTTCTTATTTGGAGTCTTTCTAATTGTGTTCCTTTCCTATTTGGAGTGGTTCTAATTCTCTCCCCTTTCCAGTCTTTGGGGTCGTTTTGTTCCCTTCTCTTTGCTTGTTTGACCCCTGTCTCAATGGAAGTGACAACAAGGACGAAAAAGCGGCCGAAAAATGACACAAACCTTGCTTGCTTAAGCCGTGCCAAGCTTTGCGTGTTCTCTAGGAAATTTGTTTTGAATTGTCTGCGAAAGGATTCAGATTGTAAATTGCCAGCTTGCACCTTTGAAACTGAAATACGGACACTGGTTGACTCAGATCTAATGAACAATTGATAGAATCTTCCTCCATCTTTGTGAATTAACCGCGGACAGAAATACATACTGGCTGACAGTACTTGCATCTAAAGCCTGTTCCACAGTGCATTACTTGCGTGCAGGGTGGCATAATCTCTCTCTCTCTCTCTCTCTCTCTCTCTCTCTCTCTCTGTCTGTCTGTCTGTCTGTCTGTCTGTCTCTGTCTACTGTACTAGGACCAGTTCTCACAACAGGACAGATTTTCATATGTTGTTTGAATTCTCAAGTGTTTGAACCAATTTCCAACTTAGCAATATTTCCACGGATCTTTTGTATTCTTTTCACATTTTGTACCAATTCCCATCTGCTGCACTATTTCCCACTGGTTGTACTGATTCCCACCTGGATTCAAAGAATGTGCGAAAATTTTTTACCAGTTTTTCGAATTTCCGACTGATCGACGAATTTCAATCGCCTGTTGCACAAATTCTCCCCCTGTCGTACAAAATCTTTCTTGTTCGTATTCCCACCTTTTGTACGAAAAACATGTTGGATGAATTCTGTCATGTATAGATTTCTGTCTGTTTGTACGAACTGCCTACTGTTAAACGCTCACTGTTGTAACTCCCTCCTATTTTCCTCATTCAAAACTTTGAACTAATCGCCGCCTGCCGTCATTATAATTCCTTCCTTTTCAACTTGCACATGTCAGCCGCAACAACTTGCACCAGCTTTTAATCCCATCTCGTGAGTGTCTTTCAGGATCAAAATTGAAGCTTAAGACGATTCATTTTTCCCTGTCGTAACTATTCAAACAAAACAAAACAAAACAAAACAATGCCCTAGTTGCATGGAGCTCACAGAGCACCTTTCTTTTCTTTTAACTCCCCCCCCCCCCCCCTCTACCCCCTTTTTTTTGTTCATTAAGTTCTTCACATACCTCTCTTCATTGGCATTTTTCTCAAGTTTTCTTTCCCTGTTTACTCTAACAACAGCTACTATTCATTCCTGTCCAGTTTCCGCCTTCAGTGAGACGTTTCAGGTGCCGGAAAGTGCGCGTTCCCCGTTTTGTGTGTCACGCGTGTATACAGTTTCCCTCTAGAAGCCAGCGACACTTGTTGGGATTGCTGTCACTGACGGCGAAGGTACCTGACCAGTCCTCCTACACACAGCGGATCCCCCGGTGGAGGTCCTGAGAGAAAAGCTGAGCCGTCTTTGGAGCTGTTCGGGTTTGGTTGACTACTCGCGGGAATGAAGTTGCTCAGACCTTTTTTTTTTTTTTTTTTGCACGCACGCTACACAACCGCGGGCAACCTCACCCATCTATGTGCGCACGCATGCGAAAACACACACACACACACACACACACACACACACACACACACACACACACACACACACACACACACATATATATACACGCACACACGCATGCACATACGCACTCACGCCCGCATGCATGCATACACACACACACACCTTGAAAGACAGACAGACAGACACACACACATATCCACGCACGCACGCATGCACATACGCACTCACGCCCGCATGCACGCATACACACACACACACACACACACACACACACACACACACACACACACACACTGCGTGTGTGTATTAATCTAGATTCTTGTTTATCGATAATATCACGAATTCTTAGATATATCCTCTTGAAAGTCTACGAAGAGTACTTATAATGACTGTGCATTCTCAGTTCTAACTGCGCAAAACTCTTTAAAACCGGTCCAGGCTTTTCTTGTGCACTCTTAATTACCTTTTAGCAGATGAGGAAGGTTCAAACGTGCGATAACTCGCCGAGTATCAACTGACCTGTCTTTTAATCGCGATGCTGGCATATGAGCACAAACATTTGATTGCAATCCCCCATGAAGTTTTACTGAGCATTTAATGGACTGAAAATAATGAGTCAGTGCTGCACGTGAGAACACGTAGGCCTACCCTGGCCGTACAGAAAAAAACAAACAAAAAAACCACAAGACAACGCAGACAGTGACATTATTTTGTAACCTGATCTGTCTGTCCTTTCTCTTCAAAGGGAGAGAATGCAGTCTCTCACCGACGAGTCTACACTGCCCTGTGCAGTCTACTCAAAAACTAATACAGACCACAGCACGACTGAAAAAAAAGCCAAAATACAACTGAAATACCAAAAAAAAAAAAAAATAAATAAATAAAAATAAAAAACTGTATGCAAAGTAACTCCTATTTTCATATATAATACAAAACAGGCATGTGAATGTTCGAGAAAAAATTTCTTCTTCGGACGTTGAGAACAGCAACCATTAAAAAAAGGGGGGGAAAAAAGACAACACAGTGATTGCAACCAACATGAAAAGCAGTCATGTGGTTTTGATAGGTTTACACACACACACACACACACACACACACACACACAGGTTTTAAAACTAAGGAAAGACATTAGGGGTCGTTAGAAAATGGCTCCACTGTATTTCAGTTTTCTGGCAGAGGTGCGACCATGGATGGGGCTTCTGTTCCTCCCACTACTCAGCATGGATTGGACTAATTGTGAACGTTTGAACTCTACCTGTGCCTTGTCGTCTAGATTATCATATGATAATTCACAAAGCGTGGCAGAAGAACGCACGCTAATTAGCCAAGCGCTGGTTAACACAATTGCATCATCTACCAGCTGTGCGCCCAGTGCGTGACAGTCAGCGTGTGGACGGTGGATATGGGTGGGGTGGGGTGGGTGGTGGTGGTGGTGGTGGTTAGTAGAGGAGGAGGGAGGTGAGCAAGAAGAGGGCCCCTGTGTCTTTGTATTAGGTGAGAGAAGGGAAGGAATGTGGGGAGAGAATGGCGACGTAGACGCGACGTGACAGAAACTTTTTGAAGGGGTGGTGGGGGGTGGTGGTTGGTATAGATTAGAAATCTATACTGCCGTGTGTGTGTGTGTGTGTGTGTGTGTGTGTGTGTGTGTGTGTGTGTGTGTGTGAGACAGAGGAAGGGGGGGGGAGGATGGTGTGTGTGTGTGTGTGTGTGTGTACAAGAGGGTAGGTGTTTGGGACCGATCAGGTGGAGTTGTCAAGTGACTCGTCACACAGGACAACAAAAATGAACATGGAACCAGTTATCTTCATCCACTTTGGTGCAAGATAGGCAGTGAACGAAAACGAGGCTGTTAGGAAGGAGACAGTGTGTGAGTCGAGGTAGTAATGATGATAATCGTAATACTGATAGGAATAATAAGAATGGTAATGATGATGATCAAAATATTGAAAAAAATAAATACAGGATTACCACCACTTTAGGTGACAATATAGCAACAGCATCTGCAGTATGAGAGAAAGGAGAGTAGGTTAGAGGATTCTTAAACGGCATGGTTGCCGTGGCAACAGTCTTAGTGGCGATGGTGATGGTGATGTTAATGGTAGTGATGGTATTATCAATACTAACAATCGTATTAATAATGATGATGATAAAGTAACAACTTTAGTAACGGTGATGGTAATAATAGTACTGATGATAAAAGCATGATACAGAAATATAATTAAAAAGAAAAGAAATAATAAATGATTAATGATAGTTATGATGATAATAGTACTAATACTGATACCTAGGGAAGGGAGGAAGGAAAAAGGGAGGAGGGGGAGGGGAGGACAGGGAGAACAAAGACGAGAATGAAGGTATAGATTATGGGAAGGA
Organism: Conus canariensis; assembly: GCA_033310375.1. NCBI lineage: Eukaryota > Metazoa > Mollusca > Gastropoda > Neogastropoda > Conidae > Conus > Conus canariensis. The sequence goes on along the minus strand of CM065718.1, from coordinate 56,654,234 downwards.
AGGAATCTGATAGGTATATTAATAATAATACTACTATGTATATTACTAGTTTTAATAATAATCATGATTGTAACCATATAGTAATGATAATGATGTTAAGGGAGGCTGGAAAAGTGGTAAGCTAGAATGTCAAAAATATTGTAAAGAATGATAATTATATCAATAATAGTAGTAAATGTAACATTTGTAATAGTTATGAAGTTGTAACAACAGGTTTATTGAAAATAATAGTTGTGTTGTGTGTGTGTGTGTGTGTGTGTGTGTGTGTGTGTGTGTGTGTGTGTGTGTGCGCGCGCGCGCGCGCACGCGTATGTATAACTGATGATAATAATAATGATCATAATAGTGATGAAAATAATGATGATGTTAACACTAATCGAGATAAGAAGAATAATGAAGTTTTTTTGTCCTTTTTAAAAAAAATGAAGATGATGATGATA
>CM065718.1:56606294-56648794 GCA_033310375.1 Conus canariensis | reverse complement strand
TCACAGCAAGTGAAGATAATATATGTTATTATCATAAGGTACATTATCTCTCGAGTACCAATGTACAGAAATATTTCAGCAGCATACAAGGACCACACAGGATATCCTCAACAAAAGATAAAAACAAAACAAAGGAAAACAATGACATTAATTAGTCTGGTAATTGTTGTTATATTATGCATTATACGCATTTATATATTAATGCAGAAAAGATATGTTCCAGAGACAGTAACTAAAGCAACTAGGTATTAGAAATCAAAGATTCATATGCAAGCCATCTGGCATGAAAATCCATGTGGTTCATGGTTAAGTATGAGTTATATTTTTCAGTTCTATATCTATAGTTCAAAATTTTCAAGAAAACGGCTACTTGTGGAAGATTGCCTTCTAACTTACACTTATGTAAGTAATGTTTTGCCAGGAGAATAATGAAGTAAAAAATGTAATCAATTGTGATTGTTATGTCGAAACCTAAAAGTATGAGAGACTGTGTTAGGCCTATATTTTGTGCGTGAGTGCATTTCTCTTTTACTAAACCAATAAACCTACTCCAAAAACATTTGACACGAGTACATTGCCAAAACATATGGTCAATAGAATCTTTAAATAATCTGCAAAAACTGCATTTATCATTATCAGTAACTCCCGATTTCTTTCAAAATAACATTCGTACCTAAGCACCTGTGAATTATTCTCAGTTGAAACCACTTAAGATTTACATCTGTAATCTTATGTGCATGAAAAAAGCATGAATTCCAGTCATGAGCTTGTGAAAGTTTTTTATGTCCCATTTGTCACAGCACGGAGCTCTCAACTGATTATCAATCAGTCTATTGTAATAAGTCTTTGAACCTTTAGAAGTGGCAAACAATATCTTATAACAGAATGGAGAAGTAATACATTTGTTGTTTGCGATGGTAAAGTCAAATTTCTTTATGAATTCAATTATTGCTAACTCATACCCTGTTTATGTTAGAAAATCAATGTTGATATCATATTTTTCCTTAAAGTGTCAGTGGGAAAAGAACTGACCATTATCGTAAAAAAATGTGCAAGATAATAGACGTTTATATTTTGAAGCATTTTAGAGACAATGTATCTTTTCCCAACTTGAAAACATTTGTTGAAGCAAACTGGTTCGGCAAGTAGTTCAGCGGAATTTTTTTGCAGACATTTGTAATAAAAAAAAGTTTGTAAGCTTCGAGGACGTCTGCCCAGAACGGATTATATATTGAAAATTTTTAGACAATCTCTGGACCATGTTTACTCATATGAGGCCAGTCAGGAAAATTACTGGGAAGACTATGTTTCCATTTGTGGTTTGATCTTTCAGTCCTTCGGATCGAGGATAATTTTAAAGGTGTGACTTAGGTTTTTACCTCAGGAAGACCAATACCTCCATTCCATATACTTCTCTGCACTGTTTTTCGACTGATTTTTTTCTTTTTTTTTTCATTCCACAAAAGCTTGTAACATATTTTCTGGCATGTTTGAAAGAAAACATCTGGTGTATTTGGTAGAAACAGCCAAAGCTGAGTCAGCTTTGAAAGGATGATGGATTTCAAAATTGCTATTCTACCTAGGGGCGTAATCTGGCGTTTTACCCATATTTTGAACAAATGATCTACGTCTGCAAGTCTTTCTGCGTAGTTTATTTCTATGCAATCTTTCAAGTCGTTGTGAACCATATCCCAAGTATTCGAAATTTTTGTGGATTCCAGACAATTTCTAAGTGGTCCATGTAGTCGTTTTGACTATTTTTTACACTTGCAAGCCAAACTGATCTCGTTTTACTCAAATTCATATGAAGACCGGAGACACAGTCAAATCTAAAAAGAACTTCAATACAAGTTTCAAAGGATTTCTTATCCCCTGCGAGTAAGAACTCGGTGTCATCATCATACTGAGATATCTTAAATTCAGTTTCATTCATTCTGATTCCCCAAATATTTCGATTTTCCCTGACCATAATGGCAAATATTAAGACACAAATCACGAACAGATATGGTGAAACTGGGTCTCCTTGTCGACATCCTTTTTTTTTTTTTTTTTTAAAATATCGAACCAATGTGAAATCTGTCCGTTTACAATAACACTAGACTTGATATTTTTGTAGAATGTGCTTATCATCTACAAATACCTTTTTGGAAACCAAATTCTTATGGGGCTTAGACATAAATTCCCAATTAATTGAATCAAAGGCTTTTTCAAAGTCTATGTTTAACAACAAACCAGGCAGATAATTTTCATCTAAATAGGATATAGTGTCAAATATCAATCTTATATTGTCGCCGATGTATCTATTTCTAATAAATCCGGTCTGATCTTCATTTATGACTTTAGGCAACACAGATTTTATTCTGTTGGCAATGCAAGAGGATCCTATCTCATAAACGACATTTAACAGAGAAATAGGTCGCCAGTTTTTTTACGTTCTGCCTGGATTTATCACCTTTTGGGATACATGTAACGATTTCCTCTCTTTGTACACATGACAGTTCTTCTTTCTTGAAACTGCATTTAGTTCTTTAATGACAAATACACCAATGTTTCCAAAAGACTTTAAAGAATTCAGAAGTGAAGCCATCGGAACCGGGGCTTTTATTATTTTTCATTGTCTTTTAGACATATGTCGCTTCCTCCAATGTAATAAGACCTAAGTCCACTGCTTCTGTTTCATTTAAACGGGGGATGTCTTCCACCAAATCTTTTATATTACAGTTTTGTACGGCATTTTCTGTTTATAATGTTTTATAAAAACTGTATACTTCTTTCAGTATGTCTTTCTGATTTGTTAAAACATTACTTTGTTTATCAGTTAGCCTAGCTATGTTTTTACTGATGTAATGCCATTTTTCGAGAATACAAAAATAAATACTAACTCTCTCCCCATCTGCTATCAATCTTGCGCGTGATCTTAACAAAACTCCTTCTATTCGTTTTCCTCTGATATCCGACAGTTGTTCTTTTTTCTTATTTATGACTTTGATATCATCTTCATTTTTCAGTTTAATTTTCCAACTTAATAGTGTCTGGTTCAAATTGTTTTCCTTTTCATTACTCTTTCTTTTATTCGCAGTAGCATAAGCAATTGTTTTCGACCTTATTTTCATTAACAGGAAATCGAGAAATGGATCATCAGAAATTGAGAATTATATTTTATAAAGTAATGTTCTTTAATGTTTTCAATCACAGTATTAATTTCATCTAAATATGACTTGTCTTTCAACAGAGACGAGTTAAGTTTCCAAAAAGTATTGCGCTTTATGTCTTCATTAAATTTTAGCTTTAATCACAGAAATGTTCGGCTATAGGCTAAAAGCCTTTTGCCCTCATTATTAGTGTCCATTAATATGCTTTTGGATTACTACATAGTGACTGTCCCTTGGTTAAATCAGGCATAGTGTATACTACATTTATTACCGCCTCAGTAAAGATTTAAATCAATGGAAAATACTTGGTCCTTAAAAGTTTTGTCAATTTGATTGTTGAAAGCGTTAACTGATGATGCATTAATTGTATCATATGGAAGGTTGTTCCCCAGATTAATAACACGATTAGTAAAAAACCTGTGGAACTGGTTAGTTACGAAGTTGGTCTTTTTAAGTTTGAAGTTGTGCCCTGAGTTTTATCATAGTTAGCCATGGTGAACAGGGAAGAGGTAGTGGAGGGATCGTAAATATTGTGCATGATCTTTTATACTTCGATGAGAACACCTCTTAGTCGCCTGAATTCTAGGCTGGGCAACCTAAGTAGAGCCATACGCTCCTCGTAACCAAGATCTCCAGTACCAGTTATACACTTGGTAAATCTATGTTGAACGCCTTCGATCATATTTATTTACTTTTTTAAGTAGGGGCACCATACCGAGTTCCCGTATTCAAGAATAGGCCTAACTAAAGCTTTGAATAATGGAACCATTATTTCAGGAGACTTATTTGTAATAGTTCTCAAAAGCAGACCAGAAATTTGATTTCTTTTTTTCACAATATTTGTTATATGTGAATCAAAGCTTAATTCTGGGTCCATGGTGACCCCCAGATCTTTTTCAGCGGCTGTACTGTCCAGTACACGTGTTAAACCATTCTCTTTTATTACGTATTCATAATGTGGATTGTTCTTTCCAAGGTGGAGTACTTTACATTTCTCACTATTAAATTGCAACAGCCAAGTATTTGTCCATTCAACCAGTTTATGTATACACATTTGTAAATGATCTCTGTCATCAATATTTCGAATTGCTGAGTAAACCTTGATATCATCTGCAAAAATTTTGACATCACAATCTACCTCTCCAGGCATGTCATTTATAAAGTATATAAACAGCGTTGGTCCCTGGACACTACCTTGTGGTACACCATTGTCACCCTTACCTTCGACGAATGGATGCCACTGACACTTACGAACTGGGATCTTTCATTTAAAAAATAACTTATCCTTGATAAAAGCTTTCCTTGTGTACCGTATCCAGCCAGCTTATTAATAAGTCTATGATGGGGAACTGTATCAAAAGATTTTCTGAGATCAAGGTAAACTGCATCTACAGGCACTTTGTCATCTAACATGACTAACCAATCATTCAATGTAACAAGTAGTTGTGTTACACACGAGCGTCCCTTGGTAAATCCAAACTGTTCTCTTGATAACAAATCGTATCTGTTTAATTGCTCGCAAAGAGCGTCCCGGATAAAGCCCTCAAAAACTTTACAGACAACTGATGTTAAGCTGACTGGGCGATAATTACTTAATAAATTTTTATTTCCTTTCTTAAAAATAGGACGCACTTCGGCTTCTTTCCATGCACTGGGTATGACACCATTTTCTATAGTTCTATCAAACAGTATCTTTAAAGGGTATGCAATAATATCAGCCAGCTCCTTTAATACTCGTGGGTGAATCTTGTCAGGTCCTGGGGACTTAGATGGATTTAGATTTTTTAGGGCTTTATTCATCTGCTCTACTGTAACTTATACTTGGGAAATACCTGGAACATTTTTCTTGCATGAAAACTCTGGAACATTCTCGTTACTCTCCACTGTAAAAACACTGGCAAAAAAGCTGTTTAACACACTGGCTTTTTCTGTGTTGTTTTTTGTCAAGGTACCATCTTCCTTAATCAGATTTGAAACCGATTCTTTTGGCAAAGTCTTACTTGCAACATATCAGAAGAAACCTTTAGGGTTTCTCTTTGACTCTTTGGCTAATTTAGTTTCCTTGGCCTTCACGTTTCCTAGACTCCCAAGTTACTTGGTTTCGAGCACGTGCATACAGTTTATAATTCTCAATAGTGGGGTATTTCTTGTAATTTTTAAAAGCTCTACGTTTTTGATGGACTTATCTAATAATGACTGGGGAATGGGGTCTCTCCTAGGTTTGCTATCGAGTCCTTGTTTAAAAGTCTTTTTAGGAATAAATTTATTCATGGACTTAACTAACTCATTATGAATGAGTTCCCAGGTTCCATTCACTGATGACTCAGTGGACAGGCGATCATCCCAGTTAATTCCTCTTACATAGTTTCTCATACCTTCATAGTCACCTTTATCCAGTTGAAATTTTACTGAATGACCAGGTGAAAGTTCTCTCTTGACTTGAACATCAAAGTAAAGAGCAGAATGGTGGCTCTTCCCTAAAGGAGGCCAGTGATCCACATTGGAAACATTATCTTCAGCATTTGTAAATAATAAATCTAGAATGTTGGGTGTCTGTAGACTTCTATAGTGAGTGGGCTCAGAAGTCGATAGCACAACATAATTTTGCTGAACACACTCCAAAAATTTTGCAGCTGGGTGCTCATCATTCTTGTAACAAACCTCCTTTTGCCAATCTATATTGGGGTAATTAAAATCTCTGGAGACAATAACCTTGTCTTCAAAACTGCTAAATATATGATTAAACAATTAAATTATGTTAGCATCGTCCCCCTGAGCAGAGCTTGGAGATCTATACATTACACCAAAGGTGATGGACTCGTTACTTCCCGGTGATGACATTTTACAAAAAACAGAAGGAGAAAAAATATGTTCAATTTCTGGAATCCTGGATACCTCCCATCCCTCACGCACAAACAAACTGACACTTCTTCCCCTGGGATTCGTAAAACATGTATACCCAGAGAGAACAAAATTTTCAATTTTATCTTTAGAGTGTTTTGGCAAGACCTCGGTTAAAGCAATCATATCAAAATTGTGAATTTTAATCAGTAATTCCAGCTCATTCAGTTCGTTTGTCAGTGTGTCAACATTTGCACAATAACATTTCAAAGAAGAAAACTTGTTTACAGGTTTATGTACAAAACATGTATTCACATGTCTCTGTGTTCCCAAAGTACCAGAAAGTCAGTCTGTGGTAGAGTTTTCTGCTACTATTCCCTTTGCCTCCTCCCTCCCCTTTGAGTTGCCATCCCTTCCATTCTTGATTTGAGCTTCTCTTTCAGCTCGCAACAACACCTCTCCCTTGTACCATACAACATCCTCTCCATTTCTCTTCCTCAGTTGAAACTCGTCTCTTTTGACTCTCTCTCTATTTCTCTCTTTCTGTGTTTTGTCAGCTGCAGTGCCAACAGATCTGAAAGAGTCACGCTCTCGTGAGTTTCCTGGCATTCCTCAGAATGTTCGTCCTGCATGTATTATCTTTCAGAATGAGCGTGATAGGTCTGGGTCTGGGGTTGGGTTCACTATACCTGTGTTCCTTTTTTTTGCCTAGTCTCGTGATGCCATTAGGAGCCACCTTGCTGCTGTCAAATTCAGGATTTATATATTTTAGTATTTGCTCGATCTGATTTGCATCATGTTCAGCAGTGTCAGCTTGGGCAGTGCTATCACTTTCCTACACATTGAACAACACAATGTTTTTCCTTTCTTCCTTTTCTCTCTGCTCAGAGTGATCTTACAGCAGAGTGATCTGCTCTGTAACCGGATTCAATGTCTACTTCATCAGTATAAGAAACAACTGTGTTTGATATCCACAAGAAATTTAGCCAGGCCTGTTGAAAAGGATCAGTTCTCTTCCACGTAAAACGGCGACACTCTGGGGTTTAGTTCCCGCCAAATATCGTTCAGGTCTAGATTTTCGATCATGTTTTCAACAGCCAGTTTTTGTGTGAGGATTATTTTTATGTTTGTAATAATGATAATCTGTAGAAGGGTCAAGAACCAGATTAAAATCCCCACCTATTATAACATTTTCTATACCAACCCCAACAATATTTTGTTTGAGACAATTGTAGAATTCTGCGTCATCCCTATTTGACCCATATATATTAACCAAAAGGTAATCCTTCCAATGTATCTCGGCATGTATTAAGAGAAAGTTTCCAGAATCATCCTTAACAATTTGCTTAACCTTAAATTCAAAGTTGCTATTAAACAGAATTGCGACTCCTCTTGCGTTGGAAGAGTAACTTGAGAAATACGCCTTATAGCCCCACTCAGACTAGATATACTGTTCCATCTTTTTTCTTTCAAAATGAGTTTCTTGCCAGAAGTACACAGAATATTTTTTACACCTTAGATAATGGAAAACATCACGTCTCTTCTTCGAACTGTTGAGGCCCTGACAGTCAATTTCTTTATTCTTGTTTGTTGTTTCAATCGCTTTTTTTTTTTTTAACCCTTTAAAGTCATCTACGCCTTAAATGTTAAATGGAGGAACAACTCTTAACTTTTAAATGCATTTGTGAAGATATGTGTGTTTGTTGAAGGTTTTGTAAGCTTTAGTCGCTGTTCATGCTTAGTTAGTCCCTTAGCAGGGCAAGGGCCAGATGAAAAAAGCGTGTGTTTGCTTATCTGTTACCCTTGGAAATAAAGATCATCATCATCATCATCATCATCATCATCATCTCTCATCATCATCATCTCTCTCTCTCTCTCTCTCTCTCTCTCTCTCTCTCTCTCTCTCTACACACACACACACACACACACACACACACACACACACACACACACACACACACACACACACATGTATATTTCTTTTCATGAAATTTTCAACCTTTGGATCATTTCCAAATTGTTGGTGTTGAGCAAATTCAGACAATTTGCAATACTGTGGATTAGCGTAATGGCTAGAAACTGATCACAGACACAGTTATAAGAAGCTAATGGAAATCGAAAGCCCTGGAGGAAAATCTGAATGCTGTTCTTGGCATCTGAACACGTTTTTCAGATCCTAGCCTGAGACAAACTGTTTGGAATCTGCTCTTCTGGGTCTGGCCATGGCACACCATAAGGGCCAGAGTTGATGTTCTGTCCCATAGACGCCTGTGCTCTCGTTTCTCTTGCATCGTGTAAATGTGGCAGCTCAGGTTTTACACTGCAACTGCAGCCTGGTCTGTACTGTGATCGATCCGGTCAATAACTGTCCTAGCAGTACCAGCCGCCGTGGCGAAGTGGTTAGCGTCGCGGACTCCCAGTTGGGAGATCGTACGTTCGACCCACGTGCCAATGTTCTTCTGCCCCGACTGGCTCCTACCAAGAGTTGATTCTGCTACGGGCTCAGCTGGGAAGATCAGGACCACAGAGTTGAGTTTCATCCACTAAATGGATGCGTCCCTGAGAGTGTTACGCAAATTTCTCTAGCAACATTGCAGATGTCAGTATCTCTCGGGCCTGGTTGACGCTGGGATATATTTTGAACGTAAGTTTAGATTACAGCTAGCCCTGTCATGCAATGGAAATCCGCAGCATCATCTTCATCCTCCTCATTCTCAACGACCAGCGTTTTAAAAGAAGTCTCACATTTTGTGTCACTTCATGCCCTACTCTCAAGGTGATGTCAATGTCCTCGTCATGGCTATGACTTTGGTCTGATTCCGTCGGGGTAATAGGTATTGGCAAATTCATGGGGCTTTCGTAGGACGGACGTGGCGGCGCCCTCCGGAGGGTGAGCTTATTCACGCCGGCTCCGCGACTCAGCGATTATTCTCGTAAGTAGGGGCTACGCAGGTGATGCCCTGCGTATGTTGGTTCAGAACAGGCATCCCTGAACACCACCGAAGTGACTCGGCAGCAGTGCAGAGCCTCCTCCGCTGGGTTGCGTCTTGACGCCTTGACATTGACTGCTCCCTGTGGATTGTCAGTGCCGGTGCTGCTGTGGGCCCGGCCGAGCGTGTGGTTGTGGACGAAGAGAGACAATGAGCAGCGTGGGTGCAATACCACTGGGGTGGTACAGAATATGGGACCTCCCCCCCCCCACCCCCCACCAAGATCTGCCCTATTGGTTCTCACTGTAACTGATCCAGTCCGTATCCACCTCTTAGTCCAGACTGTGATTTGTTTAGTCCAAAACTATTCAATTCATCCTCATTGTTCATCACTCTGAATCTGCCGGTTTATAACTGTTCAGTTGGTCTGTGTCCTGCCCGTAATGTCATGTTGATCTTCACTGTCCCTAACTCTCCGATCAGTCCTCATTGTAACTGTACCAGTCTACAACTGTCCTGTTGGACTTCAGCGTAACTGTTGCTGTCCATGAGTGTCCTATCAGTCCTGATGATGACTGGTCCGGTCAACAAGTGTCCCGCTGGTCCGTATGTTCATTGTTCCCGTCCAGAACAGTCCTGTTGGACCTCATTGTAATTGTTCATGTCATCAGCCGTCCTAATGATCCGCACTGTCTTTGTTCGTGTCCGTAAGTGTCTTACTGGTCATCACTGTAATTGTTCCTGTCCTTAATGTCCTATATGCCCTAACTGTAATTTTCTTGTCCCTAATCTCCTATTGGCTCTAACTGTAAATGTTCTTGTCCCTATTGTCCTGTTTGCTCCGACTATAATTGTTCTTGTCCCTAATGTCCTATTGGCTCTGACTTTAATTGTTCCTGTCCCTAATGTCTTATTGGCCCTAACTGTAATTGTGCTTGTCCCAAATGTCCTATTGGCCCTAACTGTAATTGTTCTTGTCCCTAATGTCCTATTGGCTCTAGCTATAATTGTTCCTGTCCATAAGTGTTTTGATGGTCCTCACTGTCATTGTTCCTGTCCACAAGTGTTTTAATGGTCATCACTTTAATTATTCCTGTCCTTAACGTCCTATATGCCCTAACTGTAATTTTCTTGTCCCTAATCTCCTGTTGGCCCTAACTGTGATTGTTCTTGTCCCTATTCTCCTGTTTGCTCCGACTATAATTGTTCTTGTCCCTAATGTTCTATTGGCTCTAACTTTAATTGTTCCTGTCCCTAATGTCCTATTGGCCCTAACTGTAATTGTTCTTGTCCCTAATGTCCTATTGGCCCTAACTGTAATTGTGCTTGTTCCTAATGTCCTATAGGCCCTAAATTGAATTGTGCTTGTCCCTAATGCCCTATTGGCCCTAACTGTAATTGTTTTTGTCCCTAATGTCTCATTGGCCTTAGCTGTAATTGTTCCTGTCCACAAGCGTTTTCATGGTTCTCACTGTAATTGTTCCTGTCCAAAACTGTCCTGTCGTACTTAACTGCAATTGTTCCTGTCCACAAACCGTTATATTGGTCGTGCAAGTATTTGGTTCTGTCCATTGTATCTATTGTTCCTTGCTTCTATTGTTCCTTGCTTCTATTGTTCCTTGCTTCTATTGTTCCTTGCTTCTATTGTTCCTTGCTTCTATTGTTCCTTTCCAGAACTGTCCTTCTCGTCCTCACTTTCATTGTTCTTGACCATAACTGTTCTACAGGTTCCCGACTTTAATTGTTCTTGTCCGTTACTGTCCGACTGGTCCTCACACGGAATGATTCCCATCCATAACTGCCCTATTGGTTCTCACATTGGTTGATCTAGTTCATAACTGTGCTAATTGACCTCCTGTGCAGCTTTCTGTCCATCACCGTCTTACCGGTCTTCAGTTTTGTAATTGTTTCTGTCTAGAACTTGCCTACTAGTCCTCGTTATGAATGTTCCTATTCAACGCTATTTTATTCGTCACCGCTGTTGTTCATGTCCATAACTTTCTTACTGGTCTTCATTGTGATAGCTCGTTTTCATAATGTACCAACTGATCATCACTGAGAAATGTCCTGTCCTTGACTGTCTTGTTGGTCCTCATTGTTCTTGATGCTGTCCATGATTGTCCTATTGTGCTCACTGGAGGAGCTTCGGGCCAAAAACGGTCTTACCGATCCTGTCATTATCCCTGCCCTGAACTTTCCTATTGGTTCTCACCGTGATTGGTCAAGGTCATTACTGTCCCGCTGGTTCTCACTATGACTTTTCCCGCCCATAACTGTGCTGTTGTCTCTCTGCAGTTGCTCCTGCCCATAATTGCCCTGTTAGTCCTCAGTGCAATTGTTTCTTTTCATAACTGCAATTGGTCCTAATTGTAATTGATATCGTCCATACTTGTCCTAGTGGTCCTCAGTTTCATTGTTCCTCTCCGTTTCTGCCCTAATTGTCCTCAGTGTAATTGTCCCTTTTTGTTGTTGTCCTAATGGTCATCATAATTGTTTCTGTAAGTGTCTTATTGGTGTTTACTGAAAATGTTCATGTCCACAACTGTTCTATTGGTCCTCACTTAATTGTTCCTTTCCTCATCGGTCCCATTAACCGTCACTGAAATTGTTTCTGTGGACAACTGGTTTAATGGTCATCACTGTAAATGTTCCTGTCCATATCTGTCTTGTTGTTCCTCACTGGAACTATTCTTGTCCATGATGGTCCTATCGATCATCACTGTCATTAGTCCAGTCCACAGGTGTCCTATTGGTCATCGCTGTAATTGTTTCTGTCCATTACTTTCCGACTAGTCCTCAGCGTTTTTGTTCCTATCATGAAGTGCCCCATTGGTCCTCATTGAGGATGGTTTTCTTCATAACTGTACTAAAGGTCTTCAGTGTATTTGCTGTTGTCCACAACTGTTCTATCAGTTCTCGCTGTGATTGTTCCTTCTGGACCTGTCCTACTGGTCCTCTTCATAGGTGTCTCCGTCCAAAACTATCCGATTTGTCCTCACTGTCATGGCTCCTGTCCCGAGCTGTCCTATGGGTCAACACTCGAATTATTCCTGTCCGTAAGTCTCCTACTGGTCCTCTGTGCACTTATTCCAGTCCACAGCTGTCCCATATGTTCTCTGTGAATTTGTTTCACTCCTAATATGAAGGGGAAAAAACTCTAGGGAGACCTTGACAGCAGATAGTCTTCAGAGAAGACCCCCCCCCCCCCCTTCCGCCTCAGACAAGTGTTTCGACCCTGAATTCAACTCCCAGATGCCCTTCTTCTGCCAACTTCTTTTTCTTGCATTAGAAGCTGGCTGGAGCAAGGGGATTTGTGGGCTCATCATCCTATGATCTTATGAAACAGCTCGGGGTTTCAGGTAAGAAGAAAACCAGAACCCTGAAGGCAATGGCAGAGGCAGCCGTAAAGAGTTCCAGCTGGAGATGGTTGAGGAGAAACAAAAGTGAACTTCGTAAGACTTGTATTCCCCAGCTTAGAACAGATGTCCCATTAGCAATGGGGTAAGACATCCGTCTGAAAAGGCACACCTCGAAACGCCCACCAATTCAAAAGTTGCGGGATCGAATCCTGGCAGGGCCAGGGATAAATTGGCAGCAGAAGTTCATATGGGAGTCATGACCTGGATGCGTTCCCGGCCCCCTTAGAGTGTAAGGAGTTCAGGACCAAACACTTGTCTGAGGAGGGGGCTATTTCTTCTTTGAAGAGCCTGTTCTGTCAAGCCCTCCCTAGAGTTTCTTCCTATTTTCCGCCAGAACTGTCCTATTGTTCCACGCTATACTTGTTCTTTTCCGGCATTGTCCTATCGGAAGTATTCGAGTCCGTAAACTGCTTTTCTGGACCCTACTGTAGTTGTAAATGTCCTGCCTGTCCTCATTGTATTTCTTCTTTTTCGTTACTGTCCTCACTGCAATTGTAGCAGATCAAACATGAATTTCTGAAGGGAACAAGATGCATTTTGTGGGTGAGTCTATCATCTCTGTGTGAAAAGACCAAGTATTAATGTGTGTGTGTGTGTGTGTGTGGTGTGTGTGTGTGTGTGTGTGTGTGTGTGTGTGTGTGTGTGTGTGCCTGTGTGTGTGCCTGGTGTGTGTGTGTGTGTTGTAAGTGTGTGTGTGTGTGTGTGTGTGTGTGTGTGTGTGTGTGTGTGTGTGTGCGTGTGCGTGTCTGCATGCTGACAATGGGTGCAGCCCGTCCTCTGTTTGGGCCTGTCTTCGATGTTCTCATCGGAGGATCTTGGCGGTTGTGATGCTGCTGATGGCGGTAACTGCCTTCGCCGTATTTTTTGAGGGCTTGCAAGTCACAGGAAATCTAGGTGAGTAGACTGCTTAGGAAATATACAAAATAGTCCATCACAAACACCGAACCACACAACCAGCCCCAGTTAGAACAAGGAATCATCATTTTATTCATTTATGAACGGTATCATTGGGAACAGAGACAATACAGAGGAGGGCCACAAGGAGTTAACTAATTTGTCACTCCCTGAGGGAGCAAAACGCTTCAAAATGCCCGACCATCGAAGAAGTCTTTTAGAGGGGGTCTACATCGGACGTGTGGAACAACTAGAAAGTATTCAGGAGAGCGCAGACTTCCGCTACAGTTGAAGAGATCCGAATCTGTCCTTTGAAGTGGACTTGCTGTGAAGTTTGATGGTTTCATTCACGGTCCACAGTCCATCTTGCTACCCCAATTCATTAGAGTCACTGTCATAGCGTTTCATAATCTTGCCGACTGGCGGACAAACCAACCAACAAGCGTGAATGAAAACATTCAGCAGTTGAAAAATCACACTGTTTTCCCTTATCATGCTTGAAGCTCGGATGCCTTATAATCAGGTCACTTGGCCTTGCTGACTTTGACCGAGCCGTACACGTCGTGGTAGAGCGTCAAACAAGTTGTGAAAGACAGCAAACAGACACGTCCCACCACTGGGAGTTCGTACTTCAAGTCCGCTAGAGTGGCAGTGAAGTGTGTGCGACTTCCTCCGCTGTTTGTCACAAGTGCCAGACCTTTTCAATTGGGCGGAAATCAGGTGACCCTGCTGGCCATGACTGGATCGGACGGGACTGCTGTCGCTTCCATGCTTCTGTTTCACTGGACTTGTGATTCAAGGCGCTAGTGTCTTGCTGCAACGATGGACTCCATCAGCTCTTTATCCCCCACCAGAATAAGGTAACGGACTCTTAAGTTGCATGAACAGACTCTATTCTGCATGACTCCAAATTTCCTCGCCACCTGCTCAATGCCTTGGCTGACTCTTTCCTAGGAATGAACTTGGTGCGATTTCAAGCCAGCCCCACGTATAAGACATTCCTTGTTGTCAGTTCAACCGTGTGACCCCGGCACCTTGTGGCACAGCTGAAACTGAGATATCGCCCTAGGTCATGTATCTTAAGACCATATCGCAACAGAACAACAAACTGAGTAAACGTCTTGAAGATTTGATTCCTAAATAATTGATGTCATAAACATAAACAACTCCTTGATGTCTGGTCATGTCTCTTCTTTATTGAAAAACACTGTTGTCACACCTTTGTGCAAAAAGGAAAACCTTGACTCGATCATCGTTTGCTCTCCAACACTCCCCCCCCCCCTCCTTTTGTATCCAAACTGGTGGAAATTGTCATTATTCACACCTTTGACATCCTAACGTGATTGATTCAACCCTTCAGTAGTTAATAATTCATTCTCCTCCTCCTTTACTTTTAATCCAAAATTGTAGGGGAAAATAGTCATTATTTCTCCGTTGTCTGACCACCAGATTACATGGGATGTGATGGAATCTTTTCAGTCAGCTTATATTGCAAACTACGTCACAAAGACTGCTCAATGAACAGTTCTTCGTGATCTATTCAATGCATGCAAGCAATCGCCCAGTTCCAGTACCAGCATCGCTCGATCATTCAGCAGTATTTCACAATGAACATCACGGCATTCTTCTAAGCAGATTAAACGACAGCATTTGTATCTCTGGGAAAGTTCTGGAGTGATTCCATTCATATCTTCACTTAAATCATAACTACAGACGACGTATTGTTGAAGCAAACAGAGCTTTAATTGTGTCCTTTAAGGAGTTTGATACATTTTGTCATTTGACGTATTCTCACAGCGTGATGTGAGTGGATAGTTCAATGAAGTTTCACGTTTCAATCATCAAGGCCTAACCACCACACAGGACCTTCTGCAGGGCTGTTAAACGCACGCAAGAAAAAAAAGTCACATTGCAAACAACTCGGACCATTGAATAAAATGCTCTGGCAAAGAAACAAACCACATGAGCTGTACCGACATGGTAGCTGAGCTATAATTGTCTGGGGACCTATCAAATTAGGCTGTGCTGAGAACGCCAGTCATTTTCCTTGAGTTCCCTGTCCCAGAAAAAAAAACTGTTTCACAAAGGTACATGGAAAAAGCATATGGGCAAAAAGACATTACAGAATGAACAGCTGATGTCCTCTCTAGAAGAGTTAATGCTTAATAGCCAGACAACAACAAGAGGATGACGTGTCATTAGCTGATTATGCAAGATTATGATTTTCAGGAACAAAACCTGGAAAATGGACAGCAAAGAAGGGAAAACCGTTTGTAAAATGAAAGAAAGAAAACGAAAAGGTGGAGTCAGAGCGCGGCAGAAAAGAAGCTCAGAACTCTCTCTCTCTCTCTCTCTCTCTCTCTCTCTCTCTCTCTCTCTCTCTCTCTCTCTCTCTCTCTCTCTCTCTCAGCAACATTATATAACCTTAACTTACTTTCTCTCTCTCTCTCTCTCTCTCTCTCTCTCTCTCTCTCTCCTCTCCTCCCCCCCCCCCCCCCCTCTCTCTCTCTCATATACGTTGTCTTCAAATGGTGATGGTCAGTCTGGCTTTAGAAAAAAACAAACACACAATTCGTGTCACACTGCTCTAACAGAGTAAGTAGATCACTGGCATATGAATATTAATGAAAAGAGATTCTGTTGAGCGCTGTTTGTTGACTTTGCGAAGGCTTTTGACGTCATAGACCCCAAGATATTTTACAAAAAGTTATCGTTGTATAGTGTAACAGAAAATGCACTTCAACTGATTTTATCATTTTCAGATAGTCGACAATGATCTGTTTGTGTTAATTCTACAACATAAAATATTTTACCAATTAGATACGGAGCACCCCAGGGCTCAGTTTTGGGTCCTTTACCATTTGACATATATGTAAACAATTTCCCACTTCATATTAAAGAATCTTGTGAACTTTTCTGTAATGATACCACGATTCAGTGACAGAATGATCATCAAGTTGATTGTGGTCGCTATCAAGGAAGGAGAGAAGAAGAGATTCATACTAGCAATTTTAACATTAATTCTCTGTATGCACCATTACACATATCTGATGACACCTTAAGTGAATGATGCTGTGAGAATCATATGCCACTAAACCCCTGTAAGACTAAAGTCATGCTCATAACGACCCGCCAAAGAAGGCGAAATGTAAAACAATTCCCTTTGTGTATTATTAACGATGTAAAAATCGAAGAAGTCGACAGTCATCGTGTTCTAGGAATGATAATAGACCATAATCTTCCATGGGCTGCTCATACATCAGTTATGCAGGATAAAGCATTTTTGAACTTGAGGCCAGAAAATTATACCTGAATGCATACGTCCTCTCTTCAATCAATTACTGTTCAACACTATTTGACTTGGCAAGTGCAAACTCAATGAAACCTTTAATCAGTATGTAAAAACGTGCCAATAAAGCAGATCTTCTGAAATCCTCAAGCCTTACAGAATCAGATTATATTCAAGTTGGAGCTCTACCACTAACAGATATGTTTGCTATCACTAAAGGCATTCCACGCAAAACATATTCTATTTGATTAGCCCCACAAATTGTTCAGTCCAAATTTAAGGTGAACTCTAGAAATTCTACAAACTCCAGGTTCCCATACCTCGAACTGATCTATTAAGACAAGTCTTTATTTTTCTGGTCCTCTCCTCTGGAACTCATTTCCACCTGAGCGTAAATGCCATCGAAGCTCAGAATCTTGATTGTGTCCATATTTTGCAGACTTTCACTAGTTACATTGGTAAGTAGGGAAATCTTATTAGCGATGGCCATCTACATGTATAGTATTACCATATCATTACTAACATACAGTTTCCATACTTTCCCAAAGTGATTGTTGTTACTGTTTCAAAATACTTTGACATTGTAAATGATTGGATACACTATATCAATGTATGCAAATGTTGATAAGACAATATCCAAAAGGCTTATTATGTATTCATGCGATGTATCTGTTTGAAACAGCACACAACCCATATGGAGCTATCCTCTCCCTTTTTTCTGTTGTTTTCTGGATTTCTTTTTCGGGGGAGGATGAAGGGATTTTTTTTCTCGTCTACCTCTTCTTTCTTCACATTTTCATTTTAGCTTTCTTCCTCTATCTATTATTGCCGTTTATATCTTTGTATTATTTTATATGCTTTTTTTCCATAATGTAAACGCACATATTCTCTCTCTCTCTCTCTCTCTCTCTCTCTCTCTCTCTCTCTCTCCTCTCTCTCTCTCTCTCTCTCTCAGAGGTGTGTGTGCGGGTGCGTGCGCACGTGTTGTGTGTGTGTGTGTGTGTGTGTGTGTGTGGTGCGCGCGCTTGCGAAAAAGCAAGTATTCATACAGGGAAATCAATACATGTTTTAATTACATAACGTCAGCTTCAGTGCTAGCTTGTAGGATTCAGTTTGCATTACACTCTGTTGTCGGACAAATTCCATCATGTCATACTTCATAGCAGTATGAGTGAATCGATTTGGGCCATTCCAAAATTCACTATGCTAATGTATTCAAGTCATTTTGTTTGTTGTCATAGAGTGGCGTAATTCTACATGTCGTTATATTGCGTTTTCTCCAGGCTACCTAAGACCTGCATCAAAGCAGGTATTCTGTGTCTGATCACCTATTCCTCTGTCCGTATGTGGTTATTTCACCCTCTTGTGTGTGTGTGTGTGTGTGTGTGTGTGTGTGTGTGTGTGTGTGTGTGTGTGGTGTGTGTGTGCGCGCGCGCGCGCGTGCGTGCGTGCGTGCGGTGTGTGTGCGTTTGGTTTGTGTGTGTGTGTGTGTGTGTGTGTGTGTGTGTGTGTGTGCGTGCGTGCGCGCGCGCACGCGCGAGAGCAGTGTGTGTGTGAAGAGGGGATGGGGGGGGGGGGAGGGGGGGGGAAGGTGGGTGCGGGTGGGGTCTGTGTGCGCACGCACGGGAATGTTTGTGTTAAACTTTAGCATTGATATCTTTATTAGCAATTCCATGTACAAGCGAAGCAAAACTTAACAAATACAATGAAAGAAATATGAAAACGACCTCCCGAGGGATCCCCAGCTTTCCCAGAAAACAGAGGTTACCAAATGACAGATACCGCAGTTCTGTGCTTAAAGTTTCCGGCAGCGTTCCCAGTATATTACTATTTTCTATTTAAGTCACAGTCTCTAGTTCACACATTGATAAAAGATTTGTGAAATTCTATTTCATACATGCCCATCGTTTGAGCTCCATGTACATGTTTAGAAAAAAAAATACCGGTGGCAGAAATAGGAGAAAAAAAGTCACATACTATGGAAATGAGATTCTATATTTCATACAAATATTAGGAGAAAAAAATGTCGCATATCACAAAGATGAGATTATTTAATGCAGTTTTTTTTTCACAGGTAGAGGAGCAGGTATGAATAGAGATATTTCAGAACATGGAAGAAGTATTGGCCCCATGTAAACACATCTTGCCTAATATGGCGAATTCATTTAAGCTTTGGAGCCATGCGAAACCAGCAAATAAAGCGACCATACTGAACAACATAGTCATAATTTGCCTTTCTCACAGTATTGAACACAATTAAAAAGTTTTGATGATTGTGTGGGGAATCCCAAATGGAACCGTCAAACACATGTCATCCAGTAACTGAACTAGGAGATGGGGACGTAACAAGTGAATCGAGTCGGGGATGACTGGAAAGACGTTCGTAGTGAAAGGCGGCATTTTCTTTGAACTATGACTCTGACAGCGTGCATCCATACACGGCCCTCCACTCCCATCCCGACTCTCCAACATTAGTTCCCTTCTCCACCGCCTCCCCTTTCATTGCATGTGAGTTATGTCCTTATCTTACCGACTGCCTGACTGGAAAGAATTCGTTTTAACTGACCCAGAGCGAGCGAATTAATTAAGGGGTCCTCACCCATAAATAGCATGTTTGGGTTGTTCAAAAGTATGATCGAGCGTGTTTCGATGTATGTGTTACTTTTCTTCTGGAACTCGCTGCTATCCGTGTTTCGGGTCGTGCAAGTAGCCAAATCGTGACTCGCCACGGAGATTGCCGAGCACAGTACGGAAAGAGACGAGAGTCGGGGATTCCGCAAGTGATCTATAAATGCCAACACATCGAGGCGACAATGGCAGATGCTCCCAAATTTTACTTGAGATAATAATAAGGTTCCCAATTTGATTAATATTTTAAAGGGTTTCTTCACTCTATGTTTGCAGTTTGTTTGTCTGGGTTTTGTTTAACATCCACGCCCAAATTAAGGATATGCAGACGGCTGGATCGTCTTAACCTGACACCAGCGGGCCAGGGTGGATATCGGGAGTAAACTATGGTCATTTTAACAGAAAAAATTCCACATGAAAATTTCCAAGACCAACCCGGGGTCGAACCACCGACATTTCGGTCACGAGTCCAGCGCCTTATCCACTAAGCTGACCGTGGCCTCCATGTTTGCAGTTTTAAGAGGTGTTTTCACCCTCAGACATTTTACAGGTTGACCATATTAAGTACATGTACACACATACGCACGACACAGAGAGTATATGATACACACACACACACACACACACACACACACACACACACACACACACACACACACACACACACACACACACATACACACACATTGCCGTAGTATGCAAATAACTTTAAAATGATTATGTGATAAACCACATTTTCCTTCAGTTGTTTAGATCTATCAGATAATGCCTTTTCCTTTGAACAAGAGTTTGTGAGCTACTGCATCATCACACTAATTCTCTTCCCTGCTGTCGAAATCTTTTCAATAGCTGTTCACTTTCAGTCCCCCCCCCCTCCCCCCCCCCCCCCCCACACCCTTTTTTTTTTACATTCCTCATTTTCAGTCTCACTCTCTCCGCTTAAATTCTGAAGTCCCACAATGACAATTAGAATCTGAGGGGTCTTTTACAATATATTGCAGTCAAAGATTCTGGCTGTTATTTTAAAAAATGATGCGTGACGTGCCGTACATCAGATTTAAGCTGCAGATCTAAGCTCATTCTCTTACTCACCAGGGCAGTTTATAGCATACAGACATACCACACCTGCATATATCTTAAAATGCACACTAAGTCACCATCCTGTATCCAAATACTGATGAATAATTCACTTACTAAAGCATATGGTTGTTGGGCGGAAACTTGAACTTGCAGGGGTGCCTGATGTTCAGCAATGTCCTGAAAAATAAAAACCCAAACTATTATTCACTGGAGTCCAACAAGTTGTTATTTGTGGACATGGACACTTTCTTGTTAATAAGAATCATAACTTCAGTTTTGTTGGAAACAGTAACAGC
This sequence comes from Conus canariensis, assembly GCA_033310375.1. NCBI lineage: Eukaryota > Metazoa > Mollusca > Gastropoda > Neogastropoda > Conidae > Conus > Conus canariensis. Next base: position 56,628,265 of record CM065718.1, on the reverse strand, counting down.
AGGGAAAAAAATAATCACAAACATGCAACAGTTTCAGTGACAGCAGGCAGTGTGACTGACTGACTGCCACTATGACTCTGGCATGTGTGACTGAAAGTAACAATGTGTGTTTCAGTTTGATGCCAACACTACAAAAACCAACAACTATCTTTACAACCAACCATACACTGAGAATGAAATGAAACACAAAAAGATCAGCCACCCATTCCACAAACCTTACCTTCTTTACGTCTCTCTGAGTTTGGCTCTCTTGCTCCTGACACAATCGGTGTCACTGTTGCGTTTGAGGCTTGCACTTGCAGCTGGCGAATGAGCAGAGAGTGCTTTAATACATTTTTCTGTTATAATAGTTGGCACAGCATCCTCTTTCAGCTGTCTTCGGACCCGAATTCCAGCTTCCACCTTTACCTTCCAGGTGTGTTGGTCTTGGAAACTGCTCTTCAAAGTGACGACAGCAAATGCCATGATAACTGTCCCGAAGAACAAAATCTTTCCTCGTTGTGGTGACAAAATTTATCCACAATCGCCTAAACTGGCTGGAAGCACCTGGAAAAGCATGAACGCTTACTCTTTGCTCATTTCCTAATGAAATTCCGCAGCCAAGCACAGCACACATTCGCCCCATCTCACTTCAGCCGAACACGAAGAGCGACTTGGCTTTTCGACGTCATCAATCGGGAAACCCCCCTTTTATCGAAATCGAGGCTCTCCTTCCTGTTTCAGCCTCTCGCTTTCCCAATCTGCAGGAAATGCTGCTCTCACTGCAAGATGAGAGCACAGGCGGCTGATTCGGGGCTTGGTTTTGCAATACGACCACATACCAAAACCGCGTATTTGGTCAAAATAGATTTGTAAAAATGGGTGAGAACCTCTTTAAGCCTTCGTCATTCCACCAAAGGTGGAGTAGAGCTTGTTCTTCAAATCGATTGGGAAGGCTGCCCTAAGATGAGCTCATGACATAAGCGACGGGGAGCGAGATCCAAATAGGTAAAGGGGCTCTGATGCCCATCGTTTGAGCTCCGTGTACACGTTTAGAAAATAATGGTGGCAGAAGTAGGGGAAACTTGGGATTGGGCCACGGAGAAGAGATCATGCTCAACCCAGCCTGACTTAGACTTGATGTGGAAGAAATTTCTGATAATGCATCTTTCTGTTCTGCGTGAACAGGGACCAACATTCGTGGACTTGATTTGATGCTGCTGACGATAATGAGGACACTCTTGATTCAACACACACACACACACACACACACACACACACACACACACACACACACACACACACACACACACAAACCAGTTGCAGTAACTACGGTGATAGCACTGGCGACAATACAACAAAGGTTTTTTTTTATGACGATTTGATTTGTGGACCATAACGACGAAGGTCTGATAACAATGATGATGTGATGTTATGGGTGACAATGTCGACGATACTCTCCCTCCCACTCTCTCTCTCTCTCTCTCTCTCTCTCTCTCTCTCTCTCTCTCTCTCTCTCTCTCTCTCTCTGTATATATGTCTGTTTGCCTACCTGCCTGTTGTTTTTTTTTCTCTCTGTTCGTCTCTCTCTTTGTCTGTCTGTCCGCCTCTGCCTGCCTGTCTGTCTGTCTGTCTGTCTGTCTCTGTCTCTCTCTCTCTCTCTTTCTCACACACACCGCGCGCCGCGCGCGCGCGCGCCACACACACACACACCACTCTCTCTCTCTCTCTCTCTCTCTTTTTTGTCTCTCTGATCTCCCCTTGTCATGGTTGCCTGCTATTCCCTCATTGTTAACTCCAGAACTTGCAGGAGCTATTCTTCAGGGCAGCCCCAGCAAAGGATTCCGAAGACCTAGGTGAGGTGTTTGCAGAGAGGAGAACGATGTACCAGTCAGTCTGCCGGACCTGGAAGGAGAAGAAGGGAACCAGGGTGCCGGGTGGGGTTAGAGACGTTTACATCTACCTCCCGGCTAACTTCACTTTTTGTGGGGTACCCAAGGTAAGGGTGTAGGGGTAGACAGAGAGGAGGGCTGCACTATCTCTGTCTGTCTCTCTCTCTCTCTCTCTGTCTCTCATTCTCTCTGTCTCTGTCTCTGTCTGTCTCTCAGTAACTGTCACTGTCTGTCTGTCTATCTCTCTGTCTCCTGTCTCTTTCTCTCTCTGTCCGTTTCCCTTCATCTCTCTCTCACTCACTCCCCCCCCCCTCTCTCTCTCTCTTCTCCTCCTTCTTCTATCCCACCCTCTCTTACACCTTCGCTCCATTCTCTCTTCTCCTCTCTCTCTCTCTCTCTCTCTCTCTCTCGACCTCTGTCAATTTGTCTCTCTCTGTCCCTTTGTCTTCTTCCTCCCTCTCACCACTCCCTCTTTCTTTCTGTCTTCCTGTGTTTTTTTCTGTGTGCCTGTCCGTCTGTCTGTCTGTCTGTCTTTATTATACCTTTGTCTTTGTCTCTGTATGTGTCTCGGCCTTTATCTCTGTCTCTGTCTCTCTGTCGCTCTCTGTCTCTCTCGGGGGCGTGAACCGCAGCTTGTAGCGTGCGCTGTTGACACTGTCTCATTGTTTTTGGAGGACTGAAGTCGAGCAGGAGCCTGTACGTCCATCATCAAGTACTGACGACACCATGCCTTCAGTATCCCTCGTCTTCAGGGCATCCTGTGGCTCCTTTCTGCCTATTTACGTCAGCTTCATGTTGAAAAGGGCCACAGAGAAAACAGCAAAACGAGTCGCCATGCTGACACTGTGAACCAGAGCTGCCTGTGTCACCTTAGGCTTGCTCCTCACGCTGATGTTCAGGGCAGTTTGCTTTTTCTCTGTGGGGACGTCGAGCGGAACCCTGGACCCAACGGCGTGCGGCAATCGAGGATGGGCAGCCAGAGTGCCACGACAGGACGGAGGACCAGCACGGACAGGACCGGGGCTTCTCTGGACGCCGGGCAGACGACTGTTTTCTACCCAACAGCCCACCATAGCAGACGTGATGAACAAGCTGGATTGTAAGTTTGCTGAAATGGAAAACAGCCTAAAGGACCTTCGCGATCAGTTTGCTGCTATGCATTGTGGGTTTGATGATCTGCGGGAGGAGGTGGGGAATTTGAGAAAAGAAAACTTGGAGTTGGCAGAGAAAAACTCTGAGCTTTTATTTAAAGTAGAGCAACTGGAAAGAAAAACAGATGATTTAGAATGTCGGTCCAAGCGCAATTCTTCTATTTGTGGTATCTCCAGACACTAAACTGAAACTAATGAACAAGGTGAAGGGAAATTACTCGACCTGGTTGCAGACAAATTGGACGAACACTGGAAAACGAGTTTGACCGTGTACACACGTTAAATGCAAAAGATAACTCTCCCGTCATAGCTTGATGCTCATCGTACAAAGATAAGCTCAGAATTCTTAAGGCCAAAGCGAGATTGAAGGGCAATAACATCTTTGTTGAAGAGGATTTCTCTTTTCGTGTAAGGGAGACCAGACGTGGCCTCTCCCTATCTAAAGAAGGCAAGAGCTGACGGGGAAAAAGCCTCTATAATTTTTTACCATTTACATATCGATGGCAGAAAGTACTTCCTCGATACCCATGGTAACTTGAACGAATCAAGATAGGGAGTCGGCCGGCCACATGATGAAAAATACTATACAGAAAATGGGAAACTCAGCGCATAACACCGGTAGACCTCTCGGTCACTGGTGGCAGTGTCACACGTGAACACTGTTCGTCGAGGCAAACCTGTTTGGCAGAGCTGCCGTCCGCTTCCACGTGTTAATACACGAACAGCACAGTTTCTCCTACAGTACAGAAACCATTTGCTTTTTTTAACATGGAATTAAATGGTTTAATGTCAAAACTTGTTGATTCCGATTTTATTTAATTTCTGTATCAGTTTAACTGAGACATTTATTGAGGAATGTCGTGATTATCTGTTTATTGGGTTTGAAATACTTTGTAAGCTAGCAGTTAAATACATAAAACAAACTCACCTGGCAGACCCATTGTTTCTGCTTGCAGCTGCCCCACGGAACACATTTCACATTACTTAGACTTCTCCTTCAACCCATAGTACAGAGCCTCCCCACATACCTCAAAGACACAACCCACACACTCAACATGATCGATTCATGCAACACTGACCCACTTTTCAACCCGGCCTCCTCTTCACACTTGACGTGCTGTCACGTGTCTACACCTCTATCCCCTACGCCGATGGACTGGAGGCCCTCACATTCTTCCTCGACAAACGGCCCCCCAACTAACAACACCTTCCCACCACTACGCTGGTCAGACTCGCAGAATTAGTCATCACCCTCAACACCTTTCAGTTCAACAATCACACATTCTCACAAATCAGTGGTGTTGCTATGGGCACCAAAATGGGACCATCCTATGCCTGCCTCTTCATGGGACACTTGGAACACCGCCAACTAACCACCTACACAGGCCCCACACCGGAATTATACAAAAGGTACATTGATGATGGACTGGGAGCCACATCCATGCCCAAACAAGACCTCAACTTCCTCAACTTTTCCCAGACCTTCCATCTATCCATCCAACTAACCTACACCATTTCACAGTCAGTCACCTTCCTAGACATCACCATCTCCCTCGAAGATGGCCTACTCAAAACTTCCATTTTCTACAAACCCACTGATGCACATGCATACCTAGACTACACATCCTCCCACCACCCATACACTAAAGACAGCATTCCATATTCACAATTTCTCCGTCTTCGCAGACTTTGCCCCAGCGAAGACGACTTCACTATACAAGCAGCCAAAATGTCAGAATTTTTCACAAACCGTGGACCCCAGTTCCATCATCAAAGAAGCTCTCAGCTGCACCACAGCCATATCCAGAATATCTGCTCTGGAAACCCAGCATCCAAAGGAGACAGACAGACCCAGCACCTACCTCCTCTTCCACCCACACACCGTCCCTATCTGCAGAATTCTCAAATCCAATTGGCGTATTGTACAAAATCACAAACCCGCCTTCCATACCAGACCCATGATCATGTTCAAACGTGATAAAAACCTAAAAGATCTTCTCGTGCGGTCCAAATTGAACAGAATCACCATACCTACACCACCAGGTGCTCACCCCTGCTCAAAACCTAATTGCAAAATCTGCCCCCCCCCCCCCCCCCCACCAGACCAGACACCATCCTACAGGGCCCCAAAGACTCCTTCACTATTAAACGCACATTCTCCTGTCAGAGCCGGAACATTGTATACGCTATCCACTGCCAGCTGTATGGCAAAATCTATGTAGGTGTAACATCCCGCACACTTGAGACACGCATCTCTGAACACCTGGCTGACATCCGCCACCACCGACCTCAGACCTGTTGCCCTACATTTCAACCACTGCAAACAACATCAGCCATGTGAAAGTCTTGGCGCTCTGGCAATCACAGAGTGACAACTTTGAACGCACTGCACGAGAGACCCATCTCACTGCCAAACTTGACACGCTACAACCCAAAAGGATCAACACCCAACAGTAACACAAATATACATACCCACCACTTCAACACCAGTTGGCAATATCTTCCACCAACACACACACACACACACACACACACACACACACACACACACACACACACACACACACACATACATAATTACACACACACACACACACACACCATCACCATACCCCCCACTACCCACTCCATACAGAGGTTGCAACCACCCTCCATTTATTTCATTTTGATTTCATTTTACTTTATTTTGTCTATTTATTATTGTTATACATGCATTTTTTCACTTTTTTTTTTCATTTGCTTTATTTATTTAAATTTTTCTCTAAAAAATTATCATTATCATTGATTTATTTATTATTTATCTAATTGTTAGTTTATTTATTTGTTTTATTCATTTATTTTTATTTTATTATTTATTTCATTTCATTTCATTTTATTTATTTACTTAAAAAAACTTGATTCATTTTTTTTATTGTTATTAATTTTCTTAATTAATTAACTAATTAATTAACCCCTGCTACATCTGACTTTATCAGCATTACCCACACCCCCACATACCACCACCCACACATAACTACTATCATCACCATCACCACCCATTAAAGTCATTTATTTATTTATTTATTTTCTAGTTATTATCATCATTACTATTATAATCATTTTCCATCTATTTATTTATTTTTTTAATTATTATTTCTTAGCTCCACTAAGCACTATTATCAATCCACCATAATCACTACCATCAAATATATCATACTATTCTACTAAACAAGCTACAAACCCCATTGTTTCACATCCCCTTCCCTTCCCCCCTCCTCACTATTTCCTTTCCTATGATCCCCTGCTGGGTGGCCTCGTTTCCCTCCGGCGGCAATTTTGATCGCATGGCGAACACGAGAAGATAAGTGTTTTCTCGTTCTTTGTTTTCACTGTCCTAAATATTATTTGTTTTCTCCTGAGGAACACCCAAGAGGTCCAAATACGTTGTGTCTTGTCCTGTACTCTATTTGTCTTTGTCTTTGGCGCTAACTAAGCCCCTCTCCTTCTAAATTTTGCTTCATTTTCCGCCTGCAGTCACTCCGTTTTGAAACTTTACGAGTTAAATTTACGAGACAAGGAAGACGATCTGGAGGTGTAATTTGTTTAATATAAGTGAATTCATCCCTTTGTTAGCTCTATTGAAGCAAATAATCCAAATTTAATTGTCTGCTAGATTGACAAAATCTTATTTGGAATAGACAAGGATATTTTGTATGTTTGTTCATACATTACCCCAGAAGGTTCTCCTTTTTATGTCCATTTTGATGTAAATAATGGTATTAGTTCACTGGAAGAATGTTTAACTGATCTGTTTATAACAAATGATGTTTATGTCATTCTAAACGGTGACTTAAATGGTAGAACTTCTGATATCTCAGGATTTTTCCGGGTTTATTTTTTTTTGATACATGGCATGATGGTCAGTCTCTCAGCATTAACCGATGCTCTCAAGACACAAATTTGAACAATTACGGGAAATTGTTATCAAACATGTGCACTGCTTTGAACTTGTGTATCCTAAATGGCATGTGTAAAGGCGACCTAAAAGGTTGCTTTACATGTTTTTGATCACGGGAGCAATGTCAACGACTATTCAATATTGTCAAATGAACGTTTTACTCTGTTATGCGATGTTTGTGAGTTACAGGTTGTAGATTCTGATCATTTTCCTGTGTCACGTCATGTTCTTTTTCCTTGTGAAAACTTAGTACATATGAGCAAAACAGGTCAAGGCGATGTTATTGTAAAAATTGTATGGAATGATGAATGCGCTTCTATGTTTAGTAATACCCTATGTGATGAAAAAGCAAGAAAAAGTATTGATATTGCCATAAGTTTAACAGATGTTGATATTAATGATGCACTAAATATATTTAGTTAATGAATGTATAATTAAGTGTGCTGAATGTATGAAAAAACGTATACAGGGTCACGACAGGAAATCAAAGGACTGGTATGATCAAGAATGTGTTCTTAATAAAAGAAAGGCTAGGAGGTTACTGAGAACAAGTCGCCAACTAGTAAAAGACGCTGATCGAACTGAACTAGCTATGTAATAGCCAGACGTGAGTACAAACATTTGTTTCAGAAAAAAAGAGAAATAGTATAATTAATCATTAATAGATACGTTAGTAGCATCAGTAAACTCACAGAGGGAGTTTTGGACCAAAGTTCACAAAATATTGCCAAGAAGGAAACAGCCTAGAAATAACATTCCAACTGACGTGTGGTTTCAACATTTTCAAGCTTTGTTAGAGTTAAGAACTGACGATGAGCCAAATCAAGGGTTTTGAAGGTGTGTCGGATGTCTATATGAACCATCCCATTAGTGAAGAAGAAGTGTTATTAGCAATTAAAATACTAAAAAAAAACCAGTAAAGCAGCTGGCCCCAATGGCATAATTAGTGAACTGTTCAAACACTGTTCTGCCCAAGTTGTGCTGTTTTGCTTGAAATATTTTAATAAACTGTTTGGTGACGGTCTATTTCTGGATAACTGGACGGAGTTAATAATCATTCCAATCTCTAAAAAAGGGGACGCTAATAATCCAAACAATTATATGGGTATCTGTCTTAGTAACGTAAGCAATAAAATATTTGGCATGATGATGAATAACAGATTGCAAGAGTGGGTTGAGGAAAACATTATTACTGGTGATCAGCAAGCTGGTTTCAAAAAGGGATGTTCGACTGTTGACCACATGTTTACTTTGATGGCCCTTGTTCAGAAGCAGGTTTCTCATAATCGAAAATTGTATGCCGCTATAATAGATTTTGAAAAAGCGCTCGATTTCATCAATAGAAATCTTCTTTGGCCAGTCATGATTAAAAATGGCATTGAGAGTAAACTTTACAGATGTATCAGAAGCATGTGAAGTGGTTAGGTCAATAGTTCGTTGCGGGGATAAAGTGACAGATTACATTAACTGTACAGCTGGGGTTAGGCAAGGTGATGCTTATAGTCCTGTTCTATTTTCCCTCTTTCTCAATGAGCTAGCAATTGAAGTGATCAACAATGGAAAACATGGCGCTTTGCTGACTTTGGATGCTTTTGAGTTGTTTATTCTTTTATTAACTGATGATGTGGTTTTGATATCAGAGACTTATTGGTTTATAGACTCAACTGAATAGTCTACATCGCACAGCTGCTTCTCTCTAACTAAAGGTTAATTTGTCCAAAAGTAACATTATTGTATTTCGAAAGGGTGGTTATTTGAGTGCAAGAGAAAGGTGGTTTTATGATTGCATCCCCATGCCTGTTGTGAATGCTTATAAGTATTTGGGTATATTTCTCTCTACACGTCTGAATTTTGTTAGTGCATGCAAGGATTTTGCAAGCAGGACCAAAAATGTGTTGCTCAGTATCATGAAAAAGCTGTAAATCCTCAATAATACGTCTTCGTATGTTTGTATCAAATTGTTTGATGGTCAAATTCAACCAATTGTACAGTATGGGTCTGAATTGTGGGGATTAGACATGCAGGAGCACAGATTACCACGCAAAGCTTATAACATGTTATATGATCTCGATGCTAGAGGGAAAAACAACTGGGTACGTAAAGTACGTATTTGTCTCTTTGAATATGGTTTTGGTTTTACATGGTTAATTCAAGGTGTTGGCAATGTTTAGCAGTTCATACGTTGCTTTCGTCAACGATTCACTGCTCAAGGCAAAGATGGTCAAATCATGTGCAGTATTGTGAAAGAAGCCTTTCTTCTTCTTTCTTTGCATGTTTGCAATGATTTGAAACCTTATTTAACTTTAGAAATGGACATACATTTAACGTATGACATAACCAAATTCAAATTTTGAATATCAGAATTGGCAGTACATAAGTTTAGATACAAGGCCACTGTTAATGACAATGATCCACTGTGTCCACTTTGTAAAGAGTCTCAGGGAAATGAAATTCATTTTGTTCTTTGCTGTCCAGCCTTCAGGAATATTAGAACTGAATTTATTCAGCCAAAATTTTATAAACAACCTTACCTGTTTATATTGACTGTATTGATGTCATCAACTTCAACAGACGTTCGAAAGTTGTCCTTGTTTCTATACAAGGCATTTAAAGTTAGAGAAATAGCTTCCTCTTGATGTTCTAAATCAATTGTGTTTGATTTGTTATACAGTCATGTGCATTTGTTTCATATGATGTATTATGTTCACCCACCCCTTCATAATGGGGCAAGGGCTATATGCATAAAACATCCGAATCTCTCTCTCTCTCTCTCTCTCTCTCTCTCTCTCTCTCTCTCTCTCTCTCTCTCTCTCTCTCTCTCTCTCTCTCATATACCCGTTTTAACTTTCCACTGAACGATTTTAATTTCAATTATGTTGTACTGATTGGTAACGAATTAATTAATGTCGTTTGATCGTTTCTTTTTCGTTTTTTTTTCCCTTTTAATCTATCTTTAAGTGTTGTTTTGTTGGTACGCATGCGATCCAGATGATTTTTCCTTTTCCTTGCTTTATGTGATGCCTCTCTTTCTTTGACTTTTCACCCCCTCAGCGTTTCTTCTTCAGAATTTGATTTGAAAAACCCATAGAAACCATGGTTTGAAATATAACCTGAACTTGTTTTAAAGCCATGGGTGATTTTTTTAGTCCGATTGTCACCATCCTTTCTCTCCAAATAAAGATGACCATACATGGTGGACGATCTGTAAACGGTGGTATCTATCATATAAACCTCGATAGTTGACATGAAAGAAGTTACTGGACATAGCATGTGTGTGTAGAAACCCAGAAAACTTACATGAATGAGATGATGTTGGGGTGGGGTGTATAGGTAAACCTAAATACTTAATATGAATGAAAAGGTATTGGACGCGTCATGTAAAGGTATGGGTTGGACACATAATATGAATAAAGAAAGTTGGATAATTTATGTGAATACTATGAATGAGTACAGAAGTGTTAGACAGGGAGTGTATGCGAAAACCTCGATGTTTCATACGAAGAAGAGGCACTGGACAACAGTTGTATAAGTAAATCTAGATATTTCTAATTAATGACGAAGTGCTGCACAGTGAGTGTACAGGTAAACCTAGGTAAATAGCTTGAATGAGGAAGTCTTGGGCAACGGGTAAAAGGTAGATCTGGATACTTACTATGAATGTAAAGGTGTTGGACAAGGGGTGTGTAGGTAAAGCTCGATACTGGATATCAATGAAGAAGTGTTTGACAAAAGTTTAAGGATTGATGTGAAGAAAAAGGTATTGTACAAAGGATGTGTAGGTAAACCTAGATATCTAATATCAGTGGAGAGGTGCTGCACAAGAGATGCACAAGAAACCCAGGTGCTTAATATGAACTAATAAGTATTGGGCAAGAGTCTACAGGTAAATCTAGATACTTTATATGGTTAAAGAGGTGCTGGACAATGGTTGTACAGGAAAGCCTTGATTTTTGGTATAGATGAAAACGTCTTTGTCAAAAAGCGGTAAACAAGTGAAACTTGATACTTGATATCAACGACGAAGTATTAGACAGGTGGTGTACTGGCAGACCTATATACTTAATATAAACGAAAAGATGTTGGAAGTGGGTGTACAATATGCCTAGCATGGCAGTCGAGATCTCCATATTTCGCCTCCCGTTAGAAAGGGCTGGAGATAGTTTTTCTACAGGCCTGCGGCTAAATATAGGGCACACGATGGGCCCCGCACATGCAAGCACTACAGTCAGTCAAAGAAGGGAAACGCTGTCCGCCATTGCAAAGCGTGGTGTTCTCTCTGCTGTCTTTGGGATAAAAGTGCGAATTTCAGAGTGTTTTGGATTCTTTTGTTCATCATCTTTGCTTGTTGCGGTTTTCTTATAGTCACAGCACTGTAAACAAGTAGACAGGATATCACTTTCGTCCAAATCTTCAGAATGCCATCGCCGTCAGTGAGAACAACTGGAAAACTCGCGTCTTTGGGATAAGTAAATTCAAGCATTTTGGGGCTTGTTGACAATGTTAACACGTAAATTTTGGTCTTTTGGATGTATGGACCGCTCTAACAAGTTGTTGACAGGAAAGCTTTTAGTTTATTAACTTATCAAAGACACATTTCAGCAACAAGCTGCTGAAAGGCTATACGTGAGCTGGTTAAAGTGGTGAAATTAATGTCTCTTGCCATCTCAGTAAGCCGCTCCCATGTCTAGGTCACTTTGTGTGTCCTGTTAACACGTACTGTGTTCTCTACGAAGCAGACAACAGGTTTTGTGCTCTTCATCTGTCTGTCTGTCTGTCTGTCTCTCTCTCACGAACGAAAATTGTTATGGCCTGTTCTGTTAAAAAATGGAATCAGGGGTAAGTTGTACTGTACCATAAAGAGTATGTATTGTGAGATAAAAGCGAAAATACGATCAGGCGCAAAATTATCGGAATTTATCAAGTGTACATTTGGGGTCAAACAAGGAGATGTCTGTAGTCCGATTTTATTTTCTCTATTTATTAATGAGTTAGCCTTGGAAATGATTGAAAATGGTCGTCATGGAGTAACTTTTGACCTTTTAGAATTGTTTATGTTGCTTTTTGCTGATGATATGATTTTAATATCAGTATCAGTGGTTGGTCTCCAGAGACAACTAAATAATTTGTATTCTGCAACAGGCAGACTAGAATTAAATGTTAACATGAATAAGACCAATATTGTTGTATTTCATAAAGGAGGATTTTTGGCCCGTACTGAAAAATGGATTTATGGAGGTGAGAGAATAAATGTGGTTAATGCTTGTAAATACCTTGGTATTTATTTTACAACGAAACTTAGTTTTGGTTTTGCTTGTCAAGATATAGTCAACAGGGCGAAAAAGGCGGTCAACGGTATTCTTCATATTTTGTACAAGTTAGAGTGTAGCTCGTTCAGTGTTTTTACAAAATTGTTTGATTCACAGGTACAGCCAATTTTACAATATGGAGCAGAAGTATGGGGTTTTGACAGAGGTTCCTTAATTGAAAGAGTTCACCTGTATGCGCTGAAGCGCTTTTTGAATGTAGACAGTAGAACGCCCAATGACCGGGTTTATGGTGAACTTGGACGATATCCAGTTTATCTAAATTCTTATCTGAAATGTGTAAAATATTGGCTCAAGCTAACAAGAATGAATGACGACAGGTTACCCTTTAAAGGTTACAGGGTGCTGTTGAGTTTAGATGATAATGGTAAAAAGACATGGGCTTTCCATGTTCGACAGTGTTTGAATTCATATGGATATGGATTTGTTTGGGATAACCAAGGTGTAGAAAATTTTATCAGAATTTCTGAATTGTTTTAAATAGACGATTGTTGATTGCAGGTGGCAAGACTGGCATGACCATATGTATAATAGTGATAGATTTGCTCAGTATAACCTCTTTAAATCGACACATACCTTAGAACCTTATATTGGGGTAAAAATGAATAGATTCATCGAATGTGCCCTAACAGAATTTAGATTTGGCGTGTCTGATATCGCATGCCATCGCCTCAGGTACAGTAATGTTGTTGAAAATGAACTGATGTGTCGACTCTATAACAGAGCAAGAGAAGATGAAATACATTTTTTGTTTTGCTGTCCTGCTCTGAGCGATCTTAGAATAAAATTTATTCAACCCAAATATTACACCGAACCATGTAGTTTCAGGCTAATTCTCTTGTCAAAAAGGAATGAGAATACACTTTTAAATTTAGCCATGTATATTTATGAAGCAAAGAAGAGAATTCGGACAGCAACGTCTTAATGTACTCTGCCTTTTGTAACATTTTTACATTTTTTCATGATTTCATTTTGTTACTTATTAGGAATGTTGTATGATGCATGTATGAAACCCCCTTCAGTATGGGGCTGTGGCCTTAAACTGAATAAAACATTCGCATTCGCATTCTCTCTCTCTCTCTCTCTCTCTCTCTCTCTCTCTCTCTCTCTCTCTCTCTCTCTCTCTCTCTCTCTCTCTCTCTCCGCATGCTAACTGAATTTTGTGTCATTGCAGGAAGCATCATTTTTCTCTGTGTTTTTTCACTTTAGAACTCGGCCACTTTTCTCCGTATTATTTTCCTAACAACTTCCGACCCCCACCCCTGTGCTTTTACTTATTAACTTCCCGATATTTTTCCACGACTGCAGTTGTGTGTATATATATATATATATATGTGTGTGTGTGTGTGTGTGTGTGTGTGTGTGTGTGTGTGTGTGCGCGCGTGGTGCGTGAGTACGTGCGTGTGTGTGTATGAGAGAGAGAGAGAGAGAGAGAGAGAGAGAGAGAGAGAGAGAGAGAGAGAGATGTGTGCTGTTTACTCATTTCGGTCGATCTTCACCGAATCCGAGAGGTCATATTATCTTGTTTTATATTTCATTGTTGATCGAGCAGCCAATACATGGGGCCTAATGTAGGCAACCCAACAGCTGTGGTACCACCCTTGCTGTCCTTGTGTTACACGTCGATCCGTGAGGAAAGCACGCATCAGTGAAAATGCAGGGGTGGGAGTGGGGGGTGGGGGAGGGGAAGGGGAGGGGAGGGGGACGTTTCGCATTACTCCAAATCATGTGCTCTCAGGCGTCTCGATTGATCATAAACATCTGTTGCTGCGCCCTTCTCTTTTCCATCTAAATAAAACGCCATAAACTAATGTGTGAGACTGCTTTACTAAGGTTATATTGTATCTGGGCGCACCCCAACGTTCACAGTAAGTTTATCACGTCATTGCCTGTTGCCTTCAGCGCAGGGACCTACGTACCTGAGACCAAAGTCCGCCAAACGACCATACTGACACCAAAGTCTGGCCAAACGACCATTAATTTTGTATTTGAATCGCCACCTCCAAATCGAAGCTCCCATTGTCCTTTCTACGATCTTATCTGTGTCCCAGTTAATATTCTAGCCTTTAAATAAACCCTCTAAAACACTATCATCCACGGATTTTGAAAAAGAAAGGATAGAGGCACTGTTACGGCATACTTTGTCGCCCCTGCACACTTTGTCGTCGGCGACAAACTGTGCTGCATGCTTTGTCACCGACGACAAAGTGTGCTGCACAGTTTGTCGTCCCAGCCATGACAAATATCGACAAGTTTGCACACTTTGTCGCCCTTGCACACTTTGTCGTCACTTTTCATATGTGACATTGCTGCACACTTTGTCGCCCCTCGAAAGAGGAAATTTCGGATCTGAAGTCATATCGTACATTTCTGACTTGATTTTCTTGTACTCTCAGTTAAAACAACAACAACAACTAACAAAGAAACAAACAAACAGACAAAAAAAGAATACTTTACAATCGGAACGTAAAAATTCTCTCTCTCTCTCTCTCTCTCTCTCTCTCTCTCTCTCTCTCTCTCTCTGTCTCTCTCTCTGTTCATTATTATATATTTGTTTGCATAAGTGTGTGTGTGCGTTTGTGCATATATATGTGTGTGTGGTTGATTTATTTTTGTCTTTTCTTTTTTCTTTTCTCTAGAGGGCCTGGTGTAAAGAAACTCTTAGCTTAACCAATTACCCTCAATAAAGATTCGTGTTCGAAAAGATTCGTGTTCTCTCTCTCTCTCTCTCTCTCTCTCTCTCTCTCTCTCTCTCTCTCTCTCTTCTCTCTCTCTCTCTCTCTGAACAAAGTGTGTTCCACGCGCTGCACCAAAAGTACTGGGCCGATCTTTCTGAAACTTTGGAGGTATATTTACTATGGGTCAAGGATGATGCTCACGGATTATTCCCATTTCGCCCCTTCCCACTTCACCCCTTCCCATTTCGTCCCCAATCTATTCCCATTTCGCCCCTTCCCATTTCGTCCCCAATCTATTCCCATTTCGCCCCTTCCCATTTCGTCACCAATCTATTCCCATTTCGCCCCTTCCCATTTCGTCCCCAATCTATTCCCATTTCGCCCCTTCCTATTCCGCCCCTTTCCAATTCGTCCCTTTCCTATTTCGCCCCCTTTCCATGTTGCCCCTGTCCCGTTCTGCCCCCTTTCTGTTTCGCCCCTTATTCCTATTTCGCCCCTTCCCAATCTGCCCCTTCCCCGTTCATCCAGGGCATCCCTTTCCCATTCCGCCCCTTCCTGTCCCCCCCCCCCCCCTCCCAATTCGTCCCTTTCCCATTTCGCCCCTTCTCATTTCGCCTCTGTCCGTTAATTCCCATTTCTGAGAGAGAGAGAGAGAGAGAGAGAGAGAGAGAGAGAGAGAGAGAGAGAGAGAGAGAGAGAGAGTTTCAGTCAACTAGCACACAGAGAGTGTATTAATATAAAACACTTTCTCTTCTACATTATTCTCTTTTATATTTCATATCATACACGCAGTGTAATAATATGAAACATTTTCTCTTTTATATTATTCTCCGAATTTCGGAGAAAGTGTGGGACTGGGAGAAAGTGTGGGGTTGGGAGAAAGTGTGGGAGTGGGAAAAAGTGTGGGACTGGGAGAAAGTGTGGAAAAGTGTGGGGTTGGGAGAAAGTGTGGGGTTGGGAGAAAGTGTGGGATTGGGAGAAAGTGTGGGATTGGGAGTCAACTAGCACACAGAGAGTGTAATAATATAAAACACTTTCTCTTCTACATTATTCTCTTTTATATTTCATATCATACACGCAGTGTAATAATATGAAACATTTTCTCTTTTATATTATTCTCCGAATTTCGGAGAAAGTGTGGGACTGGGAGAAAATGTGGGTTGGGAGAAAGTGTGGGAGTGGGAAAAAGTGTGGGACTGGGAGAAAGTGTGGGGTTGGGAGAAAGTGTGGGGTTGGGAGAAAGTGTGGGGTTGGGAGAAAGTGTGGGATTGGAAGAAAGTGTGGGGTTGGGAGAAAGTGTGGGGTTGGGAGAAAGTGTGGGATTGGGAGATTGGGAGAAAGTGTGGGATTGGGAGAAAGTGTGGGGTTGGGAGAAAGTGTGGGACTGGGAGAAAGTGTGGACTGGAGAAAGTGTGGGGTTAGGAGAAAGTGTGGGGTTAGGAGAAAGTGTGGGGTGTGGGGGTAGCCCCACACCATGACGATGACATGCAAGAAAATTAAAGTTTCCTAACAAGCGCGGCGATCTTTGTCGGCATACGTTGTCGGGCGCTCTTTGTCGGCATACTTTGTCGGGCGCTCTTTGTCGGCATACTTTGTCGGGCGATCTTTGTCGGCATACGTTGTCGGGCGATTTTTGTCGGCATACTTTGTCGGGCGATCTTTGTCGGCATACTTTGTCGGGCGATCTTTGTCGGCATACTTTGTCGGGATCTTTGTCGGCATACTTTGTCGGGCAGTTGGAAAGAATCGACCGGATATGTCCTCCTATAAAAGGTCTGAATTTTCACATTGGAGGGCAGGAGCTTCTGAGCAACTGTTGATTTCGTCAGAGACCTGTTGCAGGTAAGAGTTTTCCAGACAGTTCGTTGACCTAAACCCACCCAGCACCCCGTATTAATCTATATGTCTACCTACCTAACTACCTACCTACCCACCCGCCTACCTACCTATCTTTCTGTCTGTCTGTCTGTCTATCTATCAATCAATCGGTCTATCTCCCTATCTCTCTCTCTATCAATCTATCTATCGATCTATCTATCTGTCTGTCTATCTGCCTATCTGTCTGTCTGTATGTCTGCCTATCTGCCTGCCTGTCTGTCTGTATGTCTATCTATCTATCTCTATCTGTCTATCTATCTATCTATCTATCTATCTCTCCATCTGTCTGTCTCTCTGTCTGGTCTTCTGTCTGTCTTCCTATCTACCTACCTGCTTGGCTGCCTGCCGGCCTGCCTGTCTACATACCTACATATCTGTCTATCTGTCCGCCTATCTATGCGTCTGTGTGTTTGTCTGTTCACACTTCACTCTCGCGCTCCTACAATCCATAAATCTTAAGGACACCATGTTCACAGGGGAGAAATATCTGAATGGTTTCTCTGAGGAAACAATAGATCCCTCCACATATTATTATCATTATTATTACTAGTAGTAGTAGTAGTAGTAGTAATAGTAGTAGTATGTGTGTGTTCCAGATCGAATGAGAAAATGGATCAAGCAAAGCAAGTCGACCAGGAAGACAGCTGCCCTAGCGCCAGAGGATACTTGCAATCCGTTTCCAAAGATAAGTATTTCACACTTCGACGTCTTCTGAAAGGAAAGTTCAAAGTTCCAACGAAAAACCGCACTGCTGTGGAAAAAAGTACTGTGAGGCAGTATCAAAGACGCAAACATGACTTTTCTTTGGTAGAAGGAAATGTACATTTCAGAGGAAAACCAGTTCTGATTGAAAGTGAGGCACGACAGACAGTAAAACAT
The DNA here is from genome assembly GCA_033310375.1 of Conus canariensis. Taxonomy (NCBI): domain Eukaryota; kingdom Metazoa; phylum Mollusca; class Gastropoda; order Neogastropoda; family Conidae; genus Conus; species Conus canariensis. The sequence continues at coordinate 56,610,547 of CM065718.1, read as the reverse complement.
AGATTTGATGAAAATCTCGGATCTGGGTCTAGAACAGTTTGGAGGCAAGTCACAGAGAAATTTGCTGGTTTTCGTACACAAAAGTACGAACAGTTCTTGGTGTGTCAAAAAGATACCAAGAAAGAAATGTAAGGTTCACAAACACAGTCCCTCCCAAACCAGTCATGGCCACTGTAGTAAATGAACGCTGGCAGCTTGATTTAATTGACATGAGAAATGATCTGGTCCTTCACAACGGAAAATCGCAGCAGTACATTCTGTCAGTTCTGGACACATTCTCTCGTTTTCTGATCCTGAGACCACTTGCAAGCAAAAGTAGTAGGACTGTAGCAAGAACACTAAATGAAATTTTCTCAGGACACGGAGTTCCTACTTGTGTTCAGTTCGATCAGGGCACGGAATTCAAGGGGGAGACAGAACGACTGTTGCATTCCAAAAATGTCAGAACCATCAGGAGTAGTGCGTATCACCCACAGTCTCAAGGCAAATGTGAGCGATCACATCGGGAGATCCGAAAGAAAATTTCATTCATGACAGCTGGCAAAGGAGGATTCAGTTGGGCAAAGAATTTGCACCTCATTCAAAAATCCATCAATGACACACCCACAGATGTACTGGCCAAAAAAAAAAGCCCGTCTGAGGTGTATTTCAGCAGATCAGAATCACTGATAAACAAAGTAAGAGAAGCCTCTGAAAAAGCAGCAAAGAAAAGCATCGCATCACATCGCCAATGTCCATCCCTGTACAGTCTTGGCGAAGAGGTTCAGATCCGGTACCCCCAAAATCCACCAGTAGGATACGTGTTCCCTATCGAAGGTCTGTTTGTAGAGGCAGGGTCTCCGAGCGATCTTTGGCTCGAAATAAATACAAGATTCAATACCACAAACCAACCGGAGAAATGGTGAGTCAGTGGATATCAGTCACTGATATTACAAGCACAACAGCTACAGAGGAACGAAGAAAGAAAAGAGATGCCAGGAAAAAAATGGAAACAGCGCTCAATAAAGAACACAGACAAAAGTATTCCATTCCCTTGAATCATTCTGACAAAATCCAAAACCTGGAGGCCATGAACATTGAAGTGATCCTAGATCCAACAGATAGTCCTGGTAACTGTCAATTTGAGGCTATTGGACATCAGCTTTCCCTGTTTGGAGTCAACAGAACTGCAGAAGCTCTCTGAAGGGACGCTGTAAACCATATCATAGACAACATGGACACATACAGCCCATTCATTGACGGAAACATTCATGATTATGTCATGGACATGAGACAAGACGGTACGTACGGCGACCACCTGACTTTGTCCGCGCTCTCAGCCGTCTACCATGTTCAGATATTTGTGGTATCAGGAAATGGCCCTGATTATTCTACTCTCATCACCCCAGACCAAGGACCATACCATCCTGGTATTTTCACTCTGACCCTGGGTTATTACCCTGAACATTACACCAGTATCGGTGTTCCCAGGGAAGTGCGACTTCCACTGATTTTGCAATGTATTGGTACTGACAACGACAACGGCACTGCGACTCCTACAGTCAATGCCAAAGTCCCTGGTAACAACAACGGCACTGCGACTCCTGCCGCCAATGCAAATGTCCTGACAACAACGACAACGGCACTGCGACTCCTACAGTCAATGCCAATGTCCCTGACAACAACAACAACGGCATTGCGACTCCTACAGTCAATACCAATGTCCCTGACAACAACAACGGCACTGCGACTCCTACAGTCAATGACGATGTCCCTGACAACAACGACAACGGCACTCTGACTCCTACAGTCCCTTTCGATAGTCGCGAGTTTTTGCCTCAAGAAATCCAGGCTTTGATAATCCACCATGCAGTCCGAATGGATCCAAGCTTCAGATACACGCTGCAAAATGTGAACACATTTTTCAGGCTGACAGTTTCCAGAATCCCTTTACCCAGACTGCACACTGACTTCTCTGTTATCCCCAACGTTCCAAATCCTGTCAGTATTAGAAGACTGATATGTGCAGCAGGACGAGCAAGCGGTCTTGCCTTGGAAATCAGGCGGATTGTAAATAATAGACAGTGGTACAACACTTGGCTCTGGTTGAGGGAAGACGATTTCAGAAACTTTTATATAACTGGCATTTGGACAAATCAGAGGTACTGATCAGTTTCTGAAATCTTCTCACAGCCACAGCAGAAGGTTGTACAAAAGTGCACATCACAGTTCTCTTTTCAATTGTCATTTTGAAAGACTGTTTCTTTTATGTATAATGTGAGCAAATCAAAGATTTGCAGTTCCTCACAAGTTTGCATTTAAAGACTGGCTGGTAGGAAAAGAAATGGGCCTTAATGTGTAATATGGCTACGATGTTGCGTTTGACATTTTCATTGTCGATGTGACGGTAATTATATTTTTGTTAAGTTTCGCTGTTACGGTTTGTACTCTGTGATTTGTTTTTGTATACATCCAGCTGAATTTGACACTCGGATATTGTTCATGTGACAGCGTTTTATTATTTTTTGTTTGCTTGTTGAAAATCTGTGTGCCAAATTGTGTGCTCAGTAATATGTTAATGTATTCAACATTTAAAAGTGATTCATCTGGCAGTTCTGTGTTCACCGTTTTGAATGAGAATTTTGAATGAGTATAAATCGTATAAGTGACTTCATATTTCAAGGACTTTCAAACTGTTTTTCGAACTTCGACCACAGACCTCTGTTCACATGGTATATACACACTCGTGTAAGACATACAGTAATAACACAACTACAAAAATTCATCACTCACAGGTGACTACTCTGATTGTGTAAATGGAGAATCAAAGACCTGGAAAAAAGCCAGACAGTACACTTGCAGATTGCATGTATATGGTGTTACGTCTTAGAACACTTTGATTTTCGATTTGACGATAACATGTTTCTTTTTAAAACAATTACATTGTTTTACATTGGGGTGTTGTACATGTGACAACGGTTTGATTTTTGTAGAATATATGTGACAATGAGTAGTGTTTCATGGTCTTTTTTTAATTTTTCATGTCACTCTCTTTATCATCATTACTTAATTTTGTCGAATTTTTGTTTATATTCTTTTTAAAAAAAAGAAGTTATCTACGGCTGAATTGCTGGCTGAGTGTGTAAATTTAGAAAACGCTGAAAATTACAGTACTGAACTTGACAGTATTTTCATTCTAGTCGTGTCAAATCACATACTGGCACTGTGTGTTTGCCTGAAATTCAAAACAGCTGTATGTTGTAGATTGTGTAGTTCTACATTGTTGTTGGATTTGGTATAGGAGGTTCTGGTGTAACTAAACTTGAAAACAGTAAAAGCTCTTTGATTGCAAACGCGTTAACATTTCATCGTTTATTATAAAAATGTGCATAACGCTGGATCTGACAGGATTTTGAATGAGACAAATGCAAGAAATTTAAATGTAAACTATTTTTTATTGGGAAGAAAAACATTGCCTGCTGTAGCTGTTTAAAGCTTCACATTTGAATTACCTTTTTTGTTTGTTTGTTTTTCCTTTTGTTACATTCTAGCTTTCTTTGAACAATGATTAGATGTTTAAATACGCCTGTGTTTCCCTGTTGATGACAAATTGAATAAAACGATCTGCAGAAAGAACGTTTCCATTGTTTTTTAACTTGTACCCTAGATTTTTCTTTCTTCTGTTTAGTGTGTTTGAATGCAAAGTTCTTTTTATTGTCTAACCTATTATTATTTCTGTCTTTAAATCTCTATCCTAAAACGTAGTCAATTTTATGTTCCCAGACAAATAAACCCCATTTCGAGCGCCTGAGTTTACACTAGAAGCATTCAATTCAGTTAATGCCACACAAGGGCCTCATTTATGTACTACCAGTTTCATTAAATCTAGTTTTGTGGTATCTACACTCCACATGGACAAGTTGGATGTAGGAACTGCAGGAAGCCTGTCAAAGACAAAAGAGCCACGCTCAAATACTCTGGCGAAAAATAGTAACTTTTCTTTACCCCCAGCCCCGATACATATAATCACATATCATCTTTTTCACTCATACGCTTGCCAACGACAAACACTACACACACGAAAACTCAGATTAATCACGATATGTGATTTTTTTTTTTTTTTTTTTTGGGGGGGGGGGGGGGGGGGGGGAGGGGGGGGGGCGGGGCTTTTGTAAATTGGTTAAAATAGGCACTTAATGACCTATAACAAGGGAAATAATTATAACAAGATGCAAAGCATATGATTGTACTCCCAGTTTATCTTGAATAGCAAC
>CM065718.1:56601294-56603794 GCA_033310375.1 Conus canariensis | reverse complement strand
ATGGTAATAGCTTTCATGTGTTTTGTATAGCAGAGTCTTGGCTAACCGATATGATTCCAGATTCTGATATGTGCATGCCAAATTATGATGCAATCCGATTAGACCCAAAAGCACCTAGAACAACAGGTTTACTTCTTTACCTTGCTAAATCATTAACCTTCAAAAGAAAAGAGTATCTTGAAAAATACAACGTAGAATCCGTCTGGATAGAATTAAATCTTAAACACTGTAAGCCAGTAATGGTAGGATTCCTATACAGAAACCCAGCAGAAACCACTGATTGGTTCGATAGGTTTAATTTAATGATGGATGCCGCAATACTGGAATCAAAGGAAATTATTCTTTTTGGAGACTTTAACATAGACTTAACTGTGCCTGGGACTAAATGGAGTCATACTTATGCAATGTATGGGTTGGAACAAATAATCGATCGTCCTACTCGAATCACTGAACAAACGGAAACTCTTATTGATCACATTTACGTCAACACTAAAGATAACATAGTGGAAATGTGTTCTGTACAGACAGGCTGTAGTGACCATTGTTCAGTTTGTCTAACATGGTCAAAGAAAGGTGTCAAAAGTCCTAAGTCTGGACATAAGGAATTTTTTTATAGACGCTTCACGCATTTTGATAAAAATGCCTTCCTTAATGATTTGCTTCACTCTGAATTAGATTACATTTATCAGATTAGGAACCCTGACGATGCTGTGAACTTTTGGATAAGTACATTCAATTCAGTACATGATAAACACGCGCCGTTTGTAAGAAAAAGAGTGAAACATGTCATTAAACCCCCATGGTTAACAAAGGAGATAGACAATGAGATATACAAAAGAGAGCATATCCTCAAGTCAAAGGATAAAGTGTCGTTCAGAAAACAAAGGAATAAAGTAAATTCCATGAAGAGAAAAGCAAAGAAACAATATTTTCAAAATTTAGTTTCGTCTTCTCAAAATTCAAACTTAATTTGGAAAGCTATTAATTTCTTGACTAACAATAATTCGAGAATGCAAAATCCAATAAAAGAAATATCACCAGAAGACTTCAACTTTCATTTTGCAAATATAACTAAGGATGTTATTGTAAATGATAAAACAAAGTACAATGATCTATGTATGTTAGAAAAATACTGTCGATGTAAAAACATTTCTTCGTGTTTTGACATACCACCATTGTCATTACATGAAGTATTTGATTATTTAACACACTTAAAACAGTCAGGGACAAGGGACTTAGATGGAATTGATGGCAAGATACTAAAAATCGCTTCATTGACCATTGCTGAGACACTCACGTACGTTTATAATTTGTGTATTGATAAAAGCCACTTTCCCTTAAGATTTAAACAAGCAAAAGTTATACCTTTATATAAAAAAGGTGATCCCACCAATCTCTCAAACTATAGACCTATCTCAATATTATCCCTGTTGTCTAAACCACTCGAAAAACATGTTCAAACACACCTATATTCTCATCTTAAATATTACGATCTGATTCATGAAAATCAATCAGGTTTTCGAGAAAATCACTCTTGTCACACTGCTCTTGTACAACTTATCGATAGATGTCTTACGAATATTAACAATAATGACCTTACTGGAATTCTTTTTGTAGATTTTGCAAAAGCGTTTGACGTTATAAACCACTCCCTTCTAATAAAAAAGCTTATGTGTTACAAAGTATCGAATACAGCCTTAAAATTCTTTACCTCGTTTCTCACTGATCGTCAACAGCTTGTTGAAATCAACTCCAAAAGGTCAAAGTTACTCCCTTTACAATTTGGTGTCCCTCAGGGGTCAGTATTGGGACCCCTACTCTTTTCTATTTATATAAATGACTTACCATTGTTTATAGAATGTTGTTATGAAATGTTTGCTGATGATACCTCATTACAATCTCACAGTAGTAACGCTACTGAACTGGTAAATAACCTGCAGAAAAATATCAACAAGCTAATTACATGGACAGAAATGAATCATATGTCCCTCAATGCTAGTAAAACCAAATGCATGTATGTCACTACACGCCAGAAACGACAGAAAATGACATCCTCATTTGCGCCATTACATGCCCAAGGACAAAAGATTGAAGAGGTTACATCGCATAAAGTTTTAGGTGTTATCATTGACAACGATTTATCTTGGTCTTACCACATTGCGGATCTTGGAAAACGTATTTCTAAGAGAATATATCAACTTTCAAAGATAAAAAAATTCTAAATCTTCACTCCAGAAAGATATTGTTTCATGCGCACATTCTTTCTCTTATCAATTATGCATCCACGTTATGGGACAATGCCAGTGAAACTAGTCTGAAACTAGTAAGTCGTCTGCATAAAAGGGCCATTAAATTAATTCAGTTGAAATCCAATACCTTGACAAAGAGTGATTACAAAACTTTAAATATTCTTCCATTTAAAGACAGACTCTACTTCAACAAATGCTTGAGCATGTACAATGTAATGAATGGATCAGCCCCGAAGATAATCTTTGAAAGC
>CM065718.1:56561294-56596294 GCA_033310375.1 Conus canariensis | reverse complement strand
TTTGTTTTTGTTTTTTCCTGGCGGTGTGTGTGTGTGTGTGTGTGTGTGTGTGGTGTGTGTTGTGTGTGTTGTGTGGTGCGCGCGCTTTGAATTAGAATTAGAATTTTATCATGTTTTTCTGTAATATGCGCTTTGGGCTCTTGCGAGGTAAAGCGCTCTATAAATATCCTTTTACATTACATTACATTACATTATGTTTGTGTTTCTGTTCTGACAATTAAGGATAATCATTTACTCTTTAAGTTTAGTTTATGAATGTGTTGAGACCTTAGGTGGCTTTAAATGGATTATCGAACAAGCTCACGCATCTTATGTGGCCAACAGACAAACAATATTGGTTTGGGTTTATGAATAATGCGTGTCGGTTAATATAGGCCCGTGGCCCAATATTTACCACTCCCTGGTCCATTTAACCCGAAATGATGTCTAAAGTGGGCTTCCTTTTCTTTAAGAATTTAATGATTTCATATATGGAACTTTTTGAAATAAAGATAGCCATTTGAATACTGTACTATATGAAGCTCCTACGGTAAGCTTTACAAATAATTAACCTTGGGTGAAGTAAAATTAGTGAAGGAGGTAGGGCTGCATTTCTTAGGGGTTCTTTCTTACCCAATCTTCCCCTACTTTCGTTGTGCTGAATGTCCTAGGCCTACAACATTGATAAAAACATCACATTTCACATCACACACACACACACACACACACACACACCCACACACACGCGCGCGCGCGTTCACAAACACACACACACACACACACACACACACACACACACACACACACACACACACACACACACACTCACACACATTTAGTGATGGGTACAATGGGAAAACGTTCAAACAAGTCTCCCCTCGTCTAGGGAGATTGAAAGCTTAATCCATAGATTCCGTTTGAACGCGTTGAAAACAAAATATTGTCATAATGTTAAATGTATATGTGGGAAATCCTTAAATGTCAGTCATTTGCTCATTCAATGCCCAAGAGCAAGAGAGCTCCTAAGACATTCGGGTATTGACGGTTATACTGATGGGTCGACTTCATTGCCTTTACGATATATTTAAAACAATTACTCTGTTCTTGACTCAGTTTGTAAGTGTTTGTTAAATAGTTCAATTGGTCCTTATCTGTAGATCTTATCACTTCTCACTTAAAATTGTTAAGGTGGAAGAGGGATAGGGGGTGAGGGGGGGGGGGGGAGCAGAAGATGTCATATTCTATCGTTAATGGAATAATACACTTCATCACTTGCATACTTCATTCACCCACACATAAACTGTCTGAATCACTATAGTGGAAGGACATTAAATCGACGACGACACACACACACGAATGGAAATTTGACTTTCGTCAAAAACATTTATGATAAAAAATCACTTGCGACAATTTTTCATTCCAAGGCAGGCTGCATTATTTTCTGTGATATTTTGACGCTCAACCGTGGCGACGTTTTTTTCACTTAGCAGAAAAAATCGTCGCTGTGAAATATTAACGCTGCGACCATATTTCACGGGAAATGTTAACGCTAGCAGTAAGATTTCACGTGAAAATGTGTCGCAAGCGACAGCATTCACTGACTACAATATTTCACAGTGTCCTGTCGCAAAAAGCTTTCGCAAAATTTCGAGCGACAGTATTTTATGGACAGCTAAATATTCTATAGGACATTTTTCGTGAAAAGTTGTAGCGCGACAATTTTTTCCAGAAAATATTGTCGCTGCAACAATATTTCACGTGAAATGCTATCGCTGCGATACAATTCTACGGCGACAGTATCATATACGACACTTTGCGTGACACCGCAAACATTAAATGAACTTCTAGCTGAACCTGTTTTTTTATAACGACAAGGTAAAAACAGGAAATGAGATGATTAAACAAAAGAAATTAGTTGAGAAAGGAAAGTATGCAATAAAACATTTTCTGAAGGAAAATGGACAATTCATGAACTTTGAAGAATTCATGACCAATGATGATTATACTATAAATTTTGTCTCATACTGTGGATGGATTTCCTCAATGAAAGAGTTCATAAAGAAAACTGGAATAAAACCTGATAATAACAATGCAAACACAATTCAGAACATGCCGAGGGCTTTTAATATTATTATGAAAGAAGCAACAGGAGCTAAACGATACTATGAAATTTTTACTCAAGATGAGCGTAAGCCAAACTGTTGCTCTCAATGGCTACAAAAACTTAATTCTGAAGTTTCTTGGAATAAGGTAATTTCCCACGTCCACAAAATTAAAGATGTAAAATTGAAATGGCTTCAAATTAGAATTATTCACAGAATTATTGGCACAAATATTGTTTTAAATGCCATGGGCCTGACAAACACGACGAACTGCACATTCTGCAATGAAGAGAGAGATTCAATCCAACACTTTGTATGGATGTGCAATTACGTTCAAACTTTTTGGAAAGAGGTTGAAAATTTATTTAACGAAAAATGCCGAAACTCGTTTACCATTAAAATAACACGCGATGTTGTTGTCTTGGAGTCGACAAACATATGCAAACAGAGACAATGTTTGACTTTATTATTATGGTTGCTAAATCTTATATTTACAAGTGTAAGATCGAAAGACGTAGGCCAAATGCTTCAGTTTTTCAGAGCCAGCTGAGCAGCAGATTCAAAATCGAACTCTATAATGCTAAAGTCAACAATGATCAAAACAGGTTTGATGCTGAATGGTACAATTACATGCCGATGATTTTTTTATACAAATACTTTAAAAAAAAATCGATAACAACAACAAAATCTCAATCTAACACGCATCTCCGTAATCCCAGTATCCATTTCTCAAGTGTTTTTTTTTTTTTTTTTTTTTTTAATTCTCATGATATTTGAATTGACATGTTTTTGAATGTACATTTGAAGCAACATACTTTTTTATGTATTGATATATTATCCGTATGCTCTTGCTGTAATGTGAAAAATGTATGTCAAATGTGTATGATATATATCAGGGGAGTTAAAACCACTTCAAAACCAGATATGCAAACCACAGTCATTTAATAAAGAAAAATACAAAAACCAAACAGAACTGAGCAAATATATCTGGAAACTTAAAGACGCAAAAACAAACTACAATATATCCTGGAAAATCATAAAAAGAGCATCATCATACATTCAAAAAGGTGCAACCTATGTTTAACTGAAAAATGGTTAATACTATGCAAACCACACTTAGCAACTCTAAACACCAAAACAGAAATAGTAAACAACTGCAGGCATAAATGGAAATCGTTGTTAGTGAACACACCCAAAACAAAAACCTGAAAACCTCAAAAAACACGTGCAGCCAACCCGCACGTGCAAACAACCGCAAACGGGAGCCCACACGCTACATAACACCGGCGGTGGGCAAACCAAAATCATCCTGACGACAGCGCAATGCTCGAAACAAATTTGTAGATTGCCTTTTAAACCTTATTTTTAACAAATGTTGCTCCCCAAGGGGTTGAGCACTCTCAAAATCGTTTTAGGAATTTTAATCTTATTGATCTATATATTATATATTATATATATATATATATATATATGTATGTATATAGTTAATTGCTCCGCATTGTATTGTTTGGTCAATCAGTGGGCGATTGCATCTCTTAGGAGATCCAAGTAAAGGTTGTTCTGCACAATTCTTAGCCACTGACAATGCTTGGGTTACTGAACAGCAGAGCTGACCACTCAGGCTGTTCCATATCTTTTGATCTCCCTTGCATCCTTAAATGGATCCTCATGCATAGGCTCAAAGATTGTCCCCTACATTTTATACTGTTTGCATAATGTTTGTAGTTTTTCAGCAACTTTTTTCCTCTCCACACTTTCTTTTTATTTCTTTTATTTACTACCTTTCGCTGGCTGCTTTGGGGGTGCTGTTGGATTCTTTTTTGAACCGTTGGTGGTGAGAACACCACAGAATTATGGACTATGGTCTCTGTGGTGTGTCTCTATTTGACACCAAGAGGACAAAAACATAGTCAGCCGTGTCTCACTGGTGAGTCCGATCCAGCGGACGAAAGGCCTAGGATCAGGCAATATATATTATATATATATATATAAACAATATAAAAAAGTCCTTAAAAAATCTGAAGGTGCTCAACCCCTTGGGGAGCAACATCTGTTAAAAAATATTTTAAAAATGAAGTGGTAAAATCTACAAGCTTGTTTCTAGCGTTGCTATCTTCAGGATGTCTTTTGGGGCACGCCAACGATCTTTTATGGCGTGCGGGACTTGATTTCAACTCTGTGTGTGCAGGCGGATCTCATTTGCTGCACGTGCGGCCTGTGGTTCTTATTGGGGCCTGTTCAGGTGGAATGTGCTAGCAAAGATTTCCACTTGTGCCTGCAATTGTTTACAATTTCTACTTTTGTGTTCAGAGTTGCTAAGTGTGGTTTGCATAATATTAACCATTTTTCTGTGGAGCATAGATTGCATCTTTTTGAAATATTGTTGTATGGTGTTGCTCTTTTTATGATTTTCCATGATATGTTGTAGTCTATTTTTTTATCTTTGAGTCTCCAGATGTATTTGCTCAGCTCTGTTTGATTTTTGTATTTTTCATTTTTGAATGACTGTTTGTGGTTTGCGTATCTGGTTTTGAAAGTGTTTTCAGTAATCCCTACATATGTTTCTTCTTCATTTTCTGATGTTACCGTAGCTTGGTATACAATGTTACTGTGAAGACATTTATTGCTCAGGGGGCACTGTTCTTTTTTAGTGCAGTTGCAAGATGTCCTTTCGGCACCCTTCTCTTTTATGTTGCTTTTCATTTTGTTAGATGAATCAATCATGTTTTTGAGGTTGGGCATACATGAGTATGACAGTTTAATGGTGTTTTTGTTGAATATTTTGGACAGTTTGTGTTCTTTTGGGAATGATGTTGCCAAGATTTTAAAGAATTCTTTTCCTACATTTGTTTTTACTTGTCCATCGTATGGTGGGTTGTACCAAAAGACATCCTGAAGATAGCAACGCTAGAAACAAGCTTGTAGATTTTACCACTTCATTTTTAAAATATTTTTTAACAGATGTTGCTCCCCAAGGGGTTGAGCACCTTCAGATTTTTTAAGGACTTTTTTATATTGTTTATAATAATCGCTCCTCACGTTGAGCACTGTGGTCTGACAAAATCTGAAATGGAGAAAATCAACTTTAGGCAATCTACTAAAAACATACCATTTTCAAACCCACAAACTTACACTAAAAAACTGATAGAACAAACCGAGAAATTTGTGCGCAACATGAGATGGAAGGCGTTCTTCTTCCTAAACCCAAATGCAAAGTATGAAGACAAAAATACATATGGATTCAAATCATGGCGATCACCTCCGACAATAGATGAAATGAAACCTTTTGAAGACAAAATGAAGGGACTGATAGCCAATATTAAATTCAAAAAATCAAATAACAACTTTCAAACATCACTAGCAAATGATATAAAACAAATCCAAAATGATAAAAAGATATTCGTAAAGGCTGACAAAACGAGCAATTTTTACAAAATGGAACCAAACGAATACTCTCAACTCTTAAACAAAAACATCCAGAAAAACTACAAGAAAGCTGATAAAACTACACATAGCAACATCCGCAAAAAAGAAAAAGAGCTTGCACATCGCATGGAGTTAAGTGATAGAGTAGAAGCAACAGCAACAAAGGAGGCCTTCATAACACTTAAAGACCACAAGCCTAACTTCCAAAACAACCCAACATGTAGACTAATAAACCCATCTAAATCCGAACTGGGCAAAATAAGCAAGAGAATTTTGGAAAAGGCTATAGAAGATATAAAATCAAACACCGAATACAACCTTTGGAAAAACAGCTATGAAGTCATACAATGGTTTAAGAAACTCAACAAACAGAGAAATACAATGTTCATTACATTTGACATAGTAGACTTCTATCCATCCATAGATGAAGAACTACTCAACAAAGCTTTGAAATTTGCCAACAAATACACAAATATAACAGAGTCAGAAATGGAGATTATTTTCCACAACAAAAAAACCTTACTCCATAGCAGAAATGAAACTTGGATTAAAAAAACGAGCAAAAACTCCACATTTGATGTAACCATGGGATCGTATGATGGTGCCGAAACATGTGAACTAGTCGGACTATTCATGCTATCCAACATCCAAAAACAACTTGGAAAACAGGCCGGTTTATACAGAGATGACGGCCTCGCTGCATTAAACAATAATCCAAGAACCATTGAAAACAAGAAAAAAGAATTATGTAAAATCTTTAAAAACCACAGCTTAAAAATCACAATAGAAGCAAACAAAAAAGTAGTGAATTACCTAGACATAACATTAGACCTCAATGACCATGTGTACAAACCATACAAAAAACCCAATGACATACCAGTCTACGTAAACATCAAAAGCAACCACCCACCATCTATACTAAAAACAATACCCAATGGTATAAACAAGAGACTATCCAACCTGTCATGCAATGAAAACGCATTCAATGATGCAGCAACAGAATATCAAGAAGCATTACAAAAAAGTGGTTACAATTACAAACTACAATACAGTCCAGACAACAACACGAACAGAATTAAGAAAAATAGGAAAAGAAAGATCATATGGTACAACCCACCATACGATGGACAAGTAAAAACAAATGTAGGAAAAGAATTCTTTAAAATCTTGGCAACATCATTCCCAAAAGAACACAAACTGTCCAAAATATTCAACAAAAACACCATTAAACTGTCATACTCATGTATGCCCAACCTCAAAAACATGATTGATTCATCTAACAAAATGAAAAGCAACATAAAAGAGAAGGGTGCCGAAAGGACATCTTGCAACTGCACTAAAAAAGAACAGTGCCCCCTGAGCAATAAATGTCTTCACAGTAACATTGTATACCAAGCTACGGTAACATCAGAAAATGAAGAAGAAACATATGTAGGGATTACTGAAAACACTTTCAAAACCAGATACGCAAACCACAAACAGTCATTCAAAAATGAAAAATACAAAAATCAAACAGAGCTGAGCAAATACATCTGGAGACTCAAAGATAAAAAAATAGACTACAACATATCATGGAAAATCATAAAAAGAGCAACACCATACAACAATATTTCAAAAAGATGCAATCTATGCTCCACAGAAAAATGGTTAATATTATGCAAACCACACTTAGCAACTCTGAACACAAAAGTAGAAATTGTAAACAATTGCAGGCACAAGTGGAAATCTTTGCTAGCACATTCCACCTGAACAGGCCCCAATAAGAACCACAGGCCGCACGTGCAGCAAATGAGATCCGCCTGCACACACAGAGTTGAAATCAAGTCCCGCACGCCACAAAAGATCGTTGGCGTGCCCAAAAGACATCCTGAAGATAGCAACGCCAGAAACAAGCTTGTAGATTTTACCACTTCATTTTAAAAATATTTTTTAACAGATATATATATATATATATATATATATATATATATATAAATCTGCCTTGGAGAGGGATTACGATGATTCTCTCATGCAACTAGTGAAGGGTTTTCATATTTATATATATAATTATATTTTCCAATTTCTTTATCTTCAATTTTTTTTTATTGTAAATTTCAAATCTTTGCAAAGTCATTACTATAATGATGGAAGAACTGAGAATTGTTAACTTGCACTTGTGTTCTCTCACTACTTAATTGTTCAGCATTATATATATATATATATATATATATTTCTATATAATTGAGAGAGAGAGAGAGAGACCTGAAACATTTATTACAGATCTACATTCTCGAAGATCCTGTGCCAGGGATGGCTAATTTTCATTGTTTGTTTGTTGTTGTTGTTGTTGTTTTGCAAGTTCAATTGTGCTAAAGCTCGAATTTGCCCAGAAAATGTAGAGGTGAAAGAGTGAAACACCCAGCCTATCTGTTACCGGGTCTCAATGCTATCCAGGATGAGTGACGAAGTGCACGTGCGTTGGGCAGGTGGGGATCACGTTCTGGAAGCGGATCTTCTTTTTCCTCTACAACAAGACCGAGAGGGGGACGCGCACGGGACAGACCATCTCGCCAATGAGCATAGACCGCGGATATGTGCACACTCACTTACCAGGTCGGGAAAGCACGGTATCAATAGAGACACTGCAGAGACGGGAATTCTTGAATATGAGCAGGGTCATCTTCAGCCGGGATCCTTGGAGTCGTCTGTGGAGTGCGTGAGTACAGAGAGAGTTAACTGCTGATACTGAATGACTCGGCCAGAGAAGAGGTATAATAGAGGAATTGTAGTAGCAGTAGTAGTAGTAGCAGCAGCAACAGTAGGAGTAGTAGTAGTGGTGGTAGCAGTAGTAGTAGTAGTAACAGCAGCAGCACTAGGATTGTTACGTGCTGTCATGACTATCTCGGCCACCAGAGTGAGTTGTACATGTAGCTGTAGTATCAGTTGAAGTTGTAGAAGGAATCGTATATAGTCATATGTTGTCACTGAATTGTAGTAGTAGTAATATTAATAGTAGTAGTAGTAGCAGCAGCGGCAGCAGCCACAACAACAACAACAGCAGCGGCAGCAGCAGCAGCCATAACAACAACAGCAGCAACAGCAGCAGCAGCTGTTGTAGTAGTAGTAGTAGCAGCAGTAGTTATAGTCGTAATAGCAGCAGCAACGTGTCACTTCAGTCACTGATGACTTTCAAGCTGTTGCAGCAGCAGCAGCAACAACAGCAACAGCAGCAGCTGTAGCATAATATCACCATCAAACTCTTCATTGACATCGTCATAATTATTACTATCAATAGTCTTGTTCTCATGAAAAAAAAGAACAGCGGAGAGGACTCGATGAAGGCCCAAATCAACAAGGAAACAAAGCAGTGGTCTGTGTCCCAGTTGGTCACACTGACATGGTGCTACACACTGTTGACAAGCAAACCCGAGAATGCTGATGAAACCCATCACTGAACTGTACAGAGCGGGAAAAGCAAGATCAGTTTCCATGCTTGAGGACCCAAGAGATAATATTGTGAGATAACTCCAGCCCAAGCTAGAGGCTGGCATAAAATACAAAGTTCGGAAGGCAGTGGACGTGGCAAAGAAAAACGCCCAGATCAGGAAAATAACGAGCTGCTAGTCACCCACAGACAGCGATTGAAATCGACAGGAATTAAGTGGTGGTCAGAGGCAAAGGGGAGAGCAAATTAAGGCAAATTTGATACAGAGGTTAAAGGAAAAAGGTGCCAAGAGAATCCAGAGGATAATCGATTAAAGTGAACAGGGACATGGCAGTAGTGTGTGACAAAGTAGACCGGTACACACGAACAGTTCTCAACATATACATCAAGACCACAAGCGCTTAGTGAGATAGTGACCAAGCCTTGTTAAGTGTTGTTATTTTTCTGTTGTATGCCTTTAAGCTCTATCTGATATAGAAACGGTGCCTTACAGATGCTGGAAAACGTCCAGCTCTTTAAAGACGTAAATTGTATTCATTTTTTTTCTGTTTCATATTTGTTTGTCGACTGTTGAAAAGGACCATGATCTATTTGAGATACAATTATCAGTTTCATCTTTGTCTTTCTGTCTGTCTGTCTGTCTGTCTGTCTGTCTGTCTGTCTGTCTGTCTGTCTGTCTCTCTCTCTCTCCTCTCTCTCTCTCTCTCTCTCTCTCTCCTTGTTTGATGCCAAACGAAAACAAATGGGAAAGACATACTAGGTTGGCATACCCATCTTGTTTTATACTCCAGGCACGTGAACAAGAACAACGTATTGGGTTTGACTGCTCATGCTGTTTTAGACCATGAGCTTGTTGACAAGTATAGCATATTGGGCTTGCATGTCTACCTTGTTTCATGCTTTAGGTACGTGGAGGGGTGCGCCATACTGGGCAGGCATGCGCATCTTGTTTTACATTCCAGGTACATGGACATATTCAGCTATTGGGCTGACATACCCATCTTCTTTTACATTCCAAGGTACATGGACATTTGCAACATATTGGGCTGTATGCCCATGTTGTTTTACACTTCAGGTATGTGGACATGTACAACATATTGGGCTGGCATGCCCACCTTGTCTGACACCCCACGAACGTTGACAAGTACAACATATTGGGCTGGCATGCCCATCTTGTCTGACACCCCACGAACGTTGACAAGTACAACATATTGGGCTGGCATGCCTATTTTGTTGTATTCTCCAGATACGTTGGAGATATGCAACATATTGGGCTGGTATGCCCATCTTATATTATTCTCCAGGTACGTGGACATATACAACATATTAGGCTGGCACGGAAATCTTGCTTTACACTCAAATTACGTTGACGAACACAACATACTGGGCTGGCATACCCGTCTTCTTTTATTCTCCAGGTATGTGGACAAGTGTGTATTGCCCGATTCTTGGCTGAACCATTGCAAGAGGATCGTGGCACTGCGCAACAGTCTACCGGCCGAGGAAGCGAAAACTCTGAGAAAGCAGTCGAAGCTGGAGAAACAGCTTACCCAAAATGAGAAATATTCACGGACCTTTAACATCCTGAACAAGACTGAGGTGTGTGTGTGTGTGTGTGTGTGTGTGTGTGTGTGTGTGTGTGTGTGTGTGTGTGTGTGTGTGTGCGCGCGCGCGCCCCCGCGTGTGTGTGGTGCGTATGTATGTGTGCGAGCGCGCGCGCGCGTGTCTGTGTGCATGTGCTTGCGTGCATGTGTGTGTGTGTGTGTTTGAGTGTGTGATTGATACTCGGACTGCTGACTTCCCTTCCATCTTTTTATGATCTTCAGGAACAGACTCGAAGATTTCTATGTATACGCATCACCGCTCACTCATTTTGTTTTTGGCTACTTATTCCTATCAAACATTTCTTTTTTTCTTTTCCTTGGCTAGCTGGTTTGGGTCGCTGTTGGATGACGATGTTCTCTCCGCGGTGCTGAGAATATCACAGAATTAAGAACGGCAAAACTGAATCACATTCAAAAAGGGACGCAACTACAAGGCCGAGCAGTTCTGACGAGTTTACCCTGACGTCGAAACTCGGACTCTTTGTTGGCGTAACAAAGGACAATGTTTTTAAAACAGAACAGGTGGCTCCCGTACACTGCCAGAGAATAGTTTTACACGGTAACGCTCCCCTCTTCGCCAGTTTCGCCATGTATATTTGCGCCCCGTCTTTTTTTTTCCCTCACTGAATTTTGCGTAGTGAGTTTTATAAATACAGAGTGATTGTCCCCCCCCCCTCCTTCTTCCCCTACTGTTTTACACATTCAAAACTGCGTTTCACTAAACTGAATCATCCTGTTTGTCTCAGAATATTTCCTCCTAGGGAAAAGAAACTGTCCGTATAAGTCTCGGAGTTTTTCTTACCTCCTCCCCCTTTTTTTCTTTTTTTTGTTTTGTTCATGTAAGAGTTGCTCTCTCCAGCAGGTAACCCGCGGCAAGTAGCATGTCTGATGAGGTCTTTAAAGGACGAAATACTCATCAAATAATGGTCCGCTCATCTTCAGCGACAGTATACAGTGAAAAAGTTTTTTTTTTTTCCCTCCTGCCCTTTGGTCGCTTTGAGTCCTTGGACTTACTTCGAGTCAGACTTCTTATAGTCGATATAAGCTTCTTGACATTCAAAGTACAAGGTCCAAGAACATAAAATGCAAGGTCTAATAGGTGAGGAATAAGGGTGTGAGGGGGAGGGGAGGGGGTGAAGGTGGGATAATAGAATTAACCGATTGCTGAGGGGAAAAGTACACGTAAAGAAAACCTGGTCAATCTGCTTTTTGTTTGAGATCGCCGAGTTAGGAGGGCTCAATGACTAATCCGCAGAACATGAAACAAAAACAAAAACAAAACAAAAAAAGAAAACAAAAAAACCAACATCAACAAAATAAACACCAGCTCTGGTGTCCTCTCTTTTGAAACAAAATGGATGACAGACCTAATTTCGTCCTTGTACACATTTCAATATTCTAACGGCCAATCTGAGCCCATACGCCCATGTGCACCAGAGAGAGAGAGAGAGAGAGAGAGAGAGAGAGAGAGAGAGAGAGAGAGAGAGATTTTTTACTTGATCATTTTAGCCTTTTATTATCTTTTTACTTTCTCAATTATTTATTTGTTATGATTTACTAGAAATTGTTATTTCTGTTACTTTTTTTTTGTTATTATCGTTATAACCATATTTTACATAGCCTTCTCTGTCTGTCTGTCTCTGTGTGTGTGTGTGTGTGTACGTGCGCGCACGTGCGCGTGCGTGAGTGTACGTGCGCGCACGTGCGCGTGCGTGTGTCTTGCGTTTAGGTTTGTATGGTTGTCTTTCTGGTAAGAAGACAGGACTACCCTTCAACCTTTGTACTCATTGTGACCAACCTCCCCTGTGTAAACTGCCCGCTTTGGTTAAGTCCCCTTCTTATTTTTATTTACTTACCTATTTAAAGTGGATGGAAGACGACGGTAAGCCAGGCCACGTCTTTCTAGACAACTTTGATTCAGATTCCTGCACGATGTAAACACACTGAATGGAAGTCCCTGGTCAGCCTGCATTCGCCTTTGTCTAGTAAATCTTAACTTGGAACCATTTATGATAAAGGTATAGTCAATGAAAGACAACAGTTAACCAACTCGTCTGTTTCTAGTCAAGCTTAATTCAGATTATATTATGATAGAAATAAATCGAATGAAAGACAATGGTAAGCTAACTGGTCTGTTTAACCTGTCCAACTCCTTTCAGTGTGCAGATGACGTCACGTTCGCTGAGTTTCTTCGCTTTGCCACAATCAACAGCAATGCACACTGGTCGCCTGTACATTATGAATGTAATCCATGTGTGTACCAGCCACAGCTTCTGGGGAAAATGGAGACCTTTAGCCGTGATAGTGCTTACATCTTGAAGGCTGTAGGTGAGTGACAAAAGCCAGCAAGCCAGCAGGCCGGTGAGCGGGAGACCAGATCAGACCAGACCATTTGAATGGGAATGAGCACAATCATTCACAGGATGGATAAAAAACAAATCATTTATCAGGAACAAGAAAATCAATCATCAAACAAACAAAAACACCACCTAGGACGTCACTATTTCTCTGATCTTAAACGACTTAACCAAAAACATGCCGAAAATCCTAACAACTTAATAACTGAAGCGTACTTGGGCGCCTATAATAATATCTGTGGAGTAAATGTTTTGCAAAAATCTTCTAAAGCTGGGCAAATGAACATAAAGTACTTTTCATTTTCCTCACTTTGCATACACAAAGAACGTACTAAAACCTTTTGTCGATGTTGTCTGTATCTGAAGACATGGTTCCTTATATCAGAAACCCCAAGTCTAGATTTAGCAATTGATATTTTGAAACACATATCCAAATCGAATTTCAAATAATGCTGAAAACTATGAAAACTGAAACAGTTTCTGTATAAATTATATCGTTCGCTACTTTGAATATGATTTTCTCACAAACTACAGTCAGTCAACTTTGTGTCAAAAACCAAAAATATACAGATTTTGATTTCAAACACTCTTGAGTCAGCGAAATATCCCCAAATCCGTGATGATACAGAACTAGGCGCATATTTGAAACCCAGTTCCTTTTTTCCATTTACATCCAATTTGAATAACATTTCATCAGACTTAGAGGCAATCTACGACGATCCATGTGCAAAGGCTTTAACCAATACCGGACACATCTAACGGCTAAACTAATGAACAATGGATATCTGTTGGACTCACCATACACCAGATCCTCTAGAGATACGACTGTCGAGACATAGAAACTTTTTCAAAGCAAATAAATGTCACCGCCTCTCAATTAACAATGGTATTATATAAACACAAATTCCAGCCCCATACATCAGCACAGCATGTATATGGGAATCGAATGCTTTGAAGAATATCTCGAGCGAATTATTACACAAAGAATACAATTTTTTTTATTACGCATATCAAAGCATTCTTTGCCCTTCATGCAATGTCTTGACAAGCAAGGTTAAAACTTACGCGTGTAGAAAAATAGATGCCCAAATATTTATGCACCCTCAGTACAGGTATAATAAGTCTATCATGCATCCATCTTTCCCTCGGCGCCAAAGATCCTCCCTTTCCAAACAACTCAAATGAGAAGGCGGCCCTGCTCAGATTATATAACTGACGCTGTAAGACAACCATCGTTTCTGAAAACTAAACGATGTAATCTGCTAATAATAATTCTAACACATCATTTGGAAATCATCCACCAAGAAGGCCGTTACTGATAACCTCAACGGCATGCTCATTAATGAACACAGAAAAGAATGCAGGGCTACAGGCATCGCCTTGCTTTACCCCAGCAACACAATAACAGCTCTCAGATTAGAACCAATTGTTACCCTTGTTTTACCTACATTTTACATGGCTTTAATGCAGTTAAGTTATTTCCCCTTGACACCATTTTAAAGTAAAACGGTCCACAAAAGCTTTCTACTTACAGAGTAAAAGGCATTTTCAAAGTCAATAAAGGCAACATAAAATGAACGACTTAAAAAAAACTTTTTGAATAACCACAAGAGGAGTCAACATATGATCGATGGTAGAATAACCCTTTTTGGAACTACAATCAATCCATTACTGTAATTTGTTGTTATTAATACTGCTCGCTATATATTTTACTACTAACTTCAACTAAAGAGATACCTCTGTAATTATTAGCACTATTTACATCACCTTTCTTGAATATGGGCAAGGTTACGGACTCTGTCCACTTTTCTGGGAAGATACCGTTATCGAAAATCCTATCGAAAAGAGCTAGTACAAAGTCGACAGCTTGAGTTGCAGTATACTTCAACAACTTACCAATGATAGAATCAAGTCTTGCTGATTTGTTAATTTTGATTTTCCGTATGGCAAATGTCATTTTGTCTTTAGAAATGGGACGATTGAAATACTCGTCTTCTTCCTTATCGGTCACGACAGGAAGTTCAACATCATCTGAAATATCTTTATCTAACAAATGTTCAAAGTGCTCATACCGTGCGTCCAAGGAGATATAATTCTGAGGATATTTTCCTTTAAATGTTGCTCTTTTTATTGTCTTCCAGAATCTGCTGCAAAGGCAGAGATCTAATCATATCATTTAGCAAGCTTTGCTGTGAACATTTTCTTCTTCTGCTTCAGAAACCTTTTGTATTCTCTTCTTGCAAGAGCATACTCATTTCTTTCTCTATCATCTAACGTACGAAGCCATACTCTCAGTAATTTTAGCACTTTTTCTTTTCACAGCAATACGGTCGTTGTCAAACCAATTATCCTTCTTAGCACAGTTCCTCATTTGCACACATTTTATCATACATTCGTCACTTTTTATATGATCCTTAAACAAAATTAAGGCTTTATTTACATCGACATTAATTAGGTATAAATCCTCGTTTGATTTTGCGCATATTTCTGCTTTACACAAAATGTCTGCAAATCAAGCCATAATCTTCGTTCCACACAAACTTATCGGAGACAGTGGCCTAAACAGTCTCCGTAGATTTAACTCCGCTTTCTGTTGAAAAGTCAGTGTGAAATTCAATAGGTGAATGATCGGATTCGATCCGTTCCAAAACAAGCAAATAACAGAATTCACAAAATGTGGAGAAAAAATCTTTAGATACGAGGAAATAATTGATTACGCTGCGCCTGCTGTCTGCATGTATGTATAGCAACCCTGGCGGTCGCCATGACATTCATCATTCATAATAGACAAATCAAGAGCAACGCACAGATTTAACAATAACTTAACACAGTGATTCAAAACATTCTCGTGAAAACAAAGATCTGTGCAAGGTGGCTGGCTTTCCGTTTGCAAATAGGAATCAAAAACATCAGCAGACAAGTCTGGAGAAGAAATTGCTGCCCTGCTGTTAGATCTTCACAAGCAGTCGGCCAAACACTCTTCCAACATGGAAATACCATTACCAACATTAGCACAATTTTAGAAAGGAGAACCTTCAGGTTGAATATATGCACAAACCAAAGCAATAATTTCTAAGTGTCTCCAAAACCAACTTTAAAAAAATTAAATAACACACACGTTAGAGCAATCAACTTCTGTATAAGGTATGAAGGGAACAAATTCTTGTTGTATTAAACAAACGAGTCCTCCAGATCGTCTCCCCTGATGACCGAGCTTTAGTGCAGCTTTAGATAAAGACTTTATACCCTACAAACATGTCCATGCTAAATGTTTCCAGAAACGTTTCTCCAAAACACATGAAATCAAAGCCGCACGCATATGGAAATAAATGCTTTCCATGCATACATTGATATCGCTGCCCACATCATCATAGTTATAATAATTACGATTCAGATGCGTATCCTTCAAACCGTGACACGAATTCAAGTGTCTGTCGTTGCCAACGCTCACACTGTCAGCAACACTGTCGTCAAAAACACGTGCAAAACGGTTAGAGCCACGATTGGTGGAATCCAGAACGGCTGTTCTTTCCACCAGCGTAAAGAAATCTTTTCTTCCTTTCGAATTAAAATCTTATCATTGCAAAAGTACCGGGCAAAACCCTATTTAAGCTCATTTGGCTGACTGGAAACATCGAGCCCGAGTCTCTTGCCACCAACAAGGAAATGGTCAAAGACCATCGCGGCCCTGTTACCATTGTTTCTGGTCTCTTTCAGATGAGGGGTGAGCCTCTATCTGATGTTGTGGACTCTATTTATAAAATCCTTTCCGAGAAAGATGCTCGTTCCTTTCAGATTAGTCTTAGTATTTAAAACACGAAATTCATCTTTAAACGAGGAGCATCTGGCAATGATGGGGGAATCACGCCTTGCATTTAAATGATGAGCTGTGTCAAACTCGACCCCCTTCACACCTAACTTAGCTGTCAAGTCTTTCAACATTCGCCCGGAGTCATCGCTGTTGTCATTCTCACTCCTACTCAACCCATGAAACAATACATTATAACACTTTGAGCGCCCCTCCAGGTCATCGGCCTTCCTTTCTAGTAACTTTAATTCTATCACCCAGTTCAGAGTTCACCCTTTGTAGGTCGTTGTTCTGCGCACGTAATTCAGCCGCCTCCTCCCTGAGACCCTTCACTTCATTCTGCAACGCAGCATACTGTTCACTAAGGGTCTTCACATCCAGTTTAACATCATCCAGCTTACTGTCCATAACCTTGTTGGTCCTGTCCATTTCCTGTAGCATACATCATGGTGTCGGCCATGGTGGATTCAGTACTCGTCGGTTTGGACACAGAAGAGTCATTAGAGGGTGTCCGCACTGGCACCGCGTGTAGTGATACTCAAATGCGTCTGCTTCACGTTGTCTGACTTCACCGGGGGGTGCAGGTCCAGGGTTCTGCTGAACCTCCCCACACTGCAATAACAGTCCGCTCCAAAAGAAAAAAACACGAGGGGCAAATCAGCTCACACACCGTCACTCAGTCGACGAAGCTTACACCATACCTCGTTGTCAAGGATCATTTTACAGGGTGTAGTGGAGTGAAGACATGTACCTCGCCATGACCCCTGTCCAGGATAATTCTACAGGGCACAGTTGAGGTAGACATATGTTTCACCAAGACTCCTGTCCAAGACCATTTTACTAGATACAGTAGAAAGTGGAAATGTTACTGGTCATGAATCTCTCCCCAAGACTAGTTTGCAGATTACAGTTGAAGGTAGACATGCATCTCAACACGACTGCATGTCCAAGATCGTTCTATAGAACAGAATTGAGGGTGGACATCATTTCACCCGAATCCCTGTCCAAGGTCATTCTAAAGTGTATGGTTGGGGGTGGGCTCAAATCTCATAATAACTTTACCCAGATCAGAGCTGAGAATCTTTTGCCGCCAATAAGAGGACTTTTTTTTTCTGTTGTACCTGAACAAGCTCTAATACAAATAAAGCGAAGACAACAAAGTAACTTCAATACAATGCACAATACAAAACAGACCACACACACACACACACACACACACACACACACACACACACACACACACACACACACACACACACAGAGTACAAACAGATGAATCGTATTATGCTGAACGGAAGAGTTTCTCTTCACTTTGTTTTCTGTATTTTTAGCCTGTTTTCAGCCGTCAGTTTCTGTCTCCTCTGTAAGTTTGCCTACCTTTGTCTGCTTGTGTCCTCTACCTCTCTCTGTCCAAACTACAATCTCACAACAGAACAAATCCACTGTGTGTCCTGCAGGCCTCGCCGACAGAGTGAAGCTACACTTGACCCATTCCAGTCACGTTCTGGATGAGTTGGAGCAGCTGACCAAACATCACTACAGGCGTTTCAAATCACGACTGGAAAAATTCGAGTCATGCCTCGACTTCGTTGGAGTCGCTCGAAGACTCTGGAGGGCTTTTCAGCTCAACGGCTACATCCCTGCCGATCACGCGTTCCCAGCGGATCTCTTGGAGCAAGAGATTGCGAGCATGACAGAGGAAGAAGCCCAAAGACATGTGGTGAAGACGGTGCAGCAAGCTCACTTGGCTCGGCCACTCGGTGCTGCGGAGTGGGCAGCGTTGAAGAGAGGAAACTTGGTGGCTGCTTACAGAAGCGTGCCCACACAGCTTCTGCTTCAGTTGCGAGAGAAGTTCCAGCTGGACTTTGAGATGTTCCAGTATGACGAGAGGCCTGCAGATATTTTTGGCACGGAGTAGAGGGTTGAGCTCCTGGACGAATACGGTCATGTATGTAGAAAACATGTTGCAGATATAGGAAGATATGCACATACAGTCCTCTCTCTCTCTCTCTCTCTCTCTCTCTCTCTCTCTCTCTCTCTCTCTCTCTCTCTCTCTCCATGTTTGTATAATCTCTCTCACTCACTCTCTCTCTCTCTCTCTCTCTCTCTCTCTCCATATATGTATAATCTTACTCTGTGTGTGTGTGTGTGTGTGTGTGTGTGTGTGTGTGTTGTGTGTGTGTGTGTGTGTTGTGTGTTCAGCAATATATTTATGTGCAGATATGGTTGAGTTTACATGAGGGGCAGAGCAATATGAGGTAGGCGGAGAATGATGAAATGGTCACTCCTCACAAGGTGTTCAGCTTTGTGAGCAAAAAAGTGGATTGATTTAAACTTCTGTGGAAAGTGTAAACTTGTGTTTTGAATCTGTGTTTTCAAAGTCTTGTTGCTATCGTTTTGTCGTGGGATGGTTTGGGACATTATCCGATGTTTTTATTCGGAAACCGGTTGTCTGTCTGTCTGTCCATCTGCCTGTCTCTGGCTCTGTCTGTCTCTGTGTCTGTCGCTGTCCGTCTGTGTGTATGTCTGTCAGTCTGCCCCCCCCCCCCTCCTATCTCTGTGCAGATAGATAGATAGATGATAGATAGATAAATAGATAGATAGAAGACAGACAGACAGACAGCTGATTGAATTAAACTCCTGTGGGAAGAGACCTACTTGTGAATTCGATCTGTGGTTTGTTTTAAATTGACCATTGCTTTCGTTCTGTCATGTCGCCTGGACGCTTTGGGACGGTATCCGATAATGCTTTCTGTGAACTGTCTGTCTGTCTCTCCCCCCCCCCCCTCTCTCTCTCTCTCTCCACGCGCGCGCGCGCCACACACACACACACACACACACACACACACACACACACACACACACACACACACATACACACGCACGCACAGAGCCGAGAGTCACGCTCATGCACCGTCGACACACATCTCCCCTTGTATTATTCTGCATTTCTACACGGGTCGCAATTGATGTACTTTTTGCAACTGTCATGTATGATTTTTGAAACAAAAAGTATTTTTTGAGATTTTAAGCAGAATGCTATCCCGGAATGCTTCTTAGGTGGGACCGTTGGTTTGTTTTCTTTCAAATTCAACGAACATACTATGGTATTGCACACCAGCCTTTTTCTGGGATAGCATTCCGCTTAAAACCTAAAAAGCAGAGGAGTCAAGATAGGAATTTCCAAGGTCCTGAGGAGAAACAATCAGGTTTCGAAATACCGCTATCTGACCAGGAGTTACATAGGTGAGTTTCCTCCCGTTTGGAGACTGTCTCCCCCTTGGAGACTCTAAGCTTGCTGAAGGCTCATTTTGAGAAGCATTTATTATTCCCCATTCATCCACTCAAGCACATACTGTCAGTTAGACAGAATTATCTACCACTATAGATATGAAAGCTTATTTCCCCCTATTTTTGTAATTTTTCTAATGTAGATTGAAGATAGCCGCCTGGTATTTCTTACCAAGCCACAAAAATTGTCACTTACTGTTATCGTGTGCCATCGTGTACCGGTGGAAATGGAGGACACGTATAAAACATCGCATGCATCCTATGTGAGAAACTGGAGGAATAAATGAGATAAACGAAAATGAGTGACTGATATTTGAATGGTACGGGAAACGACTGAATGAGCGCCAGTAGGCTGCTCTTCGGCCGGCTCTACCTGGGTAGGCAGCCCGTTGAGTGAGTGAGGTAGTGTGTTTATTGTAAAGCGCTTAGAGCTTGGTCTGTGACCGAGGATAGGCGCTATATAAATACCCAATATAACAATATAATGTAATATATTTTTTCAATCTGAGACGTAAGAGTAAGCTTTGTTTATAATTCTATATATATATATATATATATACAAGAGTCAAACCAACAACACCCATGTCGATGGTTTCCCAATATTTTGACCTTTTTGGTCTTCTTCAGGGGACTTTAATGATGGAATTGCTCAAAGCAGTTTCCGTTCACACTTTTTTTTTTAAACAGTACACCACAGTTCAGATGGCTTGAGAAAGGACAAGAGTGGAAGGGCTGTAAGCTACGGGAAACACGATAAAAGAAAAGTAAGAAAGACGGAGGCATACAGAAAAGGGAGGGAGGGGGGGGGGGGGGTGAGAGTGGGATAATTAAATCATGCATAGGCCATTGCCCCTCATGATGGGGTACACTTTCCAGTTGAAAAAAAAATTACAAACTTTGCATCTTCCTTAGAAACTATACACACAGTCATATATGCACACATATTTAAAGATATTAAGACATAGCTGCAGATCGTAATTTAAATGCTTTGTACAGGTACATTTCTGACAATGTTTTCATTTTTAGACGCCAACAGTAAAGTCAGTGGAAACTGGCTGGGGTGCTTATAAAATTTTAAAGGTATATGGTGTTTTCGTAAACCATTTAATGTAGGACAGCACAAAAGAAAATGAATTTCATCTTCCTTGGTAATTCTACACAACGGACAAATCAAATCTGTTTCTGTATGTAATCTATAACGATAGTGGTGACATGCAATTTCAGACACACCAAACCTAAATCTTGTCAATATAAATTTCAAGTGCCTATCTAATTTTAATTTCAAGTAGGTTTTATCATCATTTACAGTACAAAACGTTCTATGTGGTTGAAACCGTTCACTGTTATTTACATGGAAGTCCCATTCTTGCCACCTACACAATATCAATCTGTCTTTAAAATGATTAAAAAATAGACATTTCTTCAACTCCTTGGTTCACCCATACATAGCCAAAACCATACACATATAATTTGCATCGAATATTTGAGACCCAATTTCATTTATTCCGTGCATCTAAATCAAATAACGTTCTATAGGCTTTGTGCGGTAATCTGCACTCTTCTGATCGTGTTAATTTTAACCGGTATCTAATACATTGCACTACTGAATTTATGTAGATAGGATACCTGTTCGTCTCCCCATAGATAAGATCATTTGGTGTTCTCATTTCAACTCCTAAGAACTTTTTAAGTGCGAACATATGTAATTTTTCAGGATAAAGAGCTGCATTTTCAAGACCCCATATATCGTCACCATATTGAACAATCAGTTGAATTTGAGCATCAAATAACTTTAAATAAAGATCAAGAGAGTTATTCTTCAATTTGTAGAAATTTTGCAATACACACGATAAGGCCCCCTTGGCTCTGCTTACAAGATGCTGGCATGCTGCAGTAAAACTGAGCCTCGTGGAAAAATAGATTCCTAAATATTTGTATATATTTACCACAGGAATTAAGGCCTTATTATAATTCCACCTTTCTCTGGCTGCCAAATAGCCACCTTTTCTAAATACCACTATATTGCTTTTGTTCATATCTAAATTCAAATGAAGTTCTGATGCTGCGCGATGAAGACTATTTAACTGCGTTTGTAAGCCAACAACTGTTTCAGACAATAAAGCTACATCATCTGCCAATAACAAAATGAATAATTCAAAATAATCATATGTGAACCTTGCACCATGACTCCCACATTTGATTACTTCTAATGCCAGTTCATTGATGAATAGTGAAAATAATACCAGACTAGTAATATCACCTTGTTTCACGCCCCGTGTAAGTTAATATAGTCTGTTAACTTATCCCCAGATCGGATTCTACTTTTAACATTTGTGTACATACTATTAATACACCGAAAAAGTTTCCCTTTTATTCCATTGTTTTAAAGAATAGGCCACAGTAAATGTCTTTCTATAGAGTCAACAGTTTTCTCAAAATCAACAAAAGCTACATAGAGTTTACGATTCATACAAAATTGTTTTTGTGTTAAGGTTACCAGCGTGAACATATGATCGATAGTGGAATAGCCTTTTTTTAATCCTGCCTGATGTTCACCTGTAAGGTTTTGCTCTTCTATCCATTCCTGTAGTCGGTTGTTTATTATGGTGCGTAAATCTTGTTGCTTGGAGAGAGAGAGAGAGAGAGAGAGAGAGAGAGAGAGAGAGAGAGAGAGAGAGAGAGAGAGGAAGAGATGTTTTATTCATGTAGGCTTTGGCCCATTATGAAGCGGTGGGTGAACATAATATATCATATGAAACAAATGCTCGTATCACAAATCAAACAATTAGAACAGGACTGCAAGCATCACCTTGCCTAACCCCAGCTGTACAGTTAATGTAATCTGTCACTTTATCCCCACAATGAACTCTAGCCCTAACCACCTTATACATGCCTCTGATACATCTGTAAAATTTACCCTTAATACCATTTTGAATCAGGACTGGCCAAAAAAGATTTCTATTGACGGAATCGAACGCTTTTTCAAAATCTATAAAAGCTGCATACAGTTTTCGATTATGAGAAAGCTGCTTCATGTACAAGAGCTGTCAAAGTAAACATGTAGTCAACAGTCGAATACCCCTTTTTGAAACCAGCTTGGTGATCACCAGGATTGTTGTTTTCCTCTATCCACTCTTGCAATCTGTTATCTATTATCATTCCAAATATTTTACTGCTTTTGTTACTAAGACAGATACCCCTCTATTTGTTTGGGTTATTAGCATCTCCTTATTTAAAGATAGGTATGATTATTAACTTCGTCCAGTTATCCGGAAATATACCGTCATCAAACAGTTTATTAAACATTTCAAGCAAAACTACACAACTTGGGCAGAAAGTGTTTGAACAGTTCAACAGTTATGCCATCGGGGCCCGCTGCTTTATGGTTTTTTAGTTTGTTAATTGCTAATAACGCTTCTTCTTCACTAATGGGACGGCTTATATAGACATCCGACTCATCTTCAAACCCGTCTTGATTTGGCTCATCGTCAGCATTTAACTCTAACAAAGCTTAAAAATGTTGAAACCACACGTCAGTTGGAATGTTATTTCTAGGCTGTTTCCTTTTTGCCGATATCTTATGAACTACGGTCCAAAACTCCCTCTGTGAATTTATAGATGCTACTAACTTAACTATTAATGATTTATTATATTCTTTCTCTTTTCTCTTAAGTAAATGTTTATACTCACGCCTGGTTATTACATACCCAGTTCTATCAGTGTCTTTTACTGTGCGGCGACTTATTCTCAGTAACCTCCTAGCCTTTCTCTTATTAAGATCACATTCTTGATCATACCAGTCCTTTGATACCCTGTCGTGACCCTGTATACATTTTTTTCATACATTCAGCACATTTCATTATGCATTCATTAAACATATTTAGTGCATCGTTAATATCAACATCTATTAAATTATGGCAATGTCAATACTTTTACTCGCTTTGGTTTTTTTTTTTTTATCACATAAGGTATTACTAAACAAAGAAGTGCATTCATCATTCCAGACAATTTTTTCCATTAACATCGCATTGACCTTTTTTGCTCATATCCACTAAGTTTCCACAAGGAAAAAGAACATGAAGTGACACAGTAAAATGATCAGAATCTGTAGGTTCTACAACGTGTAACTCACAACCATCACATAACAGAGCAAAAAGTTCACACACACACACACACACACACACACACACACACACACACACACACACACACACACACACACGCACACGGACAAGACTAGGCTAATATCTGACCCATGATTCCGTTCAGGCCTTGGATACCAAAGTAACACTGCGCGCGTGTATGTGTGTGTGTGTGTGTGTGTGTGTGTGTGTGTGTGTGTGTGTGTGAGCGACAGCACATGAAGATGGCGAGCAGAAGTGGCCATTCTGTGTTGAGCATTAGCGTAAACTCACAACGTTTAATTGCAAGCTCGGACTCTACCAACTGAGTTAATATGGCACTGAATACTGGGCTTATGCGTATATGCAGTATAATGATTACGTGTGCGGAGTGGCTGTTCGGAGGATAGTGTTTGTCAGCATTAACTATAAAAGAAAATGCAAAATTACAAAGAAAAAAAAACAGGTAAGGAAATACAAAAAATATAATGATAAAGTCATTTTTGTTATTAATAGAAATGATCATATCATCAGCTACATCATCAGGTGCACATATAAACGCAATCCCCCACAGCTGTGGAATGTTGTTCTTCGATCTTCTACGCAATGACACACACTCGGACAAATTCTGTCAGCCGATCTGTTGACGAACCAACCATTGCTCTTCACCAGTCCAACCGCGCATTTTCGCTGTCCCCCCCCCCCCCCTCCCCTTCACACACACACACACGCACGCACGCACGCACGCACGCACGCACGCACGCACGCACACACACACACACACACACACACACACACACACACACACCACACACACTTATGCAGCGAACGCTCAGTCACCTCACAAAGGCTGATACCCCCCCCTCCTCCTCCTTTACAGTCCTCCCTAGCGTTTCTACTCAATTTTCTCTCTGTGTGTTTTGTCCGCAGCTCTCCTCCTCCTGCTACTCCTCCTACTATTCAACCTTCAACTGCCCTTCCCTCCCTCACTCCTTACTCCCTCGTGTCGCTCTCCCGTGAATGGTGAGATTTACGTCTCGTCAGCCATGTGCTGAAACGAAAGAACAAGTTGCTGATACCATGCCTTTCCTCTCTTCACCCCCAATCCCTAGTTCCTCTTCATTTCACAGAACGTGAAACATGCAGAAAACCCGTGACCCGAAACTCAGGTGTACGAGACACGTGATTTCCGCGTTGCTTTTCGACGTTTTACGTGCGGTTGTGAGTTCTAGCAGTTCAGTTTTAACATTTAGCAACGCAGTGGCGCATCGTTTTCAGCATTTCATGAACGTGGACACCTATTTCAAATTAATTTTCGGGTCCGCACAGACTTTAGTATTGTGTTAAACGTCGTAACAACTGCTTTGTTAATTTTCTTTATCGTGGTTTAAAGGACAGCAGCAGTCAACAGCCAACCACGGTGTAATGACAGCCTGGTCAGCAGTTCACTCATCTTGAAATGAAACAGGTTTGGGAAGGTGGGTAATTTTGTGCCATTTTCACTCTCTGGTCTTCGACTTTTGTTTGATTTGTTATACTGTTATGTAGTTCTTGAACAAATCTCCTCCCCGTCCATTTCCGTTCACAATGGCATGACCTGTATGAAATTTAGTTTGTATGTCCGGTGACAAGGAACCACATTACAAAACACACAAGCACCGCGCGCGCGCACGCACGCACACACGCCTTCGTACACACACACACACACACGCATGAGCGCGCGCGCGCACCGCCACACACACACCACACACACACACACACACACACACACACACACACACACACACACACACCAACCTTGCGGGACAAATCAACTTTAGCGGCCACCTATTCAATACCCCATGAGGCGATCTATTTATGGGGTCGGGTTTTTGAGGCTTGAAAAAACCCTCTTGTGCACCAAACATGTTGGGTATCTGATTCAAGTTGAGGAAAAATTAAAAGCGGCGGAGGAAGAGGGATGGGCACCGCCTGCCATCATGCCGTGCCCGAGACACGTGTGAACCTCTGACAGTTCTCTACTCCTACGGTCATCAAGCTGTGGGACTTTGATAACCCTCCCCCCCCCCCCCCTTTCAGAACATTCAGAATATTTTCTAATCAAATTAACTTGATTTTTTTTGACGAACAGAAAAAAAATGTAGAGAAATCATGTTTCAAGGCGAGTGACGATTGACAGTAGGGCGGGGGAGGGGTTGGACGGGAACAGCTTCCCATTAAAGAGACAACTGGTCAGCGAAAGAGGTGGACTGTTTCAGTGTGAACTGTTCACTATCGCCACTATCGTGTAGAAGTTATGTCCCCTCAGTACACTCACATAATGAGAGGTGATAGACATGGAAACAGTGTCGTCCACAATAACATTTTAAAGTTTCGTTTTCTTCTTGGTTTTTTTTTTTTTTTTTTTTTTTTTAAATGTAGTATGGATTGAGTTCCGGTACTACTGTACTTCCCCTCCCCCTCCGCCCCCTCACCCCTTCCCATCTTCTTTCTATGCATTCAAAAGATTGTGATTCGATTCGCTTTAAAAATAAAGGTGGTTCTGGGGCGTAGGTATCATATTGTAGATACCCCGCACCTCCCCCCCCCCAACTCCTAATTTCACCCCCAGGCAGTATCCAATTTTTTTTTTATCCTGCAAGAAAGGACAGCCCTCTGAAGGAAAGAAACGTACCTAACTGTCCGCCGAGCTTCATTCTATCAGTAGATTTTATACTCGTTAACATGACACACACACACACACAACACACACACACACACACACACACACACAGATGTGGATATTGCCGTCCACTCACCCTCTGTGTCTTGATGTGACCATCACCGTCACCATATGATCTGAGAAAGGTGCCGATTTAACACCTGTCGGGAACCACGCAGGAGTGCAATTACGTAACCAATGGTTTACTAGGAATGAAACGGTGCAGTGCCGTCTGCTTGAAGCTTGTTGAGTACCTGTCGACAAACAGCCAGCCTAAACGGATTTTGTTGCAACCTCATTTTATCTAGTGTCTAAAAGCCCAGCCGTGAGGTATTTTGGAAAGATTTCTTTTTGTTCCCCTTCCCTCACGAACGCTTCTTTCGTTTTAAGTCGAGGACAGCTTGCTCGCAGAAAATATTGGGAACGTTTAACACTTGGGGGATACATGTTACCATACAGATTTTAGTTTTTCTTTAGGTATTCACCAGTTAGCCTCGGTGTTTTAACGGAGAGAATGGTCAAATCCACATCCACGCCCTGTGCGCTGTTCCTCAGAAGTTCGGTAATCGCAACTTCCTGAAAGCTAGCATACTTTTGGGTACAAGCAAGTTTAAGAAAGTTGCTTTTCCATATTTCCCGCAACAGAGTGCACAGGAGAAATGTGGATATTGCCGAAAGATGTTGTTGTGCTGGAAGGGGATAGAGAGAATAACTTCCCACACTGTCTCTGCATGTTGAGGGAGTGGCTAATCCACACTGACAATAAAACTGCGACAACGTGGCCTTATTGCGTCCAGTGCCTATATTTGTGGAATACGTTTTGTTTGGAGCAGAGAGTAGGATGACCTCATTGTACCAAAAGATGACGCAGTGGTCCATAAATGCAGAGAGAGAGGAATGGTGACCTTCTCATACGTTTGCTTCTTCTTCTTTAACGTTTTAAGCTACGCGCACAGGGAGCACTCTGGCCTCCATTATATCGGATCTTGCCCCCCATCTCACGGACACTTGTCAAGCTGCAGTTTTCCTTGGAAGGCGGGTTAAGGATGTAGTAATTAAGGTGGTGGACAGGAGGCAAGATAAAGTCCCCCCCCCCCCCCTCCACCCTTCTTTCATGTTTTCTTTTTCATGGCTGCTGTCTCTCTCTTCTCTCTCTCTCTCTCTCTCTCTCTCTCTCTCTCTCTCTCTCTCTCTCTCTCTCGCTTTTTTGTGTGTGTGATAATCTGCCGGCTTTGACGTGCGGCGATGCACTGGGAAGCAGTTCGGCTCTCTTATCTTGTAAGAAAGCTTATTTCTGTCAAAGAGATAGCACCGTCTTGATTATAACAAATATGGAGAGTGCTTTAAAACTGCAGAGAAAATGCTAGATCCCAGACCCTCTCCCCCACTCACCCTCTGCCCCCCCCCCCCCCCCCCCCCCCCCCCTCGAGCTTAATCTTTGACAGAGAGAAGCCCTCTAATGGCGGAAGATGGGAGTGATAAAAAAGAAGAAATCCAGAACGCTATCCAGGTTGCCTAGATGATCAGATTGCATTGGAGTGACGGATGGAATGGGACGAAATGGAGAAGCAGCCGGTATTGAGTGGAGGGGCAGGAAAAGACGTGCGAGCTTGTGGTAGGGAGAACCGATGGTGAGATGGGGGGGGAGGGGGGGATTCTGGAGTAGAGTAATAATAGAGGGAACGGGAAAAGGTAAGTGGCGGATGAGAAGGGGGCAGCATCATTATCTTTCCCTTCGTAAGAAAGGGTTTTTTTTTTCTTTACTTATGATCCAGTTCAGATCCCTATACGGCATATTACAAAATGATTTTGCAGGAATCAAATGGCGCTATTCGTGACAGTTGATGTGCGCAGAGTGGACAGAACCAGACAGCCTAATCGCAACCTTACAAGGGATATCTTGCAGTGTAAGTTCCAAGTCAAAACTCGATGTTTTCCGCGTTGGGTGTGTTGGTTAGAAAGACAATAACCACATAAACATACAGAGCGGAAGCAACACTTGTTTGATACACAACACAAACACAGACGAGTGAAGAGAAATATATCTTCTTCAGGCGACGTAACACACGCACACGCACACGCACACGCACACACACACACACACACACACACACACACACATACCACCACCACCACCACCACCACCACCATGCACAAATCACTACTCATATAGAAGCAGGATGCACGTAGAACTGGAAAACAACATAAAAAAAATACATCAGACAACCAAATGTATTCCGCACAAGGGATCGTTTGTTTCGCATAGACATGAAATCATTTGAAAGTTCAAATTAAGGAACGCTGGAGAGGGGAGAGAATTACGCCAGGATTTGGATACTTCCACTGAAGATAGCTGTGAGACGTTGCAAACGAAAATATTATTTCCACTCGGAATTATTCGCCTGTGATCCATGGTATGAAGGAGGGAGATAATACTTGCTGGCTATGGGAAAGGGTCATACGCCGCTGACTGATTTAGATACGGTAGATATGATTATGTGACTGGGTTTATACATGGTCACTGAATCATCTCCACATGATGGAGTTGTCTTCCCTTTGTGTGAACTGCTATGCTGCCATTGCCTCTTCATCGTGTTGCTTACATGAAACTGAGGTAGCATCCACACTGCAACTCATTGACTGGACTTGGTGGGTGGGTTCGCTTTTTTTTTCTTTCTCTATTTTTGTTTGTTTTGGGTGTTCTTTGATATCTGTCATGTCTCTTCTGCCGAAAAGCATTCTTGGCAAAGAAATGTTTCCGGTACCGATTACTTCAGATATTGCAGATATTGGTTGATTTGATCAGCGTGTTTGGGGGGAGGGGAGGGGAGGAGGGGTGAAGAGAGATGAGGTGAGGTGATGGGGTGCGCATGTAGAAAGAGGAGTGGGCATTATTGGAAAATTAACTTAGATCCAGCACTTGACATTCTCAACTGGCCGAAGGAGTTGCAGACGAGAACTCGATTAGGGAGAGGTCGATGGGGTCTATAGATTGTCGCTGGCACTTGCGGCAGCTCAGTTTGCGAGTAATTGTATGCATGCATGTGTGCGTGGTTGTCTCTTTGCACATGTGTCTGTATGTGCAACACTCACTCACTCACTCACTGACGAGAGAGAGAGAGAGAGAGAGAGTCACGAATCACGAGTGTTTAATTGTCAGGCCAATCGCCCATACAATGGAGTGAGGTTAATGAAACAGTATTAACAGCATGTAACCACATTCATTCATTCTTGTCTCAATGTTAAGGCTTTGAAAATAAATAGGGCCATTTTTCTTACAATTATTTCGTTGTTACAGGAGAGTAGCAATACACATTTAAACGTAGATGGACGGATGTAGTACTTTTTTGGGATCAGTTCTTTCCGAAGAGTTTCATATGTATGACAAACATGCAAAAAATGCACTTCTGTCTCTGGCACATTGGTACAAAATGGACTGTTAACGTCTCTGCTCGAGCCAACTTTGTACTGCATAAAATGACAATTCAGTGGGGACATCCCAATTCTAAACCTGGAAAGCGTGTTACGCACCCTGATGTTCATAATTTGACATAAATGAGTACTAATTGACAGGGATTGTCTGAAAGATGCATAAACATTATAGAACGTATATGACTCCAATTTCGCATGCAGTCCTGTTGAAAACAATCTACAAGTCTCTGTTTAAAAGTTGCCATAAACATACTCATATTTCCGACCCCTTGAGCTTCCCAGACTACTCCAAACCCAAGTCTATACAAAACATTTCTAATTTTACATGCCCAAGTTTGATAGTTTTGACTCTGTAGGCTGAGTAGCATATGGTAAGCTTTCTCTGGATATCTACTGTCATCCATGTAAACAAGGCGTAACCAGAACTTTATACATTTCAAATTCGTTGTAACATATAGGGGGTATCTGCCTGTTTCGCCGTATATCAAATGTTCAGGCGATTTTGGGTTAACACCCATCAATCGTTTTAATGCAAACAAGTGGACCTTCTCGATTAATTCTTGATTTTCAACTAAACCCCGTATTTCAGATCCATAAGTCAGGATCGGCTGTATTTGGCTATCAAAAAGCTTAAAAAAGATCTTAGGTGAATGTTCACCAATGGACCACAACATTCTTACCAATGCTACTGTTCCCTTCTTGGCTCTTTCTGCAAGATCAGACATTGTATACACAAAACTCAATCTTGTTGACAAATAAATGCCCAGGTACTTGTACATGTTCACAATTTTAAGTTCATTTCCATTAAACCACCATTTTTCATTCGCCGCCCAGTGTCCGCCGTTACGAAAAATAACATTTGATTTTTCCATATTTACAAAAAGACCCAGGCGTTCTGCTACATCAGACAGGATATTCAGCTGTGTCTGAAGGCCAATGATGCTGTCAGATGTTAATGCCACGTCATCAGCAAATAACAGTATCAATATTTGGATAAAGTCTGGGGACAACTGGATACCATGCCGGCCAAAATTAACTACGTCTTTTGTGAGCTCATTTATGAATGAGAAAAGAACTGGTGAACACACCTCTCCCTGCTTCAAGCCTCGTGGGCACATAAATACATCAGTTAATTCACCATGGACACGTACCGTTGCTTTAACGACATGGTAAATTGATCTTAGAGCATTAAATATCTTGCCTTGCAATCCAGACTTGCGTAAAACAGCCCATAATTTCCCTCTGCACACTGTGTCGAAAGCTTTGCGGAAATCTATAAATGCAACGTAAAGTTTTCTATGCCTCACAAAAGTTGCTTTTGAGCCATAGCGAACATAGTGAAAACATGGTCTGCTGTGGAATAACCTTCCCTAAACCCAGCTTGCTCCTCGCCAAAAATACCATTTACATCAATCCATCTTGAGATACGTTTGTTTCATATAAAACTGTACAGTTTACTACACATATTAAGAAGCGAGATTCCTCGATAATTGTCAGGAATATTTAAGTCACCCTTTTTATGCAGGGGCTGGATGATTGACAAAGACCATTCATCTGGAAACAATCCATGATCAAACAGGTAGTTAAAGAATTTCAATAGGAAAGGCAAAATATGTTCTATACCATTTAAAAATAATAAAACTCTCCTATGAGACCATCCGGACCTGCAGCTTTTCGGCTTTTGAGTGCTCGTACTGCCTCCCGAATTTCTCCTGTAGTGATTGCCTCATTCCGTGTGTCACAGTTAAATGTGACTTGGGCTGCATCATGAGCATCAATATTGGCATCTTCATTACCCTCAACGCTACCATCATCGCTACGGTCATTGCCACTGGCGTTGAAAACATTGGT
The DNA here is from genome assembly GCA_033310375.1 of Conus canariensis. Taxonomy (NCBI): domain Eukaryota; kingdom Metazoa; phylum Mollusca; class Gastropoda; order Neogastropoda; family Conidae; genus Conus; species Conus canariensis. The sequence goes on along the minus strand of CM065718.1, from coordinate 56,564,198 downwards.
GAAATGCTCGAACCATTCAGGTTTACTTATTGTGTTTTGTCCACTGAGGGTGATGCAGAACGGACTGTATCCCAAAACTTTCTTGGATTATTCAAATTGTCGTGCAAGGAATGCAAAACATTTTCCTTCTAAGATTTCTTTTTACATTCAAGTAGCTCTTTGTACTGCCTTCTTTTCTCGGAATAAGCTATTCTGTCGGTATCGAGGTGAGATCTGCCGAACTGGTGCAGTTTCCTGCGCAAAAGAGTCCTAGTCTGTTTGCATTCAAGTTCGTACCATCGTTTTCTCTTTTCTGACCCAACATGTATAGTGTTTTTCATACATTCACCAGCATATGTAAAGCATTCGTTGAATTTGCTTAGTGCTTGATTTATATCAATTTCAATAAGTGATACAGCTTCGTCCATGATATTTTTCACATTTTCATTATGCATCAGGTCGGAGAACGTTTCATACTTGTTCTCGTCCCATTTATACATACATACTGAAACGACTTTATGGGTAATATTAAGTTTTGGGAGAACCGCATCAGCATTAGAGATATTTCGATAGCCGCATGCTTCGATTCAACCATAGGAACAATGTTAAAACAATCGCATCTTTCTAGCAACCGGTTTGAAATCAAACAGTAATCCACAACACTACATCCAGTTGCAGATATATATGTATATTCCCCTGAAAAAGACTTCGATTCCAATCCGTTCAAGATACAAAGCTCATACTGGTCACATACAGATAGTAACAAGCGACCAAAAGGGTTGACTATGCTATCTGAAGACGTACGTAATCTATCATGGGAATTGGTTGCATCCTCCGTGTCAACAGGTGCTCGTAAATCATAAAATTCGTTTGATATATTGCTTTTTTGTGAATTTAGGGAACCAGTTCGTGAGTTTAAATCTCCACAAATCATAATTGGAACATCATTATATTCATCTCCAAGATCGAGCAAGCAGTCTTCCAACAGACTAACACCATTATAAATGTCCGTTTCCTGGTAATAAGGCGAGTTTTCAGGGAGAATGTAAACTCCAATTACCAAGCAATCAGACATGGTTCCCATGAGCTGGCGGGACACTTTCAAAATAACAATATTGTCCATTTCACATTCAACTCTACGTACATATTTACTAAGTGATTTTCGAACAAGGAAAACACCACCACCTGATAGACGACCATGTGCACTGTCTGATACTTTAATACCAGGTGAAACATATGCTACATGTGAAGGAGCTAAGTGATCAGGAAATGTGTGGGAAAAAGTTTCCAATAAGAGGACAAAGTCATACTTTGCAACAAAATGGGGTAAATCAAGTTCATTCGCAATCCTCCATATGCCTTCTACATTAAATGACACAAAACGTAGTCTTTGATGTGTACTGACGAACAAGGCTGATTCAACAGCACTGTCAGAGCGGTCACACTGAGTCACTTCGGACAGAGGACAGTCATTATCATCGACACTAATGACGGCATGTACATTATCGTCATAACAGTTGCCACATTTCACATCAGAGTTATCACGAGTTCAAAACAGTTTGAGATTTGTTGTGTCACTATTAAGTCGGTAAAAGGATCAAAGCTAGGGCGATGGCCTGATTGCTATTTCACACAACTGGAATTCGGCATGCCAGAATTTTGAGTTGGTGTGTTCCGGCGCCAGTCCTTGGGAAGTGTTGCTTGGTTGGACGCAGAGAGAGCAGACCTCTGATTTCTGGTTCGCACAGGTGTCGCCGGGGGCGGCTGATTGCAATCAGAACGTGGCTGTCCCACTAAACGTGACCTCCCTCGTCCCCTCCCTCCACTGGCATCTTTCTTTGCCGTGGCTGAACTTGATGACTGCTCCGTCGGAGTCCTCAGAGGAGAGCCCCGACCATGACCACGGGGAGGCAATGAGAACGGCTGGAAGCTGGTACCCTCCTCAGCAGTGTCGTCCTCGTCTCCTGCACGTTGTGGACTGTTCGCGTTGGCCCGGCGCGCACTCCGCCTGATGTGTCCTGCGTGTGATGACGAGAGAGAGAGAGAGAGAGAGAGAGAGAGAGAGATAGATTTCCCTTTTTTTCTTTTCTTTCTTTTCTTTTCTTTTTATCTATAGTAAAGGAACAGATAAGCGATCAGTTTAATTTTTTACGTGGTCCTTGTCCCGAAACGGGATAAAGAATTACTAGCGTAAGTTATAACTATTCATTTGTTGATAACATATATATGAGAACACTAGAAAGAATTGCCTTTGATTCCAGTTCTTCGTCAACGTTAAAAAAACACACAATCTTCGTCAACGTTAAAAAAAACACACAAACAAACATTATATTGTATGTACATTTGGCTGAACAAGTAAGTAGTGAGGGAGGGGGGAGGGGGAACAAGTACAGGCAAATTCATTGCTCTGTCGTTAAAAAGAACGACTCTGAAAAGATTAAAAATGTGTGTTTGGGGTGAGGGAGATTGAGAAGGAACATGGAAATGAGAAAGAGGGTGCTCGAATGTAAATATTAAATCCTTCACTAGCACCATACGGGGACCATCAAAATCCGTCTTGACAGCAGATTCATTTAGCCTATATCGCCCACGTTGACTTTGGTCTGCTGATTAAGATCTCTCGGTGCAATCTGGTTGATTGTGTAGGTCTTCTCTCAGCATCACACTGAGATATACCGCCTACCATTCTGTAGTATTCCCACTACCAAGGGATGGACAACAGAATCCAGTGGCATTCCAAAGCAGCCAGCGAAGGACAGAAAAGCCAAACGAAATGAAAGTTCTGTAAAGAAATAAGTCGGTCAAAAAATAAAGCCAGTGAATAAAGAGTCGTGATTATAGGGGTAGATCTTTGCGCTAGTGGTTAAGGTTAAGGATACATCTTTGGATACACGGAAATTCAAAAGGTGTCACCGGTCACAGTAG
>CM065718.1:56543794-56556294 GCA_033310375.1 Conus canariensis | reverse complement strand
ACCCCCCAACAACCTCAACCCTTCCTGGGCCTGGGAAGTTGCGGAGTTTTTCCTTTTCTTCCTTTAGGTGAACTCCTTCGGCATGTCAAAAATTACTTCACACATGAGAGGGAAGTGGGTGGGGTGGAGATGGGGTGGGGTGGGGGTGGGGGAGGGGTGAAGGAGAAAAAGAGAACAAACAAAACAAGTTAAAAAAAAAAAAAAAAGAAACTGGTAAGCATGTCCAGAACGTTGCTCTTGCACGTGCGTCATAAGATTTTTTCCGTGGAATGTTTTGCGCTGGTTTCATAGGGGTTGGATAACCACCCACTTCTTTCCCCAAAGCGTAGGATCGTGTCACGTGTTTTAGCAGGGCGCGGTCAGACTACATGCCCCAAAGTAGTTCCGTTGAAACGCGCACTGTGCTGTTTTGACTTCGGAAAAGCCCAGTTTCATACTGGTTATGGTATCTCTGCATTTTGGCAACTGTTGAAGAATAGTATACGTATCCTCTTTACAGATCCTCGACTTTAAAAAAAAGTTTGTCTGTAAAGTGGGTCTCTCTCTGTTATGTGTGTGCGTGTGTGTGTGTGTGTGTGTGCGCGCGCGCGCGCGCGCGCGCGTGCATGCGTACGTGCATGCGTGAACGCGTGCGCGTGTGTGTATGTGTGTAAATGAGGAAAGTTTTCTTCGAAAAGCCTGTCACACTTAGGACAGACATCCGATAGGTATCACTCAACTTTGGGCAGGCGATCGATTTCCATGACCCGTGTTAACAACACCCAGGCCGCTGCCTCTTTCTCTTCAGTGCCCCTCGCTACGGAGTCCGTCATCCATGGCTTGTAGTCAGCGGAGCGTTAAATGGGAGTATGGCAGCTGTGGGGTCTGAGATCTCTGGAATCTGGTGTTCCCCGTTCATGGAGCTTCAGTGTAGTCGTGAACTTGGTACCATGACTCTTTCCGTCACGAATGGCAGCATCTCTGGGTGTGTGTGTGTGTGTGTGTGTGTGTGTGTGTGTGTGTGTGTGTGTGTGTTTAGCGTGGAGGGGTTTGCTTCTTAGGTTTGTTAATTCTCACAAATTTTCTTTTCTGGAGCGATGGCCACGAGGGAGGGCCTTAGCCCTAGGTCCTTTGCCCAGGAGGAAGAAAGTGTTAGGCAGTGACTCCTCCCAGGTCCCAGGCCATTCATTGCTGCCGAGTCTCTTCAGTGGTGTACGGGGGTGCCTGTTCTGAGAGCTAATTCACACGTACTAAGTCCCTTGCTGACGACAATGATCGCTTCGTCACGGAGCCAGCGTGAGTAATTGACCTCCATCACGTCCATCCAGCGAAAGTCCCCATAGACTTGTCGACACTGCCGACTTTTAATACAAAGTCACGACAGCATGGGTGTGAAGTGGAGAGAATATGACAAAGGCATCACGACAGCAGGGCACGAAAGGTAACACAGTGCGCCTTCTTTTTTTCATTGATTCTCGGTGATTAATGAGGATGACGAAGATAATGCTTCTGAGTTTGATACTGGTCTAACATTACATAACAGGGACGTAGCCTACTCTATATGTTTGCTTTCATGATATGCCGCGGTATTAACCAGACCCGAAAGACACAGACACCTGCAGTGTTGGTTAGAAAATTTGAGCACCACTCTGAGACGCGTACATTAAGTAGATGACAGATGTGTGGTTCCTGTCTTCCCAGTTAAGTTCAGGACAAACTGGACTCTGAGAAGGAACTGGCGGAGCCACAATTAAATGCCTCTAATGAGACACGACCCCACGACCTCCCAGCCTGCTAGCTGACGATGCTAACCACGGGGCCCGTTGGAGTGAGCAGCATTGGTCAATGAAGTGAGATTCTCCACTTGACATTCTCCATTGCCCGGTGAAGGAGAAGACGGAACTCGATTAGGGAGAGGTCGATGGCGTCTATAGATTTGTAGGAGGCGCTCGCAGCGGCGTGGTGAGAGAGAGAGAGAGAGAGAGAGAGAGAGAGAGAGAGAGAGAGAGAGAGAGAGAGAGTGTGTTTAACGGAGAGAGAGAGAGAGAGAGAGAAGAGAGAGAGAGATGCATTTTTTAGGAAAATAAAGTAAAAGCTTGTTTACACTGTTCTTGCCCGTTGTCATTACTGGGGTAACAGACGAGGCGTGGGTTACATTATACAGTATTAATATACTGTATGATCTAGCCCACGCCTTCTCTGTCATCACTCCAGTCTGTCACTACAGTACAGGTAACCTCTTGGACTATTGGCACACAGTGACTTCCCATGGATTTTTTAAATTTTTAATCCTGCAGCATAGGCTGAAAGATCTCCTGTATTTGATTATTGTTCGCTTATTTGTTTGACACTAATTTTCTTGGTAGCTCTTTCTTTTTAATTTGTGTGTTCTTCTCTGCCTAGGATGGCTGATGTTTGATTTCCCGTGCTGGTGAGTCGGATACTATGGTAAGACAACGATCGACCCTGAATCATACTGTTGTCTGTTCCAGGGAACGTAATTCCTCTCTTGACAGGTAAAACAAATGGTTTGAATATGTCGACAGTAAAGGGTTTCATACTTACACTGTAACACCCTCTTCTTCATTTACGTTTTTAGCGGCCTCATCCCCCCCCAACCCCCTCCCTCATCTCCACTCTTGGTCCTGATCAAATCTTTGCTAAATCATTGTTTTAGGAGAGGTTGTTTGTGCTTGTTTTACTCCACTATTTATTTGTACACACACACACACGCGCGCGCGCGCACGCATGCACACACACACACACACACACACGCACACAGTGAGAGAGAGAGAGAGAGAGAGAGAGAACGTTCAGTTCAAAACGTCTCTCTCTCTCTCTCTCTCTCTCTCTCTCTCTCTCTCTCTCTCTCTCTCTCTCTCTCAGAGTTAAAGGACGTTCGTTCAGCTGTCTTGCTGTCAAGACTCGTGTCAAAATGGATAAGACATAAACTGAAACAGCAGTCTGCTTGGCAGAGGTAGACGAGTGAGGAAGGGCAACTTTCATCAGGAGAACAGGGGGAAAATGAATTAAAAACATCCAATTTTTTTACTTTCTATGTACTGCAGATGGACCACTGTGAGATAGGAGGAGGGAAAGCGAAAGCGCCAGAGAAGGGGGGAGGTAAAGGTGAGAAAAGGGAAGATGTGTGAAAGGGGGGAGGAAGGAAAGGAGTAAGGGAGATAAATCTCTGAATAATTATGTAGTGGGGGATTTAAAAGTTTCGACACGACAGCGGGGCTAATTAACATGACGCGGATGGGACAGCCTTCATCAGAACTACAAGATCAAACACTCGCCCATCGACTGACGTGGGTCGTGTTGTCCTTTAGGCTGGAGTCGATATCTTTGGTTAGCATCGGTGTTTCAGTCGCAGGAGAGTGGCGAGGTCTGTGAAGTTTTTGTTCATTAGGTCTTTCTACAGGACAGCAAAATGAGTCATCTAAAAAAAAAAAAAATCTAATTTTTTCCCCTTCAGATTTATTTCTGTTTTGGGCTATCTGTAAGTATTCATACTGTGGTCTTTTCCCATCTGGTTGTGGAGGATATTAGTTGTGTCTGTCTCTGTATCTGTGTCTGTCTGTCCATCGGTCTCTCTCTTTCTCTGTTTCTCTCTCTGTCTCTGTCTGTCTCTCTCTCTCTCTCTCTCTCTCTCTCTCTCTCTCTCTCTCTGTGTGTGTGTGTGTGTGTGTGTGTGTGTGTGTGTGTGTGAACAATCCAATTTCCCCACAACACAAAGGCCTAGCCCACGCCCGAACTGACAGGACATTTAAACTTCTGATCACCTCACTGACTTAAATACTTCAAATCGAAACACACTTAAAATTCAGTAACCACCCCCCGTAACACGCAAGGACGCACATACGCACGCACGCACGCACGCACTCACACACACACACACACACACACACACACACACACACACACACACTCTCTCTCTCTCTCTCTCTCTTTCTAACTCTCACACGTGCGCGCGCGCGCGCACACACACACACACACACACACACACACACACACACACACACACACACACACTAACTCACACACACGCGAACGCGCGCTCGCGCGCACACACACACACACACACACACACACACACACACACGAACGTTAAGTAAAGACAAGAAGAAAAAACACTTCCGAAAATTTTCGTTTAGGGGGCGTTGAAATATCCTAAAAAAAAAAAGGCTACTGTTAAAATTGTTAGCCGTAGTACAGATGAACCCAACCTTCCGAAACACTGAAAAGGTTTCTTATGGGAAAGGAAGCACGAAGAAATTGTTCTGTTCAGTTATGACAATAGATAACAGGATTGTCAGTTATGAACACTCGGTTTAAACGACTAGTCGACTGAGAAGTTTTATCCGAACGGAAACTCTACAAATTGAATGGTTTGTTTAGCATATAGATTTTGATATTGATTTTTGTGACCTAATTCCTTTTTCGAAAATGGACCGGAAATGAACGAGTGGGGCTGCGGGATGCGCGCAGCCGTTTACTTGATGGTGGCGTCTTTCACCGGTGGGCTCTGGAGTAATGCAATACGGGCAGGTACACCCACGGGTACGTTTCTTGAAGATTGTATTGTGTCGCGTCCAGTGGTCATCGCACAACGACGTCTTAATGGAACGCTCTGTGCGTGCCTGCACCCCAAGTCAGCACAACGCAGGCTTCCAAGGATGGTGCAGGACTGCTCCAGGCTGGTTGGCTCGGCAGATAAAGAGAAAGCTCTGGGTTTCACGAAGCATCTTCCAGCGCATGTTTCTTTCTTGTGGAAACTGGACCCACTTTCGAGGCGTTTTGAATAAGTTTGAAATAAACGGGTCTGCGGATGTAAAAATGTTTGTCACAAACATGAATCGATTTTCACAGTGCCCCCTGCGGTCCGCCGGGTGATGAACAGCTTGGTGTGAAAACTGGAGGACAAGCGCAGAGCGTGAACATGTTCTGTTTCATTCGGTGAATTCCGTGTTGAGGCGCATCCCCTTTGCCTGGGTGACGGGTCTTGCACCCTGGCCTGCTGCCAAACCGTTTGATAAGAACGGCGTCAATGAGGAGAAGGAAGAGGGCAGGGGACAGTCCCACAGTCGTCTACTGGTGATTCACAGCTGGTGGAAAGTGTTGGTTCCCGTTCATCATGCGTCATGAGATATGCCTGCGATTCACCTCTGTTGCGTCCAGCCGTTCGATTCTGGCTGTGAAACGGCGATCCGCCAAATTTGGAGAGAGAGAGAGAGAGAGAGAGAGAGAGAGAGAGAGAGAGAGAGAGAGAGAGAGAGAGAGAGAATAGGCAATTCAGACAAGGTTTTTGTTCGTGTGTGTGTGTGTGTGTGTGAGTGAGTGTGAGTGTGCGTGACAGAGAGATAGAAAAGAGAGAGAGAGAGAGAGAGAGAGAGAGAGAGAGAAGAGAGAGAGAGAGAGAGAAATGGGCAATTCAGACAACGAAAAGTTGTGTGTGTGTGTGTGTGTGTGTGTGTGTTTGAATATGTAAAAAAATGGTCCCATTTCTCACTTGCTGTTAAATGATGGTGGGCTTGTAAGCAAGTTTAATTCAGACAATGATCGATAGAGTTCAGAGAAAGAATGGTGTCAGCTAGCGAGAGAAGAATAATCACTACATAAACCTTTCTGTAAAATCTATCAACCCTTTGTTAAACTCTGTCCACACGTGAGTTTAACAAAAGGTGGTTAGAATGACTTTATAGAAAGGTTTACGTAGTGACGATAGAACGGAAGAACATAATTTCCACAGTGGGTGATATATTTTAGACAATAGTCGATAGACTTTGTAGATAAGAGTCGATGGATTGTTCGAAAAGGTCTACACATTTTGAATGTTTTAGACAATGTTGGACAGAGTTCAGGCAGGATTTGATGTGTTTTATGCAAGCGTCGGAATATTTTAGAAAGGAACCTGCAGATTTTCGACAACGGTCTATAGAGTTTAGGCAAGGATCGATGGAGTTTAAACAGGGATCCGTAGAGGTTAGACGAAGGGTAGGAGATTCAACAGGAGAGCTAGAGAGTGAGATTATAGTTAGTTGTTGGAGAAAGTTGTTTGAAGTGATTTAGTGTTGAAGAGATTGTGACGTACTGAGAGATAATGACTTGGTTCTCCTTGTGTATCTTTCTCTTTCTGTTCTTCTGTCTGCCTGTCTGTCTGTGGTTCGACGGTTTTTATTGACCCATAGTTTTTTGTGTGTGTGTGAACAGAGAAATTCGTACTATAAGGTATGGGCGTGTCTTTGTGGGAACAGTTAATCATATTCCAGCGTTTCATATATAAAGTTATTCATTTTTCAGGAAGTAGCTTGATAATAGACCTGTTCCAGGGAAAAAACAACAGGAGGCAAAGCCTCTCTACCCGTTCCAAATAAAATTGCATTTTCTCAGTTTTGGGGGTCAACCAAATAGACCTATAGAAAGTCAAACCTTTTATTTGCAGCGCACGCCGAGATAACGATGAGGATATCGACTGTCTGCATGAGAGGCGCACCGTGTCACCCCCCCCCCCTTTTTTTATTGTCTGTCTGTCTCCGTCTCTCTCTTTCTCTCTGTCTCTCTCTCTCTCTCTCTCTCTCGCTCTCTCTCCTTCCCCATTCTTCATTGTCTACATTTGAATGGGCACAAAGCCTAGTACATTATATCATTCGTATTCGTATTATCTCTCTCTCTCTCTCTCTCTCTCTCTCTCTCTCTCTCTCTCTCTCTCACATTGAACTCTTAAGCTGACCATGCCCACCAGCGGATGTGTTCCATGAAAACAGCGGGGTCACTCTTGCTGAACGTCAGCTCCAACATAGATAACCTCCCTTGAATAATTCCGAGCATCGTCTACTGAGTGTTAGGCGACAACACTCACGAGCGCTGCTGACCTCGGAACGTAAAAGCCCACGTACTATGACAGCACAGGATGGCAGGCTGATAAGAGTCTGTGGCTGGAATTTTCATGAAGAGTGTGGGCGCGTGGGGAGGAAGAGGGGATGGGGAGAGGGAGGGGTGGAGGGAGGGTAAACAGACGGCACACCAATGGGAAATGGTTGAACCGGCAAACACGAAGAGAAGAGAAGCCCAACGACCGAATCTGAAGTTGGCTGCCTTTGGCAAAAACGCGCGTGCATTGTTGCGGTTTCTGAAGCTATGTCTGCTTGCTATTCGCCGCATCACGAGGTCTGTATTCCTAAATGTATGTCCCAAACACGTGGGCACGATCCTGTTGGCGATCAATAGGCAGCTGTTAATGTCGGTCCCTGCGGGCTGTTGGGGGAATGAAACATTCAGGAATGTAGGAGGAGGACAAATAATTATTTGATGAATTCCATGAAAATGTCCCTGGCGACCGCTGTTTTTTTGCGTGTGCATGCGTGCGAGCGCTTGTGTATGCTTGCGCATGTATCTGTGTGTGTGTGTGTGTGTGTATGTGTGTGTGTGTGTGTGTGTAATGGATATCGGGGGGTGCACGAGAGCGCGTGTGTGCGAGTTCGTATGTGTTCGAGACCGGGCAAATATTTTGGGAAGCGGTGTTTATGGTTTCAAATGGGGAAACTGTTCATGATTATTATTTTCATTTTTATTTGCCGAACCGATTCTCGCCGTGCTCACAACCAGTTCCACCACTTGTCAACTTTGATTTCTGAGCAATGTCAATGTTGAGGTCAAACTTAGAGGTGCATCTGTCAATACGAAAATGGATATTGCATGGGCTTACAGTCCCTCACACAACCACAAGTCATTTAAAACAAAAGATTGGGGGGGGGGGGGGGGGGAGGGAAGAGTAGAAGGGTAAGCTCATGTATCTGGTCATCGCTAATGTCGTTGCTGTAGCAGACCTCCTCTCCCCCTTCTCCCCCCCCCCCCCCCCCCCCGAAAGAAAAGAAAAAAGGTAGGCTGGACAACGAGCCATATGAGGTGGTTTAAAGAGCCGTGGGAAGCAGGAAACCTTTCTGTGAGGGGTGTTACGTCTTTCCTTGGCAGAACTGATAGGTAAATAAATATTTCAACTTTTATTGGGAATTAGTGCTGTTGCCCTGAGTACGGCCTAAGTCTTAAAGGATATTAGTTGTTAATATACTATTTTTTGTGATCAAGCTTTTTCACAGATACACGTTACAAGACAGACATTGACAAAGTAAATAAACACCATGAACCAAATTAATCAAACAATGTAATAAGAGGGAAGATAGCATCAGCCCAAATGTAAAAACAGGCCTTAGCATAGCGTCATGATTAATGATCCAGATATAATGGTGGTTTACATTTTGCAGTTTTTCATTTGCAAATGTAGCTTTTCGTACGCATTATAAACAGATTAAAAGTAACATCTGTTGCTGCGTTTTCACCTTCATCCAAAAGTACAATGTCCATAGTATTTGTTTTGTGATCAAATATTTGCACATTTTTCATAAAGTAACTTTTCCAGATACCCCCCCCCCCCCCCAGCGTAAACATCTGGAAATTTAACAATATCCACAAGTTAGGATGCTATGTTACATAATTATGATTATTGTTGTATACTTTGTAAATGGATTGGCGTGTTTTTCATGATAAGCTTTCTTAACTTGTTCTGTTCTTTGATATGGCGACGTTTCTGACATAGTATTCAGTGGCGGATTGGCTTAATAATTAAAAGAGGACAGGCCAACCTTGAAAACAATTAGAGCCGACTGGACAACAGGGTACAACCACTAGTCATGATCACACATGTAAACTAACCTACGGCGCTAAGGTATATGTCTCTGGCAAAGTTACGTAGGAAAATCGAATCGGGTATTAAAAAACATAAGCAGGAAACACACACACACACACACACCACACACACACACACACACACACACACACACACACACACACACACACACAGAAATAAAGGTGGTCCGATGCGTTGGCAACACTTTCTTTTGTGAGCAGCACAAATTTCAATCAGAAATTAGTTGTGGCGATGGAATTGTGTCATGCAATGTCAACGCGACACAAAACAGTCCAGCACAGCGTAACGCTTCCAAGTGCAACGCAGCGCAGTGCAGTACAGTGCAGTGTAATACAAGACAGCGCAGTCAGGTAAAGAACAATGTAGCACGGCGCAGTTCAGTACAGTATAGTACAGTACAGTACAGTACAGTACAGCACGATTCAATATAGAGCAATAGTACAGTACAGTACAGTACAGAACGATTCAATATAGAGCAATACAAAACAATGCAATACTTTGTATGACCCGTGCACGACTAACATTGCAGCTGTGACTGATCAAACTGAGGTTGGTAGACTAGTATGACGTTTTCAGTATCGATATCCGGGGCTTGTATGATGCTTTGTGTTGGCGTACGTGAGAATTACTGGGTGTATGATTGTATAACCGTCTATCGTCTAGTACCATCTTTGATTGATAGATGGTATATAAAGCTTCTGAACTTCGCAAGCCAAGCCCAAGCTCAAGCCCAAGCCGAACCAAATACAGCTAGGCAAACATTAGAGTCGCAGTCCACGATCGCAGACACTGTCTGAAATGAGCCAACAGACCGTACACAAATAGAGCCAGCGTCGACCATGCCAAAACACATTGAGCGTGCACCGGAGGTCTGCCCAGGTGACGAGTCCTCCCACCGCCTGCTTGGCACTGTGTCCTGAATCAGCATGATTCCATCTCCACCGCCAGCCTTCACTGTGGCCTCATTCAGGGCACTGTGGCCTGAAGCATTGATGGATCTGACAGAGAGAGCACTTCACGGACAGACAGATTTGAAGAGCACGACCCTCCCCACTTCTTCCGTCCCCTCCTGTCCACGACCCTGCAGAATGATGTATATTTTAAACTAACAGTAACTTGCCTTTTCGAAAGCCGGCCATTGTAATTAGCGTCAATAGTTTTTTCGATTTATTTTATCTCTCACTGTTTTTTGTTGTTGTTGTTGTTAAATCATGTTTAGTACATGCTACTCCTTTACTGCTTTCATCTTAAATTGCAACAAGTCTAATTCTGTAAAGATAAAAGAAAGATCAAAAGGAGATGGACTGCAGATGAAAATGAAACAAACAATAGAAATGATTACTGTACTCGAGAACGAACATGATTAGAGTTCTGTGATATGTTTCGATTTTTAAGGGGAAAAAAAAATGAGGAGAGTATGGATGGCTTTCAGTTCCAGAAAAAGCATGACCTTTAATCTGATCTACTGGTGCTTGATTCATGACCCGGTGAACCAGGTCAAGTCAGACATCAAAGGCTGATGAAGGGGCTGGATCCCTCTGGGTGACGTTAAGCGAATCCGTGCCACAGTGACCTCGTTTTCTGCTTGGCTTCAGATCTCGCGAGACTCGGTGGTGTTGGGTTGGGCCGTGTGAAGATGGTGACCTTTTAGCGAGGCAGTGGGGAGTAATGAGACAATGTCTGCCACCCTGATGCAGGGAAACAAATCGATATTCCCGGCTTTCTTTGATTTATGACTGGATTTCTTGACTGAAGGTCCAGACAGTTGGTTCTGTCGACCATTTTATCTCAGACTCTAAGGATTGTGATGATTTATCATGGAAAAAAGGAATGTGTAAATTTTGGACGCATTTTTCTCGATAGGCGCTCATACCTGCAGTTTTGTTTTTTTTTTTATCCCAGGCTATCTTGTGTGCAGGGGTTCCAGCATGACAGTCATACACACGCGCCGCATGTGCTTGAAGTTCAGTCACTGACTCCATGTCACTGAGTGATGAAAAGTGGGGAAAAAGAAACCCCAAACAATCCTAACATGGCACAGCAAGCCTTAGCCATGCCCAGCATTGTGGAACTGACTGGTCAGAGGAAGAATTCCACCCACGCCATCCCTCAGTCTGTTTCTTGTGCTGGAATGGCACCATCTGTTGCCAGTCGTCAGAGGGTGGCATGAATGAAATATTCATGAACAAAGTTTGTCCACTTTTGAGAGTCAGTGTATCGACTGGGGGAGGCAGACATCTTAAACTTACAGTGTGGCAAAATGTAAGTCTGATCGACGGTGCAAACCGGAGACGAGCTACAGGAATCAGAATTGTATTTTCTGCCTCTCATTAAGCGTCGCAGACTTTTCCTCCCCCTACTTCTCATCCCACACACACTCACCCATCCCCGCCCTTCCCTTTTTACCTCCTTCCCAGTGAAAAACGTGTCATGTGTTCATAAAGAGAGACCCTGACCTCCACCCCTTGGCTAAGGTTCCGTTTGAAAAGTCGAGGTAAAACGAGAGGAAACCCGTTTTTAGGTACTGGAAAGAACTTGAGAAAAATAATGTTTTGTAACGATTGATTTTTTTCCCAACCTAAGAGTGTATAAGCAAGCTGTTGTTCCTTGAGGTCGGGAGTTGGGCGGAAGGGGATGGGGGCAGGGGAAGGAGGGAATAGGGGCAAAGGGCACCGACAGTGTGAAGGAAGGAGGACACTTGCCCTCCAGTGTTTATGTGTGAATCGGTTTAGAAACTTTTAGAATTCCATCTTGTCCCCATCCGTTTAAGCATGTAAGTACTGTGCAATTGACGGTGTATGCAAATTCTTCTGGTCTGAACTGCATCAGTTTCTCTTCATCTTTAACGTGGTGACAGCCCTGATGTGGCCCTTTGCGGTCGGCTGGGCTATAAGCAACATTACCTTACCTTACCTTCTCTTCATCTGCCCCTCCCAACACTTCACCCCACAACTTACGCTCACTCGTCTCGGTATACTTCAATGGTTTTCCCACGTGCTGGGCGAAGTTTTCACGCTGTTAGCTGATAATTCTTTTTCTTTTTCTTCTTCTGCTGTCAATGATAACTTGTATAGCGCCTGTCCTTCGTTAGAGATCAAACTCTAAGCGCTTTGTAGTTCATGCTTAAGGTTTACTCAGAAGGTTTCCTAAAAGGGTAGAGCTGACTGAAGGACTGCCCCTTCAGAGACGCGTTTCACTTGGAAACAACGTGGCGCGACACTGACCCGACGCCACACGATGCACCAGCCGTGAAAAAAACACACCTGCGTGCATTGTCAAGGAACCCAGACTCTATGTTGTACAAAATCTGTCAAATTATGAGATGAAGTCTAGTTACTGACTTGAGAGGGAGACATTTCACTGATAATGGACAAGGGTGGTGTGATAGATTTAAACGAGAACCAAAATGATCGTGAGACTTGTTTTGCTGTTCATTAATGGTGTCCATTAATTTTGCAGCTGTGCCACTCCCTGATAAATGAACCGACGTGCTGCCTGCGTGGAATAACTTCACCCTTACCCCTGCGACTGAGCAGTGGCCCGGAGAAAGCATTCAGTAAGTACTGAATGAAATGGAAACGTTGTTTGCTTAATCGTTGGGAAAAAACCCATTACATAAGAAAGAAAGAACGATTTCGGTTCGATTGTTTGAAACTGGAACGTGTAATCTGAAGAGTCGGGAAGCTGATGGGAATAACGGCGTCCATATTTATGAATGAATGAAGTAGTTGTAAAATTGCAGATTACCGTCTTAGCATTACTGCGTGATGTTCCTCATTTCAGCTGATCACACTGTAAATGAACAGTTTCTATA
>CM065718.1:56533794-56538794 GCA_033310375.1 Conus canariensis | reverse complement strand
AGTTCTCCCCAGAGTGCTGTCACCATAATGGCCCTGTAGAAAGACAGAAGTGAAGAAGTGAAGACAGTTCTCCCCAGATGGTTAACAACAGAATGGCCCTGTAGAAAGACAGAAGTGAAGAAGTGACAGCAGTTCTCCCCAGAGTGCTGTCAGCATAATGGCCCTGTAGAAAGACAGAAGTGAAGAAGTGACGACAGTTCTCCCCAGAGTGCTGTCAGCATAATGGCCCTGTAGAAAGACAGAAGTGAAGAAGTGACGGCAGTTCTCCCCAGATGGTTAACAACAGAATGGCCCTGTAGAAAGACAGAAGTGAAGAAGTGACGGCAGTTCTCCCCAGAGTGCTGTCAGCAGAATGGCCCTGTAGAAAGACAGAAGTGAAGAAGTGACGGCAGTTCTCCCCAGAGTGCTGTCAGCATAATGGCCCTGTAGAAAGACAGAAGTGAAGAAGTGACGGCAGTTCTCCCCAGAGTGCTGTCAGCATAATGGCCCTGTAGAAAGACAGAAGTGAAGAAGTGATGACAGTTCTCCCAAGAGTGCTGTCAGCATAATGGCCCTGTAGAAAGACAGAAGTGAAGAAGTGACGGCAGTTCTCCCCAGATGGTAAACAACAGAATGGCCCTGTAGAAAGACAGAAGTGAAGAAGTGACGGCAGTTCTCCCCAGAGTGCTGTCAGCATAATGGCCCTGTAGAAAGACAGAAGTGAAGAAGTGACGACAGTTCTCCCCAGAGTGCCATCAGCATAATGGCCCTGTAGAAAGACAGAAGTGAAGAAGTGACGGCAGTTCTCCCCAGAGTGCTGTCAGCAGAATGGCCCTGTAGAAAAAGTGAAGACGGTTCTTCCGGGATGGCTGTCGGCAGAATGGGCACGTGGAAACGTAGAAGTGGAGAAGTGGGAACAATTCAGAAAGAAGAAACAGGAGCAGAGAATGAAGCACAGGGAGAGAGGGGGAGATCAGGGAGGAAAAGATAGATGGAGGGAGGGGGGAGGTAGGGTGGGTAAGGAGGAATTGGACGGGAGGTGGGGGTGAGGGTGGGGGGACAGGGATGAGAAAAGGCAAGAGGTGAAAGATCTGTGACTGTGCAACCACAAGAAGGCACATAGCACGGCAAAATGTTGAAGGGAGACAGCAATGTGGATGACAATAAAACATGTACAGAATGAATTCATCAATGGATGTTAAAGGAAGGAGGAGAGAGGCTCATTCGTCTGCAGCGGCCATCCAGGGTCTGAACCCAGGTTAGGTTGCCCTGCCCCAGCACTGAAGAGGTGGGGGGGGGGGGGGGGGGGGGGCGGAAGACGGAGTAAAAACAACAGGAAAACAGATGATATGTAAATCACTGGGAAGCTCTCCCTTTTTGGAGAAAATAGGGTGTGGATGGAGAGAGGGACAGAGGGAGGGAGGAAGGAGGAGGAGGAGGAGCAGGAAAGAGAGAGAGAGAGGGGAGAGAGAGAGAGAGAGAGACAGAGAGAGGGATCTTCGCTTTAGATTTCCCTTCGAACACAGCTCTTCTCTCTCTTGAGCGTGTCTGACGCAATGGCCGCAAATGTACGCTAACATTCAATTGAAAGGGAGGGATTCACACATGGCTGGGGTTTCTCCTGGCGCTGTAGGGAATGGTGCGTAAGGAATGGACATGTTGAAGCGGACAGGAACGCAGGGTCCATAGGTGTATGCAAGGGGAGGGCAAGCGCGGAGAATTTGGCCGTCTTTCCCGGACTGCATATTGATTCAGTTGTTTCTTGTTTTGCTTTTCTTTGTTCGGGGGGTTCTTTGTGCAGCGTTTATCACTGGCAGACTGCAGATCATGAAGATCAGACACGCTGACACGGACGCGCATCTTTATTACTGACGTCTATGCAGCCATGCACACAAGTTATGTAGATGACTTTCTTGCTTGCATACACGCACACACTCTCTCGAGCACACATGTACATTGACATATATGCAAACACATTCGCTCAGGCTGAAAGGCAGACAGCCAGCCAGCCAGCCAGACACTTTTTCACTTATAGACACACATACTATGCACGCGTGTGGTCGCTACGTGCGCTCTCTCTCTCTCTCTCTCTCCCCTCTCTCTCTCTCTCTCTCACACACACACGCACGCGCACGCGCGCGCGCGCGCGCGCGCGCACACACTCATTCACATTCAGGCGCGCATGCGCACGTGACAGAGATAGGGAAGGAGAGACGGTAAGAGAGAGAGAGAGAGAGAGAGAGAGAGCGAGAGAGAGAGAGAGAGAGAGAGAGAGAGAGAGAGAGAGAGAGAGAGAACGGTACAAGGATGGGGGAGGAGAGAACGGTATGTTCGTGCATATGTGTGGTGGAATGGATGGGTGGGGATGTGCGTGAAGTTTCCTTGTTGTCACCTGCGTGCTTTGGCACACCTCCACCAGAAACGGAAGACATGCAGCTGGGTTGGGCGGACATAGAAGAAACGGACAATATTTAAATCTGTTCCGCGTCTATTGCCCTCCGAGTTTTTCAGTCTGTCCGTGTAATGAGACCATACATCTTCTGCCTCCTTTCTGCTTCCCCGTCTCCTCGACCCCTCCCCACCCTCTTCTTCTGTACCCCCCCCCCCCCCCCCCCTCCGGGCCCTCCTCACTCCTCAACCCTGTCTCAACTCTAAGAAGCCTTGAGGGGGCTTTTCGGGTCGGATCAGGAAAGCCCTCTCTCGATAGCTTGGAGGAAACTATCGGAGAAATTGAAAAGATGCATCACCTCTTTACCCCCCTGCGCCCCCCCCCCCCCCGCCCCTTCTCCCCACCTGTCTCAGCCAGACTTTCTCTAGTCTTGATTCCGTCTTTGTTTATGACGATGACAATTTTTTTTAATGTATGGTGCAAGATCAATCGGTATTCCTTTCGATTCTTTTGTTGTGTTTATGCCTTTACAGTAAGTGGGGTCGTTTGTGGAAGTATTGTCACCACTACGTGGCCATCTTGTTGAGAAAGGCTAATGTTAGGATGATCATATTTTTTATTTTGATGAGGAAGTGTTTTAAGATATAACTACCATTAAATCAGCACACACACACACACAGGCACTCGGACACACGCACACACACACGCATGCACACACACACACACACACACACACACACACACACACACACACACACACATACAAAGGTGACATAGGCAAAAAAAAGGATGAGTGATAACTGGTTTCCAAAACCTTAACTATTGTTTCTAAACGAGAAAATTGCGATACCTGTTTTCATCTTTTGTGTAGCTTGGTGTGTGTGTGTGTGTGTGTGTGTGTGTGTGTGTGTGTGTGTGTGTGAAATTGTTGTTCGCTTCATATTTCATGTTTGGCTCGTTTTTGTCCGATTCTTCGCCATAATGTCAGTCACCACAAAACACCAATGGAACCTTGACACGTTTCTCTCACAGATCTGTTCCAGTGACCTATCCCAGTTACACATGGAGCAAGCTCCAATTTCATGTGGTGAGTTCTACATACTTGTGGTGGAGAATGTGGTGTACCTCACGTTTATGTCTACTTAGAGCAGTCTCTACCAGGATGACGTTTGGCTGATGGCCAGACATTACTGCCATTATTACCGTTTTCAGTGCACGCTGCTTTGCGTTGGAAAAAAAGACAGTAATGTTTTTCTGACAGTACAATGTTTTGACAACGTAAAAGAAAAAAATGACGTCAAACGCCTACCTGCCAGGAAGTTATGTTTTCCACTCGTATCCTTTCTTTTTTTTTCTCAACAAGATGATGTAAAAACTGGCGAACTGATGAGACCCAACTTGGTGGAAAAGGGTGGGGTGGGGGGGGGGGAGGGGGGGGGGGGGGCTGAAGACGAACTCGGTATTTAATGTTGGTTCGGATCGGGGATTTTTTTTCAAGATAATCACAGACTTTCCGTTTTACTTGAACACAGGGAAGTTAGTCTTGACCAGTTGACGGCTATCTAAGAAATCGTGTATTTGCATGGAGTGTTACTGTGTAAAACGTGTCATTGATATGAACGTTGACATCTGGTATTTTACAAAATTATTCCCAAGCTATGATGTTTCGGCTGTTTTCTTCTTCCGTTTGTGTATGTTGCTTTATTTACCTTTTTCTTCTTCTCTGTCGTGAGTTCTTTCTCCACGTCATTTACTGGCTTTCCGTTCTGTTTAACATTGTAGTCTCCACCCCCCCCACCCCCCTCCTGCCACCCCTCACCACCACTCCCATAGTTCTGTAAGCAATTTATTTACAAGGAATTCTTGAACGAAGCAGAGGGACGTAAACAGTGAACAGCAGAGGGAAGCGATTTTTCCGCACACGTCGTGAAGTAGTTTCACGCTGACTCCAAGCAAGTGTTGCTTACGGCACCATTTCACCTCGTACAGACGCAGCCACGAGGCACACAGAACAAACAATGAACGTTTGACGATTGTTTCCATGTTTGTTGAGTGCGCCACGTGCCTATACCTGTGCAGTGGACAGGATGCCGTTCGCAGCGTCATTCCGGAGCTGTGTGAATCGGGAATATAAGCGTGTCGCCATGCCGCTGCAGTTTTCGTAAACTTCACGACGCCAAACGACTCCCACGGTCGGTCGAGAACATTGCTAGGAAGGCGGAAACAAAGCTGAAAATCTTTCTACAACATGAATACAATCAAGTCCGCTTACAACGAATTCTAGGATGATTTTCATTTTTCCTTCGATATATTCGAAGTCGACAGGTAGAGACCGATTTTTTTTTTTTTCGTCTGTATTCGTTATGTCCAAAGTGAATTCGGCGAGTGGCAAGCCACACCGAGCGGACGCGTTTCACGTGCGCTCTGTAATCACACTGTTCACAAATCCCCCAAACGCCGCCGTTCTATAGAGGCTGCAAGTCCTGACAAAAGAGAGAAACACACACACACACACACACACACACACACACACACACACACACACACACACACACACAAAAGCAAAACAGGAGGGGTGGGTGGGGGTGGGCGTTTCCTCCGCCATGAAACGTCACATAGTGATGGTTTCAAT
>CM065718.1:56491294-56531294 GCA_033310375.1 Conus canariensis | reverse complement strand
GAACAATCTAATAGTGGGGGAAAAAACAAGCGCAGGCCAACAACTGAACTATCTTCATAGTAATGACTTGGCAAAGATTTGGACTTAAGGAGGGGGGGGGGGGGGGGGGGGTGGTAATTTGAAGATGGAGAAACTGGGAACATGAAATTAAGAAAATATGTTACAGATATGAAAACTCTTCACTAGCTGCATAAGGGAACCATCGCAATCTCTTTTGAAGGCAGATATATTTGTATTGCCCCCCCCCCCCCCCCCCCCTCCTTAAGTCCAAATCTTTGCCAAGTCATTACTATGAAGATAGTTCAGTTGTTGGCCTGCGCTTGTTTTTTCCCCCACTATTAGATTGTTCGTCTATGTATTTGTCTGACTTTATTCAAGTTTAAAAGGCTGTGCCAGTCTTGAATAAAAGTTACTCTGTGTTAGGTTTTCTTATGGGAGCAAAAAATACCCAACTTGTTTACTGTTTAAATTACAGGAGTTTTATACAGTCCCAAGGTACAGAGGGTCTTCTGTTGTGTCATGGTGTAGAGTTTTGTGTTGTGTCGTGATGTACAATTCTCTGTGGTGTCATGGTATAGGGTTTCTCCTGTATTGTGGTATAGTTTTTTTTTTTAACTGTGTCACAGTAGAGAGCTTTCTGTTGTCCAGCGGTAGAGCGTTTTCTGTGTGTTACAGTATAGAATTTCCTCCTGTCTTTGTCTTGATATAGTTTTCTGCTGTGTCACGGTATAAAGTTTCCTGTTGTCATACAGAGAGTTTTCTGTTGTGTGATGGTATGGAGTTTTCTGTTATCTCATGGTCGATAGTTTTCTGTCGTCTCATGGTATAGATTTATTTGTTTGCTTTTTTTTTCACGTCATGGTACAGAGTTTTCTGTTGTCTACTAGGAGAGAATTTTCTGTTATCCCGTGGTATAGAGTTTTTGTTCTCCCGTGGTGTAGGGTTATTTTATTTTCTCAACAAATAAAGGGTCTCTTGTCTGAAGATACAGAGGGTCTTCTGTTGTCTTAAGGTACAGGGGGTCTTCTGTTGTCATGAGGTACAGAGGGTCTTCTTTTGTCTGAAGGTACAGAGGGTCTTCTGTTGTCTGAAGTTACAGAGGGTCTTCTGTTGTCTGAAGGTACAGAGGGTCTTCTGTTGTCTGAAGGTATAGAGGGTCTTCTGTTGTCTGAAGGTACAGAGGGTCTTCTGTCGTCTGAAGGTACAGAGGGTCTTCTGTCGTTTGAAGGTACAGAGGGTCTTCTGTCGTCTGAAGGTACAGAAGGTCTTCTGTTGTCTAAAAGTACAGAGAGAGTTCTGTTGTCTGAAGGTACAGGTCTTCTGTTGTCTAAAGGTGCAGAAGGTCTTCTGTTGTCTAAATGTACAGAGGGTCTTCTGTTGTTTGAAGGTACAGAGTCCCCTGCTTTTCACAGATCTGCCTTCTTTATTGAAAGTTGGCTTACCTTTCCATCTACAAATCAACATACATTCATGTATACTCATGCTCCTCTCTCTCTCTCTCTCTCTCTCTCTCTCTCTCTCTCTCTCTCTCACCTAACCATCCATCCCCATTCTGTACACGTACATGCATAAACACACACATGCACGCCTGAGAGATCGAATGCATAGATAATTTACTCAGAATATTTCATTCTGGGTCAAGCTTTTTGCTGCCTGTTGACAAGAAGGGGGTAGTGAATAAGGTAGGGATAGAACATCAGATATCGATAAACTGAACAATACATTATACGTATTTACCAAAGGAGTCCAGATCGCGGAGGTTTTGTGAACTGAAATGCCGAAAATAGGATCGACTTAAGTCCATTCACTATTATAGACTCTTGCAGCAGTGCAGTCGGCAATCAAGATGTATTCCTGTGATTTTCGTTTTCGACGGCTACCCTGGGTTTTTTTTTTTTTTTGGATGATAAAGTGGACAGTGTCTAATGCCCTTTCAGTTTCTTCTAGGCGTGCCATGACGTTGTGATTGTAATGTCTTAGAGTCCACTTTGTGGTCAATTCAGCCGAGAACCTTGACCGTCTGAATGAGACCCATGGTCAGCTTGGCTCGTCACTCCAGTTTTGACTCAAATTGACACACAAATTCGGCCTAGTCTTGTGTGTGTGTGTGTGTGTGTGTGTGTGTGTGTGTGTGTGTGTGTGTGTGTGTGTGTACACCATGCTTGCACACACCCTCATAACGGACTTCAACGTGATTTCATGCTTTGGTTCTTCTCACCCAACGTCCACAACGAATCCTTTGCTGTCATGAAAAAAAAAATTAGTCAATTGTTTGTCCTAGTCGCACAGTGTCATGCTGATGTCCCCTGTGTGTCTCTGTGCTATGTGTCACGTGCGGACAGGACAGCAGAGTCAGGGGAATGATTTTCATTCTGGAACATGCTGATCCCAATAGCTGCGGCGTCACCATTGATTTCATCGTTGCATATCAAACGGGGCGGCATTGGCAGAACTAACCCCGACGTGGAAGACAGACGTCCACATGTCATAGCCTACTGTCGCATCCTGTGCTTCTTTGCTTGGTCCCTGTTCGTCTGTGATGGACATCGTTGCCGGTACATGCACCGTGACTCTAGGTTAGCGTGGCAGGGGGGTCAACTGTAATGGTGGTCAGTCACAGAACGACAGTTCCACCTCAACTGCCTTCTGTTCTGAACAAAGCCACAGTCCTTTGTTGCTGGGAAGAGTTCACCACAAAAACCCATCAAGCTGTTCCCTCAGACAACCAGGCAAGGGAGGCAACTCAGAGAGAGAGAGAGAGAGAGATGGGGGGGGGGGGGGGGGTGTCTTACGTGTACTATTATAAAACTTTACCAGACCTAAGAAAAATAGTCGGGTAGAAATAAAAGGGGAAACGGATGTACCAGCTGCGTTAGTTGCATTTGTCTTCCGACTTTCCACTTTCGTCCCCGTAATTAGACCATACATCTTCTGTCTACCCACTTGCCACGTTTCCCAAACCCACCCTTGCTCCAAGTCCCGTAGGGGCTTTTTTTCTGGAGTCCGCCGAAGCTTGATTCCTCGACAGTTCAAGCGCAACTATCAGAGAAATCGATTTTTTTTTTTTTTTTTTTTTTTTTTTTTTGCTGTCCCAACCTCTGCGTACTCAGAGGCAGTGCACCCACGCCGCTCATTCCGATACCTCGTCCACAGCCACAGCCCGGTCGGCCCCCCGCAGCCCCGGCACCGGCAATCCACAGGGAGCAGTCAATATCAAGTCAAGAGGCAGCCCACCGGAGAAGACACTGCACTGCTGCCGAGTCACTTCGGTGGTGTTCAGTGGCGCCTGTTCTGATCTAACATACGCAGGACACCACCTACTGAGCCCCCTACTGACGACAATAATTGCTTAGTCGCGGAGCCGGCGTGAGTGAGCTCTCCCTCCGGAGGGCGCCACCACGTCCGTCCAACGACAGCCCCATGGACTCGCCGATACCGGTGACACCGACGGATCAAGGCCACAGACGTGGGGAGGTAATCGAAATTGAGGTCACCATGAGAGCAGGGCATGAAGGGCCACAGACTTTGAGACATTTTTTTTTAAATGCTGATCGATGAGAATGAGGATGATTAAGATGATGCTACGGATTTCCATTTCGGTCTGAGACTACATGACAGGGCTGTATTCTACGCTTCCTTTCATAATATTTCCCGGCGTCAACCAGGCCCGAGAGATACAGGCACCTGCAGTGTTGGTCAGGAAATTTGAGCAACACTCTCAGAAACGCATCCATTAAGTGGATGAAACTCGACTGTGTGGTCCCAGTCTTCCCAACTGAGTCCGCAGCAAACTCAACTCTGGGTAGGAGCCGGTCGGGGCAGAAAAACCCACATGACTCTGATGGGATTCGAACCCACGACCTCCCAGCCGGGAGTCCGCGACGCTAACCACTTCGCCACGGCGGCTGGTGAGAAATCGATATCTACTCTACCCCCACTTCTCCCCTCCAGCCCCCCCCCCCCCCCCCCCCCCCCCCCCCCCCCCTCTTCCCTTTCCTGGCACTTCCGTCTCCCAAACTTTCTGCGTTCTATGTTTGGGATAGAAATGGGGTAATTTAGGTGGAATGTTTGATAATAATTTCGCTATCGATGTTTTTTGTTTTTGTTTTATTATCATTCGTTATCAGGGGCTTTGTTGATAGGGTTTTATCAGGTCTGTTAAGGAAAGACCGTTAATGGACCGATTCTAAAATCAATACAAAAGTGTTTTGCGGAAACGGATAGCATCGGCATGGGGGAAACCCGTCCCAAGCCGGATGTGCAGTGAGTTTAAAAGTAGAGCGACTGCTGGAGAGAGATGAGGGTAGAGAATAAAAGCGGAGTTGGTAGACCTCCAGATGAATGGGGCACACGCACGACAATAGTCTCGAAGATGTGGCATGAACATACTTTTGTTCCTGTTGTTATTTGTTTGTTTTTGTTGTGGAAAGCTTTAATACAGCCATTTTCTTTGTAGCTCCCAGACATGCGAACAAATTCTTTCAGTGTTTTGATGAGTTCATGTTCACGCCATCCTCATTTCTTCTCTTCGCCAATCTGTGAATTCTTCTGTCTTTCATGTGCGCTTTTGACTTCGTTTGTGGTTCTATTTCCGTGTTCATTTTTTTTTCTCTTTCCTTGGTAATTTAATACATCATGCTGTTGAATCCGGTGAGCCATCACCAGCGCAGTGTTTGCGCGCTTAGAGCGTTCCACGAACTAAAGAATCCGTCACGTGTGATCGCTCCCATGGGGACGGCGGGGGATCTTTCAGTTTAACTGGCATTCCCTCCGTTTGGGAATTCTGAAGTGGTTATTTCCTCTCTTTTTTATGCTTCTGTACAGCCGATTACTACTTTTTTCCCATTGTGGACCTTCCCGCTGTGCTTGTTCTTGAAAGTGTTTACACCATTTTCTCTTGTAATAATTCATAGCGTGCCGGCTTTGTTGTTATGACGAGGTAGGCAGACTGCGTACACTGTCCATAATTAACACTGACTGTCAGTTCTGTCCGGTTTTTGAGTACGCACGGACTTTTCAATATATTCTGTGCGACACAATTGTTTTTCATTTGTTTTTCTTATTAATAAATAATAAACAAGTAGGGTAACTCTTGCTCCCATGATGAAATAAAAACACGCCCTTAATTCCAAACAAATGGTGCTTACCACACCGAATCGCCTAGCAGAAATGACAACACAGAACACAGAGAACAATCAAGGAGAGCATTCGTTTGGAGTTTGGGCGTATATTTATTTCAACATGGGAAGAAGAGTTACCGTACTTGTTTGTTATTTACTGTTTACTGTTCCCTGTCTCATTTAAAATTTCCTTTCTCATTACAGTAATTTGTGGGTGAACATCCCAGAAGAATGGCTGTATCCTTCAACACGGCCTACTGTTATCAACCTCAGAGATAGTAATAGTACAACTGTCCTGTTACAAAATAATGTGAAGTTGGCGGACTGTTGCCTTTTTTTTCCTTCTCAGGACTTTGTTTTCTTGATGGGGTTAAAAACGTTAAAACGAGGCTGTAATAAAGCTGTAATAAAGCTGAAACACCGCATATGGTCAAATCTGACAAAAGATTTTTTTTTTAAATCGGTCACTAAGCAAAAGAAGGCGGGAATTAGCGCATACATGGATGTTTTGACTGTTACTGTTCAACTACAAACCGCTTCTCGAGCGTGGAGTCCAAACCGTACGTCTAAGGTGAGTTTAGCGATGTGAAACAAAGCAATAATGACCCATAGGAAAATGCTTAGTATTCTTGTTCCTGTTCCGGTTGGCGGACATGGCTCGGCAACGACGAATGAAACCAAAACGTTAACTGACATTAAGCAGTCAAAACTATGGGCGATGAAGTAACAAATTCATCTCTGTCCGTCTGTCTGCTTGTCTGTCTCTATTTTTTTATGTCTCTCTCTGTCGCCCTCTCTGTATCTTTGTGTTCCTCTGTCTTTTGTCTTTCTCCGTGTCTGTCTTTCAGTGTCTTTGTCTCTCTGTCTCTCCACTTCTTTTCATTCCATGAGGTTGTCTTGTCTTTCTCGGTTTCGTTTCTCTCTTTAATTAATTTCCTTTCCTTCATCTCCGGACCTCCATTTTCCCCTCTCCCATCCATTCATCCATTCTAGGTGAAAAGAATGAAGACTGAAAGCGCGTGATGATAAAAAAAAAGTGAGGGGGCGGGGGGGGGGGGGGGGGGAGGAGAGATAACTGGCCTACCGGGTGAATAGAAGGAACAAAAAATAAGCAACGCCTTTACACTCGTAAGATTTCTCCTGATGGGACAAACAAAAACCAAGTTGGAAAATTACATTGAAGGGTACTCTGCTTTGTTTTGGGAGGTTTTAGTAGGATGGAAGTTTCTGTGAATTGCTTTCCTAGGCTAGCAAAGCCAGTAAAGCGCGGCTAAGCTGTCACCATCGTATTTTTTTCTCTGTGCGTGTTCTATTGCTTAGACAAATCGAGTCGAACCAAACTGTGATGTACACGGTCTGATCGTCTACGATGGCCACATCAGGGTAGCTGCAAGTTAAAATCTTAGCTTTGTATTAATTAAGTGCTGTCATTAAAAGTTCGGTAAGAAACTAGGCTTAGCACTAACCTTTCACACAAGCAACAGAAACCTACACTTAAGGAAGAGCAGAAAAAAAAAACAAAAAACGATGCGAGATGAAGTGGATGGAGTGGAAGAAAGACCGGAGCCGGGAGCTTGTGGAAGGCATGTGATGTACCTTAGCTAGCTAGAAATGGATCAGCAGACATTTAGCTGACCTGTGGGCCGGCACTTTCAAATGAGGTGTGTGGCCTTAGGGGCAGATCGGGATTTGTCCACAGAGAATCATTCATTTCTGTATGGAGGAGCAGGACAGTCAAAAGAATATATATACGTCTCTGTAATAGCAGTCAACCGTGAAGTTGTGAATTTTTTTTTCAAACTCGGTTTTTGAATATAGCTATCCGACATGGTTAACTGACATGGCTTTGGTACTTTTTTATGAAGTGTAGTTTGCTTTGATTGAGAGAGTTTGAAGAGATCATCAGTAACCTTTTTTTATGACTTTCATCTCCTGAAGTGAATACATGTGTAAATCGTTATCTGTTTGTGTTGTAACTGTGGTTGTTCCTTTACAACTATAGATCTATACGCCATAGTCACGATGTTTTGGCGAAAACTCGTGATCTCGTGGCACATAAGAACAATCTTGATTAGACTGACCATTGCTGATGGCTCGGCTGAGGAAGAACAGAACAGCTGTTGTATGTTTGTATGCCTTAGCAGAACACACGTCTGACATAGCCCTTACATCGGTTTCTGGCGTTCGAAGAATTCTGTGATCAGTTTAACTGCCTTAATCCTACTATCGGGTATGAGGGAACGAAGGGCAGAGAGAGAGAGAGAGAGAGAGAGAGAGAGAGAGAGAGAGAGAGAGAGAGAGAGAATTTTCCATGAAACAAAACATTTCTTTGATTCTAAATATCTTCCCATAGATCTGTCGTCACATGATCGATTTCTGCGCTGTTCCATTCCTGGTCCTTTGACACCCGTTTACACCTGTCTTGTTTACTACTACGCGGCAGTTGTAGTTGGTTCATTTACAGTGGCCTTATTGGTTAAAATAACGATAGTGATAATAATGATAATAATAATGATAGTAATGGCGATGATGATGTTGACAATAGTGATAGGACGATTTTGTAGCCTTCTCCAAAAGTCTGAATGCTCTTTAACATGGCGAAAAGAATGGATTCAACATCTGTTCACACACACACACACACACACGCACACGCACACGCACACACCACACCACGCCACACCACACCACACCACACCACACCACACACACATATACACACGTGCACACGCAGGCGTAGCACCCACAGGCACAATCTCTCCCTCCCTCTCTATCCAGGCTTAATCGCACCCATCATCAAACCCACATTACACACAAACGCACATGCATACATGTACACGCTCGAACACTCACACACACACAAGCCCACGCACATACGCGCACACACACACACATACACACAACGCACATACACACACATGCACGCGCATACACACGTACACACAACGCGCATGCACACACGCGCTCGCGTACATACACGCACACACACACACACGCACGCACGCACACACACACACACACACACACACACACACACACACACACACACGCACGCACGCACGCACACACGCGCTCTCGCGCCCACGCACCCACGCACGCACGCACGTACGTAATCACTCATACGCACACACGCACTCGCATATACACGCACGCACGGACACGCACATACATACATGTTCACACAAATACACTCACCTTAAGCCCCCCCCCCCCCCCCCCCCCCCCCCCCCCCCCCCCCCCCCCCCGCGCGCTCACACTCTCTCTCACACACACACACTCACACACTCACACACACACACACACACACACACACACACACACACTGACTGACTGACTGAAACCATTTACTGTCAGATTAACATAGTGTTGTACTGACACACACACACACACACACACACACACACACACACACACACACACACACACACACACACACGTACGCTGCACCGTGATCACAAACAAAAAATGTAAACGAGGAGGGCACCAGGGGAAAGACATCATGAAAAGAAACATCTTTCTAGACTGGTCTGGACGATGAGAGTGACGGACTGTGGCAGGTGGAGAGGGGCGATGTGTTCCACGTTCATGCAGCAGAAACACTGAAAGCGCCCTCCCCATGTTTTTCTCCATTGAGCTTTGGTATGAGAAAGGTCCCATCATCAGCAAAAGCACGGGAAGACCTTCATGGAACATAAATGTTTAGAAGTTCAGGAGGTATTGGGGTGCAGTTCCGAGGGTGAATTGAAAGCAAAGTCAGGTGGTCTTGTACTTTATTTTTTGTTCGGCTGAAAATCGATGGAGTTCTTTTAAAAAGAGCCACGCGAGCGCTGAATTGGACCTACTGGAGAGGTCTGTAGTTCATGCGACTAGTCAGCAAGAAGTGAAGAACAGTAATCCGGCCTGGACAAAATACATGATGCATTGTTGCCTTTTGTGTGAGACAGGTGGATGAGGCTGACGGGTCTGAGGTGCGCATATGCAGTCTTACATGTTCTGATGATGTGTCGATTAAATCAGATTAGGATCAAACTTAAAGCCGGTGTCAAGCGCGTGATCAGAGAATGGAACGTTGGTGTGTCCAAGAGAAATGGCAGAAGATGGCATAGAATAAGAATCTGCAAAACTTCTGTTTTATTACCGTTCGGTTTTAAACGGTTGTTCGACATCCATAATCTGAAACACAGCCCTGAAGATATTGAACAGGACATTGTAGTTTGAAGGCAACCCAGAGTGGTTCAGCTGAGTATCACCTGCATACCTTTCACAGCCGATGAAGTGTGAGTCGATGAGATATCTTCAAGGAATTGAATAAAGTATGAACAGCACAGGGTCGAGCACAGCTCCTTGGAGTACGCCAAAGTCTAAGGATGGCGCAGAAGACGGGGTTCCGTTCACGACGACAGTCTGTTTCCTGTCTGAGAGAGAACAACGGAACGATTCAAGGACAGTGCTTTTGATTTCAAAGACATGTTCCTGACGCGAAAGAGGAACTTGTGTCGATTGTATTAACAGCAGCCGAAAGATACAGACGTGGAACGTAAATTTTGCCTCGATCGAGAGAGACAAGTGGGTGGTTCAGATCAGAACGGTTTCTGTAAGACAGCCTGATCTGTGGAAACCGAAAAGTCTGAGAGTCATCAGATCAATGAACAGTCGATGAAGGGCCAGTCGTTCAAGCAGCGCGGACAGAAATGAATGTCTGTTCGCTTTTCAGATCGTCAAGATCCAACTTGGATTTCTTTAATATAGAATTTACTACAGCATGTTTAAACTCGGGTCACAGTGATGACTTGTTCATCATGTTGGTAACTGCTGGGAAAAGAAAGTTAACATGCGTTAAAACAGAAGTTGCAGAACAGCCATTTTTTGCCCTTTACATGCCTACCTTATTTACAGCAGGGCTATTGCTGTGCTGACCCATCTGTGACTGTCCTCTTCACAGCATGGTCGTTTGTACCGGCCTGTCGACAACTCCCTCTGCATAGAATAGGCAGTGTTGTCGGCCCATTTATCCCTGCTCTGTTTACACCACGGCCATTTTTGTTGGCCCGTTTACACATGCCCCATTTACAGCATAGCCTTTCTTGTTGGCCAATTTACACCTGCCCTCTTTACAGCACGGCCATTTTTGTTGTCCATTTACACCCATCCTTAATATGGCATGGGTGTTACTCTTGGGCCATTTACACTCGCTGTCTTCATCGCATAGCTATTGTAGCTGACCAGTTTACACCTGTCCTGTTTACAGCACGGGTATTGTTCTTGACCCACACTTACGTGCTCCTTTTTTCATAGCATGGCCATTGTTGTTGGAAGCTACCTTTACAGCATGGCCTTTAACGTCGTCCCATTTGCTCGTGGACTCTTCACAATGCAGCCATGGCTGCTGACCTGTTGACACCTAGACTCCTGAAAGTTTGGCCTCGACTGTTGGCCTCATGGTGCTTGGAGTGTACAGCAGGGCCCTGACGTGAGAACATTGACATGTGGACTCTTTACAGCATGGTCATGGAGGTTGGTCCATTGACATCTGGACTCTTTACAGCATGTCCATGGATGTTGGCCTATTGACATCTTGACTGTTTACAGCATGGCCATGGAAGTTGGCCTCTTGGACTCTTTCCTGCATGGCCATAGATCTCTGCCCATTGGCAGCTGGACTCTTTACAGCACCACTGTAGATGAAGTCTCGCTGACATCCGGGCTTTTTACAGCGCGGCCATGCGTGTAGGCCCATTGACACGTGGACTCTTTATAGCATGGCCATGCAGTTAAGCCTGTCATCACCTGGACTCAGCATGGCCATAGATAGCAGCTTATTGACAGCGGACCAGGCGGTGACTGTAGAACTGATGTCTGACCATAGAGTCGGACGACTTCTGGTGAAAAGGCCGGTACAGATCGAACGTATCCACCGTCCGCTCGTCAGACACTGGCACGCTCTACGATCGCCATCGGCACAGCATGAGTCCTGGCAACAGACTCCTTACAACACGACCATTGACACAGACACATGGCATGCTTCGAAAGGTGCGTGTGTGTGTGTGTGTGTGTGTGTGTGTGTGTGTTGGGGGGGGGGAGGGGAGGTGTGTGTGTGTGTGTGTGTGTGTGTGTGTTGGGGGGGGGAGGGGGAGGGGTGTCAGTTGCGCCCCCACTTCTCCCGCCAAGACAGTGATGGAGAAAAACTGTGGTCCTGCTCTGGAGAACAGGAGGGTGAGAAGGAAGGAGTGGGGTGCCGAGGAGTGGGGTGACGGAAGAGGGTCAGGGAGATGGTGGGGGGGGGGGGGGGGGGGGTTGGCAATGCAGTCTGTCGAGGCGCCAGAATCCATCTCCTCGGTGAAAGTTGGTGTTGGAGGATTGGCGTTCAGTCATTGTCAACCATCTTCCAGTTCTTTGGACATGGACAAAAAAAGAAAAAAGAAAGGGGCATATTAGATTGACACCGCTTTCCAGTGTTACCTTTGTCTGTTACTCTTGCTACTTCTATGGTTACAGCAACAGCAACTACTACTAATTCTGCTGCTACTACTACTACTACTACTGCTGGAGAGAGAAAGCGAGAAAGAGAGAGAGAGAAAGAGAGAGAGAAGAGAGAGAGAATGAGAATGTCAGTTTCATGTCACATCGGCCATACACCATTATTCAACAGACTGTGGGTAGGAAGATGAGGAGGGGGTGAAGGAGGGGGGTATGTGTCATTACATGTTTTTAAAAAAGGGCATACATCAGACAATGCTTTATATTTGACAAAAAATATCGTATTTTGGAAAGACATTTAACACAAAATCCATGACACAAAAATACCAGAAAAAAGTTTTTGATATTCAGAACTTTGTGTTTCAATCAAAGAATTATTTCTAATTGTGGACAAAGTCACCTGAAGGCTGTCTTTTGTAGAATGCACGAAACGTATATTTTAAAAAAGTTTCGTAGTGGTTCATTAGCATTGTGAGTGAAGAAGTCTAGACAAAGGCTAAAGAAGGTCAGAGAGAGAGAGAGAGAGAGATGGAGAGAGAAAGACAGAGAGAGAGAGAGAGAGAGGCAGAGACAGACAGAGAGAACAATCGTTCTCACCGGTGAAGGGGAGGTATAATCATCAGGGTGGAGTGAGGTCGGGGTGGGAGTTGTGGTGTTGGCAGTCCCAGTCCCTAGCCAGCACTGGAGCTGAAGCACCGAGCGAGTAATGGTGGGCGGTGGATTTGTGGGGACCTGTGGCGCCGCTGTAGTGGTTTACGAGTAGCTGGATACTGGCGAGGGGTTGACCGTTAATGGTCTTCAAGTGTCAACTCTGGTCATCCTTTGGGGAAATGCTCTCTCCTCTCACCTCTTCTCTCTTTCTCTCTCTCTCTCTCTCTCTCTCTCTCTCTCTCTCTCTCTCTCTCTCTCTCTCTGTCTCTCTTTTGGTGGTGGTGGTGGTGGTGGTGGTGTGTGTGTGAGTGTGTGTGGGTGTGTGTGTGCGTGGTGGTGCGTGCGCGCGTGTGTGTGGTGCGCGCTTATGTACGCACGCACGTATTTGCATGTACATGTGAGTGTGTGTATGTCTCCTCTGTTGCACGAGAAAAAGTATAATTGTTCTGATCCTTTTTCCCTGGGTAGAAATAGAAACGGACGGACCAACACACGCACGCAGCGCGCGCCGCCCCGCGCGCACGCACGCACGCGCGCACACGTACTCTGTCCATCTATACGTCTGTCTGTCAGTGGTTATAGAATTTTAGTTAACAGAACGGGCTTTGCTACGAAGCTTGTCATACAGCTCACTTGTTGCCATGGTTGTGAGTGAGTGAGTGAGTGAGTGTGTGTGTGTGTGTGTGTGTGTGTGTGTGTGTGTGTGTGTGTGTGTGTGTGTGTGAGTAGAGTGAGAGAGATTTGGAGAGAGAGTGATGTGTGTGTGTGTTGTGGCGCGGTGCGCGTAGTTGTGTGTGTGTGCGTGTGTGTGTGTGTGTCCGTCGTTTGTTCTGCCGGGGGGATCAGTATCGTTGTGTGGTGTGTGTGTGTGTCGTGTCGTGATTTAGGGGAAAGGATCAGAAATTTGATAGAGGGTGAGTGTGTGGGCCTTATAAGAAAGTAAGAATGCAGTGAGAGAAGGAGATAAAGCCAAATAAAAAGAACAAGTGAAAAGCAATAACACAATCAATTACACAGTCAGAAAAAAACAATCGATGTGTGCACGGGTCAGGAGAGAGAGAGAGGAGAGAGAGAGTTCTGTAATTTGTTCCGCCATTGTGCTAAAAGCCTCCTGAAGAGGTGTCAGACCATTCACACTTGTGTGTGTGGACAGTGGTCAGCAGCTGGTCATTCCCCCACAGACAGTGATGGAGACTGAATGGCCACGAACTGGTTCTGGCAGGGTGGGAGAGGAGGGATGGAGGATGTGCGGGTAGGGGGAGGATTGGATGAGGAAAGGGACCAGACACTCACATTCTTTAGAGTATTGTCTTCAGAGGGTTGTGGAAACAGTAAGTATGTGTCGTATACTCATTTTATTTGTGTGACATTCTTAATTGTACCTGACAAAAATAGCAGTTTTCATGTCAGGATGTTGTTCACCAGCATTTGACACTGGTAACACCAGACAAGCGCATTGAAAGAAACTGGAGAATTTGAACTGCAAGAATGGAATAAGCTATGCACTATGAAAACGATGATAGTGATAGACATCTGTGGTCATTAATCTCACGCGATCGAAATCAGTATGCCAGAATGACGGTTTTGATCAGTGTGAAGTTTACAGCGAAATATCAGAAGAGAAACTAGCTGGAAAACTAAGTTTGGCCCATCATTTCTGTTGCCGTGATGAAACTGAAGTAGGATTCCTCCCATAATTCTTGAGGAGGATCAAGGTGCCGGTGACTCCGTATCTCACGCAAAGGACGGAGCAGAGGTATTTTCACTGGCGTTCTGGTCCCATGTGTGATGCAAACGTGCCTTTGTTTTCAGTTTTGTTGTTCAGGTTTGTCCCCACCACCTCCCCACTGAAAGGTCTCTGATCTGCAGAGTGGAAAAATACGTTCTCAACACCCAGTCCATCTCCCACCATACATTCGTGGATTGCAAGCAATGCACATATACACATTATGGCAATATAAAGCCCGGCAGAAACGACTTAAGCTTGCACTGTATGAGATCCATTCAGGCAAATCGGACTGCAAACAGACAATGTGATATGATGCCAGCCACTTAGAATGTCAAGGGGAGTACGTTTCCGGCAGTTGGCTGAAAAGGCAGACGATATTTCATACGCACTACTCCACCCTTCCCCCTACCCACCCCACCTCAATCAAGTAGAAACAGGCACAATTCCTTGACCAGTAAACTAAAAACTGGAGTCGGATAACTGCATGGCAGTGCCGATGAAAACCTTTTGCCTGCCACAAGAACAAAAGATCAAGCTGTTGTATATGTATAACGTTTTGTGTGATCTTCAATAAAGCCCTCCACCTTCCCCCTCTTTTCTCCCGTTCTCCCCAACCCGTCCCCCGAAAAAATGTATACACACACACACAAACACACGCACACATACATAAACACACGCGCGCACACACATACACACACGCACACAATACACACACGCACACACATACACACAGAGAAACACACACACACACAGAAACAACACACACACACACACACACACACACACACACACACACACACCACACACACAAACGCGCGCGCGCACATAAAAACTACCACCACAGCAACCACCACCATCACCACCACCACTACCCCATCGTCAAAAAATCAAAACAGGAGGCCTGTCCCCATCTTCTACATTCTAATTTTGACCCCACTACTCCCAGGCTTCCCTTTCACATTATAGCGCAGTCCAGACATCGTCTTCAGACTGGCACCCCAAGGGATACTACTATCCGTGTTGAAGGCACGTTAGTCCTCGGGTACGGGTGCAACGGCACTTGACACAGAGAGCAGTTTCTGTATGAAGTGAAAGAAGGGAGAGGCGAGTACAGGAAAGCGATGAAAGGGGTGGCGGTGGTGGGATGGGGAAGGAAGCGAGGTGCTGGGGGTGACGGGAATGTGTGAGGAGGGGATAATGGTGGCTGCGGTGACAAAAAAGTACCCAGCGAGGTTTAGTGTTGAAGCAGACTGAACGATGGTGGTGGCGAGGGCTTTAGGGGATTTGGCGCTGGCTGGTAAGGTGGCTGAGCGCTAATGGTCTCAAACAGAATGGCCTGGCATCATGACTAGAGAAGAGGCATGCACGCAAACACACGCACGCACGCACGCACGCATACACACACACACACACATCACGCACACACTCGCGCACATGGGCACATATACATATGCATGCAACAGACATAGTAAATCTCTACTAGAGTTCGGACTGATCTTAAAAGAGTTGGTGTGTTGCAGTCCTCTTGCCAGAGGTCTTTGAAGTAACTGTAAGCTCCGAGTTTCAGAACTATGTAGGGTACTGTCTCTCTCTCTCTCTCTCTCTCTCTCTCTCTCTCTCTCTCTCTCTCTCTCTCTCTCTCTCTCTTTCTTTCTCTCTCTTTCTCTCTCTTTCTCTCACTCTCTCTCTCACACACACATAAACACAAACACACGCACACACACACGCACGCACGCACGCACGCACGCACACACGCACGCAACACGCACACGCACATCGACACGACGATGACACCACGGACACAGATGGATAGACAGATACACATGCACGCATGCACACACACACACACACACACACACACACACACACACACACACACACACACACACACACACACACACTGCACAGACACACATGCGCGCGCGCACACACACTGCACAGACACATGCGCGCGCGCGCACACACACACACACACATGCCCGCGCGCGCGCGCACGACACACACACACACACACACACACACACACACATGATGTTCACTTATGATTTTAGACCAGCCCACACATGTCACCGAAATTACTGGCTATGATCAGTATATTTCCATGGCTGTGTTTCCAGTCATTTTAGTTATGGAATTTAGTTATACGTTTTTTGAAAAGATTATTCCCAGATTTCTTTTATTTACGTGCACCTATGTACAATTCTCTGAGTGCTGTGCATTGTGTGTGTGTGTGTGTGTGTGTGTGTGTGTGTGTGTGTGTGTGTGTGTGTGTGTGTTTGCGTTAGTTTGTGTGTGTGTGTGTGTGTGTGTGTGTGTTGTGTGTGTGTTGTGTGTGTGAGAGAGAGAGAGAGAAGAGAGAGAGGGAGAGAGCATTGAACCTTTTTTTTTAAAACCCCCAAAATTCAGGGTAACAAATGAAACAAACTGAATAAAGACCATGATACAAATATGAAAGTTGGTGAAAAAACGCAAGTCAATGCAAAGCATATGAGAGAGAGAGAGAGAGAGAGAGAGAGAGAGAGAGAGAGAGAGAGAGAGAGAGGGGAGTCCTGTAATTTGTTCGCCACAGTGCTAAAAGCTCTCATAGAGCTGTCAGACCATTCACACTTGCGTGTGTGGACAGTGGTCAGCAGCTGGTCATTCCCCCCACAGACAGTGATGGAGACTGAATAGCCACGATCTGGCGCTGGCAGGGTGGGAGAGGAGGGGTGGAGGATGTGTGGGTAGGGTATATGGTTTAGAAAGGACAGGGAGGCATCCTTTGGAGTGCATTATCATCTTCGTGTGATAAAATACTCATTTTCTTCACGTGATATCGTTAACTGTATTTGTATTAATGAAAGTGGCAGTTTTAATGTTGAATATTCACTGCGTTTGACACCACCGATAGAAGAAACTGAAGATTTTCAACTATAGGACCGCAGTAAGCTATGCATTATGAAAACGATAATAGTGGTAGATATCTCTGATCAGCTGCATACCATCGTAATCAGTATGCCAAAATTAGAGTTTTGGTCAGTACGTATAGCAAAACATCAAAATAGAAACTATGTGGAAAACTAAATATGGCACATAATTCCTGTTGCCATGGAGAAACGGTTATCTATATCTTTCTGAAGTCAGATTCCTCCCATAGCTCTGTTGGAGAACAAAGGTGCCAATGAATCCATCTCCTGCGCAAAAAGTGAGGCAGAATTATTTTCTCTAGCGTTCCAGTTGTGTATGAGGCAAATGTGCTTTTGTTCTCTCCCCCCTCCCCCCTTCCACCCGAAAGGTCTCTGACCTGCAGTGTGGAAAAATTCTATGTCAACACCCACCCCATCCCCCAAACCGTAACAGTTGACTGAGGCACTATTTTGGGGTTGCAAGCAATGCACAGATACACATTCTGGCAAAATAAAGCCCAACACAAACGGCTTAAGCTTGCGCTGTGTCATACGAACCAGACTGCAAACAGACCATGTGTCATGGTGCCAGCCACTTGGAATATCTGAGGGAGTATGTTTTGGCAGTTGGCTGAAAAGGCAGCCGATCTCTCGTTCAGACAGTTCCCCCTCCCCCTGTCCTCACCTGAACCAGTGGGAAACCGTCGGATTTTCTTGACCTGCGAACATAAAACATGGAGGCAGACAACTCCTTGACAAAGCCAATGAAAACATCTTGCCTGATACAGGAACGAAACGTCCAACTTTTGAAAAGCCATCACGTTCTGTGTGATCTTCAATAATTCCCCCCTTCCATCCCTTTCTCCCCCCCCCCCAACCCGCCCGCCACACACACACTAGCACTCAAATGAAATCTACCACACAACTACACCACCACCACCATCAACATTCATATAAGAACAAAAACAGCAGGCCTGTCCCTGTCTTCTGTATTCTGATTTTGACCCCACTTTGTCCAGCCTTCCCTCTCAACCTTTTAGCACAGTCCAGACAGTGCCCCCAGTCTAATATCAGCCAGGTTTCTCGCTGCTGTGCTGCGTAGCAAGACAGTCTGACTCACACGCCGACGGATACGTGCGATTTGTAGAAGGTTCTTTAGTCCTGGTGGCATGGTACAACGGCAGTTGATAGTCTCTGTGTGAGTGAAAGATCGGAGAGGCGAGTGCAGGAAAGCGACGAAAGGGTGGGTGGTGGTGGGGTGTGGGAAGAAGTGTTGGGGGTGATGGGAAAGTGTGAGGAGGGGATAACGGTGTCTGCAGTAACAAAAAAAAAAGTACCCAGCGAGATTTAGCGTTGAAGCAGAGATTGAATGATGGTGGTGGGGAGGGCTTGGGGGATTTGGCGCTGGCCAGCAAAGTGGCTTGGTACTAATGGTCTCACACAGAATTGCCTGGCCTCATGACCAGTGAGGAAAAGCCGTGCACACATGCAAACGAACACACATGCAACACACATAGAAACTAAGGTTTGTTCTGATCCGACAGAGTCTGTAATCTGCTGGGGTGTTCCAGTCCTCTTGCCAGAGGTGTTCGATGTAACGGTGAACTTTGGGTTTCAGACCTGCGTATGGGATACGCGTATGCACACTCGGTTTCTCTGTTTGTCTGTCTGTCTCTCTTTCTGTCTGTCTGTCTGTCTTCTCTCCCTTTCTCTCTGTCTCAGATACACACAGACACATGGACACAGACAGACAGACATACAGACACACACACACACACACACACACACACACACACACACACACACACACACACCACACACACTCTCTCTCTCTCTCTCCCTCTCCTACAAGCACTGTTTTGGTCATGTTCTAGACCAACCCACGCTAATGTTGCTGGTAGTATCATCTATGATCAGCATATTTTCTGTGGCTCTGTTTACAGTAGTTTATGATTGTGACTTAAGCATGCATATTTCTGAAATAATGCTTTGCTTTTCTTTCTTGTTTACTTGCGGCGACACACGTTCTTTGAGCGGTGTGTGTGTGTGTGTGTGTGTGTGTGTGTGTGTGCTGCGTGCGGTGCGTGCGTGCGTGCGTGCGTGCGTGGGGTGTGTGTGTGTGTGTGTGTGTGCACGTGCGCATGCGCATGCGCGTGTGTGTAGTACTGTCCATGAATTGTACCACCCACTATAGAGCATATTTCCTATCGAGTACACCCCACTATAGAGCATATTCCTATCGAGTATTGGGACTGAATCAATGTCAGACATAAACGTCATGAAATTGTTGTTCAGTTCTGTCCCAACTGATGTGAGTTTTGGGTTCTGAAAGAGCAAAGCTAAGTGACAAACCCGTTCATTTTCATTGTCCTGTTTGTTTGTGTCTTGCCTGAAGAAGACCTATGAGGTCGAAACGCGTCGTGTTTTGTCTTGTGACTCGTTTGTCCACGTTTCTCTTGGCGGTTCGCTAACATTTATTTAAGTCTCGTCTAATATTTTATGGAGTAAAGATTTAAACAAAATTCTGGCGAGTTTTTAGAAAATCTATTTTAGTGAGTTTTGTGTACGTTGGTTTTTGTGTAACCTATATTGAGAGCTGATTTGAACAGGATGACAGCCCAAGTGTGGCCTTTTGTGGTCAGCTGTGCTATAAGCAACATAAAGCGTGTATGCGTGCTTATGAGGTACATGCATCTGTGTGTGAGTGTGTGTGTGTGTGTGTGTGTGTGTGTGTGAGCGCGCGCGTGCGTGCGTGCATGCGTGGGCACACTTTGTGTGTGTGTGTGTGTGTTGTGTGTGTGTGTGGCATCTATGTGAATGTGTGTGTCCATGAGCATGTGAACTGGCATGATTGCCTGCTTTCTCAGGCTGTTGCACATTGAAAGAAGACAGGCTGTCTCCAGGAACGGAACAAAATATAACGTGCTTTATCTGTTGTCCTGGACAATGAATTTGTGTTTTCAGTCTCTATAACGTCCTCCCCGAGGCCCCCATACCCCAATCCATTGATTGTCCGCCCCACCCCCAGAAAAGATTATTGGCCATTATCATGGTTTATCACCTTTCATTCAGTCAGGTTTAACCCTCCTTTATTTAAGCAGGTTTATTGCCCCTCAGATTGGTTTGTCACTCTTCATCCAGCCAGCTTTCCCCCCCATTCTTCCTCGTTAATCACCCTTCATCCCATCATGGTATTGCCTCTCAAGCTGGATTATCGCCCCTCATTCAATCAGCTTTATCAGCCTCTATCCAGTCACGTTTATTTCCCTTGATCCAGACTTTACTCCCTTCATCCAGAGTTGTCACGGTTCATCCTCTTTTATCACCTTTTGTCTTGGTTATCAAACTTCATCTTGGTTTATGCCCTTTATCCTGGCATATTAACCTTCGTTCTGGTTTAGCACACCACCATCCAGTCAGGTTGAGTGACCTTCAACCTGGCTCATCGCCCACATTCACCCAGGTTTATTGCTCTTCCGCCATCTAGGTTTTGCCACCATCCACCCGGGTTTTCTTCTCCCTCCTCCAGATTTATTCCACTCCCTCCCTCTGCTTTACTGCCATCCCTCGACGCGGGTATAAGCCCCCCTAGGTCTGTCCTACCTTTTCTTTTCCCTATCAGAGTGCAGGTTTTGTGCCCTCCGTCCATCCATGTTCATTACACTCCATCCATCCTGTCTCTGTCTTCCCTCCGTCCCAGTATATCACCCATTCCGTCCTGGTTTGTTGCTCCTCCCCCCCCCCTCCATCCTGGTTTTATCACCCCCCTCCCCATCAAGACGTATTACCCTCCTTCAGTCCAGGTGTATCACCCTCTCTTCCTCCAACGTCTTCTGTCCCTCCAAGTCAATCGCCCTCACCCATCCAGGGTATTCGCCCTCCCCCGTCCAGGGTATTCGCCCTCCCCCATCCAGGGTATTCGCCCTCCCCCGTCCAGGGTATTCGCCCTCCCCCGTCCAGGGTATTCGCCCTCCCCGTCCAGGGTATTCGCCCTCCCCATC
Organism: Conus canariensis; assembly: GCA_033310375.1. Taxonomy (NCBI): domain Eukaryota; kingdom Metazoa; phylum Mollusca; class Gastropoda; order Neogastropoda; family Conidae; genus Conus; species Conus canariensis. Next base: position 56,510,434 of record CM065718.1, on the reverse strand, counting down.
CAGGGTATTCGCCCTCCAGATCCAGGGTATTGGCCCTCCTGTCCAGGGTATTGGCCCTCCCTGTCCAGGGTATTGCCCTCCTGCCGTATGGCCTCACCCTCCAGGGTATTGGCCCTCACCCATCCAGGGTATTCGCCCTCCTGTCCAGGGTATTGGCCCTCCTGTCCAGGGTATTCGCCCTCACCCATCCAGGGTATTCGCCCTCACCCATCCAGGGTATTCGCCCTCATCCATCCAGTATGCCCCCTTTCCCGGGTATTGGCCCTCCTGTCCAGGGTATTGGCCCTCCTGTCCAGGGTATTGGCCCTCACCCATCCAGGGTATTCGCCCTCCTGTCCAGGGTATTCGCCCTCGCCCATCCAGGGTATTCGCCCTCGCCCATCCAGGGTATTCGCCCTCCTGTCCAGGGTATTGGCCCTCCTGTCCAGGGTATTGGCCCTCCTGTCCAGGGTATTGGCCCTCACCCATCCAGGGTATTCGCCCTCCTGTCCAGGGTATTGCCCTCCTGTCCAGGGTATTGGCCCTCCTGTCCAGGGTATTGGCCCTCCTGTCCAGGGTATTGGCCCTCACCCATCCAGGGTATTCGCCCTCCTGTCCAGGGTATTCGCCCTCCTGTCCAGGGTATTCGCCCTCCTGTCCAGGGTATTGGCCCTCCTGTCCAGGGTATTGGCCCTCACCCATCCAGGGTATTCGCCCTCCTTCCACCCAGGCTATTCGCCTCCATCAAAGTTTGTCACCCTCCCTCCATCCAGGTTATTCATCCTCCATCCAGGTTAATCATCCTCCATCCGGGATTATTATCTTCCTTCCAGCCAGATTTATCGTCCTGCCTCGATCCAGGTTAATCGCCACCCCCACCCCCCACCCTCTCACCAGGTAAGTCACCCCTCCTCCACCCAGAGTAATCTGCCTTCTTCCATCCAGGTTTATTATCTTCTTTCCAGCCAGATTTATCGTCCTCCCTCGATCCAGGTCAATCGTCACCCCCCCCCCCCCTCTGTCCAGGTAAGTCACCCCTCCTCCACCCAGGGTAATCTGCCGTCTTCCATCCAGGTTTATCACCCAACCTCCACGCACGTTGATCACCCACCCTCCCTCCAGGTTGATAATCCTCCCTCCACCAAGGATTGATCACCCTCCACCCACCCAGATTTATCAGCTTCCCTCCACCCAGGCTTATTATCCCCTTCCTTCCAGGTTTATCACCCTCTTTCCGCCCAGGCTGATCACCTTTCATCCACCCTGATTTATCAGCTTCCCTCCCTTCAGGCTTGTCATCCTCCCTTTTACCCAGGTTTATCACGCTCCATCCACCCAGGTTTATCACGCTCCATCCACCCAGGTTTATCACGCTCCATCCACCCAGGTTTATCACACTCCATCCACCCAGGTTTATCACGCTCTATCCACCCAGGTTTATCAGTTTTATCACGCTCCATCCACCCAGATTTATCACGCTCCATCCAGCCAGGTTTATCACGCTCCATCCACCCAGGTTTATCACGCTCCACCCAGCCAGGTTTATCACGCTCCATCCACCCAGGTTTATCACGCTCCACCCAGGTTTATCACGCTCCACCCACCCAGGTTTATCACGCTCCATCCACCCAGGTTTATCTCGCTCCACCCACCCAGGTTTATCACGCTCCACCCACCCAGGTTTATCACGCTCCACCCACCCAGGTTTGTCACGCTCCACCCACCCAGGTTTGTCACGCTCCATCCACCCAGGTTTGTCACGCTCCATCCACCCAGGTTTATCACGCTCCACCCACCCAGGTTTATCACGCTCCATCCACCCAGGTTTATCACGCTCCATCCACCCAGGTTTATCACGCTCCACCCACCCAGGTTTATCACGCTCCACCCACCCAGGTTTATCACGCTCCACCCACCCAGGTTTATCACGCTCCATCCACCCAGGTTTATCACGCTCCATCCACCCAGGTTTGTCACGCTCCATCCACCCAGGTTTGTCATGCTCCATCCACCCAGGTTTATCACGCTCCATCCACCCAGGTTTATCACGCTCCACCCACCCAGGTTTATCACGCTCCACCCACCCAGGTTTGTCACGCTCCACCCACCCAGGTTTGTCACGCTCCACCCACCCAGGTTTGTCACGCTCCACCCACCCAGGTTTATCACGCTCCATCCACCCAGGTTTGTCACGCTCCATCCACCCAGGTTTATCACGCTCCATCCACCCAGGTTTGTCACGCTCCATCCACCCAGGTTTGTCACGCTCCATCCACCCATGTTTATCACGCTCCATCCACCCAGGTTTATCACGCTCCATCCACCCAGGTTTATCACGCTCCACCCACCCAGGTTTATCACGCTCCATCCACCCAGGTTTATCACGCTCCACCCACCCAGGTTTATCACGCTCCACCCACCCAGGTTTATCACGCTCCACCCACCCAGGTTTATCACGCTCCATCCACCCAGGTTTATCACGCTCCATCCACCCAGGTTTGTCACGCTCCATCCACCCAGGTTTGTCATGCTCCATCCACCCAGGTTTATCACGCTCCATCCACCCAGGTTTATCACGCTCCACCCACCCAGGTTTATCACGCTCCACCCACCCAGGTTTGTCACGCTCCACCCACCCAGGTTTGTCACGCTCCACCCACCCAGGTTTGTCACGCTCCACCCACCCAGGTTTATCACGCTCCATCCACACCAGGTTTGTCACGCTCCATCCACCCAGGTTTATCACGCTCCATCCACCCAGGTTTGTCACGCTCCATCCACCCAGGTTTGTCACGCTCCATCCACCCATGTTTATCACGCTCCATCCACCCAGGTTTATCACGCTCCATCCACCCAGGTTTATCACGCTCCACCCACCCAGGTTTATCACGCTCCACCCACCCAGGTTTATCACGCTCCACCCACCCAGGTTTATCACGCTCCACCCACCCAGGTTTGTCACGCTCCATCCACCCAGGTTTGTCACGCTCCATCCACCCAGGTTTGTCACGCTCCATCCACCCAGGTTTGTCACGCTCCATCCACCCAGGTTTATCACGCTCCATCCACCCAGTTTTGTCACGCTCCATCCACCCAGGTTTGTCACGCTCCATCCACCCAGGTTTGTCACGCTCCATCCACCCAGGTTTGTCACGCTCCATCCACCCAGGTTTGTCACGCTCCATCCACCCAGGTTTATCACGCTCCATCCACCCAGGTTTGTCAAGCACCTCCAGTCTAAGGCAATCACCATTCGAGCAAGTTTGTCATCCTTCTTCCATCCTGGTTCATCCCCCTCCTCCATCCAGTCTGATCATCATTCCTCCATCCAGGTTTATCAACCACCCCCAGTCCAGGTCAACTGCCCTTCGAGCGCTCACGTTAATATCACTTCCCCCACCCGAGTTTGTGACCCTCCCTCTATCCTGGTTTATTACCATTCCTCCATCCTGGTTTTATCTTTCGTCACCATATCTCCCTGCAGATTAATTACTCTCCCTGCACGCACATTGATCGTCATCCCCCCTCAAGGTTGATCTCCCTTTTTACGTCCAGGTTTTCCACCCTTCCTGCATCCATTTTTTTTCACCCTTCCGCCATCCCACTTAATTACCCTTCTTCAATCCGCGTTAATCGCCCTGCAGGCATATTTACGGCTTTCCAGTGGCTGCCTCAGTAAAACGGCAAATGACGTGAGACAGTGCAAAGCAGTTGTCTGTAATGGGCACAGAATGTGTGCACGACAAGAATTCGACACTCGACAGTTCAGTGTGCAGGTGTAGCCAGCAAGGATTGTCAGAGGTGTCTGTCTGTCTGTCGGCTATTCCCAGTACTGTAGCAATTCAATAGGATAAAGATGTAAACAAATTATGATCTGAATCTTTGGTTGCTGCTTGCTCATCTGTTTCTATCCCCACCCCAACACCCCACCCCAACTAATCTCCACCCTCCACCCTGCACTACCCTCTCTTTAAGTTGTTTGTGTCTGTCCAGTAGAATGTATGGTGTTGGTTTTGACTGACCTCGAGCTGACTTTTCCACATTGCGTATCACCTAACCCCACCCTACCCCAAGATCACAACGCTGCATACCACAACAGAAGCCAGAAGAACACCCCAGGCAATGCAGGACATGCATCAATACAAAAACGGGCCACAGGCCTTCAGCTTCCACAGAGAAAGACGGGCACATGTCAAAAATCCGTCATGGTGAGGGTGTGACAATATTACACTCCTCTCTCTCCCCCTCCCTCCCTCCGTCCCTCTTCACACACACACAGACACACACACACACACACACACACACACACACACACACACACACACACACACACACACATGCATGGTGCATGCACACACGCGCGTGCGCGCGCACAGACACACACACACACATACACACACACTTCTACCTGCACGACCGCACATTCTCTCTGCTATGAAGGCTTCACATGTGTAACCCCCCCCCCCCCCCCCCACATCTCACAATGCTGCCAAGCTCCCAACTCCATCATGTGCCGCCGACATAAAAGGGATTGGAATTCCAAGCTCTCTGGTCGCCAGTTCACGCCGCATAACAACACTCCCACCATGACAGAATCATTGGTTTTACATCCGCTTGGAAGGTTATGTTCTCACTAGGGTGTGCGTCTTTGTGTTACACGCTAAAGCGATGACTTCCTCAGTACAAGGTAAGTGCAGTAGCCTAGCTTGTAAGAGTTCGTTGTAGATCCTGTGGTAGGTGTTCGGCTTGCAGACGGCAAAATACACCAGGCGGTATTGAAACGAAGAGGATGCTTTCATTTACAAACGTTGAAGAATATAGGAACAAAATCAAACCACTGACCTTCAGGTTCAATAAGTCGTACAGGAACTCAATCGTACATGCAGCAGGCAATATTCTACCAATGGCAGCTTTTTCATCGACTAGACTCAAACTCGGCGAAGACTCGAACATTTTTATGCTCGACAATGACTAGAACTCTTAAAAAAATCTCATTTCTCTGTCTCTCAGTCGCAAGCTGTCATTCTTTTATATGTTATCTAAAGAATATTCTCGAACATACTCGATTATTCTTTTCTAGAATATTCTGCATATCAGTAAGCTTAACCAATGAAATCATGACGAGCGCATGCGAATGTAATTCGGACAGCTTCTACAACATTCTCGAACCTTCGGTAATGCACCAGCAACTTACGGAAACCTGGTGAACATACTGACATAATCTTGAATATTCCAATCACGTACGCAATACAAAGCGAACCCCCTGGAGAAACAGTTCAAACTTTCGTACTGCCCAACAATAGCAAGGCACTTCTTCTCTATGGTAGCATACCTCTGCTCTGCCCTGGATAGTTTCTTGCTGGCGTACGAGACTGGGACAGCTTCCCGTCATGTTCCTGCCTGAGAACTGCACCAATACCCTCGTCAGAGGCATCGGTGCTGAGCACAAACGTCTTGTTAAGGTCAGGCAACCGTAGCGCAGGTTCCTCGGATAGGAAGCTCTTCACAGTTTTGAAGGCTCGGTCTTGTGCATCTCCCCACTCCAGTTGGTTGGGTTCCCCTTACACGGAAGGTCCGACATTGGAGCAGTCACAGTTGCAAAGTGAGGCATGTATTCTCTGTAGAACCCCACTAAGCCGAGAAAGGACCGCAATTATTTCTTTGTCTGGGGACGAGGTGCTTCTAGAACTTTTGTCATATTGTCCTTGAGCACCCCTTTCATTCATTCCTGGAGACTGTGACCAGTGAAGTCAATATCATCTGCACCAATAACACAGTTGCTGGGTCTTGCAGTCAAGTAGACAGAAGACAGCCGTTTGAACAGCTTCCGAAGAATTTCCAGGTGTTCTGTCCATGTTTTGGAATGGACCAGGATATTATCCCAGTAGTATATGACACCTTCCATGTTGCCCAATAGTTTTCTCATGCCCCTTTTGAGTGTTGCTCCAGAATTCTTCATACCAAAGGGCATTCGGAGAAACTCGTATGTCCCATCTGGAGTCACAAATGCAGTCTTTGGAATGTCTTCTGGTATGGGGACTTGCCAGTACCCCTTGCTGAGATTGATCTTGGAAAAAAACTTTATCATCACTCGGTCTCTGGAATAGGTCAGCTGCTGTAGGCATGGGTTCAGGATGTAGGTAAATCAGCTTGTTGAATCGCCTAAAATCGATGCACACCTGGTTAGTACCATCTTTCTTTTTGACAACTGGCGACGCGTATGGCGACCCACAGGACTCCCGTATAATTCCCAGTTTCAACATGTCTTTGATGTCCTCTTTCAGTGACTCTCTGGTAGCATAAGGCAATGAGTAGGGCTTTGACCTGATAGGCTCAGGTGATGTCAACTTCACTTCATGCTGAATCAGGTCTGTTGTTCCTGGGAACTCGGTGAAGATACTTGAGTACTCGTTTAACAGTCCACGTATTTCTGTTTGCTGCTAGCTGTTCAGTTGTGGCCCAAAAACCACACTGTCAATAGTTTCCTGGCATTTGAAATCATTCAGTTCTAACAGTTCTTCATCGTTCACAGAACTTTCTTCGGTAAAGTTGTCACCATCACCGGAGGGGTAAGATGGCTCCCATTCTTGGAATTCAGCAGCATGTGCATCTGTGGCTGGCTATTCTTCCCGTTCAAAGTATTTCTTGAGCGTATTTGCGATGAAAATCTTCTGCTTTCCTTTGATTTTCACTTCATAATCATTCAGCTCCTTGACTGCTTCTACAGGATAGGGTCCTTTCCACGGCATCAGCAGCTTATTATTGTCAGTAGGCAGCAGGACAAGGACTTTGTCACCAGGCTGAAATTTCCTGATCTTGGTCTTCGGTCATAATAATGTTTGCTTTTGCCTTGAAACTTTTCTAATTCACTTCGGGCTAACTGTAGGGTATCTTCAATGCGTTCACACAGCTCAAATACATATTGATAACTTCAATATCGCCGATGATAACGTCATGAGGAGGACTGGGCAGGCACAAAGCGTTCACCTTCCCAACAAACAACAGTGTAGAAATTTTAATGTCGGCTGTGGGGACGGCCTCATCATGTCCACGGACACATCGTAGGTAGCCGTTCTTGCCAGTGAACTGTTGTTCAGGAACAAGGTCCTTCTTAATGATGACTCCACTGCACCCTGTATCTCTGAGCACCTGTACTTCCTTATCATCATAATGTCCCTTCACCACAGGCATGACAATCAAATCACTCTTGGCACGGTTTAAGAAGGCACATTGCACCACTTTCCCATGCTTTTCAGGGCTGTCACGAGCTCGACATGAGGTAGATCTCCATCTCCTCGCGACGGGTGTCTCTCCTGACTCCTTTCCCAGATGGCAACATGGCAGATGTTAGGTTTCTTTTATTTCCACCCTGGCGCTGGTCTTTCCGGTCTTCATGACTGAAGTGTGGAGGCTGCGTTTATCTGAATACTTCGGACAGTCTGCATTCAGCAGCCTTGTGACCCAGACGTCCGCAGCTGAAGCATTTCAACGGTGGGGTTGATATACTTGGAACCTGGACTGGTCGTGTCCGGTCTGGATGGTTTTGATCTGGTGTCAAGGGTCCGGTTGTGAGACTCCAGGAACCTCTGCGCAGCGTCAGTCAGGGATTTCAGGCGCTGGTCTTTCTCTTGTAGAAGGTGGGATGGGAGGTCTTAAAGGATAGATCGGATTCTACAAATTGCTCTTTCAGCACCAGATATGACAAACCATCATAGTCTTTCTTTCTTCCAGCCAACTCCAGCCATCTTTCTAGCTAGTTTTGAATCCTGGTTAGGAATTGAGCAGGACTTTCGTTCTTCTCTGACCTACTGGGCCGCAAACGTTTCTGGAAGCCTGGTTAAGAAACATCATCAAGAAGATCAGTTTTCAATGTTTCATATTCATTTGCTTCTTCTCGGGGTAGTCTTGAGTAGACCTCAAGGGCGTGACCAGTCAAAAGGACACTTAAGTTGGTAGCCCACTGCTCTTTTGGCCCTCTCATTGCTTCAGAATGGCGTTCAAAACGTTCCAGATAACTGTCGAGGTTGTCTTTCCCATCTACGAAAGCTGTTCTTCATTTCTTCGCTTACTTTTCTACCACCTTTCATTCTCTCTTTCCCTCTTTTTCTTTCTTTTTTCCCTTCCATCTTTATGTTTCTCATTTCTTTTTTCTCTTTCTTTCTTTCACCTTCGTTTTTCTTCTTTCTTTCTTTCCCTATGCATTCCTTTCTTTATTTTCCTTCTCTTCTTTTTCCCTTTTTCTTCTTTTCACTTTCTTTCCCTTTGTGTCCTAATTTCCTTCCTTCTTTACATTTTTGTTTTCATTTTCATCTCTTTCCGTTTTTTTCCTTTTCTGTCTTTCCCTCTTTCTGTATCTTTGTCTTTCTCTCCCATTTCCACCCTTTTCTTTCTTTCCAGCTTTCTTTGTTTCCCTTCTTTGTAGTACATTTCTGTCTATCCCTTCCTTGATTTTCTTTCTGTTTTTTTTTCTCTCTTTTGCTTTTGGCACGAATACTCAAGAGAGATGAACCTCTCGTAGATATATATATAATATATATATATATAATATATATAGAGAGATGATGAGAGAGAGAGAGAGAGAGAGAGAGGAGAGGAGGGAGGAGGGAGAGAGAGCGGGACCTCGTAGTGGGCTATCGTAAAATAATACACAAAGTCTCAGAGAAGAGCAGCACTGTGCTGAGAATATTTAACTGATAGTTAAGGGGAAAAAATTAAGACAAGCGCCCCCCCCCCCCCTCACATTCTCTCTCTCTCTGAACACACACACACACACACACACACACACACACGCACCACACGCACGCACCACCGACGCCGCGCAGCCGCACGCGCGCGCGCGCGCGCACACACAACATACACAATCTCTTATTTGTTTTTCTCTCTCAATCTCTCTCTCTGTCTCTCTTCTCTGTCTGTCTCTTTCTCCCTCTGTGTAACCACACACACACACACACACACACACACACACACGCACCGCGCCGCGCGCGCGCGCGCGCGCACGCGCGCACGAACAGACAGACAGACGCAGGCATGCACGCACACACATGTACATGCATACACACACAAACCTCTTTCTCCTCCCTCTCTCTCTCTCTCTCTCTCTCTCTCTCTCTCCTCTCACACACACACACACACACACACACACACACACACACACACACACACACAGACGGACATACAGACACACAACACTCACTCACTCACTCACACACACACACACACACACACCACACACACACACACACACACACACAAGCGCGCGCGCGCACGCACGCACGCACGGACAGACGGACAGACAGACGCAGGCACGCATGCACACACACGTACATGCATACACAAACATACACAAACTCTTTCTCCCTCTGTCTGTCTCTGTCTGTCTCTCTCTCTCTCTCTCTCTCTCTCTCTCTCTCTCTCTCTCGCACACACACACACACCACACACATACACACACTTTCAACAACCCCTCATATAAAAAAGATACACACACACACATTCGCCTACGCTCACACACACATGCACGCACACACACACACACATACACACACGCACGCCGCGCGCACGCGCGCGCACAACACACACACACACACACACACACACACACACACACACACACACACACCAGCGCGAGCATGGACACAGATAAACGGATAGACTGCCAGACAGACAATTTATAGGAGAAGTAAATGTCCCGGCTGTCCACACTGTCGGCGACCATTAACGTCAAGATGAGGACTGGTAGACACCTCGCTGTCGCCTCTCGTTAGCGGGCTGTGCTGTTGGCCGCACCATGCTCGTCAGTCACACCTATCACCAGGCCCCTTAATGACGTCCTCAAGTCCGCATTGCTTTGGGCTAGGAGCTGTCAGACGCTGTGTGCAGTATAACTATCTTGGGGATGGTACTGCAGGTACTGGAGTGGAATCGTGAGGGTTTCGAGCCACTGCACAGTGTGCTGCTATCTTGGGATGGTGCATGCTGGTGGGATGGCTGAGGGTGTCATGGGGGTCAGGGGGAGGTAATCGAGTACAGGAACTGCTGACGTTTTGTGTGCGGCTCTGCCTGCCAACCTTTCTGTTGGTCTGTGTGTCTTTGCTTTATGCGTGTATGTTTTTGTGTGCTATGTCTGTCAATGACGACTTTTCTGCCTTTTTTTTATTCCTGTGCTTTCTCCTTTTTTCTCTTTCTGCTTTTTCTTTCTTTTTCTGTACTCTTTTGTTAATTTCCTTTGATGGTTTTAAAGTGGGGGTGACTTGATCGAAGATATAAGTTACTATTCGTTCTTCATCTTTAATATTTTGAATGTTACTTGTCCTGCCTGTCGAAACGCGTCGTTTAGTAATTTGTCGGTTCCATTTGTTTTGTAGCGTGGTACTTAAATTTCGTTTGTGTATCATGATAAGAATACTACTGTTCTTAATATTCCTCGCTTTTGCTCTGTTTTACATTATGAATAAAAAAAGGAAAACAGAAACCATAACAAAACAAAATCGAGATTTACACGAATATTCATCTCATAACAAACTCTCCTGTGGTTTGCAACTGGCAGAATGAGAGCGGTAGATAAACGTTTTGTTCCGTAATTCCCACGGGCGCCATTACTGATGAAAATGAGGAAAACAACAATTCTATCTAAGGATCAGAATTCCCGTCAGGGTCATCCTAGACTGACGGATCCACAAATCATTTGAAGTGAATTTCTGGACGTGGCGCCACAGCCATCATCCTTTGTTGTTGTTACCATCATTCAATGAAGAGGAGTGTGCACAGTGAACGAAGATCAACAGCGAATGCAGAGAATGTGGCGTTCTGCTTTCAGAGGTGGGCGTTCTGCTTTCAGAGGTGGGCGTTCTGCTTTCAGAGGTGGGCGTTCTGCTTTCAGAGGTGGGCGTTCTGCTTTCAGAGGTGGGCGTTCTGCTTTCAGAGGTGGGCGTTCTGCTTTCAGAGGTGGGCGTTCTGCTTTCAGAGGTGGGCGTTCTGCTTTCAGAGGTGGGCGTTCTGCTTTCAGAGGTGGGCGGTCTGCTTTCAGAGGTGGGCGGTCTGCTTTCAGAGGTGGGCGGTCTGCTTTCAGAGGTGGCGTTCTGCTTTCGAGGTGGGCGTTCTTTGTTGGTTTGCTTCATGAGAGGTGGGCGTCTCTGCTTTCAGAGAGTGGGCGTTCTGCTTTCAGAGGTGGGCGGTCTGCTTTCAGAGGTGGGCGGTCTGCTTTCAGAGGTGGGCGTTCTGCTTTCAGAGGTGGGCGTTCTGCTTTCAGAGGTGGGCGTTCTGCTTTCAGAGGTGGGCGTTCTGCTTTCAGAGGTGGGCGTTCTGCTTTCAGAGGTGGGCGTTCTGCTTTCAGAGGTGGGCGGTTCTGCTTTCAGAGGTGGGCGGTCTGCTTTCAGAGGTGGGCGGTCTGCTTTCAGAGGTGGGCGGTCTGCTTTCAGAGGTGGGCGGTCTGCTTTCAGAGGTGGGCGTTCTGCTTTCAGAGGTGGGCGGTCTGCTTTCAGAGGTGGGCGTTCTGCTTTCAGAGGTGGGCGGTCTGCTTTCAGAGGTGGGCGGTCTGCTTTCAGAGGTGGGCGGTCTGCTTTCAGAGGTGGGCGGTCTGCTTTCAGAGGTGGGCGTTCTGCTTTCAGAGGTGGGCGGTCTGCTTTCAGAGGTGGGCGTTCTGCTTTCAGAGGTGGGCGTTCTGCTTTCAGAGGTGGCGTCTGCTTCAGAGGTGGGCGTCTGCTTTCAGAGGTGGGCGTCTGCTTTCAGAGGTGGGCGGTCTGCTTTCAGAGGTGGGCGTCTGCTTTCAGAGGTGGGCGTCTGCTTTCAGAGGTGGGCGGTCTGCTTTCAGAGGTGGGCGTTTTGGGAAACGATTCCATCCACTGTTTTCCCCAACGAAATGATGATTTCTCTCTCTCTCTCTCTCTCTCTCTCTCTCTCTCTCTCTCTCTCTCTCTCTCTCTCTCTCTCTCTCTCTCTCTCTCTCTCCCCTAGTGTTTGTTTGTGTTCATAAGGGGCGATGACCTTTATATGAAGTATATGAAGTAAACCATCAGAGTTCTGAGTTTGTGTGTGTGTGTGTGTGTGTGTGTGTGTGTGTGTGTGTGTGTGTTGCTGCGTGTGTGTGTGTTGTGTGTGTGTGTGTGTGTGTGTGTGGTGCGTGCGTGCGTGCGTGCATGTGTGTGTGTGTGTGTGTGAGAGAAGTTTGGGAGAGGGAGAGATAACAGGGCCCTTACAAAAAACACAATTAAGAATAAAATATGCAAAATAAACTGAATGTAGTCTAGTTTATAAATAAAAAATAGGAGATAAAGGAAGCTGATGCATGCACAGTAGGGGGAGGGGCGGGGAAAGAGAGAAGAGAGAGAACTCTGTTATTTGTGCCGCCACAGTGCTTAAAGCTTTCCACAGACCTGTCAGACCATTCACACTTGTGTGTGTGGACAGTGGTCAGCAGCTGGTCATTCCCCCACAGACAGTGATGGAGACTGAATAGCCACGATCTGGCACTGGCAGCGTGGGAGAGGAGGGGTGGATGATGCACAGGTGAGGGGGGGGGGGAGGATTTGATGAGAAAGAGGGGGAGGGGTATTCTCTGGAGGGTGTTATTATCTTGAAAGGGCCATGGAAATAGTATTTGTAATACACTCATTTGCTTTATTTGACATGCTTAATTGTACTTGTGTTGATAAAAAAAGGACTGTTTTGATGTCCGAGTATTCACTGCGTTTGACACCATTAACATCAGACTAGTGAATGGAAAGTAAGTGAGGATTTTGAACCCTAGGAACGCAGTAAACTGTTCACAGTGAAAACTATAATTGTGGTGGATATTTGTGTTGATCAAATGCATGCTGTCACCACAATCAATATGCCAGAATTACAGTTTTGATCAGTATGAACTTTACAGCCAAATATCAGAATTGAGACTAGATGCTGATCAATCCGTCTGTCGAGCAAAGGTTGAAGCAGAGTTGTTTTCCCTGGCGTTCCAGTCCCATGTGAGATGCAACCGTGCCTTTGTTTTCATTTTCATTGCTCAGGTTGGCCCCTACCCGCCGAAAGGCCTCTGACCTGTAGTGTGGAAAATATGTTCTCAAGACCCACTCTACTCTCCCACCATAACTACAGACTGAGGCAGTATTTGTGGGTTGCAAGCAATGCACATATACACATTCTGGAAAAATAAAGCCCGACACAAATAGCTTACGCTTGTGCTGTGTAAGGAGAGATCTATTCCGTCACCAGACAGCAAACGGACCATGTGTCATGATGCCAGCCACATGGAATGTCCGAGCAAGTATATTTCAAACAGTTGGCTGAAAAGTTAGACAAATTCTCGTTCTTACGAACCCCCCCCCCCCCTCCTCTCCTCTCCATCCCCACCTGAACCAATGGGAAACCGTGATGATTCCTTTACCTGTAGACTAAAACACTGAGGTAGACAACTGCTTGGCAGTGCCAATGAAAACATCTTGCCTGACACAAGAGCAAAACGTTCAACTTTTGTATAGCTATCACGTTTTGAGTGATCTTCAATAATGGTCTCTCCCCTCCCCCCCCCCCCCCCCCCCCCGCCACTCAAATGAAAACTTCCACATCACTACCACCACCATTCATATAAAAAATAAAACAGCAGGCCTGTCCCCATCTTTTCTTCCAGCCTTCCCTCTAATATTTTAGCCAGGTTTGTCTGTGCTGTGTAGCAAGAGTCTGACTCGCACCTCGACTCGTACAGATACGTGTGACCATGTAAAAGGTGCTTTAGTTCTGGTGTAATGGTGCAGCGGTAGTTGATAGAGATCAGCCTGCTTTAGTTCTGGTGTAATGGTGCAGCGGTAGTTGATAGAGATCAGCCCTGTGGTGTGTAGGATGAAAGAATGGGGACAGGCGAGTGTAGGGAAGTGACAAAAGGGCAGGCAGTGGTGGGAGAGGAAGGGAAGTGTCGGGGTGATGGGAAAGTGTGAGGAGGGGATGTTGGTGGCTGCCAGTGACCAAAAAGTACCCGACGAGGTTTAGTGCTAAAGCAGAGTTGAACGATGGTGGTGGAGAGGGCTCTGGGGATTTGACGCTGACTGGCGAGGTGGCTCAGCGCTAATGGTCTCCAGCAGAACGGCCTGGCCTCATGACTAGAGAAGAAAAAAAAACATGCATGCAAGCAAACGTAGGTGCACAGAAGCACGCAAGAGGTGCAGAGACTCTCTATGGTTTGAACTGATGTGAAAGACTTTTACTACCAGTCCTCTTGCCAGAGGGTCTGATGTAACTGTGAACTTGGGTTTCAGATCTGTGTAGGACACACACACACACACACACACACACACACACACACACACACACACACACACACACACACACACACACACACGTGCGCACGCGTACGTGCATACTCTCTCTCTCTCTCTCTCTCTCACCACACACACACACACACACACACCACACACACCACACACACACACACACACGCACGCACAAATACACACAGACACACGGACACAGACACACAGACATGAACATATAAAAACAGACAGACAGACACGCACACCCACACACCCACCCACCCACCACACACATGCGCTTTAATATAATATTGATCTAAGTGCATGTTAGTCATGTGTTTAGACCAGCCCACACTGCTGTAGCTGGTTGTATGGTCTATGATCGGCATATTTTCTGTGCTTGTTTCTAATGGTTTTGTTGGCGAGTTTAGCATGAATATTTCTAATAATTCTCAGCATTTTCTTTCTTCTTACTTGCAGTTCCACGATTTTTGAACGTTGTGCATGCATGCTGTTGTTTTCCACATGATGTTCTACTCACTATAAAACATGTTCTTATCAAAGTGTTGGGACTTAACTGATGTCAGACAAAACATTCCAGAACATTTTGTTCAGGAGTTTCTGAGTGGTAAGCATATTTTACTCTGATCTAATATTTTACGGAAAACAGATTTTAACGGAATCTGATGTAATTTTTAGAAAATGTTTTGGTGAGTTGTGTGTATGTCTTTTTTAAATAATCTATTTGGAGAGTTGACTTCAACGGGGTAACAGCCTTAGTATGGCCTTTTGAGGTTGGTTGTGCTATAAGAAATATGAAATGAAGTGTGCGTATGTGTAGGATTCTGCGTGTGTGCTTGCGTGTTGTGTGTGTGTGTGTGTGTGTGTGCTTGCATGTATGTATGCATTCACGGTTACATGTGCGCCTATGCGTGTGTATATGCGTGCGCGCGCGGGCGTGTGGTGTGTGTGTGTGTGTGTGTGTGTGTGTGTGTGTGTGTGTGTGTGTGTGTGGCATTCTCAGGCTGGTGCCCACCAAAAGGAGACGGGCTATGTCTAGGGATCCAACGCTCAGGAAAAGAACAAACTATAATTTGTTTTAGTTGTTGTCCCAGGCAATAAATTTGTACTGCTCCGTCTCTCTAACATCATCCCCAAGGTCCCTTATCTCAGTGCATTCTGATTGTCTGCCGCCCATCGGGAAAGGGTTATTGCCCATTATCATGGTTTATCACCCTTCATTCAGTCATGTTTTTTTTTCCTCCTTTGTCCAAGCAGGTTTATTGCCCCTCATATTGGTTTGCCATTTTTCATCCAGTCAGCTTTTTCGCCAGTCATCCTTGTTGATCACCCTTCATCCAATCATGTTATTGCCTCACAACCTGGATTTTCACCCTTCATTCAGTCAGCTTTACCAACCTTTGACCAGTTTTTTCCCACATCCACCTAGGTTTTATCCTTTCTCAGTCCAGGTTTATTGCCCCCCCCTCTCCCCTGTCTGCAGGTGTATGGCTCTTGATCTGTCCTACCTTTGTTTTTCTTTCTCAATGCAGGTTTTGTGCCCTCCTTTTTCCTCCAGGTGTGTTACCCTCCCTTCATCCTGTTTTTTTTTCTCTCCCTCCATCCTAATTTATCGCACTGTCTCATGCTGGTTTATTGGTCCTCTCCGTCCTGGTTTTATCATCTCCCCCCCCCCCCCCCCCCATCAAGACGCCACATCCTCTTTCAGGCCAGGTTTATCACCCACCCTCCCAACACTTTCCATCCCTCCAGGTTAATCGTCCTACCCCATCCAGGTTGACCCCCCCCCCTCCCCAAATCCAAGTTTGTCATCCTCTCTTTATCCAGGTTAATCATTCTCCATCCGGGTTGACCAGCATTTCTCCATAGAGGTTCATCACCATCCTCCTATACCCGTTTATCACCGTTTGTCCATCAAGGTTTGTTAGTCTCTGTCCAACCAGGTTTTTCAACCACCCCTAGTCCAGGTCAGTCGTTCTTCTGCACTCAAATTAACAACACTTCCCCCATGCAAGTTCGTTGTCCTTCCATCCTGGTTCATCACTTTGTCATCCACCCCCAGTCCAGATCAATCGTCCTTCGAGCATTCACGTTAATATCACTTGCCCCATCCAAGTTTGTCACCCTCCATCTATCCTGTTTTATTACCATTCCTCCATTCCGGTTTTATCTTTTGTTCCCATCCTTCCCTCCAGATTTAATTGCCCTCCATCCCTCCAGATTAATCACCCTCCTTCCCTCCAGGAAAATTACTCTACCTCCACGCGCATTAATCGCCCTTCCCCCTCAAGGCTGATCTTCCTTCCTGTTTCCAGGTTTTTCACCCTTCCGCCATCCTACTTAATTACCCTTCTTCAATCCGCGTTAATCGCCCTGCAGGCATATCTACGGCTTTCCAGTGGCTGCCTCAGTAAAACGGCAAACGACGTGAGACAGTGCAAAGCAGTTGTCTGTAATGGGCACAGGATGTGTGCACGACAAGAATTCGACACTCGACAGTTCAGTGTGCAGGTGTAGCCAGCAAAGATTGTCTGTAGCGTTTGTCTGTCTGTCTGTCTGTCTGCTACTCCTGGTACTGTAATAACAAGATAGGACAAAGATGTCAAAAATCATGATCAGAATCTCTGGTTCCTGTTTGCCCACCTCCCATCTAATCCCCACCCTCCATCCTGCACTGCTGACGCTTTAAGCTGTTTGTGTCTGTCCAGCTGGATGTGTGATGTTAGTTTTGACTGACCTTGAGCTGACTTTCCCATGTTACGTATTACCTAACGCCGCCCCACCCCAAGATCAGAGCACTGCAAACCACAACAGAAGCCAGAAGAACACCCCAGGCAATGCAGGACCTGCATCAATACAAACATGGGCCACAGGCCTTCAGCTTCCACAGAGAAAGACGGACACGTGTCAAAAATCCGTCATGGTGAGGGTGTGACAATGATATTACGCTCCCTCCTCTCTCTCTCTCTCTCTCTCTCTCCTCTCTCTCTCTCTCTCTCTCTCTCTTTTCGCACACACACACACACACCCCACACCCGTGCGCGCGCACACACACATGCACGCGTGCACACACACATACACAAGCGCGCGCGCACGTGCGCGCGACACACACACACACACACACACACACACACACACACACACACACACACACACACACACACACACACACACACACACACACACACACACACACACCTATTTGACGCCCGCACGTTCTGTCTGCTATGAAGGCTTCACATGTGTAACCCCCCTTTCCCCATCTCACAATGCTGCCAATCTCCCGACTCCATCCTGTGCCGCCGTCATAAAAGGGACTGGAATCGCAAGCTCTTTGGTCGCCAGCTCACGCCGCATAACAACACTTCCACCATGACAGAAACATTGGTTTTACATCCGCCTGGAAGTTTATGTTGTCACTGGGGTCTGCTTCTTTCTTTCTTTCTTTGTCAACAAGATCACACAGAAACCATCGGACCGATTTTAACAAAACTTGGTGAGAAAGGTGGCTACTTGCACAAAGACGAACCCTTTACATTTTGTCGCGGGTCCTAATGAACTGGTTGATCCAGGAGGCCATCAGTTAACCAAGTTTTAGCCAACAGCTACATAAACCAGCTTTAAAGAAACTTTAGACAAGTTGAAGCATGGTACTAGGACGAATCTGTGAAATGTTGGTGTGGAATGGTAGTGCGGATCTGGATCACAGTGTGGATCCAGCATCTGGGTCCTATCTTAGTTGTCACGGTGGAGGTCTTAGTTTTCCCGAGAGTTCTTCAAGAGTTATCTCTGCTTCCTTCTGTTAGTCACTCTTTCTTTCTTTCCGTCTTTTGTTTCCCCATACATTTCTTTGGCTTACCGGTGTTCTTTTGTTTCCCCGCTTTTCTTTCTTTCTGCTTTCTGTCTGCCACCTTCCTTTTCCCTGGCCTGTCTTTCTTCCCCCCTCTTCTTTCTTCCACATTTCTGTCTTTTGCTTACTGTTTTTTCCCTTTTTTTCTACGTGTGTACCTCCCCCCCTTCCACACACACACGCATGCACGCACGCACACACACACACACACACACACACACACACACACACACACACACACAACACACACACACACACACACACACACACACACACGCGCGCGCGCGCGCGCGCACCTGTTTCATTCCATCTTTCTTTCTTTTGCTCATCGTTTTTCTTTCTTTTCTTCCTTTCTACATTCCTTTGCTTACTTTTCTGTTATCTTTCACTGTATCGTCCTTCCCTTTTTCGCTTCCTTTTCCCCCTTCCATCTTTATTTTTCTCATGTCTTTCTTTCTTTTTTTTGTTTCTTTCACCTTTTTTTTTTAGCTTCTGTCTTTTTATCCTGTCTTCCTTTCTTTCTTTTCCTTCTCTTCTTCTTTCTTTATCTCTTTCTTTTTCTTTTCTTTCCCTTTGTGTCCACCTTTCTTTCCTTCTTTCCCTTTTTCCCATTTTCCTTTCTTTCCGTCTTTCCATTTTCTGTCTTTCCCTCTTTCTGGATCTTTGTCTTTCTTTCCCATTTCCACCCTTTTCTTTCTTTCCAGCTTTCTTTGTTTCCCTTCTTTGCTGTACATTTCTGTCTATCCCCTCCTTGATTTTTTTCTTTTTGTTTGTTTTTTCTCTTTTGCTTTTAACACGAATACCAAAGAGAGATGAACCTTTCGTAGATAGGGTAGGAGCGAGAGAGGGAGGGAGAGAGGGGGACATCCTAGCGGGCCGTTGTAAAATAATGGAGAAAGTCTCTAGAGAAGAGCAGCACTGTGCTGAGAATATTTAAATGGTAGTTGAGGGGAAAAAATTAAGACAAGCACCCTCCCCCCTCACACACATTCTCTCTCTCTCTCTGAACACACACACACACACACACACACACACACACACACACACACA